>OZ014520.1:218461172-219061172 GCA_963966055.1 Lathyrus aphaca | reverse complement strand
CTCCAAAATTCCCTCCACTCCCTTCTGCAGAATTTGGAGTGGCCTTGAGTCCTCCATTTCCAGATTGGTTTGTATGTGGATCATATTTAAAACTGCTTCGTGAAAGCAACAAAAAACCTGCCGAACGCGTGGTTGCGACGAAGTATCATCTGCACAACTTCACTGGGCACCTTCATATTGGGATAGAACATGTTACTGTGGACGAACCCATTCTTGAAGGTGTCGAAGAAATTACATTCTTCTTTTTTGCTTCTAACTCTTTTATCATTACATCAATGTTCATGCAATTTTTCCTTTTCAGCTGTTAGGATTGTCAGGAAGACTACTGGCGAAGGAACTTCTTCAAAAACAGTCGAAAAGTCTCCTGCAACTGCCAAGAAGGTTTCGACACAAACAAAACATCCCTCCTTATTTATATACTTCATATTTTCATATACTGAACCCTTTTTTTCTTTCTCTTATAGGTAACTCGTATCCCAGCAAAGAAAAGGAAACCAGAAGAGAAGGAAACAAGCGTCGAAGAATCTGAAGACGAGTCCCCTGAACCTCAGCCTTTGAAAAGAAACAAAGGTCTAAGAATTAAAACAGTGGCGTCCCAAAGATCTCTGGTCCAAAGACGAACTCCACCTGCCAGTCCAGTCAACAAAGTTCCCTCAAGGAGCGAAAGAAGTGGGGACTCAAGTGCCCATACTGAAATCCCTCAGGTAATCATTTCGACAAACAACCCCCCCAGCCTCGACTGAGTGTAACTTTATCTTACAGTTCTTCTTTTATGTTTTTGCTTGTAGGTTGTTATTGACGTCGAAGAGACCTCTGCAAACCAAGAAGAGCAAGCTCCCTCTAATTCTGAGAGGACTCTGGCTGAAAGACTCCAGGATGATGCCACTCCAGATGCAGGAGTCCATGGGCCTCAAACCTTGGATGAATTCGACCTCAGTGATTCTGAGTCTTCTGACAACAACTCCCCCTTTCGACCGGACCCCATTGCAGCACAAATAATTCCAGATCAAGATGCACCACTTCCACCACCAGCTGCTACACCAGAAGTTAATGAAGATGTCTCTGCTCAGGATGTACCAACTCCAGACCCAACTGACAAAGAAAATGTCGAAGAGGAAGTCACTCTGTCGAATCAACCAGGAGTCAACCTGAGCGTTGGAGGAACTTCTCAAAACATTCCTTCTTCATCAAAGGCTCCTGTCGAAACCTCTTTGGGTACTGATTCGACAAGTTTATCACATGAAGAAATTGAGAGTTTGAAGGTTAGAAAACCCTTTGAGTATTTAAAAGCCTTGCTCGACACCAGGTATAACTTCCAAGATTCTTCTGCCAGTGGTTCGACAGCTTCAGGGGCCACTTCTGACCTTCAACCAATCAATGTCATCATGGATGAGATCAAGACAAGGATCCTTGGAGTTGACCTGTTTGAAGTCTTGGCTGAGAATACTTCTGCTCAATATGATCTGAAGAAGCTCCTAAAAAGTGCCAACTTGCTGGAAGCTTCGACTGAGGAAAGCCATTTGGTGATGGATTTGATATCTTTGATTGATTCTGTCAGCGCTGATCTGGTTCGACAAAAAGAATTTTCCCAAAAGATCACAGCCAAGTCTGAGGAGCAAGTTTCAGCATGGAACACAGTGGCTTCTTCGACAGAAAGGATTTCAGAGCTGAATAAGCTTTCTGATGAATACACCAAAGCTGCTGCTGATTGTGAAAACAATATTCAAACTTACCAAGCCCAGATTGCTGATCTCCAAAGAAAAATCCTCCAAGAAAAAGAACGCCAGGCCTCTCTCAAAAAACCAAATCAGGAAGCAATAGACAGTGAACTCCAGAAAGGGCTACAACATGCAGAAACAGCCCAACAACTTCATAGGGAGCTTGACGAAATGACTGTCAGCAAGAGCCTTTGTGAGCGTCGAATCCAACTCCAAAAGAAAAAATTCGACGAGCTTAAAGCCACATTCCTTCGATAGTAATTTTGTAATAGAACTTAGGAATTTTATTTGTTTTAAGGATATTTCCTTTCTTAGCACTTTTATATGTAATGCTATTTTACGCCATTTGTTTGGCGAAGACAAGTTTCATTTACCATTTTAATTTGTTCTTATTTTTATTTCGTGCAGTGTTGGTTTATACTTTTTTAAGTACTTCCCATTTATTTTCATCACTCTTCTATCTTTTTCTATTTCTTCGACTTCGTATGCACCATTGGAAAAAACTCTTAGAATTTTAAAAGGTCCTTCCCACTTAGGGGACCATTTTCCCATCACTCTGTCTTTCTTCTCCATGGGCAAGATCACTTTCCAAACTAAATCATTCACTAAAAAGGCTTTAAATTTTACTTTTTTGTTATAAAAATTTTCAACTCTTTCTTTCTGCCTTCTTATTAGTTCTAAAGCACGCAACCTTTCTTCGTCTAAATCAACCAATTCATCCATCATCATACTCCAATAAATTTCAGATGGAATCTCATGATGTCTTTGAATTCGTATTGACTGTAAACAAATTTCGACAGGCAATACTGCATCATGTCCATAAGTTAATTTAAATGGGGTGGAATTAGTTGCTTCCTTAGGAGATGTTCGACAAGCCCAAAGGATTTGATCCAGGGTCTTATGCCAATTTCTGGGTTTTTTACCCACATGCTTCTTTATCAGGTTTATTACCACTTTGTTGGCTGCTTCGACCTGGCCATTTGCTTGGGCATAATAGGGTGTCGAAGTCAACAACTTAAAACCTGTTTCTCTTGCAAATGCTTGCATATTTCTACCAGTAAACACAGATCCTTGATCAGTGGTTATAGTCTCTGGTATTCCAAATCTATACATTATGTGTTTCTGGATGAAATCTATGACTGCTTCCTGATCTACATTCGTCAAAGGTATGGCTTCAATCCACTTAGTGAAATAGTCTACCCCCACTAATATGTACTTCTGCCCCTTTGAGGAGGCTGGTCGAATCTCACCAATCAAATCTAAAGCCCAACCTCTAAATGGCCAAGGCTTTACAATAGAATGTAACTCACTCGCTGGCACATGAGGTATGCCTGCATGGATTTGACATTCCTGACAACCTTTTGCAAATTCGACACAGTCTTTCAACATGGTTGGCCAATACATTCCTTGTCGAAATAATAGCCATTTCATCTTATGTCCTGCTTGGTGAGCACCACATGCACCACCATGTACATTTGACAGAGCTATATAAGCCTCAGTCTCTCCTAGGCATTTTAGTAGAACTCCTTCTGCAGTCTTTTTAAACAGTTCATTTCCAAAGAGCACATAGCTTATGGCCCTGTACTTTATCTTTCTTTCGACAGTCTGATTTGGATTTTGTAAATAATCTTTGATGGGTTTTCTCCAATCTCCAGCTTCTAAATCACCTACATTGAAAATCTCAAAGTTTTCTTCATCACCATATCCTAATCTCATTGTCTCCAAATCAGATGGGGCCAGCTTAGTAGATAAAACTTTACCTCTCACTTCGACAACCTTCAACAGATTTTCTTTCGACACTTTATACCCTGAAGCCAATTGAGCCAAGTCATTTGCTTCCTGATTTTCCAATCTGGGAATGTGTCTAAAAACCACACTGTCGAATCTCTTGAGGAGCCTGTTGGCTATCACAAAGTACATGATCAAATTTTCTTTGACACATTTGTACTCTTTCGTCAGTTGTTTAATCACCAACTCAGAGTCACCCATTATTTCGACCTCTGTTGCCCCCAGTTCCAACAAGATTTCAAGTCCAGATATTAAGGCTTCATATTCTGCCTCATTGTTTGAACAGAATCCTTCTATTTTGTACTTGAACTTTGTTGGAATTTTATTGGGAGAAATAATTAACACCCCAATACCTGTTCCATTTTTGTGGCTGGAACCGTCGAAATATAACCTCCAAGGCTCTTTTTTGACATAATTTGTTTCATCTCCAAGTATGGAGTGGTCAGCTATAAAATCAGCAACTACTTGCCCTTTAACAGCTTTTAGAGGCATATATTTTAAAGAATATTCAGTCAAGGCTAAAGCCCATTTTCCAATTCGACTATGCAAAATAGACTTAGACAACATATGTTTTATTACGTCGAAATGAGAAGATATATGTACATCAACGGGTTTTATATAATGCTTCAACTTTATACAAGAGAAATATACACACAAACATAATTTCTCTATTATACTATATCTAGTTTCAGCATCATTCAAGACTCTGCTGAGATAATAAATGGCTCTTTCGACGCCATGTTCATCTTCTTGACAAAGCATACTTCCTAATGATCTGTCAGATGCTGATATATAGAGCCTCATGCTTCTTTTTCGACAAGGAGATATTAAAACTGGAGGGTTTGCCAGATACTCCTTGATCTTGTCGAAGGCATCTTGCTGCTCTTGCCCCCAAGTGAAACCCTCCTTCTTCAGTCGAAGCAGAGGTGAGAAGGCCTGAGTCTTTCCACTAAGGTTGGAGATGAACCTTCTAAGGAAGTTGATTTTCCCTAGCAGAGACTGCAATTCCTTCTTTGTCGATGGCGCTTTTGCTTCCATTATTGCCTTAGCTTTGTTTTCATTAATTTCAATCCCTTTCTTGTGGACCACAAAGCCTAAGAAATCCCCAGCCTGCACACCAAAAGCACATTTAAGAGGATTCATTTTCAACCCAAACTTCCTCATCCTTTCAAAGGACTGTCGAAGATGGTTGATATGGTCCAAGCCTGAAGCAGATTTAATCACAATGTCATCTATATAAATTTGCATAAATGTTTCGATGAAATCATGAAAAATAGAATTCATGGCCCTTTGGTAAGTAGCTCCAGCATTTTTCAAACCAAAGGGCATAACTACCCATTCATATGTTCCTATTGCTCCTGGACAACGAAAAGCTGTTTTTGGAACGTCTTCTTCAGCAATAAAAATCTGGTTATAACCAGAATAGCCATCAAGCATACTTAAATACTCATGGCCTGCTGCAGAATCTACTAGCATTTCTGCTACTGGCATAGGATACTCATCCTTAGGGGTGGCTGAGTTTAGATCTCTAAAATCAATACACACCCTTAGTGTGCCATTTTTCTTAATCACAGGAACAATATTAGCAATCCATTCGACATACCTTGTTGTACGGATGAATTTGCATTTTAGAAGTCTTTCGACTTCTTCTTTGATTTTCGACAGAATCTCAGGTGCAAAACGTCTGGGGGTCTGCTTTATTGGCTTCTTCCCTTCCAGTATTGGCAATTTCAATTCCACCAAACTTCTGTCTAGACCAGGCATTTCGTCATAATCCCAAGCGAAGCAGTCTTTAAACTCATTCAGCAGTTGGATTATTTCGACTCTGAGTTGAGGATTCAACTTGGCACTGATGTAAGTGGGCCTTTTCTCTGCCCCCAGTCCCAGATTAATCTCCTCCAAAGGATCCTGTGCCACCATTTTCATATTGGTGGAGGTTGGATCCTTTTCGAACCCCAAAGGTTCGTCATCATAAATGGCATCAAGTCTTTGGTTCTGCCATTCACCACTTGAGTCTTCTTCAAAACTCTGATTTGCATGTTGCTCCTCAATGTTTTCTTGAGGATGTTGTTCTTTGACAATTTGAGTCCTGGCTTCGACAGCCATATTTCTAACTTCAGCCTCAAGGGCCGCTTTGAGTTGTTTTTCGGCTATATAAGCCGAAATCCTTTTCATGGCTGATGCTTCAGTCATCTTCACTGAATTCACTCCCCCATCCAGTTGGGTTGACATGGGTAGTTCCCCAGGTGTAATTTGTCTCCCCAATTATTTCTTTATCCCACTGGAAACCATGCGTAGGATGGAGGTACATGGAACAGTAAGCATTGTCGGAAGCTGTTAGGTCGAAAGCAGCAGGGTTGCATGGTGCTATATGGGCTAGGTTTTTGTCGAAGTTACGACTAGTAACATTGTTCACATCAGCTGTGAAGTAACTCTGATCTGCTTCAATGTTTTCGACAATCCCATCTGGCCTCCAGATTGCTATCCTTTGATGCATGGAAGATGGCACAGCCCCAATCCCATGGATCCATTCCCTTCCCAACAGCAAGTTGTAATTTGCCTTTGATGCTATCACCACAAACATGGTAGGCCTGGTGATAGATCCTACAGTCAAGTTCAGTTGTATTACCCCCAACGTTGTCCCTACTTTACCTTCATAGTTGGACAACACCATATTGTGAGGCTTAGTGTCGGAGTCATCTTTTCCAATCCTCTTTATCATATAATGAGGAATTAAATTCACAGCTGCTCCACCATCTATCAGAATTTTGTTGACACCCACATTTTCTACCTTTCCTTTTATGAAAAGAGGCTTTAAGTGAGCCTTCATTGCATCATCTGGCTTTTCGAAGAAAGCATTTTGCTCTTCGACACAGCCATTATTCATTATGTAGTAGCACACGGGCTTCAAGCCTATGCTGTCATCTACCATGTCATCTTCTTCGTCTTCGACTTCCATTATCCTGTCATAATCTCTGGGCAGTACAGAGACCACATTGCAGGTTACGTCGAAAGAGGCATCTGATTCTGAACCAAATTCATCTGTGACTTCTTCGTCCACTGGAATTCTGTTGTTTGTCTTTTGCACCTCCGTGGTGTCACCAGATCTATTCTCCTGAAAGGTTTCTTTTTCTGCCAGAGGCATCCCCTTGTTTGTAATCTGCACACATTTGCTTGATTCAGCTCTCTTCTGCCCAACCCTTTGGTGTTCTACCGTTCCCTTTTCAATTTTCTTCTGCCTTTGGAATCTTCTCCATTGGGATCTGGACATAGGATTCTTCCCTTTGTAGTTTTCAGAGACATATTTTGGCCTTGCCTCCTTTTTAACTTCCATTGAAGGACCTCTGTTCACTTCAAAACTCTTCCATCTCTTCTGACCTTGGGCATCCCTTATAGGCTGAACCCATTTGTCAACATTTGGCCTGTTGGATGGTTTGTAGGTGTTGGAACGTCTTTCTCCCACTCCTTGACTGTGATGCTTCCCTCTTCTTGGGTCGAATCTTTCGTTTCTGGTTGGTGGGACTGTTCCCCAATTTCCTTTCCTCTGGGTCTTTTCTGCTGCTTCTAGGTCATCAGCTGCTTTCTTGTCGAACACAGCACTACATCTTGGGCAAAGCATGACTTCTGCATTCTTCCTTTGACATCTCTGGATGAATTCGATAAGACTTTCATTTTCTTCTGGGTAAACCAGCTTCTGATGCTTCTCTTGATGTCTCTTTCCCTTGTTTGTGTCTGGTCCCACCTTCTGAGTGACTTCCACCATGTGAATCCCAGCATTCTGTTCAGTTGTGATCTTCAATTTATTCATTTTTTCGACCAGCATGATTTCCTCTGGGATGTCCTCCTTTGACTGACTCACATTGCCTTTTGGGTGTAAACCCTTGTAGATGTAGTTGCAGCAGTGTGCAACCCTTTCGACAGGATGCCCTCCAGTTCTGATGGTACCAATGTTTATTGGTTCGACAGTGGGGGAATGGTCATCAGTCCCTGCTGTTTTGATCTCCTCTTGACCAAGGCCCTCAGTGGCCTCTTTCTGAACAATGAGGGTTTTGTCACCCTCCTCTTCGTCATCCTTTTTGAAGGAATCTCCCCACCCTGTGGGTTTGATTTTGTTGATATCTGCTTTGGAGCTTGGTGGTGCTGAATATTTCACCATGAAATCGAACTTTCCATTTGACTCTCCCAAAGTATCCCAGATCACCCCCTGCTCAGCATCTCTTTCGTAGTTTTTCTTGTCGAAGCTTCTTCCCACTTTGACTGCATTTCTTTCGTCGAAACCTTCAGTAGTTTCGCTAGCATTATCACTGTCGAAGTCTTCAGAAACTTTGACTTCTTTCTCTTCAGTCTGGTCAGCAAGATCATCACCTTCTTCCACCACATTTACATGGGTGTCGAAACCTTCAGCAGCTTCTATCATGGTGAAGTTGGTGTCGAAGCTTTCAGTAACTTCCACCATTTCAAAATTTTCTTCAGCCACGATCTCCATTTCGACCACATTTACCATTTCTGGTTCAGCATAATTGGCCTCTACCACCTGCATAGGATTAGAGTCAATCCTCATCTGCTGCTTGGCTTTGTCTCCAAACTTCAGCCTTCCATTTTGGATTGCGTTCTGGACAAGATCCCTGAAAAGGTAACATTGAGAAGTTTTATGACCCAAGAAATTATGGTATTTACAAAAACCTCTCTTTTTCTGTTGGTCTACAGGAGGCTCTTTCGTGCCTGCTGGTTTTATTAACTGACCATCTTTGACTAATAAATCAAATATTTCATCACACTTAGTGATGTCGAATGTATAGGTTCTTTTAGGGAACCTGTCATTCTTTTCTACTTCGACTGGATTTTTTCCATTCGACGGGGCTAAAACTTTACAAGAAAATGGAGGGCCTTGTTTTAATTCTGCCAGATCAATTTCTTGCTGGTCGAAGATGACTTGTTCGTTTTCGTCATAATCATCTTCATGAATTACTCCTACATAGGCCACTCTTTCCTTCTTGTTTTTGTTTGATCTGAATTTTTCATTTTTTAGTCTTTCTATTTGCCTCACTCTGTCTGCCAGTTGTGCCATATCTCTCAAGTACTGGGTATCCAGTTTCTTCCTTATGGAATAATCTAGACCCCCTGCAGCCATTTCGACTAGTTCTTGTTCCGGCACTTGCGTAAAGCATCTGGCTTTTAGTAATCTAAACCTATTCAAATAGTCATCTATAGGTTCAGAAAACTTTCTTTTGACACTTGCCAACTCCTTCAAACTTATCTTGGTTTGTCCCATATAAAATTGTTCATGGAACAATCTTTCTAATTGGGTCCAAGTAAAAATTGAAGTTGCAGGAAGTGATGTGAACCAAGTGAACGCATTTTTTGTTAAAGAACTTGGGAAATATTTCATCCTTAGGTTCTCATTATTCGCAATTTCTCCTGCTTCTATCAAGTAACGTGCCACGTGTTCTATGGTGGACTCACTAGTATCCCCTGAAAATTTTGTAAATTTGGGGACTTTCCACCTTGGTGGTAATTCTTGTTGTAAGACAAATTCAGACAAAGGGGAAGTATAACTAGGCCTTTGTAATCCTAGGTTTACTCCATTTTGTGCCATTATTCTCTCAACCATGGTGGCAATATTGTTTTCGACAGGCATGTTATTGTAACGCATTCTCTGCTGTAACACTTCGTCAGCATTTTGATTTCTCTGGACTATTATCCTTCTTGGTTCCTGTCGAATAGGCTCTTCTACATTAGGCTGTTCGACTATCACCTCTTGCCCCCTGGGATTTTCATGAGGATTTCCTAAGGGCCTTTGGTTTATAGTAAGTTCCTCTTCGACAGCCCTATTGGCAGGGTTCTGATTTAGTTGCATCCTTTGCTGTGCTTGCGGGACTCCAAAAAAGTCAGCAATGCGTGCCATCTGTTCTGCCAATATTTGGTTTGTTTGGGTAGTGTTCTGTATTAAGGGATTGAACACTTCTCCCATTTGGTGTGTCAAAGCCTGCACCATATCATGATTGCTTTCATCCATCTGTTGACGAATTACTTGCGCAGAATGATTTGTCATAGCGGGCATATGGAAACCTGGTGGAACTTGGTTTATTCTATTTCCATTTCCACCATATCCTGATCCCTGCAATGGTGATGACACTTGAACCATCGCATCAGAGAATAATGGTGACGAATTATGTAGGCCTGCCATCATTGAAGTTGGCATTCCATATGGTTGTTCCCTCCCAGTAAAAGGTTGAGAATAATTCAGATATGGCCTGAATGTATTTCCTCCAGGGGGAGGGGTTCCCAAGGGTCTGGCGTGTCCCATGGTGGAAGAACTAGGCGCATTCTGGGATCCTGAACCTGTCGGTATGGGATCCCCCAAAGGAGGCCTAATCTGTTCTAAAACAGGGCCAGACGCTGGTATTGTTCCTGACGAAGGGATAGGGTTGGAAACTGATATTGTTTCGTCAGGATTATTTGAAGTATTTGGCAAGTTAGCCATGTTTCTTCTTCTTGTTCTCTTTGGTCTCTCTACGTCGGTTACGGCTAGTTTACCGCTTCTAAGAATCATACAACGTAGCAAGGAACAATTTGTCTAAGAAGTTTTCTATTAGATTTTATCGAATGCACTGGTCCCACTGGGCGTGCCAATTTGTTCGCACTGGTTTCTGGCGAACAACCTCTGGTTAACCAATCTCTTCAGAAAACTGGGTTACGTGCAGGACCAACCAAACAAGTCCTGGGATACATGTGCATTTGGTTATGTCGAAATACTCTTAGACTTTTGGTGACTGATTTGTGGTTTGTTTTATCAATGTTGTCAAAGTATTAAGAACTTTGATTTTGCAAGTAAAGTAAAGTTTTAAATCTTAAAGACGAAACAAAGTTAAAAAATTAAACAAGAACAAAGAAACTGTCGAAGGCTGTAAACTTGCAGAAAAAATAAATAACATTTAAAATGACATGAACTTGAAGAATAAACAAGTAATTTTAAAATGACTTTGAAATATAACTGGTGTTTTAAACGTACATTGTTCCAAATACTAAACTCATTTTCTCTCACACTGGGTACTTAGAGCTTTTACAGGAATTTTGTACAAATTTTCACACACCTATTCTAAACACAAACTACCCTATTTATATACAAACAAAATAACTGCTTAGAACGGAAAAACTATAACTAAATGACAAGTGTCAGCCTGCATGTAATTCTCTTCTCTGAAACTTCCATGTGTCCAACTGCTAAAAGTTACAACCTTTTGAATTTGAATTCTTTTCTTAGGTGACGAAACCTTGCACCTCTTCAAAACTGTCGAAACCTTTTCAAGAAGAAACGAAACTCTTCAGCACTTACCAAATATTCTTTTGTCAGATGTCCTCTTCTGTCGAAATCATTGAAAGACTATCTTCTGTCGAAACGTCGAAAGAAAACTTTCCTCTGCCAAATACTTAGTCACAAATCACTTCTCAAATTTTATTCTGCCAGAACAAACATCTACCTCTCTGTCGAAGTAATGGGGTTTTAAACCCTGTCAGCAATCCTTGAAATTACTTCCTTTTATCATCTTTCGACAAAGACAACCTCACACTTCTAAATTTCACCTTGTCGAAATTATAGGTTTACACAGGGGACGGCTGCTCTCAAGGTTTGTCATAACATAGGACGAATGTTAGATAACCAAAATCAACAATGGGGACGGCCATTGGATAAAAATGATGAAGGACGATCATCAAGAGGTGGAGGACGACCACCTGGCAGGGGACGGCTGCTAAAAACAACGATGGGGACGGCCATCGGATGAGCATGATGGAGGATGACCATCAAGAGGTGGAGGACGACCACCTAGCAGGGTACGGTTGCTCTCAGGGTCTATCATGACACAGGACGAGTGTCAGATAAAAAAGAAAAATTGCTTTGTAGACGATCTACTGGGGAATAGTAAACACGGACGAGTGTTTACATCCAAGAAACAAAAGGTATAAGCGTTTAGGTGTTGTGTATAGATTAAAGATGCAGACGAGCATCCTTAAGACTGCGATACAGACAAGTATCGGGTAGAAACAAATACTGACACGTGTTCAGAGATGATGATACAGACGAGTATCAACTGGTTAACAAAGAACACGGACGAGTGTTGAATCTGAGGGGACTCTTCTGGGGAAAAGTAGACACGGACGAGTATCTATATTCAAAGAGACGTATGTGTTTGACACAGTGTATGGATTAAAGGTGCGGACGAGCATCCTTAAGACTATGATACGGACGAGTATCATGTAGAAACAAACTCTTGACGCATGTTCTGAGATGATGGTACGACCGAGTACCAACGAGTTAACAAAGAACAAGGACTAGTGTCGAATCTGTGGGGATATAAGTATATACAAGATACGGACGAGTATCCGTATAGGTAGTAACATGAGTAGTGAGTATGAGTTTTGTATGGATGAGTGTTTATCTGCTGGGGAGGGTGACACGGACGAGTGTCAAAAGGAGAAAAGTATGATATCAACAAGTATATGGGCTGTAAAAGTGTAAGCGACTGCGCTGGGGATATGACACAGACGGGTGTCAAGGAATTGTATATACAAGTATAGGTGAGTGCAAAGAGGATGTCTTTGGCTTTCTACTGGGGTATGACACAGACGGGTGTCAGGAAGTATCTGTAATACGGGCGATCTTGTTTGTAAAGAGTGTTCAGGCGGCTTAACTGGGGATAGATGACACGGACGGGTGTCAACTGGTGTTTGTGAATTGTGAGGCAACTGCTTTTGCTGGGACTCTGGTGGGGACAGCTTCTGTGTATTGATGAATGGTTATTATTCACAAGATCCGATTCACAACATGGCTTATGATTATGCTATGTGTTTGATTTTTGCCGTAATGCTCCGTATTAGACGGAATGCTACGCTTTGTGGGTGAACATGATGCAAATGTCATGATTATGCAAAGATACCAAACTGGGATTCGGATCCCGATGCCGCGAAGATCACTGATCGATCTATTTGAAGTAGACATCCCAGCTGGGGATGAGATCATTGGTAGATCTGATGATGTGATATCTGCTTGGGGATATGGGTCATTGATAGAACTATCCTCATGAATGAGAAACCCAGCTGGGGTTTGTAGAAGCTTTCTTCACTCTGTTGTGATCTTCTATGCGCTGCTCTTCTGGATAGAGGCTGGAACTCTATGGGGAGATGATTCCCTGACTTTTGTGCTCGGCTGAGGGCGAGATGGCAACTCGACTGGGGAGGAAGAGAGGAATTACTGAAAGACCTCCCTAGAAAATCTGTTATGGTAACTTCTTGACTCAGCCGGGGATACGGGTGCTTTCCGTGATGCCTGGTAACTCTGATGGGGAAATGACAACTCAGCTGGGGGAAGTCATGAGAGGAAACTCAGCTGGGGAGGGGGCACTTCGGGTGCTAAAATTGAGTGTTGATTTGCTTGCTTGCTAGGATGAAGCCTACATGCCCCAAGTTGCGTTCTGGGTTCCTGCAAAACCTGAAAAGACAGAGAAACGCACAAGTAATCCCGAGGTATCCTTTACTGGATTCCGTCATAGGAGTTTAGACACTTCTGAGACTAAGTATATTCCCTGCAAGCATGTATTTTATAAGAAAAGCATCTGTATTTATGCAATCAGTTTTTTTTCTTTTAAGACATCAGACATTTTTTGCAAATAGAATGTACAAGGCGAAACATGACTGAAAATCTGATTTTATTAATTCATATGCCCTGAATTGGCGAAATACAGTCAAAGAAACAAATCCCCTGAAATGAGGAGATTGTTACAAATTGAGAAACAAAATGCTGGCAGTGTTGATGACGCTTTAAGGAGCTTCCTCTTTACCATGACTCGTATGACTTTTGACGTTCTTCTCATCTTGCTTTCTGAAGAATGTTGATTCTGATCGAAGCTTGACCCTTTCGAAGCTTACCAAGTTATAAGTTATACAGACGAATTCAGAATGCAGTTGTTCGCTTATTCCCTTATTTTGCATGGATCGCCCTTTCGGGTTTTCAATCCATCGGGATACCCATTTTTGCCTGAGCTGTCCAATGCGGCTTTTCAACTCAGCGGGTGTACATTTCTTTTGTTTATTTTCCCTTATTTTTGCCCGAGTCTTTTATTCTGTTTTTGACTCGTCGGGATGCCCTATTTTTGCCTGGACTTACATTCTGTTTTTATGTCCAGCGGGTCATTTTTATGCGAAGTATTTTTTAACTGCATCTGAATTCACAGGGGACGGGAAATCTTCACCATCCATGGTGCTGAGCATCAGTGCTCCACCGGAAAAAACTTTCTTTACCACGAATGGTCCTTCATAATTCGGAGTCCATTTGCCCCTGTGGTCTGTATGAGGAGGGAGGATTCTCTTCAGCACAAGATCTCCCACTTGGTACTCTCGGTGCCTGACTTTCTGATCGAAGGCCTTCTTCATTCTCTTCTGATACAACTGCCCATGACAGATTGCAGCCAACCTCTTCTCTTCGATCAGACTCAGTTGTTCGTATCGGGCCCTAACCCATTCTGCTTCACTCAGTTTAACATCCATCAGTACCCGTAGAGAGGGTAATTCAACTTCAACCGGTAGGACTGCTTCCATACCATACACAAGTTGATACGGTGTTGCCCCAGTGGATGTCCTAATTGACGTGCGGTACCCATGCAAGGCAAATGGTAACATTTCATGCCAATCCTTGTAAGCGACTACCATCTTCTGCACAATCTTCTTGATATTTTTATTTGCTGCCTCAACAGCGCCATTCATCTTTGGCCTGTAAGGGGAAGAATTGTGATGTTGGATCTTGAAGTCCCGGCACAGCTCTGCCATCATTTTGTTGTTCAAGTTGGAACCATTATCAGTAATGATTCGCTCGGGAACTCCGTATCGACAGATGATATCTCTCTTCAGAAATCTGGCTACCACTTGCCTTGTAACATTTGCATAAGAGGCTGCTTCA
Source organism: Lathyrus aphaca (assembly GCA_963966055.1). NCBI lineage: Eukaryota > Viridiplantae > Streptophyta > Magnoliopsida > Fabales > Fabaceae > Lathyrus > Lathyrus aphaca. Next base: position 219,046,715 of record OZ014520.1, on the reverse strand, counting down.
ACCCACTTGGTGAAATAATCAATGGCGACCAAGATGAATCTGTGACCATTTGAAGCAGTTGGCTCAATCTTGCCAATCATATCAATGCCCCACATGGCAAAGGGCCATGGTGAAGACATGATGTTCAAAGGATTGGGAGGTACATGCACCTTATCTGCATAGATCTGGCATTTATAGCATTTTCTGGCGTAAGCACAACAGTCTGCATCCATCGTGATCCAGTAATAACCTGATCTTAACAACTTCTTAGCCATGGCATGCCCTCCTGCATGGGTACCAAAGGATCCTTCGTGCACTTCATGCATCAACAAATCTGCTTCCGTCTTGTCAACACATCTGAGGAGTACCATATCAAAGTTCCTTTTGTATAAAGACCCATCAGTGTTCAGAAAGAAACTACCAGCAAGCCTTCTTAAAGTCTTCTTATCATTGGAAGATGTCCCAGGTGGGTATGCTTGATCCTCCAAGAAGCACTTAATGTCATGAAACCAAGGCTTATCATCCTTGACAATATCTGCTGCAAATACATATGCTAGTCTATCAAGTCTCGACACTGAAATCTGAGGTACAAAGTTAACAGCCTGAACTTTGATCATCGACGAAATGGTAGCTAGAGCATTTGCAAACTGATTCTCGTCCCGAGGGATATACTCAAGCTTGACTGTTGTGAAGAAAGTCAATAACCTCCTTGTATAATCCCTGTAAGGTATCAGATGATCCTGGTGTGTATACCATTTGCCATTGGTCTGATTGATTACCAAAGCTGAATCTCCGAATACGGTCAATGTCTTGATCCTGAGGTCAATGGCTTCCTCAAGACCCATAATGCAAGCTTCGTATTCAGCTTCGTTGTTAGTGCAGTTGAAAGTGAGTTTTGTCGAGAAAGGCATGTGAACTCCTTTAGGTGTAATGAGTACTGCACCAACACCACGACCATTCATGTTAACAGCCCCATCAAACATCATAGTCCATTCTTCTTCCAGGTTAGGCCCTTCAGTGTGAATAGGCTCTTCATGATCTTTTGATTTTATGAACATGATGTCTTCATCAGGGAAGTCAAATCTCATAGGCTGGTAATCATCAATAGGTTTCTCAGCAAGATATTCAGATAGTACGCTGCCTTTGATGGCTTTCTGAGAGGTGTACTGGATGTCATATTCTGTGAGGATCATTTGCCATCTTGCAACCCGTCCGGTAAGAGCTGGCTTCTCAAATATGTACTTAACTGGGTCCATTTTTGAGATCAATAAAGTAGTGTGGGTCAACATATACTGCCTCAGTCGGCGAGCAGCCCACGCTAAAGCACAGCAAGTTTTCTCGAGCAGTGAATAACGCTGTTCACAGTCGGTAAACTTTTTGCTTAGGTAGTATATTGCATACTCTTTTCGACCAGACTCGTCATGCTGGCCCAACACACACCCCATTGACTCTTCTAATACTGTCAAGTACATGATCAGAGGTCTTCCTTCAACTGGAGGCATAAGGATTGGAGGTTCTTGTAAGTACTCTTTGATCTTGTCAAAAGCCTTCTGGCAGTCTTCGTTCCAACTGACCGTCTGTTCTTTTCTCAGCAGTTTGAACAAGGGTTCACAGGTTGCTGTAAGGTGAGATATGAACCGCGAGATGTAGTTCAATCGACCTAAGAACCCTCAAACTTCTTTCTCAGTTTTCGGTGCAGGCATCTCTTGAATAGCTTTGACTTTATCAGGATCAACCTCAATCCCTTTCTCGCTTACAATAAAACCCAGCAGCTTACCAGACCTCACCCCGAATGTGCATTTGTTGGGGTTCAACTTCAATTGGTACTTCCTCAGACGCTTGAATAGCTTTAGCAGATTTACCAAGTGGTCTTCCTCTGTAAGGGACTTGGCAATCATGTCATCCACATAACACTCTATTTCTTTATGGATCATATCGTGGAATAATGTCACCATAGCCCGTTGATACGTTGCACCAGCATTCTTGAGCCCAAATGGCATTACCTTGTAGCAGAACGTGCCCCAGGGTGTGATGAAGGTTGTCTTCTCCATGTCTTCAGGTGACATTTTAATCTGATTGTATCCTGAAAATCCGTCCATGAAGGAGAATACCGAGAACTGAGCCGTATTATCAACCAATACATCAATGTGAGGTAATGGGAAGTCATCTTTCGGGCTGGCTCTGTTCAGATCCCGGTAGTCAACACACATCCTTACTTTGCCGTCTTTCTTAGGCACAGGTACTATGTTAGCAACCCACGGTGGATAGCTAGTCACAGCAAGGAACCCGGCGTCCCACTGCTTTTGTACCTCCTCCTTGATTTTCATTGCCATGTCCGGGCGAGTACGGCGCAGCTTCTGTTTGACCGGTGGGCATTCTTCTCTCAAAGGCAACTTGTGCATGACAATGTCGGTGTCCAACCCTGGCATATCTTGATAAGACCAAGCAAACACATCCACATACTCTTGAAGCAGGTCAATCAGTTGTCTCTTCACTGAGTTTTGCAGGCAGGCCCCGATATTAACTTCTTTCACGTCTTCATCTGTACCAAGATTAATCACTTCAACCTCCTCCTGGTGAGGAGTAATAACCTTTTCCTCTTGTCTTAACAACCTGGCTAACTCTTCAGGAAGCTCATATTCTTCATCAACCCCTTCATCGGCTTGATTGATTGGATTGTCAAAGTCATACGAAGTCATAGCTGTGCTGTTGTCGGTGCGGTCTGAAAGGCACTCTCTGCAAGGGTTTAGATTGTTCATTTTAGTGATCGATTTTAATCTTGTTTAGAAAAAGTGAAGTAAAGTTGTCATTTTGAAAACACTGCCATTTTTTTTGTACAAAAAGAAAAATGGAAAAACAGTGAACGGAAAAGAAAAAGACTCATTTGCAAAAAGATGTCTGATATTTCATTGATTAATCTTGTTGCACAAAAAGTACAGATGGCCCGATTACAAAATGAGTCTTGTCATTTTGGGCAAGATGCAAGACTTTGATGCATGCTATAAAAATATAGGAAATAATAATTACTCTGCATGAGTAACTCTTATAATTTCCTGGGAAGACCAGTTTGAGACACTGCTCCCCGGGATCTTTGGACGAATCCAGCTTTCCAGGTTGCGTTCTTCTTCCAGCTCGTCTTCCAAGTTGTTGACAGCATCAGGGGCGAGCATCCCCCCACTCACAAAGTTGGGCTCCTTTGCAGCCGCTGCTTGATCTTGTTGAGTTGGTTTGTAACCCAACCCAAATCTATCCTCCTTCTTCTCCACCGATAGCAGTTTGCCCCAGCCTTGGGCGTTTCCTCCCTCAACAACCTTCCGGGCTTGTTGGTATGATGACATTGAAGTACCAGATACAGCAGATGTTTCATTGATGTTCAAGGCCTCGAAACATTGGCTCATTGTTTCATGGATCTCCCCATCCATCTCAATGTACTTATAAGTAGCCAGGTGGCTGACAAAAATATCCTCTTCTCCGCAGATTGTAACGATTTGACCCTCCCACTCGTATTTTAACTTCTGGTGAAGGGTAGAGGTCACGGCGCCAGCAGCGTGAATCCATGGCCTACCCAATAGACAGCTGTAGGCGGGCTGTATATCCATCACGTAGAAGGTCGTTTTGAAGGTCTGCGGGCCAATCGTTACGGGTAACTCAATCTCTCCCAGAACCGATCTCTTTGAACCATCAAAGGCCCTCACCACCAGGTTGCTGGGTCTTAATGCCAATCCGTCATATTCTAGCTTCACCAGGGCCTTTTTAGGTAAGACATTGAGGGATGACCCCGTGTCTACCAGCACATGGGAAAGGACAGCACCTTTGTATTCCATGGTGATGTGCAAGGCCTTGTTATGGTTGCGGCCTTCCGTAGTCAAATCAGTATTGGTGAACCCTAGCCCATTGCTAGCAGTAACATTTCCAACCACAGTTTCCAACTGATTGACGGTGATCTCTTCAGGCACGTAAGCTGCATGCAAGACTTTGAGTAATGCATTCCGATGGGCTTCGGAGCACATAAGCAATGACAGGATTGAGATCTTGGAAGGCGTCTGATGAAGCTGATCCACTATTTTGTAATCACTCTTCTTGATGATTCTCATGAACTCATCAACTTCTTGATCGAACGGTGTCTTCAAAGCTTCTTTAACAGCTTGATCTTCCTGCACAGGGCTCTTCCCTTTTGCCTTGGCAGCAGCTTCTGCTTCGGCAGTGGGCCTCTGAATTTGTGGGGCGAAAAGACGTCCGCTTCGAGTGAAACCTCCGCCTCCTCCCACATTGTCTACTTGTGGTGCAGGGGTTGATGATTCAAAGGTGATTCTTTGTCCTTCATAGTACAAGTCAGAGCCGTAATGCCATGGGATGGCATTGCTGCTTTCATAGGGTACCGGTCCAGGCACCGTGATAGTGACTGGACTGACTGCTGCTGTTGAAGGAACTGTGATAGTCTGTGGATCATAATAAATTGTAACTGGTGCTCTGATGGGAGCAGCACCTTCTGAGTTGTAGGCAGAGTTGTTTTCAGGATCGTAGAATATTGTGACAGTAGAGACATCCTCATGATTTGTTGCTGGTGTTGTAGGAGACATTGTTGGAAGGATGGATGTTGTTGTTGTAGGAGTTTCAAAATGGAGTGGTGCTGGAGTTGTAGAAGGAACATTTGTTGATATCTGATCAGTTGAAATGACAGAAGAAGTACTTGTTGATGAAACCGAAGAATTGTCAGGAACAATGGTTGTTGCAGTTGTAGGAGGTTCTGGAGTTGTTGCTGATGAGATTGCTGGATTTGTTGGAAATGATGTGGTGATCTGAAGCTGGCCACTCTGAATGAGACCATCTATGCCATTCCTCAGGTTATCGCACCCATTTACTGAAATATTGCAGTAAGCACATCCCAACTCACACCCCGGGAACATTTGACATTTGAGGAGCTGAACCTTAATTTCTACCAACGGTGTCCGGATCTGACCCACACTGGTTATTAAATAAGACGGTTTGTCTTCTTCAATAGCGTTAATCCTGGGACCACCGTGGTTTGGCATGGGATTTTTATTGACATTGGGTGGTGGTGCGAAATTCAGAGCTTTCGAGTCTACCAGGTCTTGTACCTTCATGTGCAAGGCTCTGCACTTTTCTGTACTGTGGCCAGGTGCATTTGAATGGAAGGCACATCTGGCATTGGAATCATAATTCCTGGGTAGACTGTTGGGATCTGGAGGTGCCAGCGTCCTTAGCTCAACTAGGTTGAGTTTCAGGAGTTGTGGCAGCAATGTAGCATATGGCATAGGGATCGGATCGATTACCCTGTTAGCTTGAGATGGCCTCTGCTGAAATGGCCTTTGCTGGTTGTTGTTGTTGGTGTTGCTGTTGTTGTAATTTCTCGGAGGGTACTGATTCTGTTGATGGTACTGAGGTTGTGGCTGATAATTTTGCTGCGGAGGTTGATAAGCTGGTTGAGGGTGAGCTGGAGCGGGAATGGTGACTGCTGCTACAGACCTGTGAACATATGGAGGCCTGCCCCTGTTGGTGTGGATGGCATTGGTCTCGCCAGTTCTTCTTGGGCCTGCAAAAGGCTTCCTTGTATTGCTGGACGAGCTGGCACCGTTGTCTGAAATCTTACCCATCTTCAATAGGCTTTCAATTCTCTCCCCTGCTATGACAACATCTGCAAAGCTGGTAGATGAGAAGGCAGCTAGCCTATCAATGTAAGTCCCCTGAAGGGTGTTCATGAACATATCAGCCATCTCCCTTTCTGACATGGGTGGCTGGACAGCAGCAGCAAGCTGTCTCCATCTTTGAGCATACTCTCGGAAGCTCTCTCTAGATGACTGTGACATTCCCATTAGGAGGGTCCTGTTGGGTGCCATATCCAGATTATACTGATATTGTCTGATGAAGGCCTCTGCCAGGTCCTTCCAGCATCTAATAGTTGCTCTTGTCAGATGGGAATACCATTCCCTCGAAGCTCCAGTCAAGCTATCCTCAAAATAGAACATCCAAAGCTTCTCATCCATAGTATAGGCCTTCAGCCTTCCCAGAAATGATTGCAAATGAGTCCGGGGGCATGAGGTCCCGTTGTATTTTTCAAAACAAGGAGGCTTAAACTTATGGGGGATCCTGACCCCGTCTACCAAGCCCATGTCCATGACATCGAAACCCAAAGAGTTTTGAGACTCTAAGGACCTCAACTTCTCAGCTATCTCATCCAGCCTTCTATCATAGGCTTCCTCCCCAGCACCCATTACTGTGAATTGATCCTCCTGGGGGTCTTCTTGCAGTACCCTGGCTGCAGTGGCGGTCCCTGGTACATTGACAGGGATGTTGATCTCTGGATGCTGGTGGGGTCCAAAGACTGGGGGATTGACATGAGGTTGGACCCTCTCATTGTTGCTGGTGCCAGCAGTCCCTATATGTGGATCTTCTTGATTCTGCCTTTCCACCATGGCCCTCAATCTCTCTTGGCTCTGAGCCATGTTGTTCATCACTTCCATAAACTGCGTCATCTGTGTTCTCATTTCCAATCTTTCGTTTTCCATTTGGTTTCTAACCTCTGCAAGGTCTTGCTGTACCTGATCCATTTGTATGCCCGGAAGGTTATTACGGGTGGGATATCGGTGTGGACGGTTGAGGGGAAATACTCGGCGCCGAGCAATAATTCCTGAACATCACAACAGAGTTAGCAACAATAAACAAAAACCTACAAAACAAACAAAGGGGTTAGCATGCAATGCAGTATGCCTATTTGTTTTCAAGGTATCCGGTTTGGCATTCAGTTTTGACCCTTCCAGACCCTCGAAGATGCTGTTGATGTCGCTTTCGAAAATTTGGATGGAACAAACTAATACATATATTACAAAAAGCAAACGGTACATAGTTCGCTTACAAATACAAGCCCTCTGAGGGGTCAAAACAAAAGTACATGGAATGAAAGCAACAACAAACAAATGGTCAAACACCCAGACCAAACTCATCCTCACGAACTTCCTTGAGAAGTGCTTCGGTCACAGGATCAGCTGGACGCTCCGTGAGATTCCTGATGAGAAGATTCCGGGTGGTAATAGCTGCTGTTAGCTTCTTGTGCTGAGTTTGGTCTTTTGACCTCTTTACCCCTGCTTTGATCTTCAGCTCTGATATCTCCCTCTGGGCTGCTGCCAGGGCTTCTTGCTGCTCTTTTGCACTAGCTTCCAGTTGCTCTATCTTGTCTTGGACTCTCTTGTCCTCCAGGGTACGAGCCTCGGTGATCCTGACCCACCGGGCTTGACTCTCCTTCAAATACAAGTCTGTCCTTGCTCTCTGAAACTGGGCTTCCTTGCAGGCATTCTTCAGAATTTGTTCTCCAGCCTTAGACTTTTTGATGTAATCCCCAGACTTCTCAATCTTAGCCAGATGCTCCACTCTCAACTTCTCTAACCTCTCAATCTCCCTCATACCATCACTCCTCTCCCGGAGGGTCTTCTGCAAAGCCTGGGTTAACTTCTCATTTCTTTCTTTCAAACTCTCAAACTCCTCCAAACTGACAGTGGCAGGTGGTGCTGAAGATGATTCAGGCATATCTTCTATGGTAAAGGGCATTCCAGAGAATTGAGCCCTGGCACGGGACCACTCATAGTATTGTGCTGATGCCACATTGTTGCACTTCCCCAGAATGGTTACTCCCTTGGTTTGAACATTATCCCAGGCCCAGGCAGCCTGCCTAACAATAGTCAAATTAAGCTTGTTCTCACAATAGAGAGTCTCAACCAAGTCCTGTGCCTTAGGAGTATGGACCAGTGCATAGCCCAGTTGCCTTCTGAATAGCAGAGGATTGTAATTAATGCTACCCTTAACTCATATTAGGGGCACATTGGGAAAATGCCCACAGCTGGTGATGATATCCCTGCCTTTGGTGCTCTGAGTGCACCATCTGATATCAACTGAAGTTAGAGAAATGAGTCTCTTAGCCCAGTTTTTCTGCTGATGAGGGTTCAAAAATGCATCTGTCCTGGGTAGATGCCTGAGAAGCCAAGTGTGGAACAATGGAGCACAACACCTCACTAATCTTCCCCTCTGCTTTTCATTCCTCTGATGCACTGAGTAATAGAGATCCCCCAATAAAGTGGGCACTGGGTTCTTTAGGAGGAATAAGTGAATTGCATTCTTGCTAATGAATCGAGGCTCATCTGCAAATAACATGATCCCATATATGCTCAAAGCCAATAAAGCACAGACTGCTTTCCACTCTCCCAGAGAAGCTTTCAGGGTAGCTTGAGAGATCAAGAAATCCAGATGGAAACCAGGGATTCCAGCCTTAGAGGTCATATGCTGCTCAATCAGGACAGGTTCCAGATGCAGAGCCTTTGCTACTTCTCCATTACCAGGAAAGACCATCTCAGGGTTGAAAGGGATTCCACCCCTGACAGGTATACCAACTAATGATGAGTATTCTTCCAATAGAGGGCCCAACTGAAAGTCTTGGAAAGTGAAACATCTTAGTGGGGGATCATAGAACTGAATGCAAGTGTGGATCAGGCTTCTCTGCGAAGGGTCCAGATCCATAACCATATCGAGTATTCTCCATAATGTTCCCTGAACAATGGTATATGATCTGGAATGATCAGGGTCTGAATCCTCCTGATGTCAGATAGCTCTGGCTGAAGAAGTGATAGGTGATGTTGCTCTTCTTAGGTGCCATGATGCTGAGACTGAGTAGAGACAAGTGCTGATGATAACACTGAAGAAGGGGCCACTGATTGGCTGGTGCAGGTGACTGAAGTAGATAGCTGATAGCAGAAGCAGGTGCTGATGAAGATGGGTCAATACTGAAGATAGGGTCAAAACCAAACCAAAAATGATGACGGACACCCTGAAATACAAATAAGCAAATGTCAATATGATGCAATGATTATGTATGCAAATGATATGCAAGGGTCTGTGACTGAGCTGAATCTGATCAAGAGCTCTGATATAAGTCCAAGGCATATTCAAGAATACCAGATGGAGGTCTAGAAATCCAGTAACCAAGGTGGGGGACTCAAATAAAGAGCCACATGTCCAGGGTTTAGAATCACAAGAACTGTTCCAACATGGAGTATTCTTAACCAAATCAAAGTAACAGGGTATTCTGAGGTCAAGGTACCTGCAAACCTGTAAACAACCCAACCCCCTCACAGGTGGTGTTCTAAAACAAGGATCCTCAGACTTGGATCAGTTATGAGAAGTGTAAACACTTCTAACCCGGAGGTACAGTGTTTACAATAACCATAAGAGTTCCTCCTCTAATTCACCTCAGTTTCTGAAGGTCAATACTAAAGGTCATCCAGACTTAGCAGGCTTCCCAGATAGCCCTAGCATTGCAGGAAATCTGCAACACAGAGTTCTCAAGAAGAAACCCATATCTGAACCGTGTTTCCCATTCCCGCACCAGACCGAGATGGAATGGGAAAGAATATGAACCACTCTAGCCTAGGTGTCACTCAGGTCCCAGGTATAGGACCTTAACTCTCAATGGAACACCCACCCACCAAAGCAAACAACAGATCCAGCCAGACAGCATGACAGTATGATATATGTAAAGCAGTAAAGAAAGCAGTAAAGCAACTGTACATAAAGTAAAAAATAAACACAAATATACAAACACAAATAAGCACATAACACCCCGGTAAACACAAATCAATCAAGCGCTAGGAGGAACCCACAAAAAGAACCAGAAGCCCTGGTTGCAATATAAGGGTCCCCAGCAGAGTCGCCAAGCTGTCGCTCCCGATAAATGGGACCGGCCCAGATAAAGGTACAGACGCGAACGGTCGGCGAGAGGGACAGTGAGAACACACAGCCGTGAACTCACTGGAGGAGAAAAGAGTCGCCAGCTAGGCATTTTTATCCCGAAGGAAAGGCAATGCTGCATAGACCTAGAAAAAGATGGATAAGACGGGTTGCGAACCAGAGAGACTGAGAAAGGGGGTTGGTTACAACCTGGGAAGGTATTAGCACCCAGATTGTCCGTCGTACTCGACGGGATCCACGCTTAAAAGATTTGTGTTTTAAAGGGGTAGTGTCAGTGCAATTTGTGTATAAAATAGCTGGAAAAAAGGATGTACAGGTGTCAGTGTAAAATGTATAAGTGATGTGAAGTATGAAAGTGTCAGTGCAAGGGAACAAGAGTGAAATGCTCATGATAATGAGGCTAAGAAAAAAATGCTGAAAGAGGGGGGATATACAGAGACTTTTGTTCGATAACTGTTAAGTTATGCCTACGTATCCTCTCGTGCAATGAGGAAGTCAGAACACCGTAGTTCGACCCAAAGAGACTGAAAGATGAATTGACTGATGAACTGCTTGCTTGCCTATGCTCAAGTGTATGACCTGTCTGGCTCAGGTGCAAACTGTCTTGCATTAGACGGAAGAAGCAAGTTCTCGTTTGTGAGTGAAGATGATGAGAAAAGAATCCCGAAGGAGACGATTATTGTTTGTTTTTGTATTTTCAGTCTTTTATTGCTTTTGAGAATTTGCCATAAGTTAATGAGCTTAAGCCTAAACCAATGGATTTAGTAAACTCATCACATCTTCCCTCTGATTAGGGGTAATGAGAATACCTTAAGTGTGAAGTCAGATTCTCACACTTAATCACCATGATGCAGGATTAAGATCATTAACCTACTTGTGATTATTTAGATGTTTTTGTGGTTTTTGTTTAGTGTTGAGTAACGAGGTTAAGCCATAATCAGGGATTAAACAGACTCATTACACCATCCTAATAGAAGGATAATAGATGAGAATGTTTAAGCTGAGGAAAGCTCCTCAACTTAATCCATGATTAGGGATTAAAATCATGACAAAACAAGCCTTTGATTAAGTGGATTTTATTTAATGGTATGATGATGAAGTGAGTTTTATGGTTTGTAAGACAACTTGAGGGGGACTTGTCCATTAACACTAGGGTTAGTCCTTCTTAACCAATTAAGGAAGAATTAGAACCCTAATGCAAGGCCCAAGTTACAAGTGTGATGTCTTGATGATTATTAAGTGAATTGATTAAGAGATTTAAACACATTAAGGATTTAACACTTAGGATTAAAGTTATACACTCCATCCTAAGAGAAGGATGCAGGCATAAGCTTAATCACAAAGCCTTAAAGCCTTTAGGGTTTAGTCCCTGATTTTTGAGATGAGAAGAGAAGACACAAAAAGACACAAAGGTAAAACTAAGAGGGGAGACTAATCAAAACCCTAATCATTGTCATGCTGGGTTGTTCCTAAGGTTTGTGAGGTTTATAAGAACAATCTTCAATGGAACCACCAGGAAGCAGATGAAAGGATCAAGAGAAGCAAAACAACTTGCTTCCTTCAAGAAGTCAAGTCACTTGAGGAAAGAAAGTGGGGAGAAGAAGAATGAGCAAGCTCAAACTCAAACACATATAAAAATGCAGCAATGGAATGCAAGAGAGATGAAAAGAAAAGTTATGAGAAGTGAAGGCAAATTCACTTCTCAAGTTTACTTACCACCTGAAATGTTAGGAAAGGAATGCAATGCAATGCAAAAATGGGATGAGATGACATGATGAGAAACAAAACCAGAAGCATGTATGTGATGCTAATGATGCTATGAGATGCTACAAACATGAGGCATCACATGGGAATGATCATACAAGTTCATGAATGCAAATGGAGCAAGTTAGGAACCATGAACATACATGAAAAGTTATGAAGTGCACATGGCATACAACATGGCAAATACATGATGCAATGATCAATCATGCTTTCAACATGTCTTATGATGTCAAATGGATCAAATGGATGCTTGAAATGTCATGGCAAGTCATGTTATGCAAGAAAATACAAGAGGGATGCACACGGAAGCCCAAATTAGGGTTTATGAACCAAACATCAAACAAAAGTCAAAATCAGAAGCAAACCCTAAGATAAAAATTTGAAAATGCCCCACAAAGGACCCCTAATCCTATACTAAACCAATGCCCAAAGGAGAAGTCTCAACTCCTAACCATTTTCAAGTTATGATTTTTATAAGTTTTTAGGGTTTTTAGGGTTCCTAAACAAAAGAAATGTCAAACAATTTGAAAATGCAAGATCAAATCATGGCCATTTAATCTCACAAACTACATGCTAAACACAATGCAATGCAAGAAGAATCAATGTCCAACTCCTCATGAATAGGCAGAAATGATTTTTTGAACTTGGGATCAAAATAATGCACAAAAATGATTTTAATTCAATGAAAAATTCTTAAAATGCATTAAGATCAAAAAATAAATTTGATTTGAAGGTTGGGGAATGTTTCTAAATGTCTTAGAACATTTCATGAATTTTTTTGGTGATTTTTAAATACCTAAAAGTATTTTTAATAAATTAATTTTCATTAATCAATTAAAAATAATCTTTTAAATATTTAAAAATACTTTTTTAATGCTAAAAATGAAAATAAAAATATTTTTGTGTCATAAAAATTAATAAAACTCTTGAGAAAAAGTTCCATAATTTTTAAGCAATTTTTACTATTTTAAATAAATTAGGCAAATTAAATGAAAAGAAATGAAATAAAAATGAATTTAAACTGAATTAAATAGAAGTCAACAGATCCAACGCGTGAGATTTAAAATGGCCAGGGCGGGCGTTGACTTGGCGCCAGATCTCACGGTCCAAATTCAAAAATGACTAATTAATGCTTAAACCCTAATTACGCCGTTAATCACTTTCAGATGACCGGAACAGTGTTCCGGTCATCTTCTCCGTTCACCCCAAACCTCAAACTCACTCCATACGTTACGAAAATGAAATCTAATTGAGCAGAAATGTTTCCCACTCACTCACGAATCATAACCCTCACTCAAAACAAATTTATCTTTCCTGGAATGGCTGAATCGAAGCAAATAAGAATTAGGGCAAAAAGTTTCAGGAAGCAATTAAATTCTCATTTCATCACCATTTTCAAAACTAAAAGTATCAGAACAATCAGTGAAGCATGGAGAACAAGTTTAGAACATAAAAAATGATTTCTGGAAAAATATTTCTTGAGCTACCTGAGCTTCGAAGCTTTCACTCCAGCAACTTTCTGCCCTCTCCCTTTGATGCAACCCACTCTACTTGGCCCCCTGATGATCTTTGAATGCTTAGGAGGAGTTTATGTTGGCTGGTTGATGAGTTTGAACAGCTTCTGCTCAAGCTCAGTCAAAAATGGTGATGGTGATTCAGGCTGTTTCTGGCAATGGTAAAGGGTTGTTTGTGGTCAGGATGATAAGTGGAGAAGGTTTGTAGAGTTTGTTTGAGTGTTTATGGCTTGTGGAGTGAGTTTCGAAGGAAACTGCAAGTTGGAGTGAAAATGGAGAAGCAGTGTTCTTGCTGGATTCAGGCTTGGTTCTTTATTGGTTTGGACTCCATGAAGTAGGGTGAAATGATTAGTGAAACTTGTTTGAATGTTTGTGAGCTGGGCAGAGAGATTCGAAGAGCAATGCAAATGGGGTGAGTTTTGTGTATGTGATGCTATGGTGTGTTTCAGCTTGGCCTGGTGTTATGTTTTGCTTGCAAATGGAAAGTATAAACAATCCCAATTGGCCAGAGGATGTGACATGGCCTGCTGTGATTGGGATGTTTGCTTTTGCCAAAAGTCAACTTTTTGTAAGGAAAGGTATGGCTTGAGTTCTAGCTTGGTACAATGACTAGGGCTGGCGCAGCATGGTGTGTATGTGATGCTAGGAAGGTTCAGCAACCAATGCAGCAAGTTGGTGAGGTGTTATCATGAGTTTTGCAAGTTGTTTCAACTTTGGTTCACATGTGATTTCCTTGTCCAACAAGCCATAAACCATGAGAAACTTGGTTCAAATCTGATTTTTAAGAGTTGCATGATGCTTGTGTAATGGTTTGATGGCAATTAGAAGTTGCAAACAGCCTTGGTTCATGATCTTGCAAACTTTCCATTTAGTGCACATCTTGAAAAATCAATGATTTTTGCCAACTTTGTCACACCATAACTTTTGATCCAAAATGAATTAGGTCATGTTCTTGTACTTTTTGAAAAGGGAAAAATGTATTCTACAACTTTCATGACCAAAGTTTTTCCATTTGAAGCTTTTTTGGATCAAGAATCAAGGCTTGAAAAATGGCACAAAATGACATATTCTTGAAAAGTCAACCATGCCCTAAAAAGTCAACTTTGCAAAATCTTCAAATTCTTGAATTTTGTGAACTTCAAACCTCTTCCATGATCAAATAAAGATCATATACACTCAAAATGATGAAGATCAACCATTGGTTGGGTCATTGGGGGGCCTCAGATGCCCTGATTTTACACTGACTTATCCAGAAAGTCAACCCTTGATCAGATGACTTCCCCATGGAATTTCTTCATGAAAATTGATGTGCATACTCCCTATACCATATAGAGACCAATAGAAACAAGAATGACCAAAAAAATTGGAGTTATGGCCTTTGAAACCAAAACCCTAATTCTAGGTCATCTGTGCAGTTAAATCTGGCTCTGCATCCATACCAATCCCAGTTCTTGTGATTCTTTGACATTCTTGACTTTAAGAGGATATAATATGATGCTTGAACACACATGGACCCCCTTGAAGTGATTGATGACCCTTGGAGTGGCTCAAGAGGCTCTTGGATTGTTCAGATCACAAACCCTAGATGCAGATGACTTGGGAACTATGCAGTGGATCAAAAATGTGATATGAGATGATATGATTGTGTTTATGCATATGAAGTGATCACAAGCCATGGTATGAATGGGTGAGGGCAAATTTGGGGTGTTTACAGCTGTACCCGACGGGATCCACGCTTATAAGTCTGTTTTCAAAGGGTGAGAAATAATATGCTGTTTGAATGAAGAAATGGCTATCTGGAATGAAATGGAAATGAGAAAAGAAATGGAATTAATAAATGGGAATAAAAGGGGAGAAATGTAGGGAAAAAAGAAAGATTGTGCTCGAATGGGCCCTACCCCACTGCCTACGTACCTCATCGGGATAAATGAGGATCAGAGACGCCGTAGTTCGTCTAACTAAGGCTTACACTCGTTTGTGGTTTTTAGGATGACGTTGCCATAGTTCTAGCTTAGGTGTTACCGGCTCTGACTCGAGGGTGTTTACCGTGTCGCTGTTTGAACTGTCGAGACAAGTCATGTTCGTCCGCAAAGAGTATGAGAAGACATGACTTCTTGGTTTATTGTCTTTTATAAGAAGTGTTTTGAGTTTGTGTTTTCCGTATGTACAACACTAAAGACTATGACACGGGAGCGAATACTTTCCAAGATCGCCCCCAATGGAACGTTTGTAAAGCATCCTAGAAGAGTGAAGGAGACCTCCACTAATCATTTCCTGTATAGCTTAAGGCTCGTGATGCATTGTACACCTTTTCCTTTATTTAAGTGTTTTTTGATTTTCTTTTGAGAAGAGAAGTGAGATTCAAGTTATAAAAGGAAAAATTCTAAGGGAAACTAGACTTACCCTAGGTTAGTTTGAATTTGAAGATAACCTATGGTCAGTGAGGTTTGAGATATTAAATCTACCTAAGAGATATAAGACTAGACATGCAAGTAAAAGAAGTTAATAGTGAACAATATGGTCCTCCTAAGTAATGGTGGGTAAAAACGTGAATGAAATGTAAATGGGATGAAACGATGGATCGGGTGGGTCGATTGCGTGGTGCTAAGACGCACGACTTATGGTGTGAAACATACAAGGCTTGCTTTTGGTTGAATGGAGTGGAACGATGGTAATCGAGGAACCCTAAAGTCACATGCAACTTTATTTATTTATTTGAAAATATACTCGACGTTGGATCGAGCCTTTTATTTATTTTTGAGATTTTGGTTTTCTATCGCTTCGTTTTATCTTTTCTAACCTAGTTATAAAAACCATACAAGCATACAAGTATTACGTTATTACATCACAAAGTACACAAAGTATAAAACATAATCGAGGCATAAAAGTATCCAAGTCCATAAGCCAAACCTTGAAAAATACCTTGCACAAAAAAACAAATAGTTAGTGAATGACATGAATCATGAATATGCATAATATGGTGGAAATGAATTAAAATGCCAAAAAATATCAAAAGTCATGGAAAAAATGTGAAATTAATTCCCTAGGGTCTTAAACCTGATTATAACACTATGTTAAAAATATCTTAAAAATTCTAATTCTAACTATGGTAAATGGTCACCTAATTCTATGTAAAGTTTAATCACAAATTTACACAAATTACACTACCAAAACAGTGGATAAAATGCCCTAAAAAATACACCAAAAATATTCTAGGTACTTTAATTTGTCCTCTAATCATAGAAAAAAGAATGGGCAAAAAATATTATGGGAAGTGGCAGAAATAAATTGTACAAATTTATGTGTTTATGTGAGAATTCAATACAAAAGCAATTAAATGAAAAAATCGAAATTAAATGAAAAAATGATTAAATTCAGATAGTAAAAATTGGGAAGACTTCCAAATTGCCTTAATACTCTATCCTAATTTTTGTGGATTTTTATTATGTGTTTTACTATTTTTAATGGATTAATTTTGAAACTATACCAAAACTAAAATCAAATTAACATAGAACTAATGAGGGGGGTGCAACAAGTATTTTCCTTTAGGTTAAAATGGATGGGCCCGAAATGAGGGGTGAAAATAGCCTGTTAGCAAGGCCCAAATGCGCAGGAATCTTGAGGGAGTTTGGCATGAAATTCCAGTCAACTTCGTTGACTCTGCCATAACCTCATCTTTAATGAAAATTAAAATGACTGAAACAAAATTAATCCTTTTTTAATATACTTAATATTTCTTTTATTATACCAATTAATATTCAGCTTATATTAATAATCCTATAATTAATTAAAATAAATAATTAACATAAACAAAAAAACCAAACTAATTGAAGACAAACCCTAGCCCCCTTTTTCTCACGCTCTCCCTTATTCTTCTTTCTCCACAACCATCACCGCCGCCGACCCATCATCATCTCCTCCGCTCCTCTCGTGGCTCCGCCATCACCTTATTCCTTTCACCATGACCAAATAACCTAACCTTCTACTCTTCCCGACACCACTACCTTCAAACTAAACTTCATCTCCTCACCTCGACCTTCAAACGGAGGCGTAGCTCTCCCCGGCGGAACTCGATTCTCTCTCCACTACTCTTGGCAAGACGCTCACCCACTCGCCAAGGAAAATAGATCGAAAAATAAATGGATACGAAGAATGACGAACCTCACACCATAACAAGCAAACACGTTTCTGAAAGCTCTGAGTCGTACCTTATCAAACAGAAATTCACGGTAAGATTCGCCCTCAAGTTCTTCTTGGATTCTTCCTTTTTCCTTCGTGAGTCCGATTCGGTTTCGTTATGCCGAAACTGGTGATTGATCGTATTGGTAGAGTTTCGACACAGACGCGGTCACCATTGATGAAGAGTTACAATGGTCGCTTCCATTGAGAACGTGTCACGATCCACGAAGAAGCTCGATCTTCCGCCTCGGCTTCAAAGCAGGCCAGTGCAGGATCTCGATCCTTGGATTTTTATGTGTGATATTGATTTCGCGTAATTGTTGATTTCTTCGTAATGCTCTTGATTCAACTGCAGATTACAGGTAGCATATTGGGTGAGTATGCTATGATGATTGGTGAAGAATTTGGTGGAAGATCGCATTAGAAAGAATGACAGAGAATGAGGTTCGGAACAATGGAGCTTTGAAGAAGAAATCTGATACAATGGTGGAGTGTGAAGGATGAAAATCAGAAGAAGAAGTCACGTTCAAGGATGATGAAAAAAAATGGATGAGGAATGAATCAGTGATGAAGATTGAAATTTTTTCTCCCCCTGAATCTGCAACATCTCTTCTGTTTTATAGATGAGGAAGCGAAGGGTTCCAAGGTAATTTCCTAGTGAGTTAGTTATGAAATCAGTTGAAGTTAGTTCTGATTCTGTTGTGAATTCTGTTTTTGGTTGAATTTCAGTTAGTTTGTTATGATTTTGTTCAACTGATATTATAACTGGAAAAGTGGATTGAACCCCTGCTTTGGAAATTTCGATTCTGCTTTGCTCTCTTTCTTTCCATTCTTTCCATAATATCAATCCTTCTGTTATTAACTGTATTCTCTTTGTTGTAGATTTCCTGTTTTCCTTGCTTTTGTCGCTATTTGCCTGCGTTTTCCTGGCTGAGCACACTATTGTGCACCTTTTATTTTCTCTGTTTTTCAGCAAGCCTATAACTTTCCCTGGTTTTAATTAATCCTCTCATTTTTGGTAATGTTCAGACAGTGATGAAAGGACTTTGGATTGGCTATTGCAATTGAAAACACAAGTATAGTTGATATTGTTGCGGATGACGACGAAGTTAATTGAAGTGTGGGAAGAGAGGAGCAAATTTAGTTGGCGATTGAAGTTGAGAGTTCTGATTATGGTTTTTTTTTGTTACCGGAAATTTGAGAGGGTATTACCATTGCGGAATTTTCATTCACGTTGAAACTTTAACTTTTTTTTTTGGTTATGCTTGTAACTGGATTTCTTGCTTCCTCTGTTAGGGAGTTTTTTCCTTGTTGTAAACTGATTTTTGTTATCAGTTATTATCTGAGTTTCCTGTGGTAGATTCTCAACTCAAACTTTTCCTGTAATCTAGCTGATAATAATTTTTTTGGTCTTTATTTATTTATTATGGTTCTTAATAGTGGAAAATTGAAATGAAAAGGGTCCCTGAATTGATATACATAAAAAAAAAGTGGGATTATATTTCTTCCTTTCCAATGGTTGTAAGTCAATATGCACAATAGACTTGCATCATGGCAACAAAATGCTCACAGGTCTTGAGCAATGAATTTATTCAGAACCAAACGAAATTTGTGAAAGGTTATGAAATTAAATGGGTTTTAGGTTTAAATAAACAAAAGGGATTTTGGAATTAAACAAAATGGTTTATGGATTATGGTATGGACAAGTAAAATGAATTTGTCTAAAAATGAATTTGGATAATTAAATGGATGCAATTATTTGATTGTAATGAAAATGAATTTGGTTTGAGACATGGCTATATACCTATGGATATCAAGAAATAGGTTTGGAAATGGATACTAATAGTTTTAAAATGGACCCGAAATTATGGAATGAGGATTTGATTGGTTAGATATTGGGCTTAAAAGATGGGTACAAAAAATCTGTAGTAGGCTTTAGGAAGAGAAACGCACGGAATTGAGGTTTTAAAATTGGTATGGAGAAAAATGACTATGGATAATGAGTGGTTTCGGATTTGAATTAAGATGGATGACTTGAGCTCCAAAAACCTCTGACACATCCTCCATCCTTGTCTTGAACTAGATCCTTACACACAATAAATTCCTGAGGACTTGATACTGTGATAAATCTCCAAAATCAATAGCTTGAACCATGCTCCTTGCTTCACTTAAAAAATGCTACACACGAATGAATATCTCCACAAAATAAGCCTAAATCAAACTTTAACACAAAGGTCCTCAGCTGGTGGAACGTGTTCAAGCCCATCCTCAAATGTGAACCCCAAATTCTGCTTGAGATGAATATTCCTCTCGAATGAAATCCTCTAAGACCATAATCCCTAAATAAGCGGAAAGAGGATGATGTTGATGGCCACATAATCAAGACCTGGAATTCAAATGATAACCATACATAAGGTGTGAAACCCTACTTCCATGATCCATAGTACGACCCCTAGTGAAGTAGAAACCATAAACCAATATAATAATCTGGTTCTTCAAAGGGCATTGATCCCATGCCATATGAGCCAATGAAATGCACGATTGTGATTTTATGACCTAATGGAAAGTGCAGATGTAGTTCGAGACATAAAGCCAGTTAAGGTGATAAATTAAGAGGGCAAATTTTGGGGTGTTACAGCTGCCCCTATTCAATCACTGTAGACTTGAATGGATGATAGCAGTCACTTTCATACGTTTGAAGTATGCAGGGATTGAATACTAAAAACAACCAGAAAATTTGCACTCTATGGCGGAAGAATAGGGAAATAAACTCAACCGAATGAACTTTGCTTGGATATAATTATGACGGGAAGAATAGTAGACAGGGGATGCTTTTTGAATAATGCCAGAAGGCTACTAGCTTGCCACACTGTGGGTGGACTTGTGATATGATGCCACCCTGAGGATGGACTTTTGCTCACTGTGGGAGACTTTTGAGATTTGCCACACTGCGGGTGGACTTTTGCTCACTACGGGAGGCTTTTGCCCACTGCGGGGGACTTTAGAGATTTGCCACACTGCGGGTGGACTTTTGCTCACTACGGGAGACTTTTGCTCACTACGGGAGGCTTTTGCCCACTGCGGGTGGCTTTAGAGATTTGCCACACTGCGGGTGGACTTTTGCTCACTACGGGAGACTTTTGCTCACTACGGGAGGCTTTTGCCCACTGCGGGTGGACTTTTGCTCACTACGGGAGGCTTTTGCTCACTACGGGAGACTTTTGCTCACTACGGGAGACTTTTGCTCACTACGGGAGGCTTTTGAGATTTGCCACACTGCGGGTGGACTTTTGCTCACTACGGGAGACTTTTGCTCACTACGGGAGACTTTAAAGACTTGCCACACTACGGGTGGACTTTTGAAGCTTGCCACCCGAAGATGGACTTTGGCCAGTCTGCGGCTGGACTTTGAAATCTGCCACCCGAAGATGGACTTTGGCCAGTCTGCGGCTGGACTTTGCATATGTTGAATTGCATGGTATGTTGCCCCATGACACTGGGGATGTTATGTCTTGAGTATCATTAATAAACTGGTGTGAATGTGAAAGAAATTCCTGACGCGAAAGTAATAAGTCCTTGCTAATTCTGTGGGGAAACACAATGATCGCGAATTCGATATCAAGTAGTCCCGTGGGGATAACATTTCTGTCGGAGAGGAACGTGAATAATTCATCTGTCCCGAATTATCACCTTTGCCAAAAATAAATTGGACTTTTAGATTTGAGGGCCGTGCCCGGGGATACCTTGATTATTGGGGATTATCCACTCTTATGGAACTGCTGGGGAGGAGAATGATTTATCTGAAATCTTCTAAAGGAATAGGAGTTGCCTTAGGTTTGTTGAGGAACCGAGATCAAGGAAACCAGCCGAAGGACAAGCTTGGTGACTTACTGGGGATAACTTCCTTCGTCTGTTGGTGATGACAACACCGAGACGCGTCCTGCTGAGGAGGAAAGATTTCAAGTTGTCTCGTGTTGGGGATTAGTTGCTTCTGTATGGACTTTACCTCAAGAGGATTTTACAAAAGACTTGGTGTCTTTAAACTCTTAGGTATCGTAGCGACTACATGAATCAGTGTAATAACCTTGCTGGGGAGGTAACCATTGTCAATGCAGACGAGTCGGTACCTGTCAGAAGTGCTGAACGAGATAGTTGGCTTGACGAGTGACCATGGTATTCTAAACTCCGGGTAAATGCTTTCGATCGTCTGTCTTCGAGAATGAACTCTCGTACTATTGGGGTGGCCTGCCCCTAGTACAAGTATTTGAATAGCTTTGCACCTGACTGACTGATCTTCGCTTTTGGAGAGATCTGAATCTCGAGGTAATTGCCCCAGTTTGCCTGAAATTTGAAGATATTGCTCGACATAATTGCCCCGAATTGGCTCAGCACTTTAACTTTGAAGAGATTGCTCGACGTAACTGCCCCGGGTTGGCTAGCTCTTACCATGACCGATTGGGAAAGTCCCTGCTCAATGAAGCTTTTTCGGAAAAGTGCACCTCGACGTGACAGTCTTTCAGAAGTTTTAGACTTCTCAACTTGGCAAGCTTAAGCTTCTGGATTGAATGTCCGCATGTGAACCATTTATGATGCTAAACAAATGTATGCAAGTGAGAACTGTTTATTCTTAGAATGAAGATTCTAAAGCAACACACATGTCAAACTCGAAGTTTTGAAAAGAGATCGCAAACCATCGTGAGCGAATCACTGGTTAAGATACGACCTTATTTTGAATGAAAGTATGTACATGCAATACCAGCAAATGTCTTTTAGCGTAACTCATAGGAGTCAGGAACGCGGTTTCGTAGTAGTACGCTCTCAAATTAACCCTGTTTCAGTTAGGACTTTTGAGGGTTGTATCGTGGCCTGGTTCACGGTTATAGAAACAAATGATATAGGCTCGAAGTTTATTTGTGCCCACCCGCTCTTCGTGATGTTCTCCATTCCTATTCAGCTAGTTTTCACAAGCATCCACCTTTCATAAGGGTTTCGTGTTGATTGAGGAACCATTGCTGCCATCAGTTCAAGCACCAATCAGGTTATTGTTGAGAGTCAGTCACTCCTCTATCTTTTGTGTCTGTGTCGCACGACTTTGTTCTTATTTGAGGATCTTTCTTGTGTAATCCTTTCTGTCTTTCGCCTTTGCATTATTTTTCTTATCCCTAACTTTTGCTTGGACTGATTCTTGTGAATCTTTGATTGTGGAGTCCAGCGGGATGCCCTAACTTTTGCCTAAGTCGCTTGTTTTCAAGTTTCGACTTAGTGGGCCTTTTATTTTCTTTTTCTTTTTTGCATTTTGAACAAGTCGCGTGACATCGTTTGTCTTGATTGCTTCGCGAGGGTTGTGACTACCTCATTCTTTGGTCAACGAAGGATAACCATTGTGGTTTCAATCTTTGGACCTTTTGACTTGGGTAACCATTGTGGTTTCGGGTCTTTGGACCTCTTGATTAGCATAGTAGAATGCAATGGATCTTCAAATACACTCCTTTATGGAAGCCTGAACGCTTGGTTAGACTAGCTGACATCTACCCTGCCCCTGGGTTACATGTGAGGGTTTTTTCATTTGAAAATAAACTCCTACTTCAAGGCTCAAAGGGGTTAGTGAGGGTCTATCTTCCTTATATCTCCAGTGTTTAGGATTTGAAACAATGTCTGTACATCGTCAACAGGGTCTTACTTGAGAGCACACAATTAGAGATTTTGCGTTTTTGTTTCGTCATTCTCCTTTCATAGAATTTAAGCATGACAATTGGTATTGCGATGTACACATGCACAATTATAAGGGAATGCAAATGGATCTACTTCAAGAAAAACATGTGAGTTTTATTATTTCTAACATTCAAAAGCAAACAAATTTCATACATGTAGACAAATGTTTAGCATATAAAAGAAACTACAAATGGAAATGCAGTAAAGAAACTGAATATTGCCGTAGTTGAGGAGGCTTGGCTCCGTCTGGACCTGTCAGTCTTGGATACTTTCAACGATCAATAGCTCTTTTCACAGACTTGTAATCTTCAATTTGCAGTTGCATGCCCAACCATGGCAGTAATACTTCCTCTTCTAGCTATTCTGACTCTGACACGAGACATCTGAAGGAAAGAGTGAAGCTGGGGAGTAAAGTTGCCCCATAAGGTTGCTCGGAAAGACCTGACGATCTTCTGCCTACGTATCTCCATTGACTGATGACCAATGAAGAATCAGAGCGATGTAGTTCCCCTCAATAGGGATGAAAATGAACAAAGAAGAAAGGAAAACACATAAATGCCATCACTGAGAGTATTTGAATACTGCTGGCTCTATTTGCTTCATGAATACCCTGGCGTCCTGGGTGATTAACTCGAAGACTTCAGCTTAACGTGGACCATCTGGTAGAATAACCGTGACACCGGTTCCATTATGACTAGGCATCGGATTCTGGAGTACATTTGGGAGAGGAGCGAAATTGATCGCCTTGGAGTCAACTAGGTCTTGTACCTTGTTCTGAAAAGCCCAACATTTCTCAATACTGTGCCCCTGGGCACCTGAATGGAATTCGCACCTGGCATTAACATCAAAATTCGGAGGTAGATTGTCAGGAGCATGAGGTCCCATGGTACGAAGCTCAACCAGGTTCAACTTTAACAGCTCTGGGAGCAATACAGCATATGGGCATGGGACGGGGTCGAGTCTGCGGTTTCTTGCTCTTGTTCTTTCCTGAAACGGTCTCTGTACCTGTTGTTGCTGACCCTGTGGTCGTTGTTGTTGAACTTGTGGAGTAATGGTCACCGCAGCTGCTTGGTGGTAACCTTGAGAATAACTTATGTCTCGGCCTCTATACACAGCATTCGTCTCGCCTTCTCTTCTTCTTTGGCCGTTGCCAAAAGGCTTTCTCACACCAGAAGAACTAGCACTACTTGCATCTTGGATCTTTCCCAATTTCAGAAAATTCTCTATTCTTTCTCCAACAATGACGATATCAGAAAAAACCAATGGATGGGCAGGCGGCCAAACGATCCAAGTAAACACCTTGCAAGGTGCCCATAAACATGTCGGCCATTTCCCGATCCAGCAATGGAGGTTGAACCTGTGCGGCCAGCTCACGCCACCTCTGGGCATACTGCTTAAAACTCTCTTTAGGTCCTTGAGACAAGTTCTACAACTGAGTGCGATTCGGAGCCATATCAATGTTGTATTGATACTGCTTGAGGAATGCCTCAGCTAGATCTTTCCAGCTTCGGATAGAGACCCTACTTAGCTTCATGTACCAACTCAATGAAGCTCCAGATAAACTGTCTTGGAAGAAATGCATCCAAAGTCTCTCGTCATCAGTGTGAGCCGAGATTCTTCCAAAGTACGCGTGAATGTGAGTCCTAGGGCACGTGCTGCCGTTGTACTTGTCAAACAATGGTGCCTTGAACTTGGGAGGGATTCTGACTCCTGGTACTAACCCGAGACTGGTTACGTCGATACCCAAGGAATTCTGACATTCCATGGCCTTGATCTTCTCTGACAGCTCTTCATACCTGTGATTGTTGATCTCATTCATGTTACCCATATCAGCATCCAGTAGAGTGAACTGGTCCTCTTGATTGTCTTCTAAACCTGCATTACGTGTTGTGGTCCTATTTGGATTAGGTTCTCCGTTACGGGCAGCGTTAGAATCCACATTCTCAGCCGGTATTCCCGTATTAACATTCCCATGAGGTTGCTCAACCATCAACCGGAGACGCTCCTGGTTCTGGGCCATGCCGGCCATCATTTCCATGAACTGATCCATCCTCTGTCGGAGCTCATTGAGATCGGTCTGCATTCGTTCAGCCATCCTTACTCGGTTTCTTTTAGTCGGATATCGGTGAACGCGTTGACCCACTATATTGCCTGTAATCAAATAAGTTAGAAACCCTGGGTAATGTCGCTCCCAAAGATTTGCATCCCGGTACAAGCGCGAACGGTTGGCGAGAGGGACAATGAGAACACACAGCCGTGAACTCACTGGAGATGAATAGAGTCGCCAGCTAGGCATTTTTATCCCGGAGGAAAGGCAATGCTGCATAGACCTAGAAAAAGATGGATAAGACGGTTGCGAACCAGAGAGACTGAGAAAGGGGGTTGGTTACAACCTGGGAAGGTATTAGCACCCAGATTGTCCGTCGTACTCGACGGGATCCACGCTTGAAAGATTTGTGTTTTAAAGGGGTAGTGTCACTGCAATTTGTGTATAAAAGAGCTGGAAAAGGATGTACAGGTGTCAGTGTAAGAGAAGTGTAAAGTGTATAAGAGAAGTGTCAGTGTAAGAACAGGAATAAGATGCTCAAGATCATGAGGCTAAAGAATGAAGCTGGAAAGAGGGGGAATATACAGAGACTTTTGTTCGATAACTGTTAAGTTATGCCTACGTATCCTCTCGTGCAATGAGGAAGTCAGAACACCGTAGTTCGACCCAAAGAGACTGAAAGATGAATTGACCTGTGAACTGCTTACTTGTCTATGCTCAACTGTATGACCTGTCTGGCTCAGGTGCAAACTGTCTTGCATTAGACGGAAGAAGCAAGTTCTCGGTTGTGAGTGAAGGTGATGAGAAAAGAATCCCGAAGGAGACGATTATTGTTTGTTTTTGTATTTTCAGTCTTTTATTGCTTTTGAGAATTTGTCATAAGTTAATGAGTTTAAGCCTAAACCAAAGGGGTAGTAAACTCATCACATCTTCCCTCTGATTAGGGGTAATGAGAATACCTTAAGTGTGAAGTCAGATTCTCACACTTAATCACCTTTGATGTAGGATTAAGATCATTAACCTACTTGTGATTATTTGAATGTTTTTGTTGTTTTTGTTTAGTGTTGAGTAATGAGGTTAAGCCATAATCAGGGATTAAACAGACTCATTACACCATCCTAATAGAAGGATAATAGATGAGAATGTTTAAGCTAAGGAAAGCTCCTCAACTTAATCCATGATTAGGGATTAAACTCATGACAAAACAAGCCTTTGATTAAGTGGATTTTATTTAATGATATGATGATGAAGTGGATTTTATGATTTGTAAGACAACTTGAGGGGGACTTGTCCATTAACACTAGGGTTAGTCCTTCTTAACCATTTAAGGAAGAATTAGAACCCTAATGCAAGGCCCAAGTTACAAGTGTGATGTCTTGATGATTATTATGTGAATTGATTAAGAGATTTAAACTCATTAAGGGTTTAACACTTAGGATTAAAGTTATACACTCCATCCTAATAGAAGGATGCAGGCATAAGCTTAATCACAAAGCCTTAAAGCCTTTAGGGTTTAGTCCCTGATTATGAGATGAGAAGAGAAGACTCAAAGAAGACACAAAGGTAAAACTAAGAGGGGAGACTAATCAAAAACCCTAATCATTGTCATGCTTGGTTGTTCCTAAGGTTTGTGAGGTTAAACAAGAAAGATCTCCAATGGAACCACCAGGAAGCAGATGAAAGGATCAAGAGAAGCAAAGTGACTTGCTTCATTCAAGAAGTCAAGTCACTTGAAGAAAGAAAGTAAGAAGAACAATAATGAGCAAGCTCAATCTCAAACACAAGCAAAAATGCAGCAATGGATGCAAGAGAGAGATGAAGAGAGGTTATGAGAAGTGAAGGCAAATTCACTTCTCAAAATCACTTACCACCTGAAAAGTTAGAAAAGAAATGCAATGCAATGCAAAATGGGATGAGATGACATGATGAGAAACAAAACCAGAAGCATTTACATGATGCTAATGATGCTATGTGATGCTACAAACATGAGGCAACACATGGAAATGATCATACAAGTTCATGAATGCAAATGAAGCAAGTTAGGAAGCATGGACATACATGAAAAGTTATGAAGTGCACATGGCATACATCATGGCAAATACATGATGCAATGATCAAACATGCTTTCAATATGTCTTATGATGTCAAATGAATCAAATGGAAGCATGGAATGTCATGGCAAGTCATGTTATGCAAGAGAATGCAAGATGGATGCATGTGGAAGCCCAAATTAGGGTTTATGAACAATACATCAAACAAAAATCAAAATCAGAAGCAAACCCTAAGATAAAAAAATGAAAATGCCACTCAAAGAACCCCTAATCCTATACTAACCTAATGCCCAAAGGAGAAGTCTCAACTCCTAACCAAATTCAAGTTATGGTTTTCTTAAGATTTCTAGGGTTTTAGGGTTCCTAAACAAGAAAATTACCAAACAAATTGAAAATGAAGGATCAAATCATGGCCATTTAATCTCACAAACTACATGCTAAACACAATGCAATGCAAAAAGAATCAATGTCCAACTCTTCATAGATAGGCAGAAATGATTTTTGGAACTTTGGATCAAATTAATGCATAAAAATGATTTTAAATCAATGAAAAATTCTCAAAATGCATCAAGATCAAAAAATAAATTTGGTTTGAAAGTTGGACAATGTTTCTAAATGTCTTAGAACATTTCATGAATTTTTTGGTGATTTTTAAATACCTAAAAGTATTTTTAATAAATTAATTTTCATTAATCAATTAAAAATAAACTTTTAAATATTTTAAAATACTTTTTAAATGCTAAAAATGAAAATAAAAATATTTTTGTGTTTTAAAAATTAATGAAACTCTTGAGAAAAAGTTTCATAATTTTTAAAACAATTTTGCTATTTTAAATAAATTGTGGAAGTTAAATGA
The DNA here is from genome assembly GCA_963966055.1 of Lathyrus aphaca. NCBI lineage: Eukaryota > Viridiplantae > Streptophyta > Magnoliopsida > Fabales > Fabaceae > Lathyrus > Lathyrus aphaca. The sequence goes on along the minus strand of OZ014520.1, from coordinate 219,018,860 downwards.
AAGAAAATGAAATAAAAAATAAAATAAACTGAAGTATGCAGGATGGAAGGCCAGGATTCATTCTGGGCTTGGAAGCATTGACTTCGCGCCAGATCTAGTGGCCCACATTCAAACTGGGCTAAACTGAATTAATTAATTAAATTAAACCTAATTAAACTAATGACATGATCTGAGCCATTGGATGCGCGCGGGAAAAGACTCAGTCAACTCATCCAACGCCTGAAATTCAAACTGGAAGCCCTAACCCTAATTACATATTAATGACCTTCAGGCGGCCGGAGAAGACTTCCGGTCGTCTTCTCCGGCCAGCACCCTCCCTGAAAATGGCTAACTCTCACCCTAGCTCACTAAAACCTAATTTCTCTGCCCAGAATCCATCCCCAAACATCATAGAGTAAGAATCAACAGCCAAAACACATTTATTTTACATAATAAGGCTGAATCGAAGCAAAAGGGGTTTAGGTCAAAAAATTTCAGGAACACCATACATGCTCAAAACACAATGATTTTCGAAACCAAACATATCATCATGATCAGTGGAACATAGAGAACCATTTAAGAACTTAAAAACGAGCTCCTGGAAAAAATGTTCATGAAGCTCACCTGAACTGGAGCTTTGATCTTTGGCACTTTCTGGCTAGTTCTTTGGCTCAAACAGGTCCCAATGATCCCCCTTTGAAGCTTTGGATACTTGGTTGGAGTTTAAACAGCCTCTTGAGTGAGTTTGCAGAAGCTCTGACCAAGGGAGTGTAAAAATCGTGTTTGTGATATGGAGGGTCTCAGGCCAAAACAATGGTTGGTTTCTGGTCAGTGAAGCAAGGTGAGTTGATGTGTGGAATTTGTTTGAGTGTTTATGGCTTGTGGAAACAGATTCGAAGGCTTTTGCTTGAGGGAGTGAAAATGTGAATGTCTCGCTATGGCTTGTTTCAGGCTGGCTTGATGTATGAAATGGCTAGCAAATGGATAGTATAAACAACTCCAATTGGTCAGATGATGTGACCTGGCCTGCTGTGATAGGTAAGTTCACTTTTGCAAATTGTCAACCTTTTTGTAAGAGAGGCATGGGCTAAGTTCTAGCTTGGTACAAGAGTGTGGGCTGGCACAGCATGGTGTGTGAGTGAGGCTAGGGTGGTTCAGCAGCCAAGGCAACAAGTTGGTGAAAGTGTGATGATGGTTTTGCAAGTTGATCATCTTTGGTTCACATGTAACTTTCTTGCCACACAAACCATGGGAAGTGAGAAATACTTAGTCCATTCTGAATTTTTGGTCACATGTGATGTTTATGTGATGGTTAGACATGAATTAGAGGTTACAAATGCCTTGATACAAAGTTCTTGCAAGTTTCTCATTTGGTGCACATCTTGAAAATTAATGATTTTTGCCAACTTTGACACACCATAACTTTTGATCCAAAATGAATTAGGTCATGTTCTTGTACTTTTTGAAAAGGGAAAAATGTATTCTACAACTTTCATGACCAAATTTTTTCCATTTGGAGCATTTTTGGATCAAAAAGCAAGGCTTGAAAAATGGCATAAAATGACATATTCTTGAAAAGTCAACCATGCCCTAAAAAGTCAACTTTGCAAAAGCTTGTAATCCTTGAATTTTGTGAACTTCAAACCTCTTCCATGATCAAATAAAGATCAAATACACTCAAAATGATGAAGATCACCCTTTGGTTGGGTCATTGGGGGCCTCAGATGCCCTGATTTTGCACTGACTTGTCTGAAAAGTCAACTCTTGATCAGATGACTTCCCCATGGAATTTCTTCATGAAAATTGATATGCATACTCCCTGTACCATATAGAGACCAATGGAAACAATAATGACCAAAAAAATTGGAGTTATGGCCTCTGAAACCAAAACCCTAATTTTAGGTTAACTGTGCAGTCAAACTTGGCTCTGCATCCATACCAACCCCAGTTCTTGTGATTCTTTGGCATTCTTGACTTTGAGAGGATGTAATATGATACTTGAACACATATGGACCCCTTTGAAGTGATTGGTGGCCTTTGGAGTGGCTCAAGAGGCTCTAGGATTGCTCAGATCACAAACCCTAGGTGCAGATGACTTAGAACCTATGTAGTGAATAAAAAATGAGATATGAGATGGTATGATTGTGTTTATGCATATGAAATGATCACAAGCCATGGTGTGAATGGGTGAGGGCAAATTTGGGGTGTTTACAGCTGCCCCTATTCAAACATGAGTTAGCTGTGCAGGATGTAAGCAGCGGCTTAACAGGCAAACAAGATAACTTGTGGTTGAATATCAAAGACAGTCCAAAATTTGCACTCACAGAATGAAGAAGAAAAGGGATATAGATTGTAAAGGAAAATAAAGTATATTGTAAAGTGTGGGCGACGGAGGACGACCGTCGAGCAGAGGACGACTGTTGGGTAAAGAGCAATGACGGGGACGACCGACATGCTGGGAAAGGTGTGTGAAGTAAAGCGATGACGGGGGACGGCCGACATGCTGGGGATAAAAGGTAAAGCCAAGACGGGGACGGCCGACTAGCTGGGAAAAGTAAGAAATCATGATGGGGACGGCCATCAAGATAAAGTTGTAAGATTCTCTGGGATTTAATGAAACATGACAGGGACGGCCATCAAGTTCATAAAGTAAAGCAATCGACGATGGGGACGACCATCGGGCTAAAAGGAAAAGGGACCACGACGGGGACGGCCATCGGGTTAAAGAATAAATGAAATAAACAGATGATGAGGTACGGTCATCAAAGGTGAAGGACGATCACCTAGCAGGGGACGGCTGCTCTGTTGGGGTTAAGATGAGGGACGGTCATCTAAGGTGGAGGACGACCACCAGGCAGGGTACGGCTGCCGAAAATATCGCGACATAGGACGAATGCCGGATAAAGGGTCAACGATGGGGACGGCCATCGGACGAGCATGATGGAGGACGACCATCAAGAGGTGGAGGATGACCACCTAGCAGGGGACGGCTGCTCTCGAGGTTTCTCATGACACAGGACGAGTGCCAGATAACCAAAAAAACAACAATGGGGACGGCCATTGGATAAAGTGATGAAGGACGATCATCAAAAGGTGGAGGACGACCACCTAGCAGGGGACGGCTGCTAAAAAACAACGATGGGGACGGCCATCGAATGAGCATGATGGAGGACGACCATCAAGAGGTGGAGGACGACCACCTAGCAGGGTACGGCTGCTCTCAGGTTTTATCATGACACAGGACGAGTGTCAGATAAAAAGGAAAAATTTGCTTTGTTGGTGATCTACTGGGGAATAGTAAACACAGACGAGTGTTTATATCCAAGAAACAAAAGGTATAAGTGTTTAGATGTTTGTGTATAGATTAAAGATGCGGACGAGCATTCCTAAGACTATGATACGGACGAGTATCGAGTAGAAACAAATACTGACACATGTTCAGAGATGATGATACGGACGAGTATCAACTGGTTAACAGAGAACACGGACGAGTGTTGAATCTGAAAGAATTCTTCTGGGGAACAGTAGACACAGACGAGTATCTATATTCAAGAAGACAAAAGTGTTTGACGCGGTGTATGGATTAAAGGTGCGGACGAGCATCCTTAAGACTATGATACGGACGAGTATCATGTAGAAACAAACACCTGACGCATATTCTGAGATGATGGTACGGACGAGTACCAACTGGTTAACAAAGAACATGGACCAATGCCGAATCTGTGGGGATATATATAAGTGGTATGTACAAGATACGGACGAGTATCGGAATAAGTGTAATCATGAGTAGTGAGTATGAGTATTGTATAGATGAGTGTTTGCTGGGGGGGTGACACGGACGAGTGTCAAGAGAGAAAAGTATAATAATATCAACAAGTATATGGGTTGTAAAAGTGCAAGCGACTGCGCTGGGGATGTGACACAGACGGGTGTCGAGAAAATGTATATACAAGTATAGGTGAGTGCAAAGATGATGTCTTTGGCTTTCCGCTGGGGATATGACACGGACGGGTGTTGGGAAGTATCTGTAATGCGGGTGGTTTTGTTTGTAAAGAGTGTTCAGCAACTTTACTGGGGAGTGATGACACGGACGGGTGTCAAAATGAGTATATACTGGTGTTTGTGAATTGTGAGGCAACTGCTTTTGCTGGGACTCTGGTGGGGATTCCCCTTTTTTGTATTGTTGATGGATTTGTCAATATTCACAAGTGTTCGATTCACAACATGGCCTATGATTATGCTATGTGTTTGATTTTTGCTGTAATGCTCCGTATTAAACGGAATGCTACGCTTTGTGGGTGAATATGATGCGAATGCTATGATTATGCAAAGATAATGGTCTGGGATTCGGATCCTGATGCCGCGAAGATCTCCGGTCGATCTGCTGAAATGGACATCCCAGCTGGGGATGAGATCTTTGGTAGATCTGATGAGATGATATCTGCTTGGGGATTCGGGTCACTGAGAGACCTATTCCAATAAATGAAAGACCCAGCTGGGGTTTGTAGAAGCTTTCGTACTCTGTTGTGATTCCTTCGCGCGCTGCTCTTCTGGATAGAGGCTGAAGCTCTGTGGGGAGATGATTCCCTGACTTTGTACTCTGCTGAGGAAGAATGATTGGCACTACGGCAGGGGGAATTGACAAGTGGCAACTGGCTGGGGAAAGTTGTTGGCAACTCAGCTGGGGAGAAAACACCCCTGGTGCCAAGAGTGAGTGTTGATTTGCCAGCTTGATGGGATGTAACTTGCATGCCCCAAGTTGCGTTCTGGATACCTGCAATCCTGCAAAGACAAGGAAACGCACAAATGGTCCCGAGGTATCCTTTACTGGATTCCGTCATAGGAGTTAAGCACTTTCGAGAGTAAGTATATTCCCTGCCAGCATGTGTTTTTATTTTTAGAGAAAAGCATCTGTACTTATGCAATTATTTTTTAAAGACATCAGACATTCTTTGCAAAATAAAAATGTATGAGACAATGACTGAAAAATCTGATTTTATTAATTTAGGCGCCCTGAATTGGCGAGATACAGTCAAAGAAACAAATCTCCTGAAATGAAGAGACTGTTACAAATTGAGAAACAAAGTGTTGGCGATGTTGACGATGCTTTCAAAGGAGCTTTCTCTTTCGCTATGACTCGTATGACTTCCAACGTTCTTCTCGTCTTACTTTCTGAAGAAGGTTGATTCTGAAAGAAGTTTGATCCTTTCGAGGTTTGCCAAGTTGTAAGTGATACAGACGAATTCAGAGTGCAGTTGTTCGCTTATTCCCTTGTTTTGCATGGATCGCCCTTTCGGGTTTTCAATCCATCGGGATACCCATTTTTGCCTGAGTTGTCCAATGCGGCTTTTCAACTCAGCGGGTGTACATTTTTTATTTATTTTCCCTTATTTTTGCCCGAGTCCTTTATTCTGTTTTTGACTCGCCGGGATGCCCTATTTTTGCCTGGACTTACATTCTGTTTTTGTGTCCAGCGGGTCATTTTATGCGAAGTATTTTTTAACTGCATCTGAATTCACAGGGGACGGGAAATCTTCACCATCCATGGTGCTGAGCATCAGTGCTCCACCAGAGAAAACTTTCTTTACCACGAATGGTCCTTCATAATTGGGAGTCCATTTGCCCCTGTGGTCTGTATGAGGAGGAAGGAATCTTTTCAACACAAGATCTCCTACTTGGTACTCTCGGTGCCTGACTTTCTGATCGAAGGCTTTCTTCATTCTTTTCTGATATAACTGCCCATGACAGATTGCAGCCAATCTTTTCTCTTCGATCAGACTCAGTTGTTCGTATCGGGACCGGACCCACTCTGCTTCACTCAGTTTAACATCCATTAGCACCCGCAGAGAGGGTAATTCAACTTCAACAGGTAGGACTGCCTCCATACCATACACAAGTTGATACGGTGTTGCCCCAGTGGATGTTCTGATTGACGTGCGGTACCCATGCAAGGCAAACGGTAGCATTTCATGCCAGTCTTTGTAGGTGACTACCATCTTCTGCACAATCTTCTTGATATTCTTGTTAGCCGCCTCAACAACGCCATTCATCTTTGGCCTGTAAGGAGAAGAATTGTGATGTTGGATCTTGAAGTCCCGGCACAGCTCTGCCATCATTTTGTTGTTCAAGTTGGAACCATTATCAGTAATGATTCGCTCGGGAACTCCATATCGACAGATGATATCTCTCTTCAGAAATCTGGCTACCACTTGCCTTGTAACATTTGCATATGAGGCTGCTTCAACCCACTTGGTGAAATAGTCAATGGCGACCAGGATGAATCTGTGGCCGTTTGAAGCAGTCGGTTCAATCTTGCCGATCATATCAATGCCCCACATGGCAAAGGGCCACGGTGAAGACATGATGTTCAAAGGATTGGGAGGCACATGCACCTTATCTGCGTAGATCTGGAATTTGTGGCATTTCCTGGCATAAGCACAACAGTCTGCATCCATTGTGATCCAGTAATATCCTGATCTTAACAATTTCTTAGCCATGGCATGCCCTCCGGCATGGGTACCAAAAGATCCTTCATGCACTTCATGCATCAACAAATCTGCTTCCGTCTTGTCAACACATCTGAGGAGTACCATATCAAAGTTCCTTTTGTATAAAGACCCATCAGCGTTCAGAAAGAAACTACCAGCAAGCCTTCTCAAAGTCTTCTTATCATTGGAAGATGCCCCAGGTGGGTATGTTTGGTCCTCCAAGAAGCACTTAATGTCATGGAACCAAGGCTTATCATCTTTGACAACTTCTGCTGTGAACACATATGCCGGTCTGTCGAGTCTGGACACTGAAATCTGAGGTACAAAGTTGGCAGCCTGAACTTTGATCATGGATGAAATGGTAGCAAGAGCATCTGCAAACTGATTCTCGTCCCGAGGGATATATTCAAGCTTGACTGTTGTGAAGAAAGTCAATAACCTTCTTGTATAATCCCTGTAAGGTATCAGATGATCCTGGTGGGTATACCATTTTCCGTTGGTCTGATTAACTACCAGAGCTGAATCTCCGAATACAGTCAATGTCTTGATCCTGAGGTCAATGGCTTCCTCAAGACCCATAATGCAAGCTTCGTATTCAGCTTCGTTGTTAGTGCAGTTGAAAGTGAGTTTTGCCGAGAAAGGCATGTGAACTCCTTTGGGTGTAATGAGTACTGCACCAACACCACGACCATTCATGTTAACAGCCCCGTCAAACATCATAGTCCATTCTTCTTCTGGGTCAGGCCCTTCAGTGGGAATAGGCTCTTCATGATCTTTTGATTTTATGAACATGATGTCTTCATCAGGGAAGTCAAATCTCATAGGCTGGTAGTCATCAATGGGTTGCTCAGCAAGATATTCAGATAGTACACTGCCCTTGATGGCTTTCTGAGAGGTGTACTGGATGTCATATTCCGTGAGAATCATTGGCCATCTTGCAACCCGTCCGGTAAGAGCTGGCTTCTCGAATATGTACTTAACTGGGTCCATCTTTGAGATCAATAAAGTAGTGTGGGTCAACATATACTGTCTCAGTCGGCGAGCAGCCCACGCTAAAGCACAGCAAGTTTTCTCGAGCAGTGAATAACGTTGTTCACAGTCGGTAAACTTTTTGCTCAGGTAGTATATTGCATACTCTTTTCGACCAGACTCGTCATGCTGGCCTAGCACACACCCCATTGACTCTTCTAATACTATCAAGTACATTATCAGAGGTCTTCCTTCCACTGGAGGCATAAGGATTGGAGGCTCTTGTAAGTACTCCTTGATCTTGTCAAAAGCCCTTTGGCAGTCTTCGTTCCACCTGACCGTCTGTTCTTTTCTCAGTAGTTTGAACAAGGGTTCACAGGTTGCTGTAAGGTGAGATATGAACCTTGAGATGTAGTTCAATCGACCTAAGAACCCTCGAACTTCTTTCTCCGTTTTCGGTGCAGGCATCTCTTGAATAGCCTTGACTTTATCAGGGTCAACTTCAATCCCTTTCTCGCTTACAATAAAGCCCAGCAGCTTACCAGAACGCACCCCGAATGTGCATTTGTTGGGGTTCAGCTTCAGTTGGTACTTCCTCAGACGCTTGAACAACTTCAGGAGATTTACCAGGTGATCTTCCTCTGTAAGGGACTTGGCGATCATGTCATCCACGTAACATTCTATTTCTTTATGGATCATATCGTGGAATAATGTCACCATAGCCCGTTGATATGTGGCACCAGCATTCTTTAGTCCGAATGGCATCACTTTGTAACAGAACGTGCCCCAAGGTGTAATGAATGTCGTCTTCTCCATGTCTTCAGGTGACATCTTGATCTGATTGTATCCTGAAAATCCGTCCATGAAGGAGAATACCGAGAACTGAGCCGTATTATCTACCAGCACATCAATGTGAGGTAATGGGAAGTCATCTTTTGGGCTGGCTCTGTTCAGATCCCGGTAGTCAACACACATCCTCACTTTGCCGTCTTTCTTAGGCACAGGTACTATATTAGCAACCCACGGCGGATAGCTAGTTACGGCAAGGAACCCGGCGTCCCATTGCTTTTGTACCTCCTCCTTGATTTTCATAGCCATGTCTGGGCGAGTACGGCGCAACTTCTGTTTGACCGGTGGGCACTCCTCTCTTAAAGGCAGCTTGTGCACAACAATGTCGGTGTCCAACCCTGGCATATCCCGATAAGACCAAGCAAACACGTCCACATATTCTTGAAGCAGATCAATTAGTTGTCTCTTCACTGAGTCTTGTAAGCAGGCCCCGATTTTAACCTCTTTCACGTCTTCATCTCTACCAAGATTAATCACTTCAACCTCCTCCTGGTGAGGAGTAATAACCTTCTCCTCTTGTCTCAACAACCTGGCTAGCTCTTCAGGAAGCTCATATTCTTCTTCAACCCCTTCATCAGCTTGATTGATCGGATTGTCAAAGTCATATGAAGTCATAGCCGTGCTGTTGTCGGTGCTGTCAGGAAGGCACTCTCTGCAAGGGTTCAGTTTGTTCATTTTAGTGATTGATTTTAATCTTGTTTAGGAAAGTGAAATAAAGTTATCATTTTGAAAACATCGCCATTTATTTTTTGTACAAAAAGAAAAATGGGAAAAACAGTGAGCGGAGAAGAAAAGGACTCATTTGCAAAAAGATGTCTGATATTTCATTGATTAATCTTGTTTGCACAAAAAGTACAGATGGCCCGATTACAAAATGAGTCTTGTCATCTTGGGCAAGATGCAAGACTTTGATGCATGCTATAAAAATACAGGAAATAATAATTACTCTGCATGAGTAACCCTTATAATTTCCTGGGAAGACCAGTTTGAGATACTGCTCCCCGGGATCTTTGGACGAATCCAATTCTCCAGATTGCGCTCCTCTTCCAGCTCGTCTTCCAAATTGTTGATAGCATCAGGGGTGAGCATCCCCCCACTGACAAAACCGGGCTTCTCAGCAGCCTCTGCTTGATTCTGTTGAGTTGGTCTGTAACCCAACCCAAATTTGTCTTTCTTCTCCTCCACAGATAAAACCTTGCCCCAGCCTTGGGCAGTTCCTTCCTCAACAACCTTCCAGGCTTGTTGATAAGATGACATGGAGATCCCAGATACAGCAGATGCTTCATTAACATTCAGGGCCTCAAACCCTTGGCTCATTGTTTCATGGATCTCTCCATCCATCTCAATATACTTATAAGTAGCCAGATGGCTAACAAATATATCCTCCTCCCCACAGATAGTAACAACTTGGCCTTCCCACCCAAATTTTAACTTCTGGTGAAGGGTAGACGTTACTGCGCCAGCGGCATGAATCCATGGTCTACCCAATAAACAGCTGTAGGCAGGCTGAATGTCCATCACATAGAAGATCGTTTTAAAAGTTTGTGGGCCAATTGTCACAGGTAGCTCAATTTCTCCCAGCACCGATCTCTTAGAACCATCAAAGGCTCTTACTACCAGGTTACTGGGACGCAATGCTAATCCTTCATATTCTAGCTTCACCAGGGCCTTCTTCGGTAAGACATTAAGGGATGACCCTGTGTCTACCAGCACATGGGAAAGGACTGCACCTTTACATTCCATGGTGATGTGCAAGGCTTTGTTATGGTTGCGGCCTTCCGTTGTCAAGTCAGTATTGGTGAACCCTAGCCCATTGCTAGCAGTAACATTTCCAACCACGGTTTCCAACTGATTGACGGTGATCTCCTCAGGCACGTAAGCTGCGTGAAAGACTTTGAGTAGTGCATTCCGATGGGCTTCGGAGCACATAAGCAATGAGAGGATAGAGATCTTGGATGGCGTCTGGTGAAGCTGATCCACTATTTTGTAATCACTCTTTTTGATGATTCTCATGAACTCATCAACTTCTTGATCGAATGGTGTTTTCAAAGCTTCCTTAACTGCTTGATCTTCCTGCACCGGGCTCTTTCCTTTTGCCTTGGCAGCAGCTTCTGCTTCGGCTGTGGGTCTTTGAATTTGTGGAGCAAAGAGACGTCCGCTTCGAGTGAAGCCTCCGCCTCCTCCCACATTGTCTATCTGTGGTGCAGGTGTTGATGTATCAAGAGTGATTCTTTGTCCCTCGCAGTATATGTCAGAGCCGTAGTGCCAAGGGATGGCCCTACTACTTTCATAAGGTACCGGTCCAGGCACTGTGACAGTGACTGGACTAATGGCAGCTGCAGAAGGGACTGTGATAGTTTGCGGATCATAATAAATTGTGACTGGTGCTCTGATGGGAGCAGCATTTTCTGAGTTGTAGGCAGAGTTGTTTTTAGGATCATAAAATATTGTGATAGTTGAGACATCTTCAGGGTTTGTTGCTGGAGTTGTAGGAGACATTGTCAGAAGGATGGATGTTGTTGTTGTAGGAGATTCAAACTGGAGTGGTGCTGAAGTTGTAGAAGAAAAATTTGTTGATGGCCGATCAGTTGAGATGATAGATGAAGTACTTGTTGATGAAGCCGAAGAATTGTCAGGAACAATGGTTGCTGCAGTTGTAGGAGATACAGGAATTGCCGCTGATGAGATTGCTGGATTTGTTGGAAATGATGTGGTGATCTGAAGCTGGCCACTCTGAATGAGACCATCTATGCCATTCCTCAGGTTATCGCACCCATTTACTGAAATATTGCAGTAAGCACACCCTAACTCACACCCCGGAAACATGTGACATTCGAGGAGCTGAGCCTTAATTTCTACCAACGGTGTCCGAATCTGACCCACACTGGTTATTAAATAAGACGGCTTGTCTTCTTCAATAGCGTTGATTCTGGGACCACCGTGGTTTGGCATAGGATTTTTGTTGACATTGGGTGGTGGTGCAAAATTCAGAGCTTTTGAGTCTACCAGGTCTTGTACCTTCATGTGCAAGGCTCTGCACTTTTCTGTACTATGGCCAGGTGCATTCGAATGAAAAGCACATCTGGCGTTGGAGTCGTAATTCCTGGGTAGACTGTTGGGATCTGGAGGTGCCAACGTCCTTAGCTCAACTAGGTTGAGTTTCAGGAGTTGTGGCAGCAATGTAGCATATGGCATGGGGATCAGATCGATCACCCTGTTGGCTTGAGATGGCCTCTGCTGGAATGGCCTTTGCTGGTTATTGTTGTTGGTGTTGCTGTTGTTGTAATTCCTCGGAGGATACTGATTTTGTTGATGGTACTGAGGTTGTTGCTGATAGTTTTGCTGAGGAGGTTGATAAGCTGGTTGTGGATGAGCTGGAGCGGGGATGGTAACTGCTGCCACAGATCTATGAACATATTGGGGCCTGCCCCTGTTGGTGTGGATGGCATTGGTCTCACCAGTCCTTCTTGGGCCTGCAAAAGGCTTTCTTGCATTACTGGATGAGCTTGCACCGTTGTCTGAGATCTTACCCATCTTCAGTAGGCTTTCAATTCTCTCCCCGGCTATGACTACATCTGCAAAGCTGGTAGATGAGAAGGCAGCTAGCCTGTCAATGTAAGTTCCCTGAAGGGTGTTCATGAACATATCAGCCATCTCCCTTTCTGACATAGGTGGCTGGACAGCAGCAGCAAGCTGTCTCCATCTTTGAGCATACTCTCGGAAGCTCTCTCTAGATGACTGTGACATTCCCATTAAGAGGGTCCTGTTGGGTGCCATATCCAGATTATACTGATACTGTCTGATGAAGGCCTCTGCCAGGTCCTTCCAGCATCTAATAGTTGCTCTTGTCAGATGGGAATACCACTCCCTCGAAGCTCCAGTCAAGCTATCCTCAAAATAGAACATCCACAGCTTCTCGTCCATGGTATAGGCTTTCAGTCTCCCGAGAAAAGATTGTAGATGGGTTCGGGGACAGGAAGTCCCATTATACTTCTCAAAGCATGGTGGCTTAAACTTGTGGGGAATCCTGACCCCATCTACCAAGCCCATATCCATAACATCAAAACCCAAAGAGTTTTGAGACTCTAAGGATCTTAATTTCTCAGCTATCTCATCCAACCTTCTATCATAAGCTTCTTCCCCGGCTCCCATTACCGTGAACTGGTCTTCTTGAGGGTCTTCCTGCAGTACCCTCCCTGCTGTGGCAGTTCCTTGTATATTGACAGGGATGTTAGCCTCTGGATGGAGGTGGGGTCCAAAGACTGGGGGATTGACATGAGGTTGGACTCTTTCATTGTTGCTAGTCCCAGCAGTCCCTGGCTGATGATCTTCCTGATTTCTCCCTTCCACCAGTGCCCTGAGCCTCTCCTGGCTTTGAGCCATGCTGTTCATTACTTCCATAAACTGTGTCATTTGGTTCCTCATTTCCAACCTTTCGTTGGTCATTTGGTTCCTGACCTCGGTGAGGTCCTGCTGCATCTGATCCATCTGTATGCCCGGAAGGTTACTGCGGGTGGGGTACCTGTGTGGTCGGTTGAGTGGAAACCCTCGTCGTCGAGCAATAATTTCTGAACATCACAACAGAGTTAGCAACAATAAAAACAAATACCTACAAAACAAACAAAGGGTTAGCATGCAATGCAGTATGCTTATTTGTTTTCAAGGTATCCGGCTTGGCATTCAGTTTTGACCCTTCCAGACCCTTGAAGATGCTGTTGATGTTGCTTTCGGAGTAAACTCGGATGGAACAAACTAAATACATATATCACAAAAGGCAACTGGTACATAGTTTGTTTACAAATACAAGCCCTCTGAGGGGTCAAAATACATTACAAGAAAATAAAAATACATGGAATGAAAACAACAACAAGCAAATGGTCAAACACCAAGACCAAACTCATCCTCCCGAACTTCCTTGAGAAGTGCTTCGGTCACAGGATCAGCCGGACGCTCCGTGAGATTCCTGATAAGGAGGTTCCGGGTAGTAACAGCTGCAGTTAGCTTCTTGTGTTGACCTTGGTCCTTTGACCTCTTCACTCCAGCTCTGATCTTCAGTTCTGATATCTCCCTCTGGGCTGCTGCCAGGGCTTCCTGTTGCTCTTTTGCACTAACTTCCATCTGCTCTATCTTGTCTTGGACCCTCTTGTCCTCCAGAGTACAAGCCTCGGTGATCCTGACCCACCTAGCCTGACTCTCCTTCAGATACAAGTCTGTCCTGGCTTTCTGGAATTGAGCTTCCTTGCAAGCATTCTTCAGGATTTGCTCTCCAGCCCTAGACTTCTTAATGTAATCTTCAGAATTTTCAATTCTAGCCAGATGCTCCACTTTCAACTTCTCCAACCTCTCAATATCCAGTCTGCCATCACTCCTCTCCCAGAGGGTCTTCTGTAGAGCTTGAGTCAGCTTCTCATTTCTCTCTTTCAACTTCTCAAACTCCTCTAAGCTGACTGTTGCTGGAGGTGGTGTTGTGGAAGGCCCAGGCATATCTTCAATAGTAAAGGGCATCCCAGAGAATTGGGCCCTGGCATGGGACCAATCATAGTATTGTGCTGATGCCACATTGTTACACTTCCCCAGAATGGTTACCCCCTTAGCCTGCACATTGTCCCAGGCCCAGGCTGCCTGCCTAACAATAGCCAGATTAAGCTTGTTCTCACAATAAAGAGTCTCAACCAAGTCCTGTGCCTTAGGAGTGTGGACCAGTGCATAGCCCAGTTGTCTTTTGAACAGCAGAGGGTTGTAATTAATACTACCTTTAACTCCTATCAGGGGCACATTGGGAAAATGCCCACAGCTGGTGATGATGTCCCTGCCTTTTGTGCTTTGAGTGCACCACCTGATATCAGCTGAAGTTAGAGTAGTAAGTCTTCCAGCCCAGTTTTTCTGCTGATGAGGGTTCAAAAATGCATCTGTCTTGGGCAAATGCCTGAGAAGCCAAGTATGGAACAAAGGAGCACAGCATCTTACTAATCTTCCCCTCTGCTTTTCATTCCTCTGATGCACCGAATAGTAGAGATCACCCAATAAAGTTGGCACTGGGTTCCTTAGAATGAACAGATGGATTGCATTCTTACTAATGAATCGAGGCTCATCTGCAAATAATACAATCCCATATATACTCAGGGCCAACAAAGCACAGACTGCTTTCCACTCACCAAAAGAAGCTTTCAGGGTAGCTTGAGAGATCAAGAAATCCAGATGCAGGCCTGGGATCCCAGCCTTAGAAGTCATATGCTGCCCAATCAGGACTGGTTCCAGATGCAATGCCTTTGCTACCTCTTCATTACCAGGAAAGACCATCTCAGGGTTGAAAGGGACTCCACCCCTGATAGGTATACCAACTAATGATGAGTATTCTTCCAATAAGGGGCCCAGCTGAAAGTCCTGAAAAGTGAAACATCTCAGTGGGGGATCATAAAACTGAAGGCAGGTGTGGATCAGGCTTCTCTGTGAGGGGTCCAGATCCATAACCATATCAAGTATATCTCCATGGTGTTCCCTGAACAGTGGTATATGGTCTGGAGTGATCAGGGTTTGAATCCTCCTGATGTCAGCTAACTCTGGCTGGAAGAAGTGGTAGGTGATGTTGCTCTTTTTAGGTGCCATGAAGTTGAGACTGAGTAGAGGCAAGTGCTGATGATGATACTGAAGAATGGGCCACTGATTGGCTGAAGTAGATAGCTGATAGCTGAAGCAAGTGCTGATGAAGATAGGTCAATACTGAAGATGGGGTCAAAACCAAAACCAAGATGATAGGATGGATACCCTGAAAAACAAATAAACACATGTCAATATGATGCAATGGTTATGTATGCAAATGATATGCAAGGGTTTGTGACTGAGCTGGATCTGATCAAGTGCTCTGATATAAGTCCATGTGTGTAAGAAATCCAGATGGAGGTCTATAAGTCCAGTAACCAAGGTGGGGGGCTCAAATAAAGAGCCACATGTCCAGGGTTTAGAATCACAAGAACTGTTCCAACATGGAGTATTCTTAATCAAATCAAAGTAACAGGGTATTCTGAGGTCAAGGTACCTGCAAACCTGTAAACAGCCCAACCCCCTCACAGGTGGTGTTCTAAAACAAAGATCCTCAGACTTGGATCAGTTATGAGAAGTGTAAACACTTCTAACCCGGAGGTACAGTGTTTACAATAACCATAAAAGTTCCTCCTCTAATTCCCCTCAGTTTCTGAAGGTCAATACTAAAAGGTCATCCAGACTTAGCAGGCTTCCCAGATAGCCCTAGTATTGCAGGAAATCTGCAACACAGAGTTCTCAAGAAGAAACCCATATCTGAACCGTGTTTCATATTCCCGCACCAGACCGAAATGGAATGGGAAAGAATATGATTCACTCTAGCCTAGGTGTCACTCAGGTCCCAGGTATAGGACCTTAACTCTCAATGGAACACCCACCCACCAAAGCAAAAACCAGATCCAGCCAGCAGTATGACAGTATGATATATTCAAAAGCAATAAAGAAAGCAGTAAAGCAACTGTACATAAAGCAGTAGAAATAAAACAAGTATACAAACACAAGTAACACATAACACCCCAGTAAACACAAATCAATCAAGCGCTAGGAGGAACCCACAAAAAGAACCAGAAGCCCTGGTTACAGCATAAGGGTCCCCAGTAGAGTCGCCAAGCTGTCGCTCCCAAAGATTTGCATCCCGGTACAAGCGCGAACGGTCGGCGAGAGGGACAATGAGAACACACAGCCGTGAACTCACTGGAGATGAATAGAGTCGCCAGCTAGGCATTTTTATCCCGGAGGAAAGGCAATGCTGCATAGACCTAGAAAAAGATGGATAAGACGGTTGCGAACCAGAGAGACTGAGAAAGGGGGTTGGTTACAACCTGGGAAGGTATTAGCACCCAGATTGTCCGTCGTACTCGACGGGATCCACGCTTGAAAGATTTGTGTTTTAAAGGGGTAGTGTCACTGCAATTTGTGTATAAAAGAGCTGGAAAAGGATGTACAGGTGTCAGTGTAAGAGAAGTGTAAAGTGTATAAGAGAAGTGTCAGTGTAAGAACAGGAATAAGATGCTCAAGATCATGAGGCTAAAGAATGAAGCTGGAAAGAGGGGGAATATACAGAGACTTTTGTTCGATAACTGTTAAGTTATGCCTACGTATCCTCTCGTGCAATGAGGAAGTCAGAACACCGTAGTTCGACCCAAAGAGACTGAAAGATGAATTGACCTGTGAACTGCTTACTTGTCTATGCTCAAGTGTATGACCTGTCTGGCTCAGGTGCAAACTGTCTTGCATTAGACGGAAGAAGCAAGTTCTCGGTTGTGAGTGAAGGTGATGAGAAAAGAATCCCGAAGGAGACGATTATTGTTTGTTTTTGTATTTTCAGTCTTTTATTTCTTTTGAGAATTTGTCATAAGTTAATGAGTTTAAGCCTAAACCAAAGGGGTAGTAAACTCATCACATCTTCCCTCTGATTAGGGGTAATGAGAATACCTTAAGTGTGAAGTCAGATTCTCACACTTAATCACCTTTGATGTAGGATTAAGATCATTAACCTACTTGTGATTATTTGAATGTTTTTGTTGTTTTTGTTTAGTGTTGAGTAATGAGGTTAAGCCATAATCAGGGATTAAACAGACTCATTACACCATCCTAATAGAAGGATAATAGATGAGAATGTTTAAGCTGAGGAAAGCTCCTCAACTTAATCCATGATTAGGGATTAAACTCATGATAAAACAAGCCTTTGATTAAGTGGATTTTATTTAATGATATGATGATGAAGTGGATTTTATGATTTGTAAGATAACTTGAGGGGGACTTGTCCATTAACACTAGGGTTAGTCCTTCTTAACCATTTAAGGAAGAATTAGAACCCTAATGCAAGGCCCAAGTTACAAGTGTGATGTCTTGATGATTATTATGTGAATTGATTAAGAGATTTAAACTCATTAAGGGTTTAACACTTAGGATTAAAGTTATACACTCCATCCTAATAGAAGGATGCAGGCATAAGCTTAATCACAAAGCCTTAAAGCCTTTAGGGTTTAGTCCCTGATTATGAGATGAGAAGAGAAGACTCAAAGAAGACACAAAGGTAAAACTAAGAGGGGAGACTAATCAAAAACCCTAATCATTGTCATGCTTGGTTGTTCCTAAGGTTTGTGAGGTTAAACAAGAAAGATCTCCAATGGAACCACCAGGAAGCAGATGAAAGGATCAAGAGAAGCAAAGTGACTTGCTTCATTCAAGAAGTCAAGTCACTTGAAGAAAGAAAGTAAGAAGAACAAGAATGAGCAAGCTCAATCTCAAACACAAGCAAAAATGCAGCAATGGATGCAAGAGAGAGATGAAGAGAGGTTATGAGAAGTGAAGGCAAATTCACTTCTCAAAATCACTTACCACCTGAAAAGTTAGAAAAGAAATGCAATGCAATGCAAAATGGGATGAGATGACATGATGAGAAACAAAACCAGAAGCATTTACATGATGCTAATGATGCTATGTGATGCTACAAACATGAGGCAACACATGGAAATGATCATACAAGTTCATGAATGCAAATGAAGCAAGTTAGGAAGCATGGACATACATGAAAAGTTATGAAGTGCACATGGCATACATCATGGCAAATACATGATGCAATGATCAAACATGCTTTCAATATGTCTTATGATGTCAAATGAATCAAATGGAAGCATGGAATGTCATGGCAAGTCATGTTATGCAAGAGAATGCAAGATGGATGCATGTGGAAGCCCAAATTAGGGTTTATGAACAATACATCAAACAAAAATCAAAATCAGAAGCAAACCCTAAGATAAAAAAATGAAAATGCCACTCAAAGAACCCCTAATCCTATACTAACCTAATGCCCAAAGGAGAAGTCTCAACTCCTAACCAAATTCAAGTTATGGTTTTCTTAAGATTTCTAGGGTTTTAGGGTTCCTAAACAAGAAAATTACCAAACAAATTGAAAATGAAGGATCAAATCATGGCCATTTAATCTCACAAACTACATGCTAAACACAATGCAATGCAAAAAGAATCAATGTCCAACTCTTCATAGATAGGCAGAAATGATTTTTGGAACTTTGGATCAAATTAATGCATAAAAATGATTTTAAATCAATGAAAAATTCTCAAAATGCATCAAGATCAAAAAATAAATTTGGTTTGAAAGTTGGACAGTGTTTCTAAATGTCTTAGAACATTTCATGAATTTTTTGGTGATTTTTAAATACCTAAAAGTATTTTTAATAAATTAATTTTCATTAATCAATTAAAAATAAACTTTTAAATATTTTAAAATACTTTTTAAATGCTAAAAATGAAAATAAAAATATTTTTGTGTTTTAAAAATTAATGAAACTCTTGAGAAAAAGTTTCATAATTTTTAAAACAATTTTGCTATTTTAAATAAATTGTGGAAGTTAAATGAAAGAAAATGAAATAAAAAATAAAATAAACTGAAGTATGCAGGATGGAAGGCCAGGATTCATTCTGGGCTTGGAAGCATTGACTTCGCGCCAGATCTAGTGGCCCACATTCAAACTGGGCTAAACTGAATTAATTAATTAAATTAAACCTAATTAAACTAATGACATGATCTGAGCCATTGGATGCGCGCGGGAAAAGACTCAGTCAACTCATCCAATGCCTGAAATTCAAACTGGAAGCCCTAACCCTAATTACATATTAATGACCTTCAGGCGGCCGGAGAAGACTTCCGGTCGTCTTCTCCGGCCAGCACCCTCCCTGAAAATGGCTAACTCTCACCCTAGCTCACTAAAACCTAATTTCTCTGCCCAGAATCCATCCCCAAACATCATAGAGTAAGAATCAACAGCCAAAACACATTTATTTTACATAATAAGGCTGAATCGAAGCAAAAGGGGTTTAGGTCAAAAAATTTCAGGAACACCATACATGCTCAAAACACAATGATTTTCGAAACCAAACATATCATCATGATCAGTGGAACATAGAGAACCATTTAAGAACTTAAAAACGAGCTCCTGGAAAAAATGTTCATGAAGCTCACCTGAACTGGAGCTTTGATCTTTGGCACTTTCTGGCTAGTTCTTTGGCTCAAACAGGTCCCAATGATCCCCCTTTGAAGCTTTGGATACTTGGTTGGAGTTTAAACAGCCTCTTGAGTGAGTTTGCAGAAGCTCTGACCAAGGGAGTGTAAAAATCGTGTTTGTGATATGGAGGGTCTCAGGCCAAAACAATGGTTGGTTTCTGGTCAGTGAAGCAAGGTGAGTTGATGTGTGGAATTTGTTTGAGTGTTTATGGCTTGTGGAAACAGATTCGAAGGCTTTTGCTTGAGGGAGTGAAAATGTGAATGTCTCGCTATGGCTTGTTTCAGGCTGGCTTGATGTATGAAATGGCTAGCAAATGGATAGTATAAACAACTCCAATTGGTCAGATGATGTGACCTGGCCTGCTGTGATAGGTAAGTTCACTTTTGCAAATTGTCAACCTTTTTGTAAGAGAGGCATGGGCTAAGTTCTAGCTTGGTACAAGAGTGTGGGCTGGCACAGCATGGTGTGTGAGTGAGGCTAGGGTGGTTCAGCAGCCAAGGCAACAAGTTGGTGAAAGTGTGATGATGGTTTTGCAAGTTGATCATCTTTGGTTCACATGTAACTTTCTTGCCACACAAACCATGGGAAGTGAGAAATACTTAGTCCATTCTGAATTTTTGGTCACATGTGATGTTTATGTGATGGTTAGACATGAATTAGAGGTTACAAATGCCTTGATACAAAGTTCTTGCAAGTTTCTCATTTGGTGCACATCTTGAAAATTAATGATTTTTGCCAACTTTGACACACCATAACTTTTGATCCAAAATGAATTAGGTCATGTTCTTGTACTTTTTGAAAAGGGAAAAATGTATTCTACAACTTTCATGACCAAAGTTTTTCCATTTGGAGCATTTTTGGATCAAAAAGCAAGGCTTGAAAAATGGCATAAAATGACATATTCTTGAAAAGTCAACCATGCCCTAAAAAGTCAACTTTGCAAAAGCTTGTAATCCTTGAATTTTGTGAACTTCAAACCTCTTCCATGATCAAATAAAGATCAAATACACTCAAAATGATGAAGATCACCCTTTGGTTGGGTCATTGGGGGCCTCAGATGCCCTGATTTTGCACTGACTTGTCTGAAAAGTCAACTCTTGATCAGATGACTTCCCCATGGAATTTCTTCATGAAAATTGATATGCATACTCCCTGTACCATATAGAGACCAATGGAAACAAGAATGACCAAAAAAATTGGAGTTATGGCCTCTGAAACCAAAACCCTAATTTTAGGTTAACTGTGCAGTCAAACTTGGCTCTGCATCCATACCAACCCCAGTTCTTGTGATTCTTTGGCATTCTTGACTTTGAGAGGATGTAATATGATACTTGAACACATATGGACCCCTTTGAAGTGATTGGTGGCCTTTGGAGTGGCTCAAGAGGCTCTAGGATTGCTCAGATCACAAACCCTAGGTGCAGATGACTTAGAACCTATGTAGTGAATCAAAAATGAGATATGAGATGGTATGATTGTGTTTATGCATATGAAATGATCACAAGCCATGGTGTGAATGGGTGAGGGCAAATTTGGGGTGTTTACAGGTAACCTGCAAAAACATAAGAATATAATATGCAGGAAATGAATGTTATGGCATGTCGATTCATTTTTAGGGCATCCCATCCCCTGATTCCAGTTTTGTGGGTTTGATGAAGACAAAAGCTCTTTTTGCTGTAAATAACAAGCAATGTTGATAATATAAGGTGTGTATGTGTAGCAGTCGTGCCAAACAATTCCAAGAATACGAAGACCGACGTGTTTTTGCAAATGTGTCAGATGTGTCGGTGATCACAAAGTGAGAGAACACAGGATGATAGTAAAAAAGATCTTTTTATGATAAGAATTTTGTTGATATAGTCAAAAAACCCAAAGCATGGATTCAAACAGAAGTACAATGATAAAAGGATTCCATCAACAGTCCTGATGGTAACCCCACAACATACAAGCAAACAGAAAGATGTCTTTGTCAATGTGATCCTCTATCTAGGTTGGAGTCAATGATCGGTCCTGCCTTTGGAACTTCTACCAACTCCTGCGCCTGGTTATCTTCAAACCTCTTCAGCTTCTTCTGATAGCAGATCATCATCCGTTTGTAGTAAGCAGCTTCTTCTCGGGCTTTAGCAAGTTCTTCATCTTTTCCTCTCAACTTATCGGCCATCTCTTCGTCTTTCTCCTTTAGCTTACTCGCGATCTCTTCAGCTTGAACTTTGTCTTGTTCCTCTCTTTTGATCCTGTAAGCAGCATGTCTCTTTTTCATGTTCTCAAACATCAAGGTCTTCTGATCCAGTTGCCTTCTAGTGTCAATGTGTTCCTTGGAAGAACTTCTAGTAGCAAACTCGAACCTCTCATACCGAGCTAACTCAACTTCACACTGTTTCCTTGCAATATCATGCCTCTCAGCATCTTCTTGAGCTTTCCACTCAATCTCAAGTCTAGCGTGATTAGCTTTAGCAAGCTCCTGACCCAACTGTGCATTCTCCATTAACAACCCGTCTCTTTCTGTCTTCATCTTGTTGAACTCTTCAATGCTAACTGTGGTAGGTTGTTCAATGACCGTGGGATATAGAAGAGGCGCAGGCCCAAATGGTAACAGTAACACTTCAACCCGTTCTTTTAACCATTCCGCAAACGGTGGATACATTCGACAATTCCCTACTCCCAAAGTCTTCTTCCCTCTTGTCTTTCGACTATGCCAAGCATTAGAAGCTTTCTGAGCAATCTCGAATCCATTCGTTGATTGGAAGTACAAGGATTATGTGATGTCCACATCAGCTGGTGGTTCCTTTAAGGCATACCCAAACTGTCTAACCGTGAGAGAAGGGTTATAATTAATTCCCCCTTTCCTCCCGATCAATGGAACATTAGGGAATCCTCCGCAACTATGAAGAATGTCAATGCACCGCAATCCCTGATTAACCCAGACAATATCCTTTGCTTGCAAACCCATCAATCTTTCCGACCATTCAAGAGTATTCTTCGTCTTCTCAAAAGCTCCTGATTGTGGAAGAAAGCGTGTGAACCACTTGTAGAATACAGTCGCGCAACAATTCAACATTCCACCCCTTCGCTTCTCATTCTTATAGTGCACAAAGTGGTAGAGATCACCTAAGAGAGTAGGAATAGGATTCTTTGCTATGAAAATGCGAATAACATCGACATCCATGAAGTTGGGCATGTTCGGGAACAAGGTGATTCCATAGATACACAAAGCTAGGATCGCATTGAAAGTACTCCAACTTTTTGCCTTAGCTGCTTTGGTAGCCTCATCTAACAAGAAACTCAAATGATATCCCCGGAAGCCTCCTTTGCTATCAATCCGGTCTTCCAATAATGACTTGCTCAAATAAAGAGCAGTTGCTACATCTTTTTAAGTCGGGATCAATCTTGGTCCCAAAGAATGGTGCACAGTCCTTCACGGAAACTCTCAGAATGCTCGAATACTCCTCTAATGTAGGTGCCAACACGAAATCAGAAAGTAAGAAACATCTAAGTTGTGGATCATAAAACTGTAGCAAGGTGTGCATCCCTCTGAAAGCATAGTCACTGATGGGCTCTATGAAATACAAAATCCACCCGTAATCCTGCTTGAAGACATTCAGAACTTCTGGAGGAGCTAAGGCCTTTACTTTGAGAATTTCTTTCACAACAGGCTGATAAACCTTGTAGGAGATAATACACTTGGTCTTTTTCTTGGATTCCATGCTCATAGATCAATACCCACAACTGGAATTAAGGACGTGATATGCAGCCCTGCAAATGAATAAACATGCGTTAGGAATGCAAGTATGCGGATGATGTGATGCAATGCAATGGCACGTGATCACTGCCTTCTGATTTTGCCTGAATACCGATTGTCAAGAATACCAGATCATAAGTTTGTGTCGGAAGAAAACCCAAGTATCAAGAACAAGGTAGCTTGAAGGTTTAGTTTTCCTGCAAACCTGTAAACCCCTCCCAATCTCACGGGTATGCTACTACGGGTCAACATCACGGACTCTCAAAGCCGAATAGCAATAATACGTTCACCATTTCCGAGAAATGGCTCATGACCAAATCAGGGAATCGGTTTGGCATTATGTACTACTCAGGGAGGCCTCAGCTGAATTCCGGAAAAACAAGCATCCCTCATAAGTTCCCGGCTTCAAGTACTGAAGTCGAGAAACAATAGTACATTCATCCCGAAGGGTACAATACTACCGTCATACGACCAGTTGCTTTAACCAGGTTCCTACGAGAGAACAAGGTCATCCTATGCGATTTCCTAGTGGGCCCTCGGGTGCGAATGGGTTTGCCACGAAATGTGGTCTGCCACTGTCACCACTAGAGAGGGTTGTTTCCACTAAGGTCCTCGATGATCGGTTCCCAGCGTTAGCAGCTTAGGTGAGAACATTCTATGGTCTGCCTAGGCATATAGAACATATCCCAAGAGAGCCTGATCTGGGTGTGGGACTCGTGAAAACTACACGTGCTCAAGACCACGCAAGCCACACGACTGTCCACTCTAAATCCTATGTGTATACTCAAGCCGGGTATTTGGCTTATCTTACAATAATCCCATCCCGCCAAGGAAAACAAGAGCAGCCAGTACAGTATATGCCAGTATATGCGACAGTAAAGTAAAGTGCAGAAAGCTGTAAATAAAGTCGTAAAGGAAAGCGATAAACTGTAAACAAAACAGTAAAGCTAAACTAAAGCATAACAGTGAATGAATAAACACCCAAAGAAAATAGAAACAGACAAGCGCTAGGATTGACTCTCAAAGGGGAAATTAGAATTTCTAAAAGTCCCCAGCAGAGTCGCCAGCTGTCGCTCCCGGGATTTTCATCCTAGTACAAACGCGAAAGTGGCGCGGAAAAGTTAGAGTCGCCAGCCAAACATTTTTATCCCGAAGGAATGGGAAAGGTAATGTTGCACAAACCTAAGGAAGAAGGAAAAGGACGAGGCCTTGCGAACCAAAGATCTGGATACGGAAGTCGGTTACGAATTGAGAAGGTATTAGCACCCCAATCCGTCCGCCGTACCCGACGGGATCCACGCTTATAAGTCTGTTTTCAAAGGGTGAGAAATAATATGCTGTTTGAATGAAGAAATGGCTATCTGGAATGAAATGGAAATGAGAAAAGAAATGGAATTAATAAATGGGAATAAAAGGGGAGAAATGTAGGGAAAAAAGAAAGATTGTGCTCGAATGGGCCCTACCCCACTGCCTACGTACCTCATCGGGATAAATGAGGATCAGAGACGCCGTAGTTCGTCTAACTAAGGCTTACACTCGTTTGTGGTTTTTAGGATGACGTTGCCATAGTTCTAGCTTAGGTGTTACCGGCTCTGACTCGAGGGTGTTTACCGTGTCGCTGTTTGAACTGTCGAGACAAGTCATGTTCGTCCGCAAAGAGTATGAGAAGACGTGACTTCTTGGTTTATTGTCTTTTATAAGAAGTGTTTTAAGTTTGTATTTTCCGTATGTACAACACTAAAGACTATGACACAGGAGCGAATACTTTCCAAGATCGCCCCCAATGGAACGTTTGTAAAGCATCCTAGAAGAGTGAAGGAGACCTCCACTAATCATTTCCTGTATAGCTTAAGGCTCGTGACGCATTGTACACCTTTTCCTTTATTTAAGTGTTTTTTGATTTTCTTTTGAGAAGAGAAGTGAGACTCAAGTTATAAAAGGAAAAATTCTAAGGGAAACTAGACTTACCCTAGGTTAGTTTGAATTTGAAGATAACCTATGGTCAGTAAGGTTTGAGATATTAAATCTACCTAAGAGATATAAGACTAGACATGCAAGTAAAAGAAGTTAATAGTGAACAATATGGTCCTCCTAAGTCATGGTGGGTAAAAACGTGAATGAAATGTAAATGGGATGAAACGATGGATCGGGTGGGTCGATTGCGTGGTGCTAAGACGCACGACTTATGGTGTGATACATACAAGGCTTGCTTTTGGTTGAATGGAGTGGAACGATGGTAATCGAGGAACCCTAAAGTCTCATGCAACTTTATTTATTTATTTGAAAATATACTCGACGTTGGATCGAGCCTTTTATTTATTTTTGAGATTTTGGTTTTCTATCGCTTCGTTTTATCTTTTCTAACCTAGTTATAAAAACTATACAAGCATACAAGTATTACGTTATTACATCACAAAGTACACAAAGTATAAAACATAATCGAGGCATAAAAGTATCCAAGTCCATAAGGCAAACCTTGAAAAATACCTTGCACAAAAAAACAAATAGTTAGTGAATGACATGAATCATGAATATGCATAATATGGTGGAAATGAATTAAAATGCCAAAAAATATCAAAAGTCATGGAAAAATGTGAAATTAATTCCCTAGGGTCTTAAACCTGATTATAACACTATGTTAAAAATATCTTAAAAATTCTAATTCTAACTATGGTAAATGGTCACCTAATTCTATGTAAAGTTTAATCACAAATTACACTACCAAAACAGTGGATAAAATGCCCTAAAAAATACACCAAAAATATTCTAGGTACTTTAATTTGTCCTCTAATCATAGAAAAAATAATGAGCAAAAAATGTTATGGGAAGTGGCAGAAATAAATTGTACAAATTTATGTGTTTATGTGAGAATTCAATACAAAAGCAATTAAATGAAAAAATCGAAATTAAATGAAAAAATGATTAAATTCAGATAGTAAAAATTGGGAAGACTTCCAAATTGCCTTAACACTCTATCCTAATTTTTGTGGATTTTTATTATGTGTTTTACTATTTTTAATGGATTAATTTTGAAACTATACCAAAACTAAAATCAAATTAACATAGAACTAATGAGGGGGGTGCAACAAGTATTTTCCTTTAGGTTAAAATGGATGGGCCCGAAATGAGGGGTGCAAATAGCCTGTTAGCAAGGCCCAAATGCGCAGGAATCTTGAGGGAGTTTGGCATGAAATTCCAGTCAACTTCGTTGACTCTGCCATAACCTCATCTTTAATGAAAATTAAAATGACTGAAACAAAATTAATCCTTTTTTAATATACTTAATATTTCTTTTATTATACCAATTAATATTCAGCTTATATTAATAATCCTATAATTAATTAAAATAAATAATTAACATAAACAAAAAAACCAAACTGATTGAAGACAAACCCTAGCCCCCCTTTTCTCACGCTCTCCCTTCTTCTTCTTTCTCCACAACCATCACCGCCGCCGCCCCATCATCATCTCCTCCGCTCCTCTCGTGGCTCCGCCATCACCTTATTCCTTTCACCATGACCAAATAACCTAACCTTCTACTCTTCCCGACACCACTACCTTCAAACTAAACTTCATCTCCTCACCTCGACCTTCAAACGGAGGCGTAGCTCTCCCCGGCGGAACTCGATTCTCTCTCCACTACTCTTGGCAAGAAGCTCACCCACTCGCCAAGGAAAATAGATCGAAAAATAAATGGATACGAAGAATGACGAACCTCACACCATAACAAGCAAACACGTTTCTGAAAGCTCTGAGTCGTACCTTATCAAACAGAAATTCACGGTAAGATTCGCCCTCAAGTTCTTCTTGGATTCTTCCTTTTTCCTTCGTGAGTCCGATTCGGTTTCGTTATGCCGAAACTGGTGATTGATCGTATTGGTAGAGTTTCGACACAGACGCGGTCACCATTGATGAAGAGTTACAATGGTCGCTTCCATTGAGAACGTGTCACGATCCACGAAGAAGCTCGATCTTCCGCCTCGGCTTCAAAGCAGGCCAGTGCAGGATCTCGATCCTTGGATTTTTATGTGTGATATTGATTTCGCGTAATTGTTGATTTCTTCGTAATGCTCTTGATTCAACTGCAGATTACAGGTAGCATATTGGGTGAGTATGCTATGATGATTGGTGAAGAATTTGGTGGAAGATCGCATTAGAAAGAATGACGGAGAATGAGGTTCGGAACAATGGAGCTTTGAAGAAGAAATCTGATACAATGGTGGAGTGTGAAGGATGAAAATCAGAAGAAGAAGTCACGTTCAAGGATGATGAAAAAAATGGATGAGGAATGAATCAGTGATGAAGATTGAAATTTTTTCTCCCCCTGAATCTGCAACATCTCTTCTGTTTTATAGATGAGGAAGCGAAGGGTTCCAAGGTAATTTCCAAGTGAGTTAGTTATGAAATTAGTTGAAGTTAGTTCTGATTTTGTTGTGAATTCTGTTTTTGGTTGAATTTCAGTTAGTTTGTTATGATTTTGTTCAACTGATATTATAACTGGAAAAGTGGATTGAACCCCTGCTTTGGAAATTTCGATTCTACTTTGCTCTCTTTCTTTCCATTCTTTCCATAATATCAATCCTTCTGTTATTAACTGTATTCTCTTTGCTGTAGATTTCCTGTTTTCCTTGCTTTTGTCGATATTTGCCTGCGTTTTCCTGGCTGAGCACACTATTGTGCACCTTTTATTTTCTCTGTTTTTCAGCAAGCCTATAACTTTCCCTGGTTTTAATTAATCCTCTCATTTTTGGTAATGTTCAGACAGTGATGAAAGGACTTTGGATTGGCTATTGCAATTGAAAACACAAGTATAGTTGATATTGTTGCGGATGACGACGAAGTTAATTGAAGTGTGGGAAGAGAGGAGCAAATTTAGTTGGCGATTGAAGTTGAGAGTTCTGATTATGGTTTATTTTTGTTACCGGAAATTTGAGAGGGTATTACCATTGCGGAATTTTCATTCACGTTGAAACTTTAACTTTTTTTTTTGGTTATGCTTGTAACTGGATTTCTTGCTTCCTCTGTTAGGGAGTTTTTTCCTTGTTGTAAACTGATTTTTGTTATCAGTTATTATCTGAGTTTCCTGTGGTAGATTCTCAACTCAAACTTTCCTGTAATCTAGCTGATGATAATTTTTTTGGTCTTTATTTATTTATTATGGTTCTTAATAGTGGAAAATTGAAATGAAAAGGGTCCCTGAATTGATATACATAAAAAAAAGTGGGATTATATTTCTTCCTTTCCAATGGTTGTAAGTCAATATGCACAATAGACTTGCATCATGGCAACAAAATGCTCACAGGTCTTGAGCAATGAATTTATTCAGAACCAAACGAAATTTGTGAAAGGTTATGAAATTAAATGGGTTTTAGGTTTAAATAAGCACAAGGGATTTTGGAATTAAACAAAATGGTTTATGGATTATGGTATGGAGAAGTAAAATGAATTTGTCTAAAAATGAATTTGGATAATTAAATGGATGCAGTTATTTGATTGTAATGAAAATGAATTTGGTTTGAGACATGGCTATATACCTATGGATATCAAGAAATAGGTTTGGAAATGGATACTAATAGTTTTAAAATGGAACCGAAATTATGGAATGAGGATTTGATTGGTTAGATATTGGGCTTAAAAGATGGGTACAAAAAATCTGTAGTAGGCTTTAGGAAGAGAAACGCACGGAATTGAGGTTTTAAAATTGGTATGGAGAAAAATGACTATGGATAATGAGTGGTTTCGGATTTGAATTAAGATGGATGACTTGAGCTCCAAAAACCTCTGACACATCCTCCATCCTTGTCTTGAACTAGATCCTTACACACAATAAATTCCTGAGGACTTGATACTGTGATAAATCTCCAAAATAAATAGCTTGAACCATGCTCCTTGCTTCACTTAAGAAATGCTACACGCGAATGAATATCTCCACAAAAGAAGCCTAAATCAAACTTTAACACAAAGGTCCTCAGCTGGTGGAACGTGTTCAAGCCCATCCTCAAATGTGAACCCCAAATTCTGCTTGAGATGAATATTCCTCTCGAATGAAATCCTCTAAGACCATAATCCCTAAATAAGCGGAAAGAGGATGATGTTGATGGCCACATAATCAAGACCTGGAATTCAAATGATAACCATACATAAGGTGTGAAACCCTACTTCCATGATCCATAGTACGACCCCTAGTGAAGCAGAAACCATAAACCAATATAATAATCTGGTTCTTCAAAGGGCATTGATCCCATGCCATATGAGCCAATGAAATGCACAATTGTGATTTTATGACCTAATGGAAAGTGCAGATGTAGTTCGAGACATAAAGCCAGTTAAGGTGATAAATTAAGAGGGCAAATTTTGGGGTGTTACAAGCGGGTCTCTTTATGCGAAGTATTTTTTAACTACGTCCGAGTTAACAGGGGATTGGAAGTCATCTTCATCCATAGTGGTGAGCATCAGTGCTCCTCCTGAGAAGACTTTCTTCACTATGAATGGTCCTTCGTAGTTTGGGGTCCACTTGCCCCTGTGATCTGAACCTGGGGAACAATCCTCTTCAACACAAGCTCTCCCACTTGATACTCTCGAGTACGTACTCGTTGGTCGAATGCACGCTTCATTCTACCATGACAGATAACCGCTAATCTCTTTTCCTCAATTAGGCATAGCTGATTGTAACGAGCACGCACCCATTCAGCCTCATCAAGCTTTACGTCCATCATCACACGCAATGAAGGAATCTCTACTTCAACATGCAGGACTGCTTCCATACCATATACCAGAGAGAAGGGAGTTGCCCCTGTTGACGTCCTGACTGACGTTCGATACCCATGCAATGCAAATGGTAACATCTCATGCCAATCTTTGTAGGTGACAACCATTTTCTGCACAATCTTCTTGATATTCTTGTTTGCTGCCTCTACCGCACCATTCATCTTAGGTCGGTAAGGTGAAGAATTGTAATGCTGTATCTTGAAGTCCCGACACAAGTCTGCCATCATCTTGTTATTGAGATTAGAACCATTGTCAGTAATGATTCTTTCGGGAACTCCGTATCTGCATATGATATCCCTTTTCAGAAATCTTGCCACCACTTGACGAGTGACGTTGGCATAAGATGTTACTTCTACCCATTTGGTAAAGTAATCAATCGCGACCAGGATGAAGCGATGACCATTTGAAGCAGTAGGCTCTATCTTCCCGATCATGTCAATGCCCCACATAGAAAAGGGCCAAGGAGATGACATGATGTTGAGCGGGCTTGGAGGAACATGTACTTTGTCTGCATATATTTGGCACTTGTGGGACTTACGAGCGAATGAACAACAGTCTGCATCCATTGTCATCCAGTAATACCCCGATCTCAGCAATTTCTTAGCCATAGCATGCCCTCCTGCATGGGTACCGAAAGATCCCTCGTGGACTTCCTGCACTAACAGGCTTGCTTCGTGTCTATCCACGCATCTGAGCAAGACCATGTCAAAGTTTCTCTTGTACAAAACCCCGTCTGTATTCAAGAAAAAACTAGCAGCAAGTCTCCTCAAGGTCTTCTTGTCGTTGGAAGATGCCCCAGTTGGGTATTCTTGCTTTTCCAGGAATAACTTGATATCAAAATACCAAGGTTTCTCGTCAGACACAGCGTCTACAGAGAAGGCTTGAGCTGGAGCATCAAGCCTAGAGATGTCAATTCTGGGCACATAATTCCAACACAAGACTTTGATAGACGAAGAAAGAGTGGCCAATGCATCGGCAAACTGATTTTCATCACATGGTATGTATTGAAGTTCAACTGTCGTGAAGAACGTCAACTGTTTTCTAGCATAATCCCGGTATGGAATTAGATGCTCTTGATGCGTATACCACTTGCCAGTAACTTGGTTAGTGACGAGGGCTGAATCTCCGAATATATCGAGGTTCTTAATCCGAAGATTAATTGCCTCCTCTATTCCCATTATGCATGCCTCGTATTCCGCTTCATTGTTGGTGCAACTGTCGCACCTCGAAAAATACGATCCTAAAATAAACAACAGAGTTGCCACCTAATTCTATTTATTCTACGAGAGAAAAGGGAGATATAGACACAACCTAAATAAGGATAAGAAATGGTCAACAAAACCACTAATCTAAGTTCGGGAGTCAGTTACGCAAGGGGAAGGTGTTAGGCACCCCTCACGTCCATTGTACTCAACGGGAACCTCTTAGTCTAGTTTGCGCTTAAAATGTTAACTTGTTATTATTGTCTTCTTTATGATTAAAGTTACTAAGATTGCTTATTAAAGGGAAAAGAAAATTATTATTTATTACGGAGAAAGGATTAAAGTTTTTTATATCGTGATTTAAATAGAGAAATAATTAAATTTTTTATCAGGGTGGAGAAATGATTAATTTTTTATTATTATGCTCGCGAAGGATTTAAAATCCCTGTGCTACGTATTCCCTTGTGCAATGGGAAAGTCAGAGCTTCATAGTTCATGCGACTACGGTTGATGATTTTTAATTGAAACGATTGTTTGAAAATGATTTCTACTGCTAAGCGTTGGCTTATCTGCTCGCGATAGGAGGCTGAAGCGCTAGCTTGTTTGCGAGATAGAAAGATTTAAACAATGTTTGTTTTGAGAAAAGATGTTTGATCTTTGTTAACAATGTTTTAAAACGAGAGGGCGAATGAACCACGTCGCGTGGGGCTGGCCCAGGAGTGATTGCATTCAAGAACGTGCGAAGTGCTAGACTCCGGAGTTCAGTTACTCATTGATTAATTATGGAAAAATAGTTTATATTGGTTGGTAAGTTTTAAATTGTATTTGAAAGAAAGAGACAAATCGTCGTCTTTAAGAGAAGTATCTCACCTATTCCACCACAAACGTTTGAGAAATAAGAAATCGAAAGAATCTTTAAACTTGGATATAAGATCGACAAGCAATGCCACATTCTTCCTTTGAGAGTAATTGTTTGTAAGATTTTTGTTTGTGTTTGTGGGGATAGGAGGAACAACCTCCCTATGGAGATGAATCATGCCTGATCCTTTAAGATTGTTGAATTGTTTTGAATACGAATGGTGATCGGACACATTGCGTGGGGCTAGCCCAGTTGCGGTCCAATCCAGAACGTGCGGAATGCTAGACTCTGGAATTCTGTTTTCGTACGTTATTTAAATGAATTGAATATTTTGATATACGAATGGTGATTGAACCATCGTGTAGGGATAGCCCAGTTGCGGTCCAATCCAGAACGTGCGGAATGCTAGACTCCAGAATTCTGTTTTCGTAATTTAATTTAAAAAGATAACTTGAATATTTTGGTATACGAATGATGATTGGACACCTCGCGTGAGGCTAGCCCAGTTGCGGTCCAATCTAGAACATGCGGAATGCTAGACTCCGGAGTTCTGTTTTCGTAATTTAATTTTAAAGATAGTTTGAATATTTTGGTATACGAATGGTTATTGAACCCTCGCGTGGGGCTAGCCCAGTTGCGGTCCAATCCAGAACGTGCGGAATGCTAGACTCCGGAGTTCTGTTTTCGTAACGTTATTTTGATAAATGATTTGTTTTAGACGTTTTAGAATCGATGTGATTTAGTAACGAAGGATTGAACAAACAATACGCGTGGGGCTAGCCCATTTGCAGTTCGTTCTAGAACGTGCGGAGTGCTGGACTCCGGAGCTCTATTCCTTGTTAAATTAATTAGTTTGAAAGTTCTTTTAAGTGTTTTATGGTTTAGACACGAGGGTGATATACAATTAATCAAACAAACGCGAATGCGACATTGAGACTGATATTGAGGCGCAAAAGAGATAACATTGAGTTCTTAGTGGTACCTAACGGAGAAAGTCCGTTGCCTCTTCAATACTTTGTAAAAAAAAAGAAATTTAAAAACACATGTAGAAACTTCACACGATCAATCCAATAAGACTCATGGGTGTAATGCTCAATCAATAATTAATCAACCAACAACTAGAATCTAACAAGAAAAGTCAATTAAAATATAACAGAAAAATCAATTAAAATTCAATTAAAGTTCAAAGATTCAAATGAAATTCGATTAGATAAAAAAAACAATTATTGAAACTAAACACTAAGGTAAATTAAAAACTTAAACTAATCAAAACTTACTAATCCAACAATTATCCAAAGTAAATACTAAGAATGAATATCCAAATTAAGGCAAAAATAAAATAAAGACAATTAATAAAATAAATCAACTGGGGGTATGCGCTGGAATTTATGGTCCATGTAAGCTCATCAATCAACCATAACAAACCTACCACAACAGACCTGTAAAAAAAAGAGTTAAAAATGCAAAATAAAAACAAATTAAATAACAAAAGGGACAAACCGGTGAAGGGTTTGCAGTTTGAATGTAAATCGAGCCCCTCCTCCAAACAGATGCAAATCGTCGGCACTGTGCGAAGTTCAAAGCAAATCGAGCTAAACATTCATCGATCACCGGCGGTTGGAAGTTTCGGAGATGGGGTTCGGAGCGGTTAAGGGCGGAGGCGGAATGGTTGGGTCTTGGATGCGCGATGGTGGTCGCGATTCAGGAAGGGGACGATGGCGAGGGAGAAGATGGTGGTCCGATTTGTGGGTTTTTTGGCGGATGGTGTGTGAATAGAAACAGTAGCGAAAGGTGAAGAGTGGTGATATGGAGGTGAAAGATTAGGATTTTACGGCTTTGGTGAGGTTTTGTGGTAGCTTTTGGAAGATGAAGGAGGGAAAGGTTCGGGTTTGCGATTGCTTCAAGTTTCGAAGGTTCGTGTTTCTGTATGTGTTTTGGTGATGCAGTTCTTTGGTTTGGCCTGAATTGGAATGATGAAGGGTTTTGAAGAGTGAAATCGATGGTGGTTATTTTTTGTGAAAGGTTTTTGTGAAACTGTTGAAGAAAGCCCGTGGTGTTTCGGTTGAAGAGTTGTGCGGTTTAATGATTCTGTGTTCAGGTTTTGAAAAATGAAGGAGAGATTGAGATGCCGCCTCCTTGTTGGCTTTGTTGTAGTTATTGAGCTGAGTTCAGGAAGAACAGGTTTTGGTTCCGTGAAGGAGAGATTGAGATGCCGCCTCCTTGTTGGCTTTGTTGTAGTTATTGAGTTGAGTTCAGGAAGAACAGGTTTTGGTTCCGGTTTTTTGTTGTTGTTGATGTCCTGGTCTTTATTTCAATTTTCCTTTGAAGTTCTCTTTTTTTCCTTTGATGTTCTCTTTTCTTGTTTATGAAGAAGGAAGCACTCCAAAGGGGTGGAGAGTGTTCGGGTTTGTGGCGGCCGGTGGTGGTTTCGACGATCGAAGGTGCGGAGAGGCGATTGGAGAAGGGGGAGCTGGTTTTAGGTTTCGCAGGCGGTGTGCGATGACATTTTTTTCCGAACAAAGGTGGGTGGCTGAGAAGTTTGCGGTGGTTCGTTGTTTTTTGACTATGGAGATTTGTGAGTTTCAGAATCAGTTTGGCTTTTTCTCTGGTTTTCGATTCACTTTTCTTTCATCTCAGTTCCTGTGATTTTTCAGTTTCTAAAAAAAATGGGGTGGTTCTGAAGATGGTTTTGCGTGTGATGGTGCTTGCGAGTTGAGAAGTGGTTTCGCGGAGGGATGGTCGCATTTCAGAAGGTTGATCGTAAATTGGTTTTTCTTGATCGGTAATGTAGTGAGGTTCTGGTGGTGTCGCGGCTTGTGGAGGTGGAAGGTTGCAGGTTGTGTTCGAAGGTGAAAAAGAAGTTAGCAGGTAGTTTGATGAAGGCTTAAGTGGTTGGTGGTATGTTTGTTTCAGGTGGTGTGAGTTTGAGTGTTGGCCTGAGTTGACGGAGGTTCATTCAAAGCTGTTCTGTTTCTTTGAGGTGAGTTTTTGTTGTTGTTGGTTTCTGGCCCTCTTCTTGTTTTTTCGGTTTTTTTTCCTCTATTAGCCCCCCTTTGGTGCTGTCTTTTATTGTTGTTTTCTTCCCCCTTTTTGCAGGATGATGGATCCCCCTATTATCCATTGGTTTTTGAAGCCTTTTTTTCTCTGTTTGTCCTGAAAAACTTTTCCTCTTGTTCTTTTCAAAATGCAGACTGCAAATTTTGGTCAAAATTGCTTTCTTTATTTGCAGGTCCTTGTAAGCACAGATTAGTGTAATTTTGGAGCAGTGTGTTTTGGCTCTGTGTTGGAGAATGGGTTATGATATGGAGTGTAAAATTGGTGTATGCAGTTGGACTAAGACTGATGGAGAAAGCATGGGGAGTCACAAAATATTTGAACCAAACTAAATCTAAAGACTAGTTACATAACTATATTCTATTTTTTTTAAAATAAATTAAACTAAATATAAATTAGAGAAAAATAATCAATTGAAAATTAACTAATAATAAAAAAACTAATCTCTAAAATAAATTGCAATTGAGCTAAATCAAAATATTTAAATTAAATTAATTAACTAAACTGAAATTAACCTAAATTAAAATTAAATTGAAAACTAGTTCTAAACAATCTAATATAAACTAAACTCCTATTTTAAAATTAAATTAACTTTGAAATTAGATTTAAATTAAAATTAATATAAATTAAACTCAAAAAATAATCTAAAATAAATATTTAACTAAAAATAAAATCAAACATAAATAAATTACAAAGCGTGACAAAATATTCTAACTAAAATTTGAGAATGGATCAAATTCTAAAAGATCTATACAAAAATGATTAAAATACGAACAAACATTCTTATTTAAAAAGAAACAAATTCTACAAAATAAATAAAAGATGACAATTGGGATGGTGAAATGTATGATTAAAGAAATGTTTTAACTTAAAAATGCAAAATGATTGATTTTCGGTAAATCGACGAAAACACGTCAAAAATGAACAAAAATTTAAAAATTTCTGGTCAAAATTTAGGGTATGACAGCTGCCCCTATTTAATCATCCTGAACCTGAATGTATGAGTGACAAAGGTTTTTTTTTTGACATTCAGGGTGGAAGATGATTAAATATCAGAATACCTAAAATTTTGACTGAAAAATGCAAATGAAATGATATGATATGCAATGCAAAATGCAAGACGAAAGCTACAACGTCGCTGGGAAGAAAAGTAGACCCTATTGGGGATTAGACACACATGGCTGGAGTACAATCCACACGAGGAATTTCATCTTGAGCGAAGCCAGACGACAACCGTCTACAGGTCTTAAGAGGACTCGAATCTTTTGAACAAAATTCCACTTTGAAGAAATCTACTGCCGAGATTTGAAACCTCATTTGGAAAAAACCTTCTGTTGGTGTATCGAAACGAAACAAAAATCTACTGCCGAGATTCTGAAACGAAAACCAAATCTTCCGAAGTCTACTGGAGATCTAACTGCCGAGATGACCAGAGAATCTAAAAATGAGATACCTTCTGCCGAGGTATCAAGATAAACCAAAAATCTACTGCCGAGATCTTGGAAAGAAAATAAATTCTGTTGAAATCTGCTGGAAGTCTACTGCCGAGATTACCAGAGAATCTAAAAACGAGATACCTTCTGCCGAGGTATCAAAAATGAAATTCCTACTGCCGAGGATTAACTGAGGATACACCTGTCGCCAAATCTTCTGTCGAGATTTAACTAAGGATGCCATCGTCGAGCTTATAAAAGTAAATACCTTCTGTCAAGGTAGATTGGAAATCTTCTGCCGAGACTTGCCAGAAATAAAAGGAAACACCTATTGTTAAATCTTCTGCCGAGATTTAACTAAGGATGCCAATGAATAGAACTCTCACCATACTTCCCTTCTTCTGAAAGAGACAGCCATATGATGGAGAAACAACTTCACGCTCAAACTTCTCGACTTGTATGGAAGAGATAGCCATTTGACAGAAATTGGAGAGTTCACAACAAACTTCTCAACTTGTCTGGAAGAGATAGCCATTTGTTGGAAAAATAAAAGAGATTCATATCAAACTTCTCAACGTGTCTAGAAGAGATAGCCATTTGATAGAACTTTCACCATACTTCCCTTCTTCTGAAAGAGACAGCCATATGATGGAGAACAACTTCACGCTCAAACTTCTCGACTTGTATGGAAGAGATAGCCATTTGACGGAAATTGGAAAATCTCAACAAACTTCTCAACTTGTATGGAAGAGATAGCCATTTGTTGGAAAAATAAAAGAGATTCATATCAAACTTCTCAACTTGTATGGAAGAGACAGCCATTTGACGGAAATTGGAAAATTCACAACAAACTTCTCAACTTGTCTGGAAGAGATAGCCATTTGTTGGAAAAGATAAAGAATCACGACAAACTTCTCAACTTGTCTGGATGAGATAGCCATTTGCCGAACAAACTTCTCACCTCGTCTAGATGAGATGCCATTTGTTGAAAATTGGAATCACGACAAACTTCCCACCTTGTCTGGATGAGATAGCCATTTGCCGAACAAACTTCTCACCTTGTCTGGATGAGATGCCATTTGTTGAAAATTGGAATCACGACAAACTTCCCACCTTGTCTGGATGAGATAGCCATTTGCCGAACAAACTTCTCACCTTGTCTGGATGAGATGCCATTTGTTGAAAATTGGAATCACGACAAACTTCCCACCTTGTCTGGATGAGATAGCCATTTGCCGAACAAACTTCTCACCTTGTCTGGATGAGATGCCATTTGTTGAAAATTGGAATCACGACAAACTTCCCACCTTGTTTGGATGAGATAGCCATTTGCCGAACAAACTTCTCACCTTGTCTGGATGAGATGCCATTTGTTGAAAATTGGAATCACGACAAACTTCCCACCTTGTCTGGATGAGATAGCCATTTGCCGAACAAACTTCTCACCTTGTCTGAATGAGATGCCATTTGTTGAAAATTGGAATCACGACAAACTTCCCACCTTGTCTGTATGAGATGCCATTTGCCGAACAAACTTCTCACCTTGTCTGGATGAGATGTCATTTGTTGAAAATTGGAATCACGACAAACTTCCCACCTTGTCTGGATGAGATAACCATTTGCCGAACAAACTTCTCACCTTGTCTGGATGAGATGCCATTTGTTGAAAATTGGAATCACGACAAACTTCCCACCTTGTTTGGATGAGATAGCCATTTGCCGAACAAACTTCTCACCTTGTCTGGATGAGATGCCATTTGTTGAAAATTGGAATCACGACAAACTTCCCACCTTGTTTGGATGAGATAGCCATTTGCCGAACAAACTTCTCACCTTGTCTGAATGAGATGCCATTTGTTGAAAATTGGAATCACGACAAACTTCCCACCTTGTCTGGATGAGATGCCATTTGCCGAACAAACTTCTCACCTTGTCTGGATGAGATGCCATTTGTTGAAAATTGGAATCACGACAAACTTCCCACCTTGTCTGGATGAGATGCCATTTGCCGAACAAACTTCTCACCTTGTCTGGATGAGATGCCATTTGTTAGAAATTGTATAAGAGATTCATATCAAACTTCTCCGCTGAACAGGGGAGATGCCATTTGATAGAACATAAACCTTGCTGAGGATGAACAAACTGCTCAAAAAGAAAATGCCACCTATTGATTTACTGGGAAATCCATGGATAAGAAACAAGCTTCTCAACTAAGGAGACGGCCACTTGTTGATTCCGATTAGAGGTCTAGGGATAAGAACAAGCTTCTCCAATAAAGAGACTGCCACTTGTTGTCAGATATAAGTATTCCAAGAGCATGTTGCAACAACACTGCTGGAGGGCATAAATTTGTTTCCAATGGGGGCCTCCAACAAATTCCTTATGGGAGACCAAGTATTCAAGGGTGCAAAATAAATGCACTTTCCATTTGGAAAACCAATTATCAAAAACGCCAAAGACCAAAATTCAATCCAGGAACAAGCTGGAAAGAAACTGTCAAGCAAAACACTAACCCATGAGGAATAAACTCAATTGGGGATTAATCCTATCCAAGTGTGGAAAGGGGAAATAAAGCAAAAATCTTCCACGAGGGTAAGAACTCAGTGGGGAATTAGAAAGGATGTAAATTTTTTGCCTAAGGCTGACAACTCTATTTTGAGAGAGACACATCACTTGGGGATAAACAAGACCAAGGTGAAGGAAGTATGCATTAATGAATGCGACATGAATATGCATATGAATATGAATTCAAATATGATGTACACGTGTGTATATGCGTTATGTTTATGCTGACAGACAGACAAAACAGACACAAGAGGTGAACTGGTGATGAAATAAACATCACAACAAACGGATACTCGACCAATCTCGTCAAAGTGTAAACATCACTGGAGTTAGGGTAAAGAGCCATCCATGGAACGAGTCTTGCTACAAGGCGCGAATCTCTTTGAGGAGAGAAAAATGCTTCAATCGGGAAAATAAACCCAAGAAAATCTTCTAACTTCAATGTCCCTTAGAAAGGAAACAAACATACAAACTACGTTTGCTTAGGATGAAGTAAATTTGTACTCCGTTGGGGAGAAAATGACATTCAGCTGGAGAAGCTTGAATCAAAGCTCAAATGGGTATTAGACTTAGTATCTCACTTGAAGCACTAAGTAGTAAAAGAAATCCATCAGAAAATAATGAGTCATGCCCCTGACACACCATAGCAATTTGGCGTGAGGACCCCAATATCTGGAAGTACTTGTAAGGTAGATCCTAAGAGCGTCTTGCTTAGGGGAACACGTGGTCATGCGCCCACAAAATGATTTATGAGAAGAGATCATCTCAAGAGGATTTTATAGAAGACTTGGCATTCAAGATGCCCCAGTGTCTTCAAACTCTTGTAGAGATTCGTCGAATCTCGACGTCACTGCCTCAGATTAACTGTACTTTGCACAAATGAGTCTTCAATACTTATCCTTTTAGGGATGATAAGAATGTGTAAGCATAAATTGGGAAACGGCTTGCCCCTGTTTAGCAAAGTCTTCAAGCAACATACCCCTATCTGGCAAAGTATTCCATCAACATGCCCCTGTCTAGCAGAGTCTTCAGGCAAAATGCCCCTGGCTGGCAAAGTATTAAGGCAACCTGCCCCTGGCTGGCTAAATTTTCAAGTAACTTGCCCCTGACTGGGAAAGTATTCAAATAACATGCTCCTACGGCAAAGTCTTCAAACAACATGCCCCTGTCTGGCAAAGTCTTCAAGCAAACTTCCCCTGTCTGGAAAAGTTTTCAAGCCACATGCCCTTGGGGGTGATCATTCTTTGAAATGGTTGTTCAACTACTCATCAGAGTTTCAAATCTCAAGAGATTAAGCTCATCACTGGTGCTCATACATAGGTTTCTATGATATCAAGCAAATGCTAACAAGAAAAAAGGTTAATGTTAAGACTGCTACTGCAACACACGTATTTGTCTCGGAGTTTTTTTTTTTTTTTTTAAAGATTTTCACAATAGCCTGTGACCGAATCACTAACTAGGAGGTGATATTCATTTTTTATAAAGCCAACACAAATTTTTGAGCCAAGCTCATGGGAGTCGGGAAACACTTTCTCATCGAGTGTGCTTTCGAAATAAACCCTACTTCAATTAGGACTTTTGACGGTTGTAATGGGGTTTGGTTCACGGTTTTAGAAACAAAGGATAAAGGCTCAAAGTTTATTCGGTACCCACCCACTCTCCGTGATGTTCTCCAATCCTAGGTTCAGCTAAATTGACACATACATTTGTCTTGATAGCGTAGAGATGATGATCCAAGGTTTGCTTGAAATGACAGTCATCTTATTTGTCCTCTATGGATATTAGTGACCCCTTTGACTTTGGTATGGTGGTCACTAAATCGTAAGCTTTTAGGTTGAGGATTGAATGGCCTCTTCTAACTTGAATTTCTCTTTGGTCCCTGATTTTTGCCTAAGTCTCCTTTTGGGTGCTTGACTTAGCGAGATTTTATTTTTTCTCTTTTTTTTAAATCATTGGAAGGCTGAAAGCTGTGACTGTCAAGTCATTGATTGTAGTGGATTCCCTGATAGGATGTTTCATCTTATGATCTGACTGTGTAACCAGATTAACTGAACACTACCCTGCCCCAGGTTAAGCGTAAGGGTTTTGAAATATCTGAAAGAAACTCCTTCTTCTAGGCTCGAAGTGGTTGACTAGGGATTAACTCCTTATTTCTCCAGTGTTTGGGAGTTTGAAACAATGCCTGTACATCATCAGTAGGGTTCTAATCAAAAGCATTCAACTGTAGAATTTGCGTTTTAATTTCGTCATCCTCCCTCCAATTCTTTGCCTAGGCAAGAGATGGGATAAATATTGGCATTATAAAGTTGAAAAAAAAAGCATTATGAGTGAATACGAATGGATTACTTCAAGACAAACATATTCATTGCATTAATCACTCAAACATATAAGCTCTTACATGCCAAAGCAAATGCATTAACAAAACATAGAAAAATACATATGAAAAGCAGCAAACGAGCTAAACATCTGAGAGGATAGCTCCAAAGCATCGAACAATCATGTGTATGGAGGAACTGGTCCCAGGCTCCAGTAACAAACTGATTTGGAAAGGACTTTCTTGAGTTTCCCATCAGCACAAAGGCACTCCGTCCACATATGGGATTCCTCCATTGAAGTCCAACACCCCGTAGTCGATCATCTCTTGAACCTTTTCCTGGAAGACTTTGCACTCTTCAATCGGATGCCCCATTACTCCATTATGAAACTCACAACTGGTATTTGGATTGATCCCACAGGGCCGAGACCTCGTGGCTCTGGTCTTTCTGGGTGTCATTATTGAGTTTCGGGCAAAACAAGACCACAATTGACTGTAAGTCATTGGGATTGGGTCAAACTGATGGGCCGCTCCTTCAGGACTGTTTGGAGACCTCCGCTGATTCTGACGCCGTTGACGAGTAGAAGCAGAATTTGACCGACGCTGAGAAATGACCAGATTTTTGGCCAAAGAAATCAGTCGCCCTCTATCAACCTTCAAGTTGTGAACCTCCTCTTGGAGTTCAATGTTCTCCTGCACAAGGTTGTCTACTAGAGTCTTCATTGTAGTCGAGAATATTCCCACATGATTTCTCAAAGTCGTGACTTCATTTCTAAGCTCTCTGTTTTCCTGCTCAAGTTGGTCCATCTTTCTCTGGTGACTGGTCGAGTACAGTTGACTGACGGAGAATAAGACATGGGTGAGTTGGATTATTGGGAGATGATATGCAATGCAAATGCAAATGCAAATGCAAATGATATGCGAATGAATGCAAATCTCAGAATGCTCAAAATCACAAAAATAAACAGCTCCAGAATTGGATGTAAAGGCAAGGTGTTGGATCCAAGGTACAAGTAACTCGGAATCTCCTAACTGGTAAGCCTTAAGTGGAGAGCTCTAATTTCTTTACCCATAAAGCCCACTCACAGGATAGCTTTTATGGTGATGGTATAAGGATACTCAAGGTCACGGACGTCTATCGTACTAACACCCCGCCGCAGGCTAGCTGCATTGTGACGATAATAACGATAAGGTCTACCTTGAGTGGAGTTCTCATGCTAGGCGTGCAAGGAGCGAGTCCTTGGAGCCTAACA
Organism: Lathyrus aphaca; assembly: GCA_963966055.1. Classification (NCBI taxonomy): domain Eukaryota; kingdom Viridiplantae; phylum Streptophyta; class Magnoliopsida; order Fabales; family Fabaceae; genus Lathyrus; species Lathyrus aphaca. Next base: position 218,976,319 of record OZ014520.1, on the reverse strand, counting down.
TTACACAACTACCAAAATTGAAACAGGTTCTAGGGGGTCCCAGAATCACAGCCCTTTCGTGAATCAGGTCACGCGACAGGCTAGCTGCGTTGCGACAAGATCTACGAAAAGTCTAACTATCTGAGGGAGCTTTCATGCTAGGCGTGCAAGGAGCGAGTCCTTGGAGACTAACACTAATAACATCCAAATCTAAACTTAGGTGTTCCCTCTTCTTTTTCAAAACTCAAATACAAATTCATACCCGTGATATCCCGAGATCCAACAGGCAGATATAATGAGCAAATAATAAAGAAGGAAGCCATAGATAAAATATCAACAGTAAATAAAGAAGACAATCAAACAAGTCAGCAAACAAACGCGAACAATCCTAAACTAGGCTCGACTCTCTTATGCACAAGGCAAAAACTTCCCCAGCAGAGTCGCCAGCTGTCGCACCTCGAAAAATACGATCCTAAAATAAACAACAGAGTCGCCACCTAATTCTATTTATTCTACGAGAGAAAAGGGAGATATAGACACAACCTAAATAAGGATAAGAAATGGTCAACGAAACCACTAATCTAAGTTCGGGAGTCAGTTACGCAAGGGGAAGGTGTTAGGCACCCCTCACGTCCGTTGTACTCAACGAGAACCTCTTAGTCTAGTTTGCGCTTAAAATGTTAACTTGTTATTATTGTCTTCTTTATGATTAAAGTTACTAAGATTGCTTATTAAAGGGAAAAGAAAATTATTATTTATTACGGAGAAAGGATTAAAGTTTTTTATATCGTGATTTAAATAGAGAAATAATTAAATTTTTTATCAGGGTGGAGAAATGATTAATTTTTTATTATTATGCTCGCGAAGGATTTAAAATCCCCGTGCCTACGTATTCCCTTGTGCAATGGGAAATTCAGAGCTTCGTAGTTCGTGCGACTATGGTTGATGATTTTTAATTGAAACGATTGTTTGAAAATGATTTCTACTGCTAAGCGTTGGCTTATCTGCTCGCGATAGGAGGCTGAAGCGCTAGCTTGTTTGCGAGATAGAAAGATTTAAACAATGTTCATTTTGAGAAAAGATGTTTGATCTTTGTTAAGGGTGTTTTAAAACGAGAGGGAGAATGAACCACGTCGCGTGGGGCTGGCCCAGGAGTGATTGCATTCAAGAACGTGCGGAGTGCTAGACTCCGGAGTTCAGTTACTCATTGATTAATTATGGAAAAATAGTTTATATTGGTTGGTAAGTTTTAAATTGTATTTGAAAGAAAGAGACAAATCGTCGTCTTTAAGAGAAGTATCTCACCTATTCCACCACAAACGTTTGAGAAATAAGAAATCGAAAGAAGCTTTAAACTTGGATATAAGATCGACAAGCAATGCCACATTCTTCCTTTGAGAGTAATTGTTTGTAAGATTTTTGTTTGTGTTTGTGGGGATAGGAGGAACAACCTCCCTATGGAGATGAATCATGCCTGATCCTTTAAGATTGTTGAATTGTTTTGAATACGAATGGTGATCGGACACATTGCGTGGGGCTAGCCCAGTTGCGGTCCAATCCAGAACGTGTGGAATGCTAGACTCCGGAGTTCTGTTTTCGTACGTTATTTAAATGAATTGAATATTTTGATATACGAATGGTGATTGAACCATCGCGTAGGGCTAGCCCAGTTGCGGTCCAATCCAGAACGTGCGGAATGCTAGACTCCGTAATTCTGTTTTCGTAATTTAATTTAAAAAGATAACTTGAATATTTTGGTATACGAATGATGATTGGACACCTCGCGTGAGGCTAGCCCAGTTGCGGTCCAATCCAGAACGTGCGGAATGCTAGACTCCGGAGTTCTGTTTTCGTAATTTAATTTTAAAGATAGTTTGAATATTTTGGTATACGAATGGTGATTGAACCCTCGCGTGGGGCTAGCCCAGTTGCGGTCCAATCCAGAACGTGCGGAATGCTAGACTCCGGAGTTCTGTTTTCGTAACGTTATTTTGATAAATGATTTGTTTTAGACGTTTTAGAATCGATGTGATTTAGTAACGAAGGATTGAACGAACAATACGTGTGGGGCTAGCCCATTTGCAGTTCGTTCTAGAACGTGCGGAGTGCTGGACTCCGGAGCTCTATTCCTTGTTAAATTAATTAGTTTGAAAGTTCTTTTAAGTGTTTTATGGTTTAGACACGAGGGTGATGTACAATTAATCAAACAAACGCGAATGCAACATTGAGACTGATATTGAGGCGCAAAAGAGATAACATTGAGTTCTTAGTGGTACCTAACGGAGAAAGTCCGTTACCTCTTAAATACTTTGTAAAAAAAAAGAAATTTAAAAACACATGTAGAAACTTCACACGATCAATCCAATAAGACTTATGGGTGTAATGCTCAATCAATAATTAATCAACCAACAACTAGAATCTAACAAGAAAAGTCAATTAAAATATAACAGAAAAATCAATTAAAATTCAATTAAAGTTCAAAGATTCAAATGAAATTCGATTAGATAAAAAAACAATTATTGAAACTAAACACTAAGGTAAATTAAAAACTTAAACTAATCAAAACTTACTAATCCAACAATTATCCAAATGAAATACTAAGAATGAATATCCAAATTAAGGCAAAAATAAAATAAAGACAATTAATAAAATAAATCAACTAGGGGTATGCGCTGGAATTTATGGTCCATGTAAGCTCATCAATCAACCATAACAAACCTACCACAATAGACCTGTAAAAAAAAGAGTTAACAATGCAAAATAAAAACAAATTAAATAACAAAAGGGACAAACCGGTGAAGGGTTTGCAGTTTGAATGTAAATCGAGCCCCTCCTCCAAACGGATGCAAATCGTCGGCACTGTGCGAAGTTCAAAGCAAATCAAGCCAAACGTTCATCGATCACCGGCGGTTGGAAGTTTCGGAGATGGGTTTCGGAGCGGTTAAGGGCGGCGGTGGAATGGTTGGGTCTTGGATGCGCGATGGTGGTCGCGATTCAGGAAGGGGACGATGGCGAGGGAGAAGATGGTGGTCCGATTTGTGGTTTTTTTGGCGGATGGTGTGTGAATAGAAACAGTAGCGAAAGGTGAAGAGTGGTGATATGGAGGTGAAAGATTAGGATTTTACGGCTTTGGTGAGGTTTTGTGGTAGCTTTTGGAAGATGAAGGAGGGAAAGGTTCGGGTTTGCAATTGCTTCAAGTTTCGAAGGTTCGTGTTTCTGTATGTGTTTTGGTGATGCACTTATTTGGTTTGGCCTGAAAAGGAATGGTGAAGGGTTTTGAAGAGTGAAATCGATGGTGGTTATTTTTTGTGAAAGGTTTTTGTGAAACTGTTGAAGAAAGCCCGTGGTGTTTCGGTTGAAGAGTTGTGCGGTTTAACGATTTTGTGTTCAGGTTTTGAAAAATGAAGGAGAGATTGAGATGCCGCCTCCTTGTTGGCTTTGTTGTAGTTATTGAGCTGAGTTCAGGAAGAACAGGTTTTGGTTCCGTGAAGGAGAGATTGAGATGCCGCCTCCTTGTTGGCTTTGTTGTAGTTATTGAGCTGAGTTCAGGAAGAACAGGTTTTGGTTCCGTTTTTTTTTGTTGTTGATGTCCTGGTCTTTATTTCAATTTTCCTTTGAAGTTCTCTTTTTTCCTTTGATGTTCTCTTTTCTTGTTTATGAAGAAGGAAACACTCCAAAGGGGTGGAGAGTGTTCGGGTTTGTGGCGGTCGGTGGTGGTTTCGACGATCGAAGGTGCGGAGAGGCGATTGGAGAAGGGGGAGCTGGTTTGAGGTTTAGCAGGCGGTGTGCGATGACGTTTTTTTTCCGGACAAAGGTGGGTGGCTGAGAAGTTTGCGGTGGTTCTTTGTTTTTTGACTATGGAGATTTGTGAGTTTCAGAATAAATTTTGGCTTTTTCTCTGGTTTTCGATTCACTTTTCTTTCATCTCAGTTCCTGTGATTTTTCAGTTTCTAAAAAAAATGGGGTGGTTCTGAAGATGGTTTTGCGTGTGATGGTGCTTGCGAGTTGAGAAGTGGTTTCGCGGAGGGATGGTCGCATTTCAGAAGGGTGATCGTAAATTGGTTTTTATTGATCGGTAATGTAGTGAGGTTCTGGTGGTGTCGCGGCTTGTGGAGGTGGAAGGTTGCAGGTTGTGTTCGAAGGTGAAGGAGAAGTTAGCAGGTAGTTTGATGAAGGCTTAAGTGGTTGGTGGTATGTTTGTTTCGGGTGGTGTGAGTTTGAGTGTTGGCCTGAGTTGACGGAGGTTCGTTCAAAGCTGTTCTGTTTCGTTGAGGTGAGTTTTTTTTGTTGTTGGTTTCTGGCCCTCTTCTTGTTTTTTTGGTTTTTTTTTCCTCTATTAGCCCCCCTTTGGTGCTGTCTTTTATTGTTGTTTTCTTCCCCCTTTTTGCAGGATGATGGATCCCCCTGTTATCCATTGGTTTTTGAAGCCTTTTTTTCTCTGTTTGTCCTAAAAAACTTTTCCTCTTGTTCTTTTCAAAATGCAGACTGCAAGTTTTGGTCAAAATTGCTTTCTTTATTTGCAGGTCCTTGTAAGCACAGATTAGTGTAATTTTGGAGCAGTGTGTTTTGGCTCTGTGTTGGAGAATGGGTTATGATATGGAGTGTAAAATTGGTGTATGCAGTTGGACTAAGACTGATGGAGAAAGCATGGGGAGTCACAAAATATTTGAACCAAACTAAATCTAAAGACTAGTTACATAACTATATTCTTTTTTTTTTTTAAAATAAATTAAACTAAATATAAATTAGAGAAAAATAATCAATTGAAAATTAACTAATAATAAAAAAATTAATCTCTAAAATAAATTGCAATTGAGCTAAATCAAAATATTTAAATTAAATTAATTAACTAAACTGAAATTAACCTAAATTAAAATTAAATTGAAAACTAGTTCTAAACAATCTAATATAAACTAAACTCCTATTTTAAAATTAAATTAACTTTGAAATTAGATTTAAATTAAAATAAAAATAAATTAAACTCTAAAAATAATCTAAAATAAATATTTAACTAAAAATAAAATCAAACATAAATAAATTACAAAGCGTGACAAAATATTCTAACTAAAATTTGAGAATGGATCAAATTCTAAAAGATCTATACAAAAATGATTAAAATACGAACAAACATTCTTATTTAAAAAGAAACAAATTCTACAAAATAAATAAAAGATGACAATTGGGATGGTGAAATGTATGATTAAAGAAATGTTTTAACTTAAAAATGCAAAATGATTGATTTTCGGTAAATTGACGAAAACACGTCAAAAATGAACAAAAATTTAAAAATTTCTGGTCAAAATTTAGGGTATGACAGCAACCAAAAGTAATTCTGGCAGCGAAGGGTAAGTGAACACCTTCGGGAGTGATAAGATCGACACCAACTCCACGACCATTGATATTAACTGCCTCATCAAACATCAACTTCCATTTGGATTCAGGGTCTGGCCCCTCCTCCGGAAGTGGTTCCTCATAATCATTTGCTTTGAGGCACATGATGTCCTCATCAGAGAAATCAAACTTCATTGGCTGATAATCATCCTCAAGAGGTTGATGTGCAAGGTAATCCGACAATACACTTCCCTTAATGGCTTTTTGAGAAGTATACTGGATGTCGTATTCAGTTAAAATCATCTGCCACCTAGCAACCCTTCCGGTTAACGCTGGTTTCTCAAAGATGTACTTGACAGGATCCATTTTGGAAATGAGCAGCGTGGTATGAGTCAACATGTACTGCCTCAGTCGGCGAGCAGCCCATACCAAAGCGCAACAAGTTTTCTCGAGCAGTGAGTAACGGGATTCACAGTCGGTAAACTTTTTGCTAAGGTAATAAATAGCGTACTCTTTTCGACCAGACTCGTCATGTTGGCCTAGAACACACCCCATTGATCCTTCTAGCACGGTCAAGTACATGAATAAAGGTCTTCCTTCCACTGGAGGCATTAGAATTGGAGGCTCCTGCAAATATTCTTTTATTTTGTCGAATGCTCTTTGGCAGTCATCGTTCCACCTGACCGTTTGCTATTTTCTTAGCAATTTGAATATCGGTTCGCACGTGGCAGTTAGATGAGATATGAACCGAGAAATGTAGTTCAACCTCCCTAAAAACCCGCGCACTTCTTTTTCTGTTCTCGGTGCAGGCATATCTTGAATAGCTTTTACTTTGGCAGGATCTACCTCAATCCCTCTCTGACTAACAATGAAACCCAGCAGTTTCCCAGAACGCACTCCGAAAGTGCACTTGTTTGGATTCAACCTCAGCTTGTACTTGATCAGTCTATCAAACAACTTCTTCAGGTTGATCAGATGCTCTTCTTCGTCTCGGGACTTTGCAATCATATCGTCCACATACCACTCAATCTCCTTGTGTATCATGTCATGGAACAATGTGACCATCGTCCGTTGATAAGTTGCCTCGCCGTTCTTCAAACCAAAGGGTATGACCTTATAGCAGAATGTACCCTACGGGGTAATGAACGTTGTCTTCTCCATGTCTTCCGACGCCATCTTAATCTGATTATATCCGAAGAAGCCATCCATGAAGGAAAATACCGAGAATTGAGTAGTATTGTCTACCAACACATCAATGTGAGGCAACATAAAGTCATCTTTTGGGCTCGCTCTATTCAAATCCCGGTAGTCAACGCACATCCGGACCTTGCCGTCCTTCTTTGGTACAGGTACAATGTTAGCTACCCAAGGTGGGTAACTAGTTACAGCAAGGAAATCGACATCCCATTGCTTCTGAACCTCCTCTTTGATCTTCATCGCCATGTCAGGACGAGTTCTTCTCAATTTTTGTTTCACAGGAGGACAGTCCTCTCTCAGAGGTAGCTTATGCACAACGATGTCGGTATCCAACCCTGGCATATCTTGATATGACCAAGCAAAGATATCCACATACTCTCTCAGCATACTGATCAACTCCTTCTTGATGTCGGCCTGCAGACTGGCCCCAATCTTGATTTCTTTCTTCACATCTTCACTACCAATGTTGATGATCTCAATTTCTTCTTGATGAGGCTGAATAACCCATTCCTATTGTTTCAACAATTTGACCAATTCTTCAGGGAGGTCACAGTCTTCCTTAACCCCTTCATCAGCTTGGTAGACAGGATTGTCAAAGTCATGCATAGTCATAGCAGGAACGTTATCAATGGAATCCAGATGATCAACACTGCACAGATGATGTGCTTATTCAGAATCTGCTTATTTTGAAAAAGAGACGCTAACACAAAAAGGAAAAACACATTGCCATTTTTATATTTTTTTTTGAAAAATTTTAAAAGCAAAGAAAGAGAACACAATTTGTCTGAAAATGTCCTTTTATTTCATAGCAAAATAAGATGCAATACAAAACATGGTGACCCAATACAATGGATCCTAGCATCTTGGGCAGAATGCTGGATTTTGAAAATGCAGTATGCTAATAAAAGGAAACAAAATAATTACTCTGAGTGCCAGGTGACTTGGACTATGTCTTCAGCAGACCAGTTTGTTAGCTCCTCGCCGGGCGCACACGGGTGAATCCAGTTGTCCCAGTCACCGTCACTCTCCCCATCTTGGCTTGTCACACAGATCTGGTTGCGGTCCAGTAACCCAGCGCTTGTAAACGTGATGGCTTTACCACTTAGAGTAGATCCACCTGGCTGATACCCCAAGCCAAACTTGTCGTCTTTCTTTTCCAGCTCCAACAGCTTGCCCCAGCCTTGGGCACTTCCGGATTGAACAACCTCCTTTGCTTGCTTGTAGGAATGGATGGATGTGCCTTCCTTCTCACTGCTCTTCTCCACAGGAGTCAAGATGCTGACGTTGACTGCTTCGAAAGCTTGACATAAAGTCTCATGGATCTCTCCATCCATCTCTACATACTTGAACGTCGACAAGTGGCTTACAAAGATGTCCTCCTCTCCGCAGACTGTAATGACCTGGCCGTCAACCACATATTTGAGCTTCTGATGCAGGGTTGAAGTAACAGCTCCAGCAGCATGTATCCATGGGCGTCCCAACAAGCAGCTGTATGCAGGCTGGATGTCCATAACATAGAAGACACTTTTGAAGACTTGAGAACCTATCTTGACGGGCAACTCAACCTCTCCAAAAACTGATCTTCTCGAACCATCAAAATCTTTGACAATCAGATCACTTGGTCTTAGGGCTATACCATCAACATTGAGCTTCATTAATGCCTTCTTCGGAAGCACATTCAGGGAAGAGCCTGTGTCTACAAGAACATGTGACAACACAGCACCCTTGCACTCCATAGTGATATGTAGTGCTTTGTTGTGATTTCTTCCCTCTGACGTGAGGTCTCTGTCTGTAAAGCCCAGGCCATGGCTTGCATTAACACTTCCTACAACAGCTTCAAGTTGGTTGACAGTGATTTCCTGAGGAACATAGGCCATCTGCAGCACTTTCAATAAGGCCTCTCTGTGTGCGGGAGAACACATCTGCAGTGAAAGAATGGATATCTTGGAAGGTGTCTGGTTCAGCTGATCGACCACCTTATAGTCACTCTTTTTGATAATCCGCATGAATTCCTCGACCTCCTTTTCAAATGTACCCTGCCCAGCAACAGGAGTAGTTGATTCATCAGTCACAGCCTGCTTTCCTTTGGCTTTGGATGAAGCCTCAGCCTCAGGATCCCCTCTCAGCACAGGGGGAGCAAATAAACGCCCACTTCTGGTGAAACCTCCAACTCCTCCGACATTCTCTACAGTCGGGTCTACAACAACAGACTTGCTCTCAATCTTCTGACCAGCCACATATACATCTGAGCCGTAATGCTAGGGAATGGCTTTATCGTCTGTGTAAGGAACAGGCCCAGGCGCGGTGATAGTCACAGGACTAATCTCAGGAGCATAGATTGTAACAGGCTCTCTTCTGACAGGCATGTCAGCTTCATCATAGAAAATGGTAATGGTTGACACATCATCAGCTTTATCATTACCAACTTTGTTGAACTGTAAGGATCCATCATCAACCAAACCCTGCAATCCTCTCTTCAGCTTCTCACACCCATTCACAGCATTCAGACATCCTTCACAATCAGCACTGCAACCAGGAAACACTTGACCCTTCAGCATTCTCTCTTTCACTACCCTCAAAGGGGTCTTCACTTCTTCAATACTCAGCACAAGACTTAACTTTTCACCACCCTCAACAACATTGATTCTTGCCCCTCCGTGATTCGGGATAGGGTTCGAAGTGACGTTCGGCGGTGGTGAAAAGTTGATTGCTTTGGAGTCTATAAGATCTTGAACCTTGTGATGGAGTGCCATGCACTTCTCAGTCGAGTGCCCGGGTGCTCCAGAGTGGAAAGCGCATCGTGCATTGAATCAGATTCAAATCTAGCAGTCTGGGAAGTACAGCAGCATAAGTCATAGGGATGGCCTCAATCACCCTATTAGCCAGGCGAGTTTGCCTTGGATGATACGGTCTCTGCTGATAGTTGGTACGGGGTTGTTAATGTTGTTGTTGTTGAGGAGGTTGCATCTGTTGCATAGGAGCAGAAGGAATTGTGACTGCTCCCACATGCTCATACGGTCTTCTATAATCACGGCCCCGACCTCGGCCAAATACATCATTTGTCTCACCCTCTCTTCTCCTAGGAGGTCCACTGAAAGCTTTCCTCGCTCCATTTGAGCTACTAGCACTTGGATCTTGTATCTTCCCCATCTTCAGCAAGGTCTCAACCCTCTCTCCAGCAATAACAATATCATTTAATTTAGTGGCAGAACTGGATGCCAATCTTTCGAGAAACACACCCTGCAAAGTCCCCATAAACATGTCAGCCATTTCGTTCTCTAGTAGTGGTGGTTGCACTCTAGCAGCAAGCTGACGCCACCTCTGAGCATATTCTTTGAAACCCTCTTTAGCAGTCTGAGCCATGTGCTGCAATTGCGTGCGGTTTGGAGCCATGTCCAAATTATATTGATATTGTCTCACAAAAGCTTCTGCTAAGTCTTTCTAGCTCTTGATATTGACTCTGCTAAGCTTCATATACCATTCCAGAGAAGCTCCAACCAAGTTGTCTTGAAAATAGTACATCCAGAGTTTTTCATCATCGGTATGAGCAGCGATCCTTCCTACGAAGGACTGAAGATGGGTCTTCGGGCATGCAGTGCCATTATACTTCTCAAAGGTTGAAACTTTGAACTTGTATGGGATCCTGACCCCAGGAACCAAGCCCAAGTCTTTTATGTCAAATCCCAAAGAACTCTGGGATTGAATAGCCTTGATTTGTTCTGCCATTTCGTCAAACCTCTTGTTTATCTCAGCTCCCTAACCTTCAGCTTCGTCCAGGAGAGTGAATTGTTCGTCCTGATTATCCATTTGCACATTATTCAACCCATCATTGATTATAGTCACCCCTGGCTGTGTAACAGGGATTTCCACTGGTCGTGCGCCCGCACCGTTACGATTATTAGCAGCAGCAGTGTTGTTCCTGGTTTTATTCTCAATCAACTCCCGCAGACACTCTTGGTTCTGACCCATGCCTGCCATCAGAGTCATAAAGTTATCCATCCTTAGCCTCAGGTCAGCTAAGTCAGCTTGCATCTGGTCCATGATTCTCTCTCTGTTGATCTTTGTTGGATATCTGTGTGCGACTGGTTGTTCCCGAACTTTCCGGGGAGCTATAGTTCCTGAAACACAAAACACGTTAGCAACTGAGACACTACCTGCAAAACAAACAAACAGGTTATATGCAATGCAATGTAACTGTCCATGTTCCCAAGTTTTTAAGCATTTGCAATGCCCCAGTTCTGGCATCTATTCTCAGACAGTCACTTTTAGTGTTTAACTTTCAAGCTTTCTCTTTGATGAGTGTTCAAATATTAGCAGTATCAGACAAACGAGTCTTGCATATTCAAAAATGATAACTTGCACATTAACACTGTATATGGACAAACCACTGCCGGCTAAAAGTCAGAATACAAACAGAAATATTCCCCGCAGGGTTTCAAGCCATTACATGAATAAAAGACAAAATACAAAATAAACAAGACTCCTACAACAAGTCTGTAGGTAGTCTGAAAAATAAACAACTAAGCTAAGGACCCAGGCTCTGTCACCTCTGCTCTGCTCTTCTTGACACCCGCTCTCAGCTTGAGCTCTTCAATCTCCTTCCTTGCTTCCTCCAGGGCTAACTGGCTTTGTGCTAGCTGTTGGGTCTTTTCCCTCTGGATGGTGTGGACTTGCTCCACCTCTTCCTTCTTGAAGGCCATCTGAACTTCAAAGAACTCTTCTTTCTCTCTGAACTTCTTCTGTTCTTCCTCCCTCTGGCCTTGCAACCAAACAATGGATTGACGAGCATCCTTGAGAGTCTTCAAAGTCTTTTTGCGCTCAGCTTCTCTTTTGGCCTCCATTAGACCCAACCTGTGGAAGTGAGCTTCCCTTCCAGCAAAGTCCTTCTCTTTTGCTTCCAAGGAGGCTTGGAGCTTCTGCAGCTTGTCTTCAGCTTCATTCTTGGCCCTGTTGGCATGGTGGTACAGACTTACCATTTCAGCATTTTCTACTCTAACTTCGTGCAGCTGAGCTTCTAGCTTCTTGTACTCTTCAAGGGAGACAATACTACTCTGACTTGGCACTTCTCTGGGATAAAGTGGAGCCTCAACTGAGAAAGGCATGAGAACTGCTTCTACATGTCTTTGCAACCATGCAGCATATGGTGGATACGTCTTGGGATCAACTCTGCCGAAGTCTTTCTTACCATTCCTTATCATGTGAGCCCAAACTTGGACTGCTTGCTGAACTAAATCTTTGTTTCCTTCAGCAGGAAAGTACAAAGACTCAGCAAACTCTTCCATCTGAGGAGGATTTTTCAAAGGATAACCAAATTGTTTCCTAGCTAATGATGGATGATAACTGATGACACCTTTTCTTCCCAGCAAAGGCACTCCAACAAATATTCCGCAACTGACCATCAACTCTTTACCTAGCTGATCTCTGTCATATCCCCATGCAATATCTTCAATAGTTAACCCCATCAATCTCCTTGACCATCTCCACTCATCCCTCATCTCCTTGAAGGCACCTGACTTTGGCAACTGTCTGGCAAACCACTCAGCAAACAAAGGAGCACAACAGACTACTGGACCACCCCTACCCTTCTCATTTTTGTAATGAACATTGTAGTAGAAGTCACCCAATAGAGTAGGCACTGGATTGCCTTTTGCAAAGATTGAGATCACCTCCAAGCTGACAAATTCCTTCTCTCCAGGGAACAAGCTGGACCCATACACCATAAATGCAAGCAAAGCACCAAAGTCATTCCACTTAGCCTCTATAGCATACTTCTCTGCCTCTGGGATGAGCACACTCCAAGGGAGTCCTTTGCCTTCATTCTCTTTCAGAGCCCTCTTGACTGTAGCAGCTGCTGACCTACAAACCTTGGCTATGTCTTCAGTTTTAAGCACAACCTCAGACCCATAGAATGGCAAGGTCTCTCTGACTGGAACATTCAGCATGCTGGAGATCTCTTCCAATGTTGGAGCTAAGATGTAACCTAGAAAAACAAAGCAACGTAGCAGAGGATCATAAAACTGCAACAAAGTATGCATACTGTCTTTCTGATCTGCAGTGGGCTTGTCCACAAACTTCAGTATCTGGCCATATCTTTTCTTGAAATTGCCCAAGACTTGGTCATTCATCAGACCTGCTAACTTCTGAACACTTCTAACTTCAGGCTGAAGAAAATTATAGTGCACATTCTTTTTCCTTGGAACTCTTCTGATTTCTGCCATGGAGATAAGATTTACCAGAACTGGGAGCTGATTAGGAACAATGACCTGAAAAATGGGAAACATAAACAGTTAATGCAAGAATGATGCAAATGCAATGCAATGCAAGCATATGATTAACTAGGACCATCTGAACTGGATCACTGAACACAAGGGCCCCTCTGATCACTGACAAACCAAAAGTCCTCTGAGTCACACTCTCTGATAATCACAACTCTCTGATAGAAGATCTCAGGATCACAGTACCAAGAAAACCAGAACAAGAAAACCAGAACTCCAGAACCAGAACTCCAGAACCATAGAACCATAGGACCAAAGATCATAATCATAGGACCACTGAATAAATGAGTGTATGTTGAGGCCAAGGGTTCCTGCACACCTGTAAACCCCTCCCAATCTCACTGGTGGTAGGCTCCGGGTCAGACATCACGGACTCTCAAAGCCGAATAGCAATAATACTGTCACCATCTCCGAGAAATGGCTCATGACCAAATCAGGGAATCAGTTTGGCATTATATACTACGCAGGGAGGCCTCAGCTGAGTCCAGGACACAAGGTCATCCTATGTGATTACCAGGTGGGCCCTCGGATGCAAATGGGTTTGCCACAAAATGTGGGTTGCCACTGTCATCACTAAAGAGGGACGTTTCCACAAGGTTCTCAATGATCGGTCCCCAGCTGCACATAACTGTCAAGGTTATGAAATGAGAGAGGAAATCCCCAAATCAATACATTTCCAAGACAATCGCAACCTGGGTGTGGAACTCACTACTACCCCCATGACAAGATCTCATGAGGCCAAAGTGGAACCACTCTAAGTCCTAAGGTGCTCTCGAGCCGTGGTAATGAGCTCATCTCTCAAGAACAAGTAACACCCATCCCACCAAACAGTAAACCAGTCCAGACAGTCCAGTAATAATATGATGCATAAAGTAAAAACTGAAACTGTAAATAAAGCTGTAAATAAAGCTGTAAACAAACAACAATACAATAAACCAAGCCACAACAATCAAACATCACCCAATAAAACAGAAACACACAAGCGTTAGGAGGGACTCACAGGGGAACCAGAGATACTCTGGTTAGGAGGTCCCCAGCAGAGTCACCAGTTGTCGCTCCCCGGATTTCCATCCTGGTACAAACGTGAAAGTGGCGCAGAAAAAGAATAGAGTCACCAGCCAGGCATTTTTATCCCGAAGAAAGGGAATGGTAATGCTGCACAAACCAGAAGAAAGAAGAGCAAGGACACATGTATTGCGAACCAAAGAGACTGAGTTCGGGAGTCGGTTACGACCTGGGAAGGTATTAGCACCCTGATCGTCCGCCGTACCCGACGGGATCCACGCTTGCAAAAGAAAATGTTTCAAAGGGTGAGGGTATGAAAACTGCAGCAAAAGGAAATAAAATGAACTGGAAAGAAACTGAAAAAAGAAAAGAATAAGAAAACAAAGAGAAAAATGTAGGGAAAATAAAGATTGTGCTCGAACGGGCCCTACCCCGCTGCCTACGTACCTCATCAGGATAATGAGGATCAGAGACGACGTAGTTCCCCTAACTAGGGGTAACAAGGAAATTTCTTGTGAATTAAGGCTTGAACTGCCTATGCCATTGCTCATGTGTTGCAGACTCGGACGACGAGTGCGTAACCGTCTTGCAAAGTGACAAGTAGGAGCAAGTTCACGTAAGGAGTGAATGAGGTGAGAAAAGAATTCCCGAAGGAAAGACGCTTATTGTTTGTTTGTGTTTTTTATGAAGCTTTTAGGAGTGTGTCACAAGGAAGTGAACTCAAGCTCTTTTCTATGGAATGTGCACTTGTCACTACATTCCAAGATGGAATAATAGAACAAGCACACTCAAGTAAGGAGAAGATCCCCAAAACTTGAACCCAAAGATTATGGCCTAAGCTCACTAACTTGTTAAGTTATTAAGTGTTTTTGGTATTTACAGATGAAGAAGTGTTTTTTATGCTTTTCTTGATGAAGAAGATACCTTGATCAGACTTGTGCATCACAAGGTAAACTTGTACTATCCCAAGATGGGAAGACTACAAGCATACCTCATGGGATAAGGCTATAGATCAAGACATCACTTCAGACTTATTAAGATGCTTTTTAAGAGTTATGAGATGAGAAGAGAAGAAGAACCAAAAGGATTACAAAGGAAAAATTCTAAAGGGGAACTAAATAATCCTAAGTGTTAACATGCATGGATGTCCTAAGGGTTAGTGAGGTTTCTATCCTAATGAAGAAGGAAGAAGAAGAGAAAAAGAAATAGAGATGAGATGAGAAAGGCCTAAGCCCAACAACAAAGGGTTAGTGCAGATAAACATAAGAGGAAGAGATAAGATGAGACTTGGAGATGTGGAACTCAATTCCCACACCTCACACTTACCATTGCCCCTGCAAGGTTAGTGTTATGCACATAAGTGAAGCAAGATGAACAAGATAACATGCTAACATCATACAACCAGAAGTGAAATGCTATGAACAAATGCACAATGTAAATGAAACTCAAAAGAATGAGACATGACGCTTATAAGTCAAAATGATGCAACATGAACACATATGAAAACTTAATGTACACTTAAGGAGGATGCAAAGCAAATATGCATAAACATGGATACAATGCACACAACCAGAACCAAAATAATATGAAGAATGGCCTAAGAAGCCAACAAGATGAAGAGAAAGATCACACAATACCAAACAAATACAAAATGGGAGTGAAAGAAGTAAGGAAATGAGATGGAAACACTTAAGGAAGGAAAGGACTTAAAAAGAAGCAAGACACAAAAATTCCTACGACTCAAACCCTATCCTAGGACCAGGAAGGTACCCATACCCCAAAAGAACCCCAAATGAGAAGAAGAAGTTGGCACAAGTGCCCTTCTAAACTTACAAGAGACCTAATGGACCAAAAGAAGCAAAATGGGACAAGGTTCAAGATAAAATTCACATTAAATCAACCAAGCATCTAAAAATTCCACAACTCAATTCAAGTGATCTTCAAACATGGTATATCAATGGGCCAAAAGGATTTGAAAGAATTCAGAAGCAAACTAAGTCAAATGGAGGCTTAAACACAAGCTAGGGTTTCAAACTTCCAACACAAGTCAAAGGACCAAGACTAAAGAAATAAATTTCTAAAAATCAAGAGAAAAACCACACAAGAAGTAAAATGTCTTAAGAATCCAGAACAAAAAGAATGGGATCAAAATTCAAAATAATGAAGTCTATGGAAAATGGACAAGGCAGTGTGGTCAAAATGAACTTAAAAAGAAGCTAATTAAAAGAAGAAATTAATTGAGACACGTGGACATGGAAAAAATAGAAAATAAAAATATGACAAAATAAAAGAGACTTTAAATATGACTCATGATGTTTTTGAGAATTTTTTAATGAAGGGAAGTATTTTATAAAAATTAAAAGCTAAACTGAAATAGAAGAAAAATAAAATGAAAAAGAAATAAAAGAAATGGCTGGGAGGTGTTACTAGCAAGGATTTCATGTTGAAATGAGATGGGCTTTGCTGACTGGGGGTTATGAATAGCACGTTGAAGGCCCAATATGTGCACAGGCATATGTTTTTTATGGTGGAAATTAGGAGAAATAAACTGGAAAATCAGGATTCACTAGATTGATCAAACGCATACGGATGAGAGCCTCATTAAATGAGGTGGCACAATGGAGACGCGTGAATGGCTGGTACACAATAATTATGGTGTGTTGTGTCACATTAAGACTTAAAATGAAATAAAGAAAAAACGTGAAGGAGAGAGGGCGCCCTAGGGCTACGTGGCTGCAATCTGAGACGTTGGCTGAGTGAATCCAAAGGCCATGGTTCATCTTCTCCAAAGATAAACCCTAAGAACACTAACCCAGTTTCTGGTGACCGGAGCTAGGGCTCCGGCACCGGAATTCGTAACAGCACCTTAAACAACCAAATTAATGAACAAAAACAACCCAGATCCACTAAATCAACATCACTGAATTCAAATATGACATCAAAAACTCCTAAAACCTAATAAATCAAAGGGATCGAAGCAAATAAAATTGCACCATCAAACTTGAAACCCTAATAACTTTCACTACAAAGCACCAAATTCAAATCTAAAAAGTGCAGCATGATCAGGGAACTTCAAATAACACAAAACACCACATCAATTTCATTTTTAGATCACAAGATTTCAAAGTATACCTGAGGTGAAGATCTTGGTTTAGTGAGATAGAAAGCCCAATGATGCGTGCAAATCACTCCTCTTTCACCCTAGATGCAAAATAAATGCCTCTAAGGTCTTGAATGAAGCTGGATATTAAGATTTATCACACCTGCCCTGAAATGGCAAGCTTGCTTATCTTGAGAGAAAGCTTGAATGAATGGTTGCTTAATGATCCTTAGCTCTCCCTGATTACAGATCCATAATTTGTTTTGAGATTGGGTGCTTGAATGAAGAGAAATGGGAGAAAATTCAAATGTTGCAAGAAGTTAGAAATGAGAGAATGAGAGAGAGAGATGGTGCTTGCTGAAACCCTAGCTGCTTATGTATGAGGTCACAATGCAATGCTGAAAGAATTGGTTCAAATGCACGTGAGGATCACGAGGTTTGTGTGATTTTGCAAATTTTGAAAAATGTGAAATAAGCATGCCATGCTCATGCTTCCTTTGGCCTCTCAGCACATGTGCAACGCAAATCCCACCCTTGATCCAAATGCAGCAACTCCTGGCCCTTGGAACAAACCATCACACTTATTTCATGATTTGGCCAATTTTGCATTTTTTGAACCACAAACTTGTAGTGCATGAAAATGAGAATTTCTTTGGAGAAAATTGGTCAAAATACAATGTATTTTAAGTTTGAAACAAGATTGAACCAATACCAAGTCATGAAAACAAGTTTTGAGGCCTTTTGCATTTGGTGCATGCATGGAAATTTGGAATTTGCCCTAAAATCAGCAAACTTTCAAAGAGGTCCTAGGACAAACCATGAATCCCCTAAAAATGTACTTGTACTTTTTGAAAATGGGAGCCCTTACCCTCCAACTTTCATGTTTGACTTTGGTCCATTTGAAGAATTTTTGATCATGTTAAGGCCATTTGAAAATTAGGGCAAAAGTTGCCAAATTTGGAAATTCTCAAAAACCAACTTTGTACCATTTTTGCAAAACCCTTCAAACCTCCATGATTCTTGAACTTTGATCATTCCAAACCTCTTATAACATTGTAAGGACCCATCTTGGCCAAAAAATTTGGGTTAGACCCCTTGAAATCACACAGTTGACATTTTAAGGGCACAGTTGACTTTTTACTTCATCTGCAAGCAACTGAGGCATTGTCTGACTTCCACATGGAAATTTCTCATGATAATTGGAACCTAGGATCCTCTTAACATATAGAAGACTTTGCCTAAATGAAATGGCCAAAGTTGTGAGATCTTGGTGCTTGAAACTCAAACCCTAATTTGGGTGCCTTGTATAGGAGCTTTGCCCTGTCCTGAGACCTCTGAGGATCATGCAATCTTCTGAGCTTTTGCCAATGGACTTAATCTTGTGAATGGAGTGTAGACTCACCATAAGACTTGTATACAACCATTGGGACCCTTGTCATGGCTTGAAATGCTTCAAGGACCTCCACAGATGACCATATGCTTGATGTTAGGACATGAAGGATGTTATGCCTCATCTTTCCATGCTAGGATGCTAAGAAAATGATATGTTCATGATGAATATGATGTGATATGAAACTTAAAATGAAGAGGGAAAATTTGGGGTGTTACGGCTGCCCCTATTCAATCATCAGTTAATCTGAAAAGGACAATAGCACGAGCTATCGACCGTTCAAGATAAACTGTGATTGAATACCAAGAAGACCAGAAATTTGCACTCTGACGAAGAATGCAACATTGGGAAATAAACCCAACCAAATGACGCTTTGGTAACTGCAGGGGAGAAAAAGCAGACGAGCTTCTTCCAAGTTGAAACTGATATCTGGAATAAGAATGCTAAGACAGACGAGTCTTCAAACAATCCTGTGACGCCAGGAGCTGGATAGACGAGTCCTCAAACACTTCAAAACATATGACTTGAGAAAGAAGAAACTCCTTCGGATATACCTTTTACGCCAGGACCGAGATGCATTTAAGTCTGTGGGATAGACATGCATAATCAAGGTAGACGAACCTTCTTCATATAGTATCCGTGGATATATGGTATAAGACAGACGAGTCTTCTTCCAGCAAAACTGTTACGCCAGGTGCAACAATAATAATTGGTGCCTGAGACAAACGAGCCTCCTTCGGATTTACCTGTTACACCAGGACTGGTAACCATTTTGACATTAATTCCCACTGTCAGGATTTCAAACCTCTTCAATACAGACGAGTATTGGATGATCATCAAGATAACACAGACAAGTGTCAGAAGTCAATGATACAAACGAGTATCAGACGATGATCTAAGAAACACAGACGAGCGCTTCAGGCAATGATACAGACGAGTATCAGCAACTGGTATAGACGAATACCAGAAATTCAAACACAGACGAGCATTCGAAGTAGCAATACAGATAAGAGTAACAGGATAACAGCAAATCCTCACATACAAATATAAGCTAACACAGACGAGTGCTGGGGAATGCAGACGAGCATCCAAGCAAAGCAGACGAGCTTCAAACAGATATAATCAACACAGACGAGTGTTGGGGAATGCAGACGAGCAATCAGAAATAGATATCAAGCATAGACGAGTGTTGGAAATTGCAGACGAGCAAACAACAAAGTGATAACACAGACGAGTGTTGGAACTTGCAGACGAGCAACAACAGATACTGGATACCAAACACAGACGAGTGTTGGAAATTGCAGACGAGCAATATCAAGGTAATCATGGACCACTACTGGGGGAAGCAAACGAGCAATACCAAAGTGATAACACAGACGAGTGTGGAGAGATGCAGACAAACACCAATAAAGCAATAATATGTCACTGCTAGGGAAAACTCTTCTTAGGGACAACACAGACGAGTGTTGAAAAACGCAGACGAGCGGTAGACAAATGCCTGACTGGCCACAAGAGTTACATATCTGCAGGGGAAGCAAGTCAAGAGGTCTGGATACCTAATTGGGATGAATACCTGACTGTATCATCAAATTGACCCAAAAGTATGGCAACTTTGATGGGGAATACTTCACTGACAGAGGTGAAAAAATCAAATATGAACTCTGTGGGGACAAAATCATCTTCAGACTTGGCTGGGAAAGATGCCTCAACACTGCTCTGGCTGGGGAGAACATGCTGATTCTGTACTCTGGTTGAGACCCTTGCTGGGGATAGGATTCTGCTTGGGGATGTCAGGCTTTCAGATACCTGCTGGGCATACTCCACTGGGGGAATAATAAATTGCTTGGGCTGCTGCCAGGGCTTAGCTGAGGAATAATTCTGCTGGATATACTCTACTGGGAAAGAGTAAATTTGCTTGGGAGAATGTGACGCCATCCTGCAACCTGCAACAACAGAAAACACAAGTGTGCCCCGGGGAGTTGCATGGTATGATCTGTTCATCCATAGTCACCTGAAACTCAAAGAGGGTTACAGTTTCCCTGCATGTCAGTTTTCTTTTAAAATTCAACATGTTTCAATGCAATGTTATTTTTGCTGAAAATTTAGGACATTTTGCAAACAAAAATAAACACATCACAACCATAAACTAGGTCATTTGGTTTCTCATTTCGACCCTTTCATTTACCATCTGATTTCTCACTTCATTCAGGTCCTGCTGTACCTGCTCCATCTGAATGCCTGGAAGGTTGTTACGCGTTGAGTACCGGTGTGTGCGGTTGACAGGGAACACTCGGCGACGAGCAATGTTTCCTGAAAGCACAACAAAGTGAGAAACAAATAATAGACAAAAACCTACAAAAAAAGTGTTAGTATGCAATGCAGTATGCTTATTTGTTTTCCAAGGTATCCGGTTTGGTTCTTGGTTTTGACCTTTCCAGACCTCGAGGAAGCTTGATGATGTTGAGAGAAAGCCCATCAAAACAAAACAAACTGATATATATATATATATATTACAAAGGATGAAAATACGTAGTCTGTTTACAATACATGCCCATGGTGGGTCAAAAATACAACAAAAAGGGAAAAGTACATCAAAAGAAAAGAAATACAAGCAAAAGGAGTCAGACATCCAATCCATAGTCATCTTCCCTGACCTCCTTTAGGAGTGCCTCAGTCACCGGACCAGTCGGGTGCTCTGTAATGGTCCTAATGAGGAGGTTCCTGGTAGCAATGGCATTAGTCAGCTTCTTATGTCTGTCCTGATCCTTTGATCTCTTTAACCCTGCTCTGAGCTTCAGTTCTGAAATCTCCTTCTGAGCTGCCAATAAAGCTTCCTGCTGCTTCTTCTCATTGGCTTCCAGCTGCTCAATCCTAGCTTGAGTCCTCTGGTCTTCTTGTACACGGGCTTCGGTGATCCTGATCCACCTAGCCTGGCTTTCCTCCAGGTAATGCTCAGCCCTAGCTTTCTGAATCTTGGCCTCCTTGCAGGCATTCTTCAATATCTGCTCTCCTGCTCTTGCTTTCCTTATATAATCATCTGTCCTTTCAATCTTGGTAAGATGCTCAGTCTTGAGTCTTTCCAATCTCTCAATGTCCAGACGATCGTCATTTCTTTCCCAAAGAGTCTTCTTCAGGGCTTCAGATAGCTGATTATTCATCTCTTTCAGCTTTTCAAATTCCTCCAGGCTAACTGTTGCTGCAGGCTGTACTGTAGATGGTCCAGGTGTGTCTTCCAAAGTGAAAGGCATTCTGGTAATCTTAGCTCTAGTACGGGACCGGTCAGAGTACTGAGCTGAAGCAACATTGTTACATCTTCCAAGGATGGCTATCCCTTTTGTATGGACATTGTCCCAAGCCCAGGCAGCTTGCCTGACAATAGCTGAATTAGGTTGCATTTCACAGTATAAGGTCTCAGCCAAATCCTGTCCTCTGGGAGGGTGAACCAAGGCATATCCCAATTGTCTCTTAAACAGTAAATGGTTGTAATTGATGCAACCTTTTACTCCTATTAAAGGCACATTAGGATACTGCCCACAACTGGTGATAATCTCCTTGCCTTTGGTGCTCTGGGTGCACCATCTGATATCATCTGAAGTTAAGGCAATGAACCTCTTGGCCCAATTCTTCTGTTGGTGTGGGTTCAAGAAAGCATCTGATTTAGGCAGGTGTCTGAGTAACCAAGAGTAGAACAAAGGAGCACATCATCTGACCAACTTCCCCCTTTGTTTTTCCTTTTTTTGATGGATGGAGTAGTAAAAATTCCCTAGCAATGTAGGCACTGGGTTCCTGAGCAGGAACAAGTGGATGGCATTCTTACTGACAAATTTAGGCTCATCTGCAAACAAAATAGCCCCATATAAGCTGAGGGCTAAGAGTGCATAGACTTCCCTCCGTTCTCCCAATGTAGCCTTCAGGATGGCCTGAGAAATCAAGAAATCCAGATGTAAACCAGGTATCCCAGCCTTTGTTGTCAAGTTTTGCTCAATAAAGCCATGCTCCAAGTACAATGCCCTTGCTATCTCTTCACTTCTGGGAGCAGTCATCTCTGGGTTAAAGGGAATCCCACCTCTGATAGGCACTCCAATCAACAAATAAAACTCTTCCAACAGAGGCCCTATCTGAAAGTCTGGAAAGGTGAAGCACCTCAGTGGAGGGTCATAAAACTGCAAGCATGTGTGGATCATGCTTCTCTGAGAAGAATCAAGATCCATGACCATGTCTAAGATACCCCCATAGTGCTCTCTGAACAGTGGGATGTGGTCAGGTGTGATAAGAGACTGGACTTGCCTGGTACCAGTCAATATGGGCTCAAAAAAGTGATAAGATATGTTGCTCTTCCTTGGAACATCCATGAGTGCTGATGGAGAAGCTGAAGACAAATGCTGATGCAGATTGCAGACTGAGAAGCTGAAGATAAGTCTCTGACAGACTGATGTAGGTGAGTCTCTGACAGACTGAGGGAGTTGCTGAAGGAGATAGCTGAAGCAGATGCTGAAGAAGACAACTGAAGCAGAGGTCTAAGCAATAGAAGGGGTCAAAACCAATACCAAGATATAATGAGGTGGATACCCTGAAAAACAAATAAACAAATGTTAAATGATGCAATGATGATATATGCAAATGATATGCAATGGTTTGTGATCAAGAGCCAGATCTGATTATCTGTCCTGATATAAGGTCCATGTATGTTCAAAGGTCCAGATGGAGGCTCACAAATCCAGTAACCAGGGTGGGGGACTCAAATAAAGAGTCACATGTCCAGGGTTAATCACAAGAACTGTCCAAAGTGAAGTATTCTTAATCAAAACAGTAACAGGGTATGATGTGGCCAAGGGTTCCTGCAAATCTGTAAACAACCCAACCCCCTCACATGTAATGTTCTAGAACAAGGATCCTCAGACTTGGATCAGTTATGAGAAGTGTAAACACTTCTAACCTGGAGGTACAGTGTTTACAATAACCATAAAAGATCCTCCTCTAATTCACCCCAGATTCTGAAGATCAGAATAAAGGTCATCCAGACATAGCAGGCTTCCCAGATAGCCCTAGCACTACAGGAAATCTGTAGCACAAAGTTCTCAAGAAGAAACCCACATCTGAACCGTGTTTCATATTCCCGCACCAGACCGAAATGGAATGGGAAAGAACATGAACCACTCTAGCCTAGGTGTCACTCAGGTCCCAGGTATAGGACCTTAATCTCTCAATGGAACCCCACCCACCAAAACAGAAAACCAGATCCAACACAGTGACAATGACAGTATGAAATATGCATAAGACTGTAAAAGAAAGCAATAAATAAAGTTGTACATAAAGCAATAAATAAAGCAAAATAAATAATCACACATAGCACATAACACCCCAGTAAACACAAATCAAACAAGCGCTAGGAGGAACCCACAAAAAGAACCAGAAGCCTTGGTTGCAGTATAAGGCTCCCCAGTAGAGTCGCCAAGTTGTCGCTCCCACCAAATGACACCTGGTCAGAAGGGGTACAGACGCGAATGGTCGGCGAAAGGAGAGAACACAAAGGTGAACTGAAAAGAGTCGCCAGCTAGGTATTTTTATCCCGAAGGAAAGGTAATGCTGCATAAACCTAAGAAAAGATGGATAAGACAGTCGCGAACCAGAGAAACTGAGAAAGGGGGTTGGCTACAACCTGGGAAGGTATTAGCACCTAGATTGTCCTCCGTACTCGACGGGATCCACACTTGAAAGTTTGTGTTTAAAGGGGTAGTGTCAGTGCTATTCTGTGTGCAAAAAGCTGGAATAGAAATATGCAAGTGTCAGTGCAAAAGAAATGTGAAGTGAAATAAAAGAGTGTCAGTGTAAGGAAGGAATGAAATGCTCAAGACAATGAGGCTTAAAAGAATAATGCTGGAAGAGGGGGAATATACAGAGACTTTTGTTCGATAACAGTTAAGTTATGCCTACATATCCTCTCGTGCAATGAGGAAGTCAGAACACCGTAGTTCGACTCAAAGAGACTGAAAAGATAAATTGACTGATGAACTGCTTACTTGCCTATGCTCAAGTGTATGACCTGTCTGGATCAGGTGCTAACTGTCTTGCATTAGATGGAAGAAGCAAGTTCTCGTTTGTGAGTGAATGAGATGAGAAAAGAATCCCAGAGGAGACGATTATTGTTTGTTTTTTGAGTTTTCAATCTTTTATTGCTTTTGAAGTTTGTCATAAGAAAATGAGCTTAAGCCTAAACCAAGGGTTAGTAGACTCATCACATCTTCCCTTTGATTAGGGGTAATGAGAATACCTTAAGTATGAAGTAAACACCTCACACTTAACCACCATGATGTAGGATTAAGATCATTAACCTACTTGCATTTTTTAGATGTTTTTTTTGAGTTTTTGTTTAGTGTTTAATAATGAGTTTAAGCCATAATCAAGGATTTAATGGACGCATTACACCATCCTAATGGAAGGATAATAAATGAGAACATTTAAGCTGAGGAAGGCTCCTCAACTTAATCCATGATTAGGGATTAACCTCATGACAAAACAAAGCCTTTATTAAAGTGGATTTTAGTTAATTGTAAGATTAAGAAGTAGATTTTATGGTTTGTAAGACAACTTGAGGGGGACTTGTCCATTAACACTAGGGTTAGTCCTTCTTAACCAATTAAGGAAGAATTAGAACCCTAGTGTAAGGCCCAAGTTACAAGCTTGATGTCTTGGTGATTATTAGATGAATTGATTGAAGGATTTAAACACATTAAGGGTTTAATACTTAGGATTAAAATTATACACTCCATCCTAAGAGAAGGATGCAGACATAATCTTAATCACAAAGCCTTAAAACCTTGAAGGTTTAGTCCTTGATTAAGAGGTGAGAAGAGAAGACACAAAGATGACACAAAGGTAAAACTAATTGGGGACTAATCAAACCCTAATTGTGATCATGCTTGCGTATTCCTAGGGTTTATGAAGCTTGCAAGAAATCTTCAAGAAAAGCCACCAAGGAAGAAGAAAGATGGAAATGAGGAGAAGCATAAAGAAGCAAGTCAACTTACTTCACTTAAGAAGATAAGTTGCTTGAAGAAAGAGAGTGAGGAAGGAACATGAATGAGTAAGCTCACTCTAATACACAAGTAAAATGCAGCAATGAATGCATAAGAGAGAGGAGAAGAGATTATGAGAAGTGAAGGCAAATTCACTTCTCAAACACTTACCACCTGAAAAGTTAGCAAAAGGAAATGAAATGAAATGGAAATGAAATGAAATGCCAAGATGCAAACCAAAACTAGAAGCAAGTTCATTATGCTAATGATGCAAAGAGATGATGCAAGTGTGTGTCATGTGATGTGAATGATCATACAAGTGATGGAGATGCAAATGAAACATGTAAGAATTATGAAGGTTCATGAATGCATATGAAATGAAATGAAAGCATAACATGGCAAATGGATGATGCAATGGTCAAACATGATTCCAATGTGTCCTAAGATGTATTATATGTCATGTGGATGCATAAAATGTCATGGCAAGTTCATGAATGCAAGCATATACAAGATGAATGCAAGTGAAGATGAGAAATTAGGGTTATATGAACATGTGAGATGCAAAACTCAAAATCAGAAGCAAATGATAAGATAAAAAATTTAAAATGCATTCAAAGGAACCCTAAACCTATACTAAGTTAACATCCAAAGGGGGAGGTCAGAAGCTTAACCTAGGAGTAGTTATGAATTTTTGAAGTTTCTAGGGTTTTAAGGATGATCCTAAATGTAAAATTCCAAATAAAATGAAAATGAAAGATAAAAATGAAACAAAAATGTTTTTAGTAACTAGAAGTCATGCATAGAACAATGCAAAAAGAATCACTCACAAACTCCACTTGGTTTAAAAGTTATGAATTTTTGAAGTTAGGGTTAAAAATGTATAAATTTAAGAACCCTAATTCATTGAAAAATGTCAAAGCATGATCAAAACCAAAACGAAATTTGTGTGGTGAGTTTTTAAATGTTTCTAAATGTCTAAAAATGTTCTCTGATTTTTTTGGTGATTTTTAAATACTTAAATGCATTTTTAATTAATTAATTTCTATTAATTAATTAAATAAAACATTTAAATGATTTAAAAATACTTTTTTAATGCAAAAAATAAAAATAAAAATATTTTTGGTTTCTGAAAATTAATAAAAGGTTTGATAAAAAATTTCATAATTTTTTAATGATTTTTACTATTTTTAAAAATTCGTACAAAATAAAATAGAAAAAATGAATTAAAAACAAAATAAATGGAAAGTATATTGAATGGGTGGTGGGGATTGATTTTGGGTTTTGGAGGGATTGACTGGCGCGCATCTGGACGGCCCAAATTCAAATTTTACTAAACCTGATTAATTAATTAAATAATCCTAAATTAAAACTAATGACTTAATCCTAGCCACACAATCACGCGCGGGAGAACTAATCCAAAGGCTCAGATTTAAACATGAAACCCTAACCCTAATTAACATTAATTACTTTCAGGTGGCCGGAAATGACCTCCGGTCATCTTCTCCGGCCACACCTCCCCTGATAAATTTTCAACTCACTCCCTAGGCCATTTCTGGAGCTCTAAAGCTCCAGATTCAATCCTTTCACTCCCATAAGCTCAAATCCACCCTCAAAAAAAATTTCCTTTCATTCATTCTTAAGATTTGAAGCTATGCACAAAAATGGTGAAACTTTCAAACAGACCATACATTCTCATTTCTTCATCATTTTAAAAAATACAAAGTTCATTGGGTAACACCCCAAATTTGCCCTCTTCATTTTAAGCATCATATCACATCATACTCATCATGAACATATCATATTCTTAGCATCCTAGCATGGAAAGATGAGGCATAACATTTCTCATGACCTAACATTAGGCATATGATCATTTGTGGAGGTTCTTGGAGCATTTCAAGCCATGACAAGGGGCTCAATGGTTTTGTACAAGTCCTATGAGGGGTCTACATTTTATTTACAAGTTCAAGTTCATTTGCAAAAGCTCAGAAGGTTGAATGATCATCAGAAATTCCAGGATAGGGCAAAGCTCCTAAGCATTGGTCCTAAACTAGGGTTTGAGATTCAAGCATGAAAACTTCACAACTTTGGCCATTTCATTTGGGCAAAGTGTTTTATATGTCAAGAGGATCCTAGGTACCAAGTTTCATGAGAAAATTCCTTGTGGAAGTTAAGAATTTCTTCAGTTGCTTGCAGATGAAGTAATTGGTCAACTGTGCCTTTAAAAAGTCAACTGTGTGATTTCAAGGGGTCCAATCCACTTTTTCTAGCCAAGGGATGTTCTTAAATTGTTATAAGAGGTTTTGAAAGTTCAAAGATCAAGAATCATGAAGTTTTGAGGGTTTTTGCAAAATTGGTGCAAAGTTGGTTTTAAGGAAATTCCATTTTTGGCAACTTTTGCCCTAAAATTCAAGTGAGCTTAACATGATAAAAAATTCTTCAAATGAACCAAAGTCAAACATGAAAGTTGGAGATTAAGGCCTCCCATTTTCAAAAAGTACAAGTACTTTTTCATAGCATGTGTGGTTTGTAATCTATGCCCCTCGAAAATTTGGTTCAAATTAGGGAAAATGCAAAATTTCATGCATGCACCAAGAGCCAATTGTCATGAAACTCAATTTCAAGTGTTGGTATGGATCCAATATGTTTCCAATGTTAAAATACAATGCAAATGGCATGCTTTGCTCAAGAGAATACATTAATTTCATGCAAGGCAAGGATGTTGCTTCACGAATGCAAATTTTGCATATTCATGAGAAAAGTGTGACAACTTAATCCAATGGCCAAGATTTTGTTTGTTTGAGATTAATGGATCAGATTAGAGTGAACATGGAGCTGAAGGCAAGAGAATGCATGAGTGTTTCATGCTCTCATCACAAATTGCAAAATTTGCAAAATCACCAAATTCTTTTCATTCCCACGTGCAAATCACACCATTTCTTCAGCATTTGTTCATGAGGGGATATAAAAGAAATTAGGGTTTCAGAATCCCTCAGCTCTCTCTCATTTTTCAGTTTTCACTTTCTTGCACAACTTGCAATTTCTCTCAAATCGCCTCATACATGAGCTCTCTTCCAAAACCAATTGTAGATCCTCGATCCTTGGAAGCTCAGGATCATTAATCACACACTTGTTCAAGCTATCTCTCAAGATCAACAACCTTGCCATTTCAGGGCAGTTGCTTGCAAAGCTCAAGATCCAGCCATATTCAAGGCTCTAGTTGCATTTATTTTGCAACTAGAGAGCATTTAGAGTGATTTTCATTCATCATCTGGACTTCTAGCAAGCTCATTCAAGATCTGCAATCTCAGGTTAGCTCATGAATCTTCAGATCTGAAATGGAAATTGTTTGTGTGCATCTTAATCTGTGATGTTTGCTGGTTATTCTGCTGTTTGTGGTTTCGAAATTGGTGCAATAATGAGTGAGATATTTGAATTTCAATTTTCATGGTCCAACCTATTTTTGCTTGATCCAAGAGTTTCATTGATCTTTTGAATTTTTCATGCTCATATTTGGATTCAGGGCAGTCTAATTAGTAATTCTGGAGGTCTTGGTTCATTTTTATGTTGATTTGTGCATCTGGTGTAATTTCCGGTGCCGGAGCCCTAGCTCCGGTCACCGGAATCTGCATATTCCTTGCTAGGGTTTTGTGAGGTCGAAGAAGACCTCTGGTCCATTGGATCTGTCCTCCCAGCGTCCAAGATCTTGCCACGTTTTAAGTGATACTGCCTCCCTCTCACGTGCCATTGTGTTTCTATTTTAATTCATAATATTTCTCACCTCACCATAACAATTGTGCAACTCAGCTCCTCATCCAATAAAACGTCCACGTCATTTAATGAAAGGAGAACCAGATGCGTTGGATCAATCTCAAGGCAATTGTTTTTTTCCTTTGATTTTCATGAATTTCCACCCAGCTATTATATTCCTGCGCAGCTATTGGGCCCAAACCTGCTTTTCGCACCCCACTCCTTCATAAGCCCATTGCGTTTGAACTTCAATTCCCTGCTATTCTCACCTCCCAATCTTTTTCTTATTTTTGTTTCTTTTTCTTTTATTTTCTTTTATTCCATTTTGATTTCCATTTATTAAAATTAGTTCCAATCATCAAAAAATTCCAAAATAATTCATGAGTCTTCATTTGAGTTTTTTCTAATTTTCCATATTTTTATTTTCCATTTATTTTCATTATCCACGTGTCTTTTAATTCTTCATTTCAATTAATTCTTTTTTAAGTCCTTTTTGAGCACCCTGCCTTGTCCATTTTCCATAGTGTTCATTATTTTGAGTTTTGTGATGGTTCTTTTTGTTCTGGGTCTATATGAGGATGTAGTTTATGTGTGATTTTCCCCCTGATTTTTAGAAACTTGTTCATTGGTTTTTGGTCCTTGCCTTGTGGTGGAAGTTTCTTAACCCTAGTTCATGTTTAATCCTTCTCTTGACGTATCTAGCTTCTGAATTTCTTCCAATCCTTTTGGCTCATTGTTATATCATGTTTGAGGATCATTTGTCCTAAGTTGTGGAATTGTTAGATGCATTGTTGATTTGTTTTGAGTTTTGCTTTGTACCTTGTCCCATTTTGCTTCTTTTTGATCTTAAGCTCTCTCATAAGCTTAGAAGGGAACTTGTGCCAACTTCTTCTTCTCATTTGGGATCTCTTTTGAGTATGGGTACCTATTGTGGTCTTGGCTTAGGGTTTGTGTCTTAGGATTTTTGTGTTTGGCTTACCTTTTGAGTTCTTCCATTTCTTATGTGCTTTCATCTCATTTCTTTACTTCTTTCACCTCATTATGTGATTGTTTGGTCTTGTACCTCTCTTCTCTTCATATTTCTTGCTTCTTAAGCATTTCTTCAACTTGTTTTGGTTCTGGTTGTGTGCCTTGAGTCCATGATTTGTGCATTTTGCCTTGCATCTTTCTTAAGTGTGCATTTGTTTTGTCATGTGTTTCATGTTGCATCATATTGTCTTGCATGCTTCTTCTCTCATTCTTTTGACTTGCATATCCATTAAGCATTTGTATATATGACTACACTTCTGTTTGTATGATGTTAGCATGTTATTTGTTTCATTTTGCTTTGCTTTTGTGCTTATGTTGCTAACCTTGCAGGGGCTATGGTAAGTGTGAGGTGTGGATGTGATTTCCACATCTCCAAATCTCATCTCTTCTCTTCTTATTCTTATTTGTACTAACCCTTTGCTTGTTGGGCTTAGGCCTTACTCATCCCTCTTCTTCTTTCTTCTTCTTCTCTTCTTCTTTCTTTCTTCTTTAGGATAGAAAACCACACTAACCTTAGGATATCGATGCATGATAACACTTAGGATTCTTTAGTCCCCCATTAGACTTTTGCCTTTGTGATCCTTTTGGTTCTTCTTATCTTCTCATCTCATAACCCTAAAAAACACTTAATAAAGTTTGAAGTGATATCTTGAGCAATAGCCTTATCCCATGAGGTACTTGTAGTCTTCCCATCTTGGGATAGTACAAGCTTACCTTGTGATGCACAAGTCTGATCAAGGTATCTTCTTCACCAAGAAAAGCATAAAAAACACTTCTTCATTGTAAATACAAAAAACACTTAATAATTTAATGAGTTAGTGAGCTTAGGCCCTAATTTTTGGGTTCAAGTTTTGGGGATCTTCTCCTTACTTGAGTGTGCTTGTTCTATTATTCCATCTTGGAATGTAGTGACAAGTGCACATTCCATGGAAAAGAGCTTGAGTTCACTTCCTTGTGACACATTCATAAAAGCTTCATAAAAAACACAAACAAACAATAAGCGTCTCTCCTTCGGGAATTCTTTTCTCATCTTCTTCGCTCCGTACGCGAACTTGCTTCTACTTGTCACTTTGCAAGACGGTTACGCACTCGTCGTCCGAGTCTGCTACACCTGAGAATTGGCATAGGCAGTTCAAGCCTTAATTCACAAGAAATTTTCTTTTCTACCCCTAGTTAGGGGAACTACGGCGTCTCTGATCCTCATTTTCCCGATGAGGTACGTAGGCAGCGGGGTAGGGCCCATTCGAGCACAATCTTTATTTTCCCTACATTTTTCTCTTTGTTTTCTCATTCAGTTCTTTTCTCAGTTTCTTTTCCAGATCCTTTTATTTTCTTTAGCAGCAGCTTTCATTCCCTCACCCTTTCAAACAATTTTCTTTGCAAGCGTGGATCCCGTTGGGTACGACGGACGATCTGGGTGCTAATACCTTCCCAGGTCGTAACTGACTCCTGAACTCAGTCTCTTTGGTTCGCAGGACCTGTGTCCTTCCTCTTCTTTTCTTCTGGTTTGTGCAGCATTACCATTCCCGTTCCTTCGGGATAAAAATGCCTGGCTGGCGACTCTATTCTTTTCCGCGCCACTTTCACGTTTGTACCAGGATGGAAATCCGGGGAGCGACAGCTGGCGACTCTGCTGGGGAAACCATAACCAGAATCTCTGGTTCCCCTGTGAGTCTCTCCTAGCGCTTGTTTGTTTCTGTTTCTTTGGGTGATGTTTGTTTGCTGTGGCTTGTTGTATTTTATTGTTGTTTATTTACAGTTTTATCTACAGCTTTATTTACAATTTTCGATATTTATTTTCTGCATCATATTATTACTGGACTGTCTGGACTGGATCTTCTGTTTGGTGGGTTGGGTGATACTGTTTCTGAGAGATGAGCTCATTACCACGGCTCGAGTGCACCTTAGGACTTAGAGTGGTTCCACTTTGGCCTCATGAGATCTTGTCATGGGGGTAGTAGTGAGTTCCACGCCCAGATTTGCGACCGTCTTGGAAATGTCTTGATTTTGGGATCTTCCTCTCTCATTTCATAACCTTGACAGTTATGTGAAGCTGGGGACCGATCATTGAGAACCTTGTGGAAACATCCCTCTCTAATGATGACAGTGGCAGACCACATTGTGTGGCAAACCCATTCGCATCCGAGGGACCACCTGGGACTTACATAGGATGACATTGTTTCCCGGACTCAGCTGAGGCCTCCCTGCGTAGTATATAATGCCAAACCGATTCCCTGATTTGGTCATGAGCCATTTCTTGGAGATGGTGAAAGTATTATTTCTATTCGGCTTTGAGAGTCCGTGATGTTTGACCCGGAGCATACCAGTGAGATTGGGAGGGGTTTACAGGTTTGCTGGAACCCTTGGCCTCTACATACACTCATTATCAGTGGTCCTTATTATTGATTTCTGGTCCTATGTTCCTATGGTTCTGGTATTCTGGTTTTCTTGGTACTGTGGTTCTGAGATCTTCTATCAGAGAGAGTTGTGATTCAGAGGACTTTTGGTTTGCTAGTATTCAGAGGGTCCTTGTGTTCAGTGATTCAGTATCCAGATGGTCCCAGTTGATCATATGCATGCATTGCATTTGCATCATTCTTGCATTAATTGTTTATGTTTCCATTTTTCAGGTCATTGTTCATAATCAGTTCCCAGTTCTGGTAAATCTTATCTTCAGATGGCAGAAATCAGAAGAGTTACAAGGAAAAAGAATGTTCACTATACTTTTCTTCAGCCTGAAGTCAGAAGTGTTCAGAAATTAGCAGGTCTGATGAATGACCAAGTCTTGGGCAATTTCAGGAAAAGATATAGCCAGATATTGAAGTATGTGGACAAGCCCACTGCGGACCAGAAGGACAATTTGCATACCTTGTTGCAGTTTTATGATCCTCTGCTGCGTTGCTTTGTGTTTCCAGGTTACATCTTAGCTCCCACATTGGAAGAGATTGCCAGCATTCTGAATGTTTCAGTCAGAGAGACATTGCCTCTCTATGGGTCTGAGGTGGTGCTTAAAGAAGAGGACATAGCCAAAGTTTGTCGTCTACCAGCTGCTACAGTCAAGAAGGCTCTAAAGGATAGTGAAGGTAAAGGACTCCCTTGGAGTGTGCTCACCCCATAGGCAGAGAGATATGCAAAAGAGGGTAGTTGGGGTGACTTTGGTGCTTTGTTGGCTTTGATGGTGTATGGGTCCAGCTTGTTCCCTGGAGAGAAAGAACTTGTAAGCTTGGAAGTGATTTCTATCTTTGCCAAAGGCAATCCAGTACCAACTATTTTGGGTGACTTCTACTACAGTGTGAATTACAGAAATGAGAAAGGCAGGGGTGGACCAGTAGCCTACCGTGCTTCTTTGTTTGCTGAGTGGTTTGCTAGAAAACTGCCAAAATCAGGTGCCTTCAAGGAGATGAGGGATGAGTGGAGATGGTCAAGAAGGTTGATGGGGTTAACTGCTGAAGATATTGCCTG
Organism: Lathyrus aphaca; assembly: GCA_963966055.1. Taxonomy (NCBI): domain Eukaryota; kingdom Viridiplantae; phylum Streptophyta; class Magnoliopsida; order Fabales; family Fabaceae; genus Lathyrus; species Lathyrus aphaca. Next base: position 218,942,788 of record OZ014520.1, on the reverse strand, counting down.
GGGATATGACAGAGATCTGCTAGGCAAATAATTGCTGGTTAGTTGTGGAAGGTTTGTTGGAGTACCTTTGCTGGGAAGGAAAGGTGTGATCAGTTATCATCCAACACTAGCTAGGAAACAGTTTGGCTACCCTTTGAGAGATCCACCACAGATGGAAGAGTTTTATGAGTCTTTATATTTTCCTGTGGAAGGAAACAAGGAGTTAGTTCTACAAGCCTCCCAAGCTTGGGCTCACAGGATAATGAAGGGTAAGAAAGACTTTGTCAGAGTAGATCCCAAGACGTATCCTCCGTTTGCTGCATGGTTGCAAAAACATGTAGAAGAAGTTCTCATGCCTTTCTCAGTAGAAGCTCCATTTTATCCCAGAGAAGTTCCAAGCCAGAGTAGTACTGTCTCCCTTGAAGAGTACAAGAAATTGGAAGCTCAACTGCATGAAGTTAGAGTGGAGAATGCTGAAATGGTAAGCCTGTACCATCTTGCTAACAGAGCCAAGAATGAAGCTGAAGGAAAGCTGCAGAAGATCCAAGCCTCTTTGGAAGCTAAAGAGAAAGACTTTACTGGAAGGGAAGCTCACTTTCACAGGTTGGGTTTGATGGAGGCAAAAAGAGAAGCGGAACGCAAAAAGACTTTGAAGACTCTCAAGGAAGCTCGACAATCCATTGTTTGGTTGCAAGGCCAAAGGGAGGAAGAGCAAAAGAAGTTCAAAGAGAAAGAAGAGTTCTTTGAAGTGCAAATGGCCTATAAGAAGGAGGAGGTGGAGCAAGTCCACAACATTCGGAGGGAAAGGACTCAGCAGTTAGCACAAAGCCAGTTAGCCTTGGAGGAGGCACGGAAAGAGATTGAAGAGCTCAAGCTAAGAGCGGGTGTCAAGAAGAGCAGAGCAGAGGTGGCAGAGCCTGGGCCTTTAGCTTAGTTTATTTTTCAGACTACCTATAGACTTGTTGTAGGAGTCTTGTTATTTGTTTTGTCTTTTATTCATGTAATGGCTTGTAACCTTTTGGGGAATATTTCTGTTTGTGCTTTGACTTTTGGCTGGCAGTGGTTTGTCCATGATATATAGTGTTAATGTGCAAATTACCATTTCTAAATATGCAAGACTCGTTTGTCTGATACTGCTAATATCTGAACACTCTTCAAAGAGAAAGCTTGAAAGTTTATACTGAAAGTGACTGTCTGGAGCAGATGCCAGAACTAGGGCATGAAAATGCTTAAAAACCTGGGAACATGAGCAGTTACATTGCATTGCATATGACGTGTTTGTTTGTTTTGCAAGTAGTGCTTCAGTTTCTAATGTCTTTTGTGTTTCAGGCACTATAGCTCCCCGGAAAGTTTGGGAACAGCCAGTAGCACACAGATATCCAACAAAGGTCAACAGAGAGAGAATCATGGATCAGATGCAAGCTGACTTAGCTGACCTGAGACCGAGGATGGACAACTTTATGACCTTGATGGAAGGCATGGGTCAGAATCAAGAGCGTCTGCAGGAGTTGATAGAGAATGGTCAAGCCAGAAACAATACCACTGCTGAGGGAGGTAATTGTAACAGTGCGGGCGCACGTCAGGTTGAAATCCCTGTAACACAGCCAGGGGTTACTATAATCAATGATGGTCTGAATAATGTGCAAATGGACAGATAAGACGAACAGTTCACTCTGCTGGACGAAGCTGAGGGTCAGGGGGCTGAGATGAACAGGAAGTTTGAGGAGATGGCAGAACAAATCAAGGCTATTCAATCCCAGAGCTCTTTGGGATTTGACATTACTGACTTGGGCTTGGTTCCAGGGGTTAGAATCCCTTACAAGTTCAAGGTTCCAACTTTTGAGAAATACAATGGCAATGCATGCCCATAGACCCATCTTCAGTCCTTCGTAGGAAGGATCGCTGCTCACACTGATGATGAAAAGTTATGGATGTACTATTTCCAGGACAGCCTGGTCGGGGCCTCCTTGGAATGGTATATGAAGTTAAGCAGAGTCAACATTAAGAGCTGGAAGGACCTGGCAGAAGCTTTTGTGAGACAATACCAGTATAATTTGGACATGGCTCCAAATCGCACTCAATTGCAACACATGTCTCAAACTGCTAAGGAGGGTTTCAAAGAATATGCTCAAAGGTGGCGTCAGCTCGCTGCCAGAGTGCAACCACCCCTGCTGGAGAATGAGATGGCCGATATGTTTATGGGGACTTTGCAAGGTGTGTTTATCGAAAGACTGGCGTCTTGTTCTGCCACCAAGTTCAACGACATAGTAATTGCTGGAGAGAGGGTAGAGACCTTGTTGAAAATGGGAAAGATCCAAGATACAAGTGCGAACAGTTCTAATGGAGAAAGAAAAGCTTTCAGTGGACCTCCAAGGAGAAGGGAGGGTGAGACAAATGCTGTGTTCGGCCGAGGACGGGGTCGAGGGTATAGAAGACCATATGAGCATGTGGCAGCAGTCACAATTCCTTCTAGTCCTGTGCAGCAGGCACCACCTCAACAACAACAGCAACAACAACAACCGCAACGTAACAACTATCAACAGAGACCTTATCAGCCAAGGCAGACTCACCCGGCTAATAGGGAGCTTGAGGCAATCCCCATGACATATGCTGCTTTGCTACCAAGATTGCTGGACCTGAATCTGATTCAATTGAGAACTTTGGCACCACCACCACCTGGAGAGCTTCCAGTGGGGTACGATGTCAATGCAAGATGCGTTTTCCATTCAGGGGCACCCGGGCACTCAACTGAGAAGTGCAGGGCGCTACAGCACAAAGTTCAAGACCTGATAGACTCCAAGGCGATTAACTTCGCACCACTGCCAAATGTTACTTCGAACCATATTCCGAATCATGGAGGGGCTAGAATCAATGCTGTTGATAGTGGTGAGAAGTTGCGTCTGATGCTGAGTATAGAAGAAGTAAAGACTCCGTTATTGTTAGGGAAGGATGAGCTGTTGAATGGTCAAGTGTTTCCTGGTTGCAGTTTTGATTGTGAGAAGTGTATGGATTCAGATAATGGGTGTGATGATCTGAAGATGGGTTTGCAGAATTTGATTAATGAAGGATCTTTGTAGTTTAAAAAAGTTGATAATGAAGCTGATGATGTGTCCACCATAACCATTTTCTATGATGAAGCTGAGATGCCTGCCAAAAGAGAGCCTGTAACCATTTATGCTCCTGAGGTTAGTCCTGTGACTATCACCGTGCTTGGGCCTATTCCTTATACAGATGATAAAGCGATTCCATGGCATTACGGCTCAGATGTGTACGTGGCTGGACAGAAAGTTGAGAGCAAGTCTGTTGCTATTGACCCGACTGTAGTGAACGTCGGAGGAGTTGGAGGTTTCACAAGAAGTGGTCGTCTATTTGCTCCCCCAGTGCTGAGAGGGGATCCTGAGGCTGAGGCTTCGGCAAAGGCTAAAGGAAAGCAAGCTGTGACTGATGAGACAACAACTTCTGTGGCTAGGCAGGGCACCTTCGAGAAGGAGGTCGAGGAATTTATGCGGATCATTAAAAAGAGTGATTATAAGGTGGTCGAGCAGTTGAACCAGACGCCTTCCAAGATATCCATTCTATCTTTGCTGATGTGTTCTCCTGCACACAGAGAGGCCTTGTTGAAAGTGCTGCAGATGGCCTATGTTCCTCAAGAAATCACTGTCAACCAACTTGAAGCTGTAGTGGGCAGTGTGAATGCAAGCCACGGGCTGGGCTTTACAGACGAGACCTCACATTAGAGGATCGTAACCACAACAAAGCACTACATATTACTATGGAGTGCAAGGGTGCTGTGTTGTCGCATGTACTTGTTGACACAGGCTCTTCTCTTAATGTACTTCCGAAGAAAACATTAATGAAGCTCAATGTTGATGGTATTGTCCTAAGACCAAGTGATTTGATTGTCAAAGCTTTTGATGGGTCCAGAAGGTCAGTGTTTGGAGAAGTTGAGTTGCCGGTGAAAATAGGTTCTCAAGTTTTCAAAAGTATCTTCTACGTCATGGACATTCAGCCCGCGTACAGCTGCTTGTTGGGACGCCCATGGATTCATGCTGCCGGAGCTGTAACTTCCACCCTGCATCAAAAGCTCAAATATGTGGTTGATGGCCAAGTAATCATAGTATGCAGAGAGGAAGACATCTTCGTGAGCCACTTATCAATGTTCAAGTATGTGGAGATGGATGAAGAGATCCATGAGACTCTATGTCAGGCTTTCGAAGCAGTTAATGTCAGCATCTTGACTCCTGTAGAGAAGAGCACTGAGAAAGAAGGTACCTCCATCCATTCCTACAAGCAGGCGAAGGAGGTAGTTCAGTCAGGAAGCGCCCAAGGCTGGGGCAAATTGCTGGAGTTGGAAAAGAAAGACGACAAGTTTGGTTTGGGTTATCAGCCTGGTGGATCTACTCCAAGTGGTAAAGCCATTACCTTTACAAGCACTGGGATGCTCGACCGCAACTAGATCTGTGTGACAAGCCAAGATGGGGACAGTGATGGTGACTGGGGAAACTGGATTCATCCGTGTGCGCCCGGAGAGGAGCTGAAAAACTGGTCTGCTGAAGACATTGTCCAAGTCACCTGGCACTCAGAGTAATTCATTTGTTCCTTTTATTATCATACTGCATTGTCAAATCCAGCATTATGCCCAAGATGCTAGGATCCATTGTATTGGCCCACCATGTTTGTTATGCACTTATTTTACCATGAAATAAAGGACATTTTCAGACAATTTGTGTTCTCTTTCTTTGTTTTAAATTTTTCACAAAAAAATATAAAAATGGAAATGTGTTTTTCTTTTTGTTTTTGTGTTTGCGTCTCTTTTTCAAAAATAAGTAGATTCTGAAATAAGCACATCATCTGTGCAGTGTTGATCATCCGGATTCCATTGATAACGTTCCTGCTATGACCACGCATGACTTTGACAATTCTGTCTACCAAGCTGATGAAGGGGTTAAGGAAGACTGTGAACTCCCTGAAGAATTGGTCATATTGTTGAAACAAGAGGAACGGGTTATTCAGCCTCATCAAGAAGAAATTGAGATCATTATCATTGGCAGTGAAGATGTGAAGAAAGAGATCAAGATTGGGGCCAGTCTGCAGGTCGAAGTCAAGAAAGAGCTGATCAGTATGCTGCGAGAGTATGTGGATATCTTTGCCTGGTCGTATCAGGATATGCCAGGGTTGGATACCGACATCGTTGTGCATAAGCTACCTTTGAGAGAAGACTGTCCTCCTGTGAAACAGAAGTTGAGAAGAACTCGTCTTGACATGGCGATGAAGATTAAAGAGGAGGTTCAAAAGCAATGGGATGTCGGCTTCCTTGCTGTAACTAGTTACCCACCTTGGTTAGCTAACATTGTACCTGTACCAAAGAAAGACAGCAAGGTCCGGATGTGTGTTGACTACCGGGATTTGAATAGAGTGAGCCCAAAAGATGACTTTCCGTTGCCACACATTGACGTGCTAGTAGACAATACTGCTCAATTCTCGGTATTTTCCTTCATGGATGGCTTCTCCGAATATAATCAAATTAAGATGGCGCCGGAAGACATGGAGAAAACAACTTTCATTACCCCGTGGGGTACATTTTGCTACAAGGTCATGCCCTTTCGTTTGAAGAACGCCGGGGCAACTTATCAGCGGGCAATGGTCACATTGTTCCACGACATGATACACAAGGGATTGAGTGTTATGTGGACGATATGATTGCTAAGTCCCGAGAAGAAGAAGAGCATCTGGTCAATCTCAAGAAGTTGTTTGATAGAATGATCAAGTACAAGCTGAGGTTGAATCTAAACAAGTGCACTTTCGGAGTGCGTTCCGGGAAACTGCTGGGTTTCATTGTTAGCCAGAGAGGAATTGAGGTAGATCCTGCAAAGGTAAAAGCAATTCAAGACATGCCTGCACCGAGAACAGAAAAGGAAGTGCACGGATTTTTAGGGAGGTTGAACTACATTTCTCGGTTCATATCTCATCTAACTGCCACATGCGAACCAATATTCAAATTGCTAAGAAAAGAGCAAACGGTCAGGTGGAATGACGACTGCCAAAGAGCTTTCGACAAGATAAAAGAATATTTGCAGGAGCCTCCAATTCTTATGCCTCCAGTGGAAGGAAGACCTTTAATCATGTACTTGACCGTGCTAGAAGGATCAATGGGGTGTGTTCTAGGCCAACATCACGAGTCTGGTCGAAAAGAGTACGCTATCTATTACCTTAGCAAAAAGTTTACCGACTGTGAATCCCGTTACTCACTGCTCGAGAAAACTTGATGTGCTTTGGTATGGGATGCTCGCCGACTGAGACAGTACATGTTGACCCATACCACACTGCTCATTTCCAAAATGGATCTTGTCAAGTACATCTTTGAGAAACCAGCGTTAACCGGAAGGGTCGCTAGATGGAAAATGATTTTAACTGAATATGACATCCAGTATACTTCTCAAAAAGGCATCAAGGGAAGTGTATTGTCAAATTACCTTGCACAGCAACCTCTTGAGGATGATTATCAGCCAATGAAGTTTGATTTCCCTGATGAGGACATCATGTACCTCAAAGCAAACGATTGCGAGGAACCACTTCCGGAGGAGTGGCCAGACCCTGAATCCAAATGGAAGTTGATATTTGATGGGGCAGTCAATATCAATGGACGTGGAGTTGGTGTCGTTCTTATCACTCCCGAAGGTGTTCACTTTCCCTTTGCTGCCAGAATTACTTTTGGCTGCACCAATAATGAAGCGGAATACGAGGCATGCATAATGGGAATAGAGGAGGCTATTAATCTTCGGATTAAGAACCTCGATATATTCGGAGATTCAGCCCTCGTCATTAACCAGGTTACCGGCAAGTGGTATACGCATCAAGAGCATTTAATTCCATACAGGGATTATGCTAGAAAACTGTTGACGTTCTTCACGACAGTTAAGCTTCAGTACATACCACGTGATGAAAATCAATTTGCCGACGCATTGGCCACTCTTTCTTCGTCTATCAAAGTCTTGTGTTGGAACTATGTGCCCAGAATTGACATCTCCAGGCTTGACGCTCCAGCTCATGCCTTCTCTGTAGACGCCGTATCTGACGAGAAACCTTGGTATTTTTATATCAAGCTATTCCTGGAAAAGCAAGAATACCCAGCTGGGGCATCTTCCAATGACAAGAAGACCTTAAGGAGACTTGTTGCTAGCTTCTTCTTGAATACAGACGGGGTTTTGTACAAGAGAAACTTTTACATGGTCTTGCTCAAATGCGTGGATATACACGAAGCAAGCCTGTTAATGCAGGAAGTCCACGAGGGATCTTTCGGTACCCATACAGGAGGGCATGCTATGGCAAAGAAATTGCTGAGATCAGGGTATTACTGGATGACAATGGATGCAGACTGTTGTTCATTTGCTCGTAAGTGCCACAAGTGCCAGATATATGCAGACAAAGTGCATGTTCCTCCAAGCCCGCTCAATGTCATGTCATCTCCTTAACCCTTTTCTATGTGGGGCATTGACATGATCAGGAAGATAGAGCCTACTGCTTCAAATGGTCATCGCTTCATCCTGGTTGCGATCGATTACTTCACCAAGTGGGTTGAAGCAGCATCTTATGCCAATGTCACTCGTTAAGTGGTGGCAAGATTCCTGAAAAGAGATATCATTTGTAGATACGGAGTGCCCGAAAGGATAGTTACTGACAATGGTTCTAATCTCAACAACAAGATGATGACAGAGTTGTGTCGGGACTTCAAGCTACAGCATCACAATTCTTCTCCTTACCGACCAAAGATGAATGGTGCGGTAGAGGCAGCAAACAAGAATATCAAGAAGATTGTGCAAAAAATGGTTGTCACTTACATAGATTGGCATGAGATGTTACCATTTGCGTTGCATGGGTACCGAACGTCAGTCAGGACGTCAACTGGAGCAACTCCCTTCTCTCTGGTATATGGTATGGAGGCAGTCCTGCCTGTGGAAGTAGAGATTCCTTCATTGCGTGTAATGATGGATGTGAAGCTTGATGAGGCTGAATGGGTGCGTGCTCGTTACAATCAGCTATGCCTAATTGAGAAAAAGAAATTAGCGGCTATCTGTCATGGTCAGCTTTATCAGAGGAGAATGAAGCGAGCATTCGACCAACGAGTACGTACTCAGGAGTATCAAGTGGGAGCGCTTGTGCTCAAAAGGATCATTCCTCCAGGTTCAGATCACAGGGGCAAGTGGACCCCAAACTACGAAGGACCATTCATAGTGAAGAAAGTTTTCTCAGGAGGAGCACTGATGCTCACCACTATGGATGGAGATGACTTCCAATCCCCTGTTAACTCGGATGCAGTTAAAAAATACTTCGCATAAAGAGACCCGCTGGACGCAAAAACAGAATTAAAGTCGAGGCAAAAAAAGGGCATCCCGGCGAGCTAAAAACAGAATAAAAAGCTCGGGCAAAAGTTAGGGAAAATAAATGAAAAAAATGTACACCCGCTGAGTTGAAAATCCACATCGGACAACTCAGGCAAAAAAGGGTATCCCGGTGGATTGAAAACCCGAAAGGGCGATCCACGCAAAATAAGGGAATAAGCGAACAACTGCGATCCGAGTAATCTGAACCACATCATTTTTTCGTACAACTTGACAATATCAGAAGGATAGGAATCAGTCCCCTCATCCTCTCAGAAAAACAAAGGCAAAAATGGAGAGTTTTGAAGACGTGCTGGTCATAGCAGAAATGGAACTCATTGGGATGTCATGCCCATTGCCATTAGGATAGTTTATTTTCTCAATTTATGGTGGCTACCTCTTTCCAGGTGGTTGCTTCCTGATGTAAATCTTTGCCTATTCAGAGGCCTTTCAATTCAATAAAAAGAATATTCAGTCAAAAAGTTGTGTTGTGTTTATTTTTGTTTGCAAAATGTCCTGAATTTTTGGCAAAAATAGCATTGCATTTAAACATGGTGATAATTTGAAAGAAAATGACATGCAGGGAAACATTTGAAACCCTCTTTGAGTGTCGGGTGACGATGGATGAACAGATCATACCATGCAAGTCCCCGGGGCACACTTGTGTTTTCTGTTGTTGCAGGTTGCAGGATGGCGTCACATTCTCCCAAGCAGAATTCTTCCCCAGCTAAGTCTTGGCAGGCAGCCCAAGTAGTTTATTATTCCCCAGTGGAGTGCCCAACAGGAAGCTGAATACCTGATGTCCCCACTTAGAATTAGCAGAATTCTCTCTCCAGCTAGAGCATTGCTGAAGCATCTTTCCCAGCCAAGTCTGAAGATGATCCTTCCCCACAGAGTTCATATTTGAATTTTCACTCCCATCAGTGAAATATTCCCCAGTGAAGTTGCCATTCTTTTGGTTAATTTGATGATACAAGCAGGTATTCATCACTCCAGTCAGAGTTAAGTGTCAAAGCCTCTTGACTTGTTCTTCCCCTGCAGCGTTGTAACTCTTGTGGCCAATCAGGCATTTTTTTGGTGCTCATCTGCATCTCCCCAGCACTCGTCTGTGTGTTCATACTTTATTGCTGCTCGTCTGCATCTTTCAACACTCATCTATGTTATCACTGTGGTATTTGCTCGTTTGCTTTCCCCAATAGTGGCCCATGATTACCTTGACATTGCTCGTATGCAATTTCCAACACTCGTCTGTGTTTGGTATCCAGTATTTGCTGATGCTCGTCTGCACTTCCCAGCACTCGTCTATGTTTGGTGTTTGATCTTTGCTGTTTGCGTGTCTGCAATTTCCAGCACTCGTCTGTGTGTGATCCTTTTTATTGCTCGTCTGCACTGCCCAACACTCGTTTGTGTTTGATATTTGACATTTTTGATTGCTCGTCTGCAATTTCCAACACTCGTCTGTGTTTGATATTTGATCTTTGAGGTTGCTCGTCCGCAATTTCCAACACTCGTCTGTGTTTGGTAAGTAATCTCTGAGGTTGCTCGTCCGCAATTTCCAACACTCGTCTGTGTTTGATATGTAATCTCTGCTGTTTGCTCGTCTGCAATCTTTCCAACACTCGTTTGTGTTTGATATTTGTTGTATTTATCTGTTGCTCGTCTGCACTTTCCGACACTCGTTTGTGTTATCATTTTGGTTGTTGCTCGTCTGCACTTCCTAACACTCGCCAGTTTTCGTCATCTGTTTGAAGCTCGTCTGCTTTGTTTGGTTGCTCGTCTGCATCCCCATCACTCGTCTATGTGTTATTTGTTTGAAGCTCGTTTGCTTTGTTTGGATACTCGTCCGTATCATCCCCAACACTCGTCTATGCTAGCTTATATCTGTATGTGTGGATTTGCTGATTATCCTGGTATTCTTTTGTTGCTACTCCAGATGCTCGTTTGTGTTTGAATTTCTGGTATTCGTTTATACCAGTGGCTGATACTCGTCTGTATCATTGCCTGAAGCGCTCGTCTATGTTTCTTAGATCATTGTCTGATACTCGTCTGTATCATTGACTTATGACACTCGTCCGTGTTATCTTGATGATTATCCAATACTCGTATGTATTGAAGAGGTTTAAAATCCTGACTGTGGGAATGAATGTCAAAATGGTTGCCGGTCCTGGCGTAACAGGTATATCCGAAGGAGACTCGTCTGTCTCAAGCACCACTTATTAATGTTGCACCTGGCGTAATATGTTTTCTCAAAGAAGACTCGTCTGTCTTATACCATGTATCCACGAATAATATATGAAGAAGGTTCGTCTACCTTGATTATGCATGTCTATCCCACAAACTTTAGTGCATCCCGGTCCTGGCGTAACAGGTATATCCGAAGGAGATTCGTCTGTCTCAAGTCATATGTTTTTGCAGTGAGGACTCGTATGTCCATTTCCTGGCGTAACAGGATTGTTTGAAGAAGACTCGTATGTCAGTGTATTCTTATTCCAGATAACAGTTTCAACTTGGAAGAAGCTCGTCTGCTTTTTTTCCCCTTCAGTCACCAAAGTGTCATTTGGTTGGGTTTATTTCCCAGTGTTGCATTCTTCGCCAGAGTGCAAATTTCTGGTCTTCTTGGTATTCAATCACAGTTTATCTTGAACGGTCGATAGCCCGTGCTACCGTCCTTTTCAGATTAACAGTTGTTTGAATAGGGGCAGCCGTAACACCCCAAATTTTCCCTCTTCATTTTAAGCATCATATCACATCATACTCATCATGAACATATCATATTCTTAGCATCCTAGCATGGAAAGATGAGGCATAACATTTCTCATGACCTAGCATTAGGCATATGATCATCTGTGGAGGTTCTTGGAGCATTTCAAGCCATGACAAGGGACTTAAAGTTTTTGTACAAGTCCTATGAGGGGTCTACATTGTATTTACAAGTTCAAGTTCATTTGCAAAAGCTTAGAAGGTTGAATGATCATCAGAAATTCCAGGATAGGGCAAAGCTCCTAAGCATTGGTCCTAAACTAGGGTTTGATATTCAAGCATGAAAACTTCACAAATTTGGCCATTTCATTTGGGCAAAGTCTTCTATATGTCAAGAGGATCCTAGGTACCAAGTTTCATGAGAAAATTCCTTGTGGAAGTCAAGAATTTCTTCAGTTGCTTGCAGATGAAGTAATTGGTCAACTGTGCCTTTAAAAAGTCAACTGTGTGATTTCAAGGGGTCCAATCCACTTTTTCTAGCCAAGGGATGTTCTTACATTGTTATAACAGGTTTGGAAAGTTCAAAGATCAAGAATCATGAAGTTTTGAGGGTTTTTGCAAAATTGGTGCAAAGTTGGTTTTAAGGAAATTCCATTTTTGGCAACTTTTGCCCTAAAATTCAAGTGAGCTTAACATGATAAAAAATTCTTCAAATGAACCAAAGTCAAACATGAAAGTTGGAGATTAAGGCCTCCCATTTTCAAAAAGTACAAGTACTTTTTCATAGCATGTGTGGTTTGTAATCTATGCCCCTCGAAAATTTGGTTCAAATTAGGGCAAATGCAAAATTTCATGCATGCACCAAGAGCCAATTGTCATGAAACTCAATTTCAAGTGTTGGTATGGATCCAATATGTTTCCAATGTTAAAATACAATGCAAATGGCATGCTTTGCTCAAGAGAATACATCAATTTCGTGCAAGGCAAGGATGTTGCTTCACAAATGCAAATTTTGCATATTCATGAGAAAAGTGTGACAACTTAATCCAATGGCCAAGATTTTGTTTGTTTGAGATTAATGGATCAGATTAGAGTGCACATGGGGCTGAAGGCAAGAGAATGCATGAGTGTTTCATGCTCTCATCACAAATTGCAAAATTTGCAAAATCACCAAATTCTTTTCATTCCCACGTGCAAATGACACCATTTCTTCAGCATTTGTTCATGAGGGGATATAAAAGAAATTAAGGTTTCAGAATCCCTCAGCTCTCTCTCATTTTTCAGTTTTCACTTTCTTGCACAACTTGCAATTTCTCTCAAATCTCCTCATACACGAGCTCTCTTCCAAAACCAATTGTAGATCCTTGATCCTTGGAAGCTCAGGATCATTAATCACACACTTGTTCAAGCTATCTCTCAAGATCAACAACCTTTCCATTTCAGGGCAGTTGCTTGAAAAGCTCAATATCCAACCATATTCAAGGCTCTAGTTGCATTTATTTTGCAACTAGAGAGCATTTGAAGTGATTTGCATTCATCATCTGGACTTCTAGCAAGCTCATTCAAGATCTGCAATCTCAGGTTAGCTCATGAATCTTCATATCTGAAATGGAAATTGTTTGTGTGCATCTTGATCTGTGATGTTTGCTGGTTATTCTGCTGTTTGTGGTTTCGAAATTGGTGCAATAATGAGTGAGATATTTGAATTTCAATTTTCATGGTCCAACCTGTTTTTGCTCGATCCAGGAGTTTCATTGATCTTTTGAATTTTTCATGCTCATATTTGGATTCAGGGCAGTCTAATTAGTAAATCTGGAGGTCTTGGTTCATTTTTATGTTGATTTGTGCATCTGGTGTAATTTCCGGTGCCGGAGCCCTAGCTCCGGTCACCGGAATCTGCATATTCCTTGTTAGGGTTTTGTGAGGTTGAAGAAGACCTCTGGTCCCTTAGATCTGTCCTCCCAAGGTCCAAGATCTTGCCACGTTTTAAGTGATACTGCCTCCTGTCGCTCCCGATAAATGGGAATCGCCCAAATAAAGGTACAGACGCGAACGGTCGGCGAAAAGAACAATGAGAACACACAGCAGTGAACTCACTGGAAAAGAAAAGAGTCGCCAGCTAGGCATTTTTATCCCGGAGGAAAGGTAATGCTGCATAGACCTGGAAAAAAGATGGATAAGACGGTTGCGAACCAGAGAGACTGAGAAAGGGGGTTGGTTACAACCTGGGAAGGTATTAGCACCCAGATTGTCCGTCGTACTCTACGGGATCCATGCTTAAAAGATTTGTGTTTTAAAGGGGTAGTGTCTGTGCAATCTGTGTATAAAGAGCTGGGAAAGGATGTACAGGTGTCAGTGTAAAGTGTATAAGTGATGTGAAGGGTATAAGAGAAGTGTCAGTGCAAGGAAAAGAGTGAGATGCTCAAGACTACGAGGCTAAAAGAATGATGCTGGAAGAGGGGGAATTTACAGAGACTTTTGTTCGATAACTGTTAAGTTATGCCTACGTATCCTCTCGTGCAATGAGGAAGTCAGAACACCGTAGTTCGACCCAAAGAGACTGAAAGGTGAATTGACTTGTGAACTGCTTGCTTGCCTATGCTCAAGTGTATGACCTGTCTGGCTCAGGTGCTAACTGTCTTGCATTAGACGGAAGAAGCGAGTTCTCATTTGTGAGTGAATGAGATGAGAAAAGAATCCCGGAGGAGACGTTTATTGTTTGTTTTTTGTATTTTCAGTCTTTTATTGCTTTTGAAAGTTTGCCATAAGTTAATGAGCTTAAGCCTAAACCAATGGATTTAGGAAACTCATCACATCCTCCCTCTGATTAGGGGTAATGAGAATACCTTAAGTGTGAAGTCAGCTTCTCACACTTAGACACCTTTGGTGTAGGGTTAAGATCATTAACCTACTTGTGATTATTTAGATGTTTTTGTGGTTTTTGTTTAGTGTTGAGCAATGAGATTAAGCCATAATCAGGGATTAAACAGACTCATTACACCATCCTAATAGAAGGATAATAGATGAGAATGTTTAAGCTGAGGAAAGCTCCTCAACTTAATCCAAGATTTAGGGATTAAACTCATGACAAAACAAGCCTTTGATTAAGTGGATTTTATTTGATGATATGATGAAGAAGTGATTTTTAGGGTTTGTAAGACAACTTGAGGGGGACTTGTCCATTAACACTAGGGTTAGTCCTTCTTAACCAATTAAGGAAGAATTAGAACCCTAATGCAAGGCCCAAGTTACAAGTGTGATGTCTTGATGATTATTAAGTGGATTGATTAAGAGATTTAAACACATTAAGGGTTTAACACTTAGGATTAAAGCTATACACTCCATCCTAATAGAAGGATGCAGGCATAAGCTTAATCACAAAGCCTTAAAGCCTTTAGGGTTTAGTCCCTGATTATGAGATGAGAAAGAGAAGACTCAATGAGACACAAAGGTGAAAGCTAAGTGGGGGGACTAATCAAAAACCCTAATCATTGTCATGCTTGGTTGTTCCTAAGGTTTGTGAGGTTTTCAAGAGATATCTTTAAAGAGAACCACCAGGAAGCAGATGAAAGGATCAAGAAGCAAAGAGAAGCAAAACAACTTGCTTCACTTAAGAAGTCAAGTTGCTCGAGGAAAGAAGGTATAATAAACAGGGAGGAGCAAGCTCACTCCAATACACATACAAAAAATGTAACAATAATGCCCAAAGGAGAGGAAAAGTAAATGCGAGAAGTGAAGGCAAATTCACTTCTCGGAGTACTTACCACCTGAAAAGTTAGCACGAAAAAAGAAATAAAGTGAAAGTGAAGCTGATATTAGGATGCAAACCGAAAATAGAAAACATGTTCATGATACAAGGAGAGTTACAAGATGATGTGAATTATTGTGCAAGTGAAAATAAGCAGAAGATAACCAACTAAATTAAAATGAAACTGTTTAATGGAAAAGATTAACAAATTAACTAAAACAAATTCCCTTTATATGACTACCTAAAACATGCCATCTCTTTTTTTTTTTAATATTTTTTATATAATTATTACCCTAATTTAACTAACAAAACTATTAAAACAAATTAACTAATTATGGATATTTTCTAGAATATTATTTGGTCATAAAGTTAGAATCCTAAAGAAAATAAATTTACTATATATTAAAAAAAAAAAAAACTAGATTAAACTTTTGTTAAAAGAAAAAACTAAGAACTTATTAAACCAAAGGAAACTAATTAGGATACCTAAAATCTTATTTAATAAATGGACACTCCAAACAAAATAAAAACAAAAGAAAATGGCCATAAAACAATCAGGACCAACAAAACTGGCCCATGGGGGCGCAGGCCAAGGCCCAGGACCCGCGGGTCAAGACCGACCCGGCTCAAAACCTAATGAGAGAAAAAAAAACACGGATCCTGAGGAAGACGAAGAACACAACTCTCACAATGCACCCGCAGCCATCGGTAACCGCAAAGAGAACCTAAGGGAACATCAACTATCCTCAACATCATATCAGCAGAAAATCAAGTCAAGCACTATGTCAATCGATGGATTCGCTTCGGGTAAAAGCAACATACTCAACGTATCATCCAGAGAAATTCAAACGGAAATGAAGGAGAAGGTGTCGAGTTCGTGGGATACTCGTTCCTCTTCCGCAAGAAAGTTAACATTTGTCAACAACACTATTAGCTATCGAAACAGAGCAAAAACCCTAGCCCCAATTCAAACCCTAACCCCCATTTTGAAGAAATAAAGCTACTCTATATGAATATCAGAAACGGTTGAACAAGGGTGAAGAATGATACCTCAATTCTACTCGTATCGGCTTCTAAGGTGAGATTTCTTCTCCTTTGTCAACTTCAATATATTCTGGGATTTTGCTGTTGATATTCTGTGTACTGTGATTGGGGGTCTAGGGTTTTCTTGCGAAAATTGTATCTGAGTTTTTGTTGCGGCTGTGTATTGTTGTTCTTGATTCATGAATTCAGCTTGATTTTTATAGCGAAAATTAGGGTTTCAGCAATCTCAATCTGGCTATGTCTTTTTCTTCTTTTTCGTAACAGAAGCTGTTTTCTCTATTTTGTGAAACTTTGCCCTGCAATCCTACTGACATTTCTGCCCTGGCTTTTTTGTCTGTTTATGCCTCTTGACTTTGAAAATGAACTGAGATTAATTTCTCTTTTTTACTGCCGTAAACTCATTTTCACTGCTAACCATTGTGGCAATTTTCGAATTTTGCAGGGCCAACTTAGAGAACCATGGCTGCCAATTCTTCATATCCTGAGCAGCAGATGCTATTATCAAGATGACCTGAAGCATATTTGATTCTTCGCAATATAAAACGGCACTGGTGCTTACTGACAGAACTAGCCAAAGCAATGGTCCTAAACTCTTCAAGCTCCTTTGGTAAGCAAAAGGGTTAGTTCACTGGGGTCAGGTCTCCATAGCTCTAAGATAGCTTTGTGAACCAATCCTTCCCACTTCCACTTCATCCTGTAACCTTGGTTTTGAAGCTTCTACGGTACATCCTTTTGATTTGGTATTGCTGTGTCTACTATCCATGGAATGCCTTCTATCGAGCAGCGGCTAGTCTAGGATCCTCCATAGGCGAATAATTTTGCTGCATATATGGACTGTCTCCATGATATGTTTGATGGTAGGGTATTCCCTGTACTGGATATGGCTGATAGACTGGTACAGCACCCGGTGGAGAATGAATAGGCCAAGGAGGGAACATGGAAGTGGGAGTTACATCTTGAGAGATCAAATTCCTGAAAGTATTACCTTCATTAGAGGAACTGTTAGTTCCAATCTCATCTGTTTCAGAACCAGTGACACTGCCATCATCTGATTCCATGTTGCGCGTAGTCGGGCTATGACTCTTTTTTCAAACATCGGCAGTCGTCTGAAACCTTTCGCTGATTCCTTTACATGAGGCTTCTCGGAGACCATCAGTAACCATGGGACTTTGCGCTTTTCTCTCTTTGTATATGTTTGATTAACATATTCAGTTTTCTATTGAACCAAATGCTGTATTGTATTGCAGGAACATTTGTGATGTGCACACGATGGAGCTGGCCCGGGCCTGTATGCGGTGTGATGATGCGGCACTTATCAAACTGAAGCTGTTGTGAATTCACGTTGCTAAGTAACTTTCCTATTTTTACCGCTGCACAATATTGTTTTTTTAACAGCTTGTCTGCTTAAGTCCTGAACATGTTTGTTGGTGAATACTCATGACAGGTTGGCGAGGATATTCGACGGGGTCTGCGGCTCTTATCCACATTCAATTCCTTCTCCTAATGCACTTGCAAATTGCAGCCTTGAAGGACTCTAGCAGCCTCATGATTCAATGAATTACCAAGATTACGAAACTGGTAGCCAAGGGAGGCAGGCCACTATGTCTTGCATAATATGATCCAGATGATTCTGATGGAAGGGAGATGAATGGCAAAAATTGTTTATTTTCCAATTTTATCAAATGAAGTATGTGGTTTATCACTGTGAACTGTTGGCTCATCCTGTTCTTGCTTCATATCTGCAGATTCTCCAAAATGGCTTGATGAATGAAGATCAACTTTAGGATGTGGCATATCAGCTGGAGGTATAACCATATCAGGAGTTGTGGCAAAATTTGCACTTGGCTGGACAGATGCCTTTGGAACTTTGATGTTCTTTTGGAAGGATTAAATCTAAGTTTCACTATTTCTCTGTCACCTTCACTTACCATGTGATTTGGAGTTATTTGCTATGATGTTTTGTTCAGACGAAATTATTCTGATACGGTGATTTCGCATTGCAGGTGTACACTCTGATCATATCCGTCAATTAAAAGTGATAGACTGCTAGTTTACCTCCTTCAACTCTTGCTGCTCATGAAGAAAATCCACTTATGGCTTAACTACACGTGGAAATGGCGTGTTAATGGAGACTTAAGAGTTGGCATGGAGAAGATGAATCAAGCCATGGAGACTTGATTGTGTTGCCTTGATCGCAAGTTTTAGGAACACTGTTTGTATTATTTTGGCCCTGATAGTATGGTGACCTGCGACTCGCTTGCTTGTACTTGTTGCAACATTTCAGAATTGCTTTGAACTTTTGTGCATTGCCTACTCCATCATGATGACATGTTAATCATTGAGTATACCATTGTGAACTTTGAACCTCGATTCCTGAGCTTGTGGTTGTTACATCAGAGGTAATAAAAAAAAATTCAATCCTCTGCTTCACAATTTCCGTCATTTGTAACAAAATTTTTGACATTGCTGCCAATCCATTTGCTTCGTATTGTTCTATTCCTTAGCATTGTGATCATTCTGACTCCTGAATATTGCAGGAGATTGCTGCCGCTGTTGACGTCATTGCCGGCGTCAATTCCTGACTGTTATTGCCGTAGCCTTGGTCCATCATTTCTGATTGTTGCTGATGTGTATTTGCTGAGTTTGTTTGCCAACCTATTAATTATCTCTTTCCGTTTTGTAGGTACGGAAAGCCATCAATTCTAATCTAACTCCGGGAGCCTCCTTGCTACGACATTTGCCTGATGACCCTCCTTTGAACTTGATGAATTCCATAGTGTCCATGGTAAAAATATGTTCCAGGCTTGTCAGCTTTGAAACTTTTCTTCTGGATTTATAGCACAACTGTGACATTGCAGCGGTTCCCTCAGCTCTAGGAGTATCAAGCTGTTCGATTCCGTGCCAGTGAATAAAAGTCCCTTCTGTAGCAAGCTTATTGGTGAGTGCAATGGAAAGAGTGCCACCAATTTCAGCAGAGGCAGTTGTACCTGGAAATTGACCGTTGATTCCCGTCACGACACGTTCTAGACAATCTGGTTTTCTGATCATGTATTCCACATCAAATTTATAGTGTCTGACTCCTGTCTTTTGTTCTTTCTCATGACTCATCTGTTGTAATTCATTCGGACTTTGTTGATGGCCTCGTTTAGTTGTCAATAAAAAAACTTTATGCCCCTTTAATAAAATTTGTTTTTTACTGCCTTTCAATTCCAGTTGCCTTGCAAACGTTCCAACCAAAATGTCTTGTAAAATTTGGAGAATATTAATGCTACCATGCTTCGAAAACGGTGCACACAGCAACATAAAATGAATCACGACTCCGAACAAACGTGTATCCAAATCATAATCCAAATCCAACACAATCCAAACCCAACATAATACCACGAAATTCCTATGCAATGCCATTTGAATCCAAGTCCCTCATGACACCATGAATTTTCTTTTCTCCTTTCCCCTTTTTTTTTTTTTTTGAAACCAATGAATCAAATCCAATAAGCCATTCTTCTTAAATTTCGAAACCAATGAACCAAAGAAGTCACACTTATCATTTTTCTTTACAAAAATGCAATAAGTTTAACCCATAACTCATCAATTTATTGAAAATAAAATTGAAATATCTTAAAACCAACTTTGAAATTTTAGTGACGCTTAATCATCAATGAGACCCCAGTTGATTGAAATGATTTGCAGGAAACGTATTTGTAAGGTCTTTGATGGGTAAGGATAGCTGGTGTGGCACAGGCCCATGGATCAGATCTTGGGAATTACAACAAGTGGAGGCATAGTCACATGGGTCTTCGCAAATTGGTACAAGTCTGCCCCCTTTGTGATCCCTTGAGGCATAAGTCGTGAAACTTGGAGATTCTTTGGTGCATTCAAAATTTAAGGCCCTGATTCATGCTTGCGTGATGATTGGAAGTCGCACGGGAGTCACACAAAAGCTTGCCATGAGAACTTGTAGGTTCTCCAATTCAAGGCAATTTTGCAAAGTGGCTCGAAATTCTTCAGTCTTGTGAACTTCTGGCATCCTCTATGATCAAATAAAGATCATACGCAATCAAAATGACGAAGAACACCCTTTGGTCGGGTCATCGGGAGCCTCAGATATCCTGATTTTGTACTGACGTGTTCCAGAAGTCATCCCTTGATTAGATACCCTCCCCATGGAATTTCTTCATGAAAATTGATATGCGCGAACCTCATAACCTGGCTCCGTTTCCATGCCATTTTCAGTTCTTGTGATTCTTTGGCATTTTTGACTTCGAGGGCATACAATATGATGCTTGAACATTGATGACCTTTGGAGTGGCTCTTGAAGCTTTTGGATTGCTCAGATCACAAACCCTAGATGCAGATGACTTTGAACCAATGCAATGAATCAAAAATGCGGTATGAGATGCTGTGATTGAGCTTATGCATATGAAATGATCACATGCCATGGCGTGAATGGGTAAGGGCAAATTTGGGGTGTTCACAGCTGCCCCTATTCAAACATGAGTTAGCTGTGCAGGATGTAAGCGACGGCTTGTCAGGCAAACAAGATAACTTGTGGTTGAATACCAAAGACAGTCCAAAATTTGCACTCACAAAATGGAGAAGAAAAGGGATATAGATTGCAAAGAAAAATAAAGTATATTATAAAGTATGGGCGACGGAGGACAGCCGTCGAGTAGAGGACGACTGCTGAGTAAAGAGCAATGACGGGGACGACCGACATGCTGGGAAGAAAAAGAAATATGATGGGGACGGCCATCAAGTAAAGTTGTAAGATTCTCTGGGGATCAATGAAAAATGACGGGGACGGCCATCAAGTTCATAAAGTAAAGTAACCAACGATGGGGACGGCCATCGGGCTAAAAAGAAAAGGGACCACGACGGGGACGGCCATCGGGTTAAAGAATAAATGAAATAAACAGATGATGAGGTACGGTCATCTAAGGTGAAGGACGATCACCTGGCAGGGTACGGCTGCCGAAAATATCGCGACATAGGACGAATGCCGGATAAAAGGTCAACGATGGGGACGGCCATCGGATGAGCATGATGGAGGATGACCATCAAGAGGTGGAGGACGACCACCTAGCAGGGGACGGCTGCTCTCAAGGTTTGTCATGACATAGGACGAATGTCAGATAACCAAAAATCAACAATAGGGACGGCCATTGGACAAAATGATGAAGGACGATCATCAAGAGGTGGAGGACGACCACCTAGCAGGGGACGGCTGCTAAATATCACGACATAGGACGAATGTCGGATAGAAAATCAACGATGGGGACGGCCATCGGATGAGCATGATGGAGGACGACCATCAAGAAGTGGAGGACGACCACTTAGCAGGGTACGGCTGCTCTCAGGGTTTATCATGACACAGGACGAATGTCAGATAAAAGAAAAATTGTTTTGGTAGCAATCTACTGGGGAATAGTAAACACGGACGAGTGTTTATATCCAAGAAATAAAAGTATAAGTGTTTGGTATTGTGTATAGATTAAAGACGCGGACGAGCATCCTTAAGACTACGATACGGACGAGCATCGGGTAGAAACAAATACTGACACGTGTTCAGAGATGAGGATACAGACGAGTATCAACCGGTTAACAGAGAACACGGATGGGTGTCGAATCTGTGGGGATATAAATGGTGTATACAAGATACGGACGAGTATCTGTATAGGTAAAATAAGTATGAGTGGTGTATAGATGAGTGTTTAAACTGTTGGGGAGAGCGACACAGACGAGTGTCAAAAGGTATATTATAAACAAGTATCTGATATACAAAGTGTTTACATTACTGTGCTGGGAAAATGACGTGGACGGATGTCAAGGAAATGTATACATATGTGAGTGCAAAGAGGATGTCTTTGGCTTTCTGCTGGGGATACGACACGAAAGGGGTGCCACAAGGAGTATATACTGGTGTAAGGCAACTGCACTTGCTGGGGAATACGGGGAGGGATTCTGCATATTGTTGATGAGTTGATAAGATTCACAAGTGTTTGATTCAGATCGTGACTTATGATTATGCTATATGTTTGATTTCTGCCGTAATGCTCCATACTAGACGGAATGCTACGCTTTGTGGGTGAATATGATGCGAATGCCATGATTATGCAAAGATACCAAACCGGGATTTGGATCTCGTTGCTGTGAAGATCTCTGGTTGATCTGCTTGAAATGGACATCCCAGCTGGGGATAAGATCATTGGTAGGTTTGATGAGATGATATCTGCTTGGGAGGGGTAGGTCATTGATAGACCCATCCTGATAACGAGGGACCCAGCTGGGGTTTGTAGAAGCCTTCTTCACTCTGTTGTGATTCCTTCAAGCGCTGCTCTTCTGGACAGAGGCTGAAGCTCTGTGGGGAGATGGTTCCCTAACTTTTGTACTTAGCTGAGGAAGAATGATTGGCAACCCGGCTGGGAGAAACAATAAGTGGTAACTCAACTGGGGAGAAAACACTTCGGGTGCTAAGATTGAGCGTCGATTTGTCAGCTTGCTGAAGTGAAGCTTTCATGCCCCAAGTTGCATTCTGGATACCTGCGATCCTGCAAAGATAGAAACGCACAAGTATTCCTGGGGTATCCTTTACTGGATTCCGTCATAGGAGTTTAGACACTCCCGAGAGTAAGTATATTCCCTGCAAGCACGTGTTTTTATTGTTTTTTTGAGGAAAAAACATTTGTACTTATGCAATTAGTTTTTTAGAGACATCAGACATTCTTTGCAAATAAAAATAAATTGTACGAGACGAGACATGACATGACTGAAAGATCTGATTTTATTAACTCAATTGCCCTGAATTGGCAAGATACAGTCAAAGAAACATATCTCCTAAAATGAGGAGATTGTTATAAATTGAGAAACAAGATGCTGGCAATGTTGACGACGCTTTAAGGAGCTTCCTCTTCTGCTATGACTCGTATGACTTTTGACGTTCTTCTCGTCTTGTTTTCTGATGAAGGCTGATTCTGATTGAGGCTTAATCCTTTCAAGATTTACCAAGTTGGAAGTGATACAGACGAATTCAGAATGCAGTTGTTCGCTTATTCCCTTATTTTGCATGGATCGCCCTTTCGGGTTTTCAATCCATCGGGATACCCATTTTTGCCTGAGTTGTCCAATGCGGCTTTTCAACTCAGCGGGTGTACATTTTTCTGTTTATTTTCCCTTATTTTTGCCCGAGTCTTTTATTCTGTTTTTGACTCGTCGGGATGCCCTATTTTTTCCTGGACTTACATTCTGTTTTTATGTCCAGCGGGTCATTTTATGCGAAGTATTTTTTAACTGCATCCGAATTCACAGGGGACGGGAAATCTTCACCATCCATGGTGCTGAGCATCAGTGCTCCACCAGAGAAAACTTTCTTTACCACGAATGGTCCTTCATAGTTCGGAGTCCATTTGCCCCTGTGGTCTGTATGAGGAGGAAGGATTCTTTTCAGCACAAGATCTCCTACTTGGTACTCTCGGTGTCTGACTTTCTGATCGAAGGCCCTTTTCATTCTTTTCTGATATAGCTGCCCAAGACAGATTGCAGCCAATCTTTTCTCTTCAATCAGACTCAGCTGTTCGTATCGGGACTGGACCCACTCTGCTTCGTTTAGCTTAACATCCATCAGTACCCGTAGAGAGGGTAATTCAACTTCAACCGGTAGGACTGCCTCCATACCGTACACAAGCTGATACGGTGTTGCCCCAGTGGATGTTCTGATTGACGTGCGGTACCCATGCAAGGCGAACGGTAGCATCTCATGCCAGTCTTTGTAGGTGACTACCATCTTCTGCACAATCTTCTTGATATTCTTATTAGCTGCCTCAACAGCGCCATTCATCTTTGGCCTGTAAGGAGAAGAATTGTGGTGTTGGATCTTGAAGTCCCGGCATAACTCAGCCATCATCTTGTTGTTTAGATTGGAACCATTATCAGTAATGATTCGCTCGGGAACTCCATATCGACAGATGATATCTCTTTTCAGAAATCGGGCTACCACTTGCCTTGTAACATTTGCATATGAGGCTGCTTCAACCCACTTGGTGAAATAATCAATGGCGACCAGGATGAATCTGTGGCCATTTGAAGCAGTTGGCTCAATCTTGCCAATCATATCAATGCCCCACATAGCAAAGGGTCATGGTGAAGACATGATGTTCAAAGGATTGGGAGGCACATGCACCTTATCCGCATAAATCTAGCATTTGTGGCATTTTCTGGCGTAGGCACAACAGTCCGTATCCATTGTGATCCAATAATACCCTGATCTTAGCAACTTCTTGGCCATGGCATGCCCTCCTGCATGGGTACCAAAGGATCCTTCGTGCACTTCATGCATTAACAAGTCTGCTTCCGTTTTGTCAACGCACCTGAGGAGTACCATATCAAAGTTTCTCTTGTATAGGGAACCATCAGTATTCAGGAAGAAACTACCGGCAAGCCTTCTCAAAGTCTTCTTATCATTGGACGATGCCCTAGGTGGGTATGTTTGATCCTCCAAGAAGCACTTAATGTCGTGGAACCAAGGCTTATCGTCTTTGACAACATCTGCTGCGAACACGTATGCTGGTCTGTCAAGTCTGGACACTGATATCTGAGGTACAAAGTTGGCAGCCTGAACTTTGATCATTGATGAAATGGTAGCCAGAGCATCTGCAAACTGATTCTCATCCCGAGGGATATACTCAAGCTTGACTGTTGTGAAGAAAGTCAATAACCTCCTTGTATAATCCCTGTAAGGTATCAGATGATCTTGGTGCGTGTACCATTTGCCATTGGTTTGATTGATTACCAGAGTTGAATCTCCGAATACGGTCAAAGTCTTGATCCTGAGGTCAATGGATTCCTCAAGACCCATAATACAAGCTTCGTATTCAGCTTCGTTGTTAGTGCAGTTAAAAGTGAGCTTTGCCGAGAAAGGCATGTGAACTCCTTTAGGTGTAATGAGTAATGCACCAACACCACGACCATTCATATTAACAGCCCCGTCAAACATCATAGTCCATTCTTCTTCCGGGTCGGGCCCTTCAGTGTGAACAGGCTCTTCATGATCTTTTGCTTTCAGGAACATGATGTCTTCATCAGGGAAGTCAAATCTCATAGGCTGGTAATCATCAATAGGTTGCTCAGCAAGATATTCAGACAATACACTGCCCTTGATGGCTTTCTGAGAGGTGTATTGGATGTCATATTCTGTGAGGATCATTTGCCATCTTGCAACCCGTCCGGTAAATGCTGGCTTCTCAAATATGTACTTGACTGGGTCCATCTTTGAGATCAATAAGGTAGTGTGGGTCAACATATACTGCCTCAGTCGGCGAGCAGCCCACGCTAAAGCACAGCAAGTTTTCTCGAGCAGTGAATAACGTTGTTCACAGTCGGTAAACTTTTTGCTTAGGTAGTATATTGCATACTCTTTTCGACCAGACTCGTCATGCTGGCCCAGCACACACCCCATTGACTCTTCTAACACTGTCAAGTACATGATCAGGGGTCTTCCTTCAACTGGAGGCATGAGGATTGGAGGTTCTTGCAAGTACTCCTTGATCTTGTCAAAAGCCTTCTGGCAGTCTTTGTTCCACCTGACAGTCTGTTCCTTTCTCAATAGCTTGAACAAGGGTTCACAAGTTGCTGTAAGGTGAGATATGAACCGTGAAATGTAGTTCAATCTACCTAGAAACCCCCGAACTTCTTTCTCAGTTTTCGGTGCAGGCATTTCTTGAATAGCTTTGACTTTATCTGGGTCAACTTCAATCCCTTTTTCACTCACAATAAAGCCCATCAGCTTACCAGATCGCACCCCGAATGTGCATTTGTTGGGGTTCAACTTCAGTTGGTACTTCCTCAGACGCTTGAACAGCTTCAGCAGGTTTACCAGGTGGTCTTCTTCGGTGAGGGACTTGGCAATCATGTCATCCACATAACACTCGATTTCTTTATGGATCATATCGTGGAATAATGTCACCATAGCCCGTTGATACGTCGCACCAGCATTCTTCAGTCCGAATGGCATCACCTTGTAACAGAACGTGCCCCAGGGTGTGATGAAGGTTGTCTTCTCCATGTCTTCAGGCGACATCTTGATTTGGTTGTATCCTGAAAATCCATCCATGAAGGAGAATACCGAGAACTGAGCCGTATTATCCACCAATACGTCAATGTGAGGTAAAGGGAAGTCATCCTTTGGGCTGGCTCTGTTCAGATCTCGGTAGTCAACACACATCCTTACTTTGCCGTCCTTCTTAGGCACGGGTACTATGTTAGCAACCCACGGTGGATAACTAGTTACAGCAAGGAACCCGGCGTCCCATTGCTTTTGTACCTCTTCTTTGATTTTCATTGCCATGTCTGGGCGAGTACGGCGCAGTTTCTGTTTAACCGGTGGGCAATCTTCTCTTAAAGGCAGCTTATGCATAACGATCTCGGTATCCAACCCTGGCATGTCTTGATAAGACCAAGCAAACACGTCCACATATTCTTGAAGCAGGCCAATCAGTTGTTTCTTCACTGAGTCTTGTAAGCAGGCCCCGATTTTAACTTCTTTCACCTCTTCATCTGTACCAAGATTGATCGTTTCTACCTCCTCCTGATGAGGAGTAATGACCTTTTCCTCTTGTCTCAACAACCTAGCTAGCTCTTCTGGAAGCTCGTAATCTTCTTCAACCCCTTCGTCAGCTTGATTGATCGGATTGTCAAAGTCATACGAAGTCATAGCCGTGTCATTGTCGGTGCGGTCTGGAAGGCACTCTCTGCAAGGGTTCAGTTCGTTCATTTTAGTGATTGATTTTAATCTTGTTTAGAAAAGCGAAATAAAGTTGTCATTTTGAAAACATTGCCATTTATTTTTTGTACAAAAAGAAAAATGGAAAAACAGTGAGCGAAAAAGAAAAAAGAGACTCATTTTCAAAAGATGTCTGATATTTCATTGATTAATCTTGTTGCACAAAAAGTACAGATGGCCCGATTACAAAATGATTCTTGTCATCTTGGGCAAGATACAAGACTTGATGCATGCTATAAAAATACAGGAAATAACAATTACTCTGCATGAGTAACTCTTATAACTTCCTGGGAAGACCAGTTTGAGATACTGCTCCCCGGGATCTTTGGACGGATCCAACTTTCCAGGTTGCGGTCGCTTTCATCCTCATCTTCCAAGTTGTTGACAGCATCGGGGGTGAGCATCCCCCCACTAACAAAATTGGGCTCCTTAGCAGCCTCTGCTTGATCTCGTTGAGTTGGTTTGTAACCCAACCCAAATTTGTCTTTCTTCTTCTCCACAGATAAAACCTTGCCCCAGCCTTGGGCAGTTCCTTCTTCAACAACCTTCCGGGCTTGTTGATAAGATGCCATGGAGATTCTAGGTACAGCGGATGCTTCATTTACGTTCAAGGCCTCAAACCCTTGACTCATTGTTTCATGGATCTCCCCATCCATCTCGATATACTTGTAGGTAGCCAGATGGCTGACAAAAATATCCTCCTCTCCGCAGATAGTAACGACTTGACCCTCCCACTCGAATTTTAACTTCTGGTGAAGGGTAGACGTAACTGCGCCAGCGGCATGAATCCATGGTCTACCCAACAAACAGCTGTAGGCAGGCTGAATGTCCATCACGTAGAAGGTCGTTTTGAAAGTTTGTGGGCCAATCGTTACAGGCAACTCAATTTCCCCCAGAACTAATCTCTTGGAACCGTCAAAGGCTCTCACTACTAAGTTACTGGGGCGTAATGCCAATCCGTCATACTCTAGCTTCACAAGGGCTTTTTTAGGTAAGACATTGAGGGATGACCCTGTGTCTACCAGCACATGGGAAAGAACTGCGCCTTTGCATTCCATGGTAATGTGCAGAGCCTTGTTATGATTGCGGCCTTCCGTAGTCAAATCAGTGTTGGTAAACCCTAGCCCATTGCTAGCAGTAACATTTCCAACCACAGCTTCCAACTGATTGACGGTGATCTCTTCTGGCACATAAGCTGCGTGCAGGACTTTTAGTAATGCGTTCCGATGAGCTTCGGAGCACATAAGCAATGATAGAATAGAGATCTTGGAAGGCGTCTGGTGAAGCTGGTCCACTATATTGTAATCACTTTTCTTGATTATTCTCATGAATTCATCAACTTCTTGATCAAAGGGTGTTCTCAAAGCTTCCTTAACAGCTTGATCTTCCTGCACCATACTCTTCCCTTTTTCCTTGGCAGCAGCTTCTGCTTCGGCAGTGGGTCTTTGAATTTGCGGGGCAAAGAGACGTCCGCTTCGAGTGAAGCCTCCGCCTCCTCCCACATTGTCTATTTGTGGTGCAGAAGTTGATGATTCAAAAGTGATCTTTTGTCCTTCGCAGTATAAATCAGAGCCGTAATGCCAAGGGATGGCATTACTGCTTTCATAAGGTACTGGTCCAGGCACTGTGACAGTGACTAGACTGATGGCAGCTGCGGAAGGAATCGAGATAGTCTGTGGATCATAATATATTGTGACTGGTGCTCTGGTAGGAGTGGCATTTTGTGAGTTGTAGGCAGAATCATTTTCAGGATCATAATAAATCGTAACTGTTGAGACATTTTCATGGTTGGCTGCTGATGTTGTAAGAGACATTGTTGGAAGGATGGGTGTTGTTGTTGTAGGAGACTCTGAATGAAGGGGTGCTGAAGTTGTAGAAGGGATGTTTGTTGATAGCTGGTCAGTTGAAATGACAGATGAAGCATTTGTTGATGAAGCTGAAGAGTTGTCCAGAACAATGGTTGTTGCAGTTGTAGGAGATACTGGAATTGTTGGTGATGAGATTGCTGGATTTGTTGGAATTGATGTTGTAATTTGAAGCAGGACACTCTGGATGAGACCATCTATGCCATCTCTCAAGTTATCGCAACCATTCACTGAAATGTTGCAATAAGCACACCCTAACTCACATCCCGGGAACATTTGACATTCGAGGAGTTGAGCCTTAATCTCTACCAACGGTGTCCGAATCTGACCCACACTGGTTATCAAGTAAGACGGCTTGTCTTCTTCAATAGCATTGATTCTGGGACCTCCGTGGTGTGGCATAGGGTTTTTGTTAACATTTGGTGGTGGTGCGAAATTCAGAGCCTTAGAATCTACCAAGTCTTGTACCTTCATGTGCAAAGCTCTGCACTTCTCTGTACTATGGCCAGGTGCATTTGAATGAAAAGCACATCTGGCGTTGGAGTCGTAATTCCTGGGTAGACTATTAGGATCTGGAGGTGCCAATGTCCTTAGCTCAACTAGGTTGAGTTTCAGGAGTTGTGGCAGTAACGTTGCATAGGGCATAGGGATCGGATCGATCACCCTATTGGCCTGAGAAGGTCTCTGTTGATATGGTCTTTGCTGATTGTTGTTATTGGTGTTGTTGTAGTTTCTCTGAGGAGGATACTGAGTTTGTTGCTGATAATTTTGTTGTGGTGGTTGATAAGCTGGTTGTGGATGAGCTGGCGCGGGAATGGTGACTGCTGCCACAGACCTATGATCATACTGGGGTCTGCCCCTGTTGGTATGGATAGCATTAGTCTCACCAGTCCTTCTAGGTCCCACAAAAGGCTTCCTTGGGTTGCTGGACGAGCTAGCACCGTTGTCAGAAATTTTGCCCATCTTTAACAGGCTCTCAATTCTCTCTCCGGCTATAACCACATCAGCGAAGCTGGTAGAAGAAAAGGCAGCTAGCCTGTCAATGTATGTTCCTTGGAGGGTGTTCATAAACATGTCGGCCATCTCCCTCTCCGACATGGGTGGCTGGACAGCAGCAGCCAGCTGTCTCCACCTTTGGGCGTACTCCCGGAAGCTTTCTTCGGATGATTGTGACATTCCCATCAGGAGGGTCCTGTTGGGAGCCATATCCAAGTTGTACTGGTATTGTCTAATGAAGGCCTCAGCCAGGTCCTTCCAGCACCTGATAGTTGCCCTAGTCAAATGAGAGTACCATTCCCTTGAAGCTCCTGTTAAACTATCCTCAAAATAAAACATCCATAGCTTTTCGTCCATGGTATACGCCTTTAGCCTCCCCAGAAAAGATTGCAAGTGGGTCCGTGGACAGGAGGTTCCGTTGTACTTCTCAAAGCACGGAGGTTTAAACTTGTGGGGAATCCTGACCCCGTCCACTAAGCCCATGTCCATAACATCAAAACCCAAGGAGTTTTGAGACTCCAAGGATCTTAATTTCTCGGCAATTTCATCTAGCCTTCTGTCATAGGCCTCCTCCCCAGCTCCCATCACTGTGAACTGATCTTCTTGGGCGTCTTCTTGGAGTACCCTTCCTGTAGCAGCATTCCTTTGTACATTAGCAGGGATATTGATCTCTGGATGAAGGTGAGGGCCGAACACAGGTGGATTGACATGAGGCTGACCCCCCTCATTGTTGCTTGTTCCGCCAGTCCCTAGATGGGCATCTTCCCGAGTCTGCCTTTCTACCAAAGCTCTTAATCTTTCTTGGCTCTGCGCCAATCCATTCATTACTTCCATAAATTGTGTCATCTGGTTCCTCATTTCCAGTCTCTCATTGGCCATTTGGTTCCTGACCTCCGTAAGATCCTGTTGTACCTGGTCCATCTGTATACCCGGAAGGTTGTTGCGGGTTGGATATCTATGTGGACGGTTGAGTGGGAACACACGTCGTCGAGCAATAGTTCCTGAATCACAACAGAGTTAGTATCAAAAACAAACAAAACCTACAAAACAAAACAAAAGGTTAGTATGCAATGCAGTATGCTCATTTGTTTCCAAGGTATCCTGCTTGGCACTTGGTTTTGACCTTTCCAGACCCCTAAGGAAGATGCCTTTGACGTTGCTTGAAAGAACTCGGATAAAACAAACCAATACATATATTACAAAAAGTGAATGACACATAGTTTGTTTTTTACAATTCACACCCTTTAAAGGGTCAAAACACAACATAAAAAGGAAAAGTACAATGAAATAAAAAGCAACAACAAGCAAAAGTCAGACACTAAGACCAAACTCATCCTCCTGAACTTCCTTCAGAAGTGCTTCAGTCACAGGATCAGTTGGACACTCTGTGAGATTCCTGATAAGAAGATTCCTGATGGTGACAGCAGCGGTTAGCTTCTTGTGTCGACTCTGGTCTTTTGACTTCTTCACTCCAGCTTTAATCTTCAGCTCTGAGATCTCCCTCTAGGCTGCTGCCAGGGTTTCCTGTTGCTCTTTTGCACTAGCTTCCAGCTGCTCAATCTTATCCTGAGTCCTCTTATCTTCTAGAGTACGAGCTTCGGTGATCCTGACCCACCTAGCTTGACTCTCCTTCAGATACAAATCAGTCCTGGCCTTCTGGAACTGAGCTTCCTTGCAGGCATTCTTCAGAATCTGTTCCCCAGCCCTCGACTTCTTGATGTAATCCTCAGACTTCTCAATCCTAGCCAGATGCTTCACTCTCAACTTTTCTAACCTCCTACCATCACTCCTCTCCCAGAGGGTCTTCTGTAGAGCCTGAGTCAGCTTCTCATTTCTCTCTTTCAATTTCTCAAACTCCTCTAAGCTGACAGTTGCTGGAGGTGGTGCTGTGGAAGGTCCAGGCACATCTTCAATGGTGAAGGGCATCCCAGAAAATTGAGCCCTGGCATGGGACCACTCATAGTATTGTGCTGAGGCCACATTGTTGCACTTTCCCAGAATGGTTACTCCTTTAGTCTGAATATTTTCCCAAGCCCAGGCTGCTTGCCTGACAACAGCCAGATTAGGCTTGATTTCACAATAAAGGGTCTCAGTCAGATCCTGTGCTCTAGGAGGATGGACTAGTGCATAGCCTAGTTGTCTTTTAAATAACAGAGGGTTGTAGTTGATGCAACCCTTCACTCCTATCAGAGGCACATTGGGAAATTGCCCACAGCTAGTAATGATGTCCCTGCCCTTAGTACTCTGAGTACACCATCTGATATCATATGAGGTTAGAGCAACAAGCCTCCTAGCCCAGTTCTTCTGCTGGTGGGGATTCAAGAATGCATCAGTCTTTGGCAAATGCCTGAGCAACCAAGTATGGAACAAAGGAGCACAGCATCTCACTAATCTTCCCCTTTGCTTTTCATTCCTTTGGTGGACAGAGTAGTAGAGATCCCCCAGTAAAGTGGGCACTGGGTTCCTCAGGACGAAAAGATGGATTGCATTCTTGCTAACAAACTTAGGCTCGTCCGCAAATAAAATGACCCCATATATGCTGAGGGCCAACAGAGCACAGACTGCCTTCCACTCCCCCAGGGAGGCCTTCAGACTAGCCTGAGAAGTCAAGAAATCCAGATGAAAACCAGAGATTCCAGCTTTAGATGTCAAATTCTGCCCAATCAGAACTGGTTCCAGATGTAATGCTCTTGCTATCTCCTCATTACTTGGGAAAGCCATCTCAGGGTTGAAGGGGATTCCACCCCTGATGGGTACACCAACCAATGATGAATATTCTTCCAACAAGGGTCCCAACTGAAAATTCTGAAATGTGAAGCACCTCAGAGGGGGATCATAGAACTGCAGGCAAGTATGAATCAGGCTCCTCTGTGAAGGGTCCAAATCCATAACCACATCAAGGATTCCTCCATAATGTTCTCTAAAGAGTGGTATGTGGTCTGGAGTAATCAGGGTGTGAATCCTCCTGATGCTAGCTAGCTCAGGTTCAAAGAAGTGATAGGAGATGTTACTTTTCTTAGGTGCCATGTTGCTGAAGAAAAAACAGGACAGATGCTGATGATGGAGAATAAAATGGATGATGGGCCTCCGACAGGCTGAGACTGATGATGCAGATAGCTGATAACTGGAGCAGATATTGGTGAAGATAGGCCTATGCTGATGATGGGGTCAAAACCAAGCTAAAATAAAGTATGGATACCCTGAAAAAACAAATAAGCAAATGTTAAAATGATGCAATGATGATGTATGCAAATGATATGCAAGGGTTTGTGACTGAGCTGGATCTGATCAAGTGCTCTGATATAAGTTCAAGAAATCCAAGAAGTCCAGATGGAGGTCTATAAGTCCAGTAACCAAGGTGGGGGACTCAAATAAAGAGTCACATGTCCAGGGTTTTAGAATCACAAGAACTGTTCCAAAATGGAGTACTCTTATTCAAACAAAGTAACAGGGTATGCTGAGGTCAAGGGTACCTGCAAACCTGTAAACAGCCCAACCCCCTCACAGGTGGTGTTCTAAAACAAGGATCCTCAGACTTGGATCAATTATGAGAAGTGTAAACACTTCTAACCCGGAGGTATAGTGTTTACAATAACCATAAAAGTTCCTCCTCTAATTCACCTCAGTTTCTGAAGGTCAATACTAAAGGTCATCCAGACTTAGCAGGCTTCCCAGATAGCCCTAGTACTGCAGGAAATCTGCAACACAGAGTTCTCAAGAAGAAACCCATATCTGAATCGTGTTTCATATTCCCGCACCAGACCGAGATGGAATGGGAAAGAATATGAACCACTCTAGCCTAGGTGTCACTCAGGTCCCAGGTATAGGACCTCAACTCTCAATAGAACACCCACCCACCAAAGCAAAACCAGATCCAGCCAGACAGCATGACAGTATGATATATGTAAAGCTATAAATAAAGCAAATAAACACTGTACATAAAGCAGTAAATAAAACAAAACATACAAGCACAGATAACACCCCAGTAAACGCAAATCAAACAAGCGCTAGGAGGAACCCACAAAAAGAACCAGAAGCCCTGGTTGCAGTATAAGTATCCCCAGCAGAGTCGCCAAGCTGTCGCTCCCGATAAATGGGAATCGCCCAAATAAAGGTACAGACGCGAACGGTCGGCGAAAAGAACAATGAGAACACACAGCAGTGAACTCACTGGAAAAGAAAAGAGTCGCCAGCTAGGCATTTTTATCCCGGAGGAAAGGTAATGCTGCATAGACCTGGAAAAAAGATGGATAAGACGGTTGCGAACCAGAGAGACTGAGAAAGGGGGTTGGTTACAACCTGGGAAGGTATTAGCACCCAGATTGTCCGTCGTACTCTACGGGATCCACGCTTAAAAGATTTGTGTTTTAAAGGGGTAGTGTCTGTGCAATCTGTGTATAAAGAGCTGGGAAAGGATGTACAGGTGTCAGTGTAAAGTGTATAAGTGATGTGAAGGGTATAAGAGAAGTGTCAGTGCAAGGAAAAGAGTGAGATGCTCAAGACTACGAGGCTAAAAGAATGATGCTGGAAGAGGGGGAATTTACAGAGACTTTTGTTCGATAACTGTTAAGTTATGCCTACGTATCCTCTCGTGCAATGAGGAAGTCAGAACACCGTAGTTCGACCCAAAGAGACTGAAAGGTGAATTGACTTGTGAACTGCTTGCTTGCCTATGCTCAAGTGTATGACCTGTCTGGCTCAGGTGCTAACTGTCTTGCATTAGACGGAAGAAGCGAGTTCTCATTTGTGAGTGAATGAGATGAGAAAAGAATCCCGGAGGAGACGTTTATTGTTTGTTTTTTGTATTTTCAGTCTTTTATTGCTTTTGAAAGTTTGCCATAAGTTAATGAGCTTAAGCCTAAACCAATGGATTTAGGAAACTCATCACATCCTCCCTCTGATTAGGGGTAATGAGAATACCTTAAGTGTGAAGTCAGCTTCTCACACTTAGACACCTTTGGTGTAGGGTTAAGATCATTAACCTACTTGTGATTATTTAGATGTTTTTGTGGTTTTTGTTTAGTGTTGAGCAATGAGATTAAGCCATAATCAGGGATTAAACAGACTCATTACACCATCCTAATAGAAGGATAATAGATGAGAATGTTTAAGCTGAGGAAAGCTCCTCAACTTAATCCAAGATTTAGGGATTAAACTCATGACAAAACAAGCCTTTGATTAAGTGGATTTTATTTGATGATATGATGAAGAAGTGATTTTTAGGGTTTGTAAGACAACTTGAGGGGGACTTGTCCATTAACACTAGGGTTAGTCCTTCTTAACCAATTAAGGAAGAATTAGAACCCTAATGCAAGGCCCAAGTTACAAGTGTGATGTCTTGATGATTATTAAGTGGATTGATTAAGAGATTTAAACACATTAAGGGTTTAACACTTAGGATTAAAGCTATACACTCCATCCTAATAGAAGGATGCAGGCATAAGCTTAATCACAAAGCCTTAAAGCCTTTAGGGTTTAGTCCCTGATTATGAGATGAGAAAGAGAAGACTCAATGAGACACAAAGGTGAAAGCTAAGTGGGGGGACTAATCAAAAACCCTAATCATTGTCATGCTTGGTTGTTCCTAAGGTTTGTGAGGTTTTCAAGAGATATCTTTAAAGAGAACCACCAGGAAGCAGATGAAAGGATCAAGAAGCAAAGAGAAGCAAAACAAATTGCTTCACTTAAGAAGTCAAGTTGCTCGAGGAAAGAAGGTATAATAAACAGGGAGGAGCAAGCTCACTCCAATACACATACAAAAAATGTAACAATAATGCCCAAAGGAGAGGAAAAGGAAATGCGAGAAGTGAAGGCAAATTCACTTCTCGGAGTACTTACCACCTGAAAAGTTAGCACGAAAAAAGAAATAAAGTGAAAGTGAAGCTGATATTAGGATGCAAACCGAAAATAGAAAACATGTTCATGATACAAGGAGAGTTACAAGATGATGTGAATTATTGTGCAAGTGAAAATAAGCAGAAGATAACCAACTAAATTAAAATGAAACTGTTTAATGGAAAAGATTAACAAATTAACTAAAACAAATTCCCTTTATATGACTACCTAAAACATGCCATCTCTTTTTTTTATAATATTTTTTATATAATTATTACCCTAATTTAACTAACAAAACTATTAAAACAAATTAACTAATTATGGATATTTTCTAGAATATTATTTGGTCATAAAGTTAGAATCCTAAAGAAAATAAATTTACTATATATTAAAAAAAAAAAAAAAACTAGATTAAACTTTTGTTAAAAGAAAAAACTAAGAACTTATTAAACCAAAGGAAACTAATTAGGATACCTAAAATCTTATTTAATAAATGGACACTCCAAACAAAATAAAAACAAAAGAAAATGGCCATAAAACAATCAGGACCAACAAAACTGGCCCATGGGGGCGCAGGCCAAGGCCCAGGACCCGCGGGTCAAGACCGACCCGGCTCAAAACCTAATGAGAGAAAAAAAAACACGGATCCTGAGGAAGACGAAGAACACAACTCTCACAACGCACCCGCAGCCATCGGTAACCGCAAAGAGAACCTAAGGGAACATCAACTATCCTCAACATCATATCAGCAGAAAATCAAGTCAAGCACTATGTCAATCGATGGATTCGCTTCGGGTAAAAGCAACATACTCAACGTATCATCCAGAGAAATTCAAACGGAAATGAAGGAGAAGGTGTCGAGTTCGTGGGATACTCGTTCCTCTTCCGCAAGCAAGTTAACATTTGTCAACAACACTATTAGCTATCGAAACAGAGCAAAAACCCTAGCCCCAATTCAAACCCTAACCCCCATTTTGAAGAAATAAAGCTACTCTATATGAATATCAGAAATGGTTGAACAAGGGTGAAGAATGATACCTCAATTCTACTCGTGTCGGCTTCTAAGGTGAGATTTCTTCTCCTTTGTCAACTTCAATATATTCTGGGATTTTGCTGTTGATATTCTGTGTACTGTGATTGGGGGTCTAGGGTTTTCTTGCGAAAATTGTATCTGAGTTTTTGTTGCGGCTGTGTATTGTTGTTCTTGATTCATGAATTCAGCTTGATTTTTATAGCGAAAATTAGGGTTTCAGCAATCTCAATCTGGCTATGTCTTTTTCTTCTTTTTCGTAACAGAAGCTGTTTTCTCTATTTTGTGAAACTTTGCCCTGCAATCCTGCTGACATTTCTGCCCTGGCTTTTTTGTCTGTTTATGCCTCTTGACTTTGAAAATGAACTGAGATTAATTTCTCTTTTTTACTGCCGTAAACTCATTTTCACTGCTAACCATTGTGGCAATTTTCGAATTTTGCAGGGCCAACTTAGAGAACCATGGCTGCCAATTCTTCCTATCCTGAGCAGCAGATGCTATTATCAAGATGACCTGAAGCATATTTGATTCTTCGCAATATAAAACGGCACTGGTGCTTACTGACAGAACTAGCCAAAGCAATGGTCCTAAACTCTTCAAGCTCCTTTGGTAAGCAAAAGGGTTAGTTCACTGGGGTCAGGTCTCCATAGCTCTAAGATAGCTTTGTGAACCAATCCTTCCCACTTCCACTTCATCCTGTAACCTTGGTTTTGAAGCTTCTACGGCACATCCTTTTGATTTGGTATTGTTGTGTCTACTATCCATGGAATGCCTTCTATCGAGCAGCGGCTAGTCTAGGATCCTCCATAGGCGAATAATTTTGCTGCATATATGGACTGTCTCCATGATATGTTTGATGGTAGGGTATTCCCTATACTGGATATGGCTGATAGACTGGTACAGCACCCGGTGGAGAATGAATAGGCCAAGGAGGGAACATGGCAGTGGGAGTTACATCTTGAGAGATCAAATTCCTGAAAGTATTACCTTCATTAGAGGAACTGTTAGTTCCAATCTCATCTGTTTCAGAACCAGTGACACTGCCATCATCTGATTCCATGTTGCGCGTAGTCGGGCTATGACTCTTTTTTCAAACATCGGCAGTCGTCTGAAACCTTTCGCTGATTCCTTTACATGAGGCTTCTCGGAGACCATCAGTAACCATGGGACTTTGCGCTTTTCTCTCTTTGTATATGTTTGATTAACATATTCAGTTTTCTATTGAACCAAATGTTGTATTGTATTGCAGGAACATTTGTGATGTGCACACGATGGAGCTGGCCCGGGCCTGTATGCGGTGTGATGATGCGGCACTTATCAAACTGAAGCTGTTGTGAATTCACGTTGCTAAGTAACTTTCCTATTTTTACCGCTGCACAATATTGTTTTTTTCACAGCTTGTCTGCTTAAGTCCTGAACATGTTTGTTGGTGAATACTCATGACAGGTTGGCGAGGATATTCGACGGGGTCTGCGGCTCTTATCCACATTCAATTCCTTCTCCTAATGCACTTGCAAATTGCAGCCTTGAAGGACTCTAGCAGCCTCATGATTCAATGAATTACCAAGATTACGAAACTGGTAGCCAAGGGAGGCAGGCCACTATGTCTTGCATAATATGATCCAGATGATTCTGATGGAAGGGAGATGAATGGCAAAAATTGTTTATTTTCCAATTTTATCAAATGAAGTATGTGGTTTATCACTGTGAACTGTTGGCTCATCCTGTTCTTGCTTCATATCTGCAGATTCTCCAAAATGGCTTGATGAATGAAGATCAACTTTAGGATGTGGCATATCAGTTGGAGGTATAACCATATCAGGAGCTGTGGCAAAATTTGCACTTGGCTGGACAGATGCCTTTGGAACTTTGATGTTCTTTTGGAAGGATTAAATCTAAGTTTCACTATTTCTCTGTCACCTTCACTTACCATGTGATTTGGAGTTATTTGCTATGATGTTTTGTTCAGACGAAATTATTCTGATACGGTGATTTCGCATTGCAGGTGTACACTCTGATCATATCCGTCAATTAAAAGTGATAGACTGCTAGTTTACCTCCTTCAACTCTTGCTGCTCATGAAGAAAATCCACTTATGGCGTAACTACACGTGGAAATGGCGTGTTAATGGAGACTTAAGAGTTGGCATGGAGAAGATGAATCAAGCCATGGAGACTTGATTGTGTTGCCTTGATCGCAAGTTTTAGGAACACTGTTTGAATTATTTTGGCCCTGATAGTATGGTGACCTGCGACTCGCTTGCTTGTACTTGTTGCAACATTTCAGAATTGCTTTGAACTTTTGTGCATTGCCTACTCCATCATGATGACATGTTAATCATTGAGTATACCATTGTGAACTTTGAACCTCGAGTCCTGAGCTTGTGGTTGTTACATCAGAGGTAATAAAAAAAAATTCAATCCTCTGCTTCACAATTTCCGTCATTTGTAACAAAATTTTTGACATTGCTGCCAATCCATTTGCTTCGTATTGTTCTATTCCTTAGCATTGTGATCATTCTGACTCCTGAATATTGCAGGAGATTGCTGCCGCTGTTGACGTCATTGCCGGTGTCAATTCCTGACTGTTATTGCCGTAGCCTTGGTCCATCATTTCTGATTGTTGCTGATGTGTATTTGCTGAGTTTGTTTGCCAACCTATTAATTATCTCTTTCCGTTTTGCAGGTACGGAAAGCCATCAATTCTAATCTAACTCCGGGAGCCTCCTTGCTACGACATTTGCCTGATGACCCTCCTTTGAACTTGATGAATTCCATAGTGTCCATGGTAAAAATATGTTCCAGGCTTGTCAGCTTTGAAACTTTTCTTCTGGATTTATAGCACAACTGTGACATTGCAGCGGTTCCCTCAGCTCTAGGAGTATCAAGCTGTTCGATTCCGTGCCAGTGAATAAAAGTCCCTTCTGTAGCAAGCTTATTGGTGAGTGCAATGGAAAGAGTGCCACCAATTTCAGCAGAGGCAGTTGTACCTGGAAATTGACCGTTGATTCCCGTCACGACACGTTCTAGACAATCTGGTTTTCTGATCATGTATTCCACATCAAATTTATAGTGTCTGACTCCTGTCTTTTGTTCTTTCTCATGACTCATCTGTTGTAATTCATTCGGACTTTGTTGATGGCCTCGTTTAGTTGTCAATAAAAAAACTTTATGCCCCTTTAATAAAATTTGTTTTTTACTGCCTTTCAATTCCAGTTGCCTTGCAAACGTTCCAACCAAAATGTCTTGTAAAATTTGGAGAATATTAATGCTACCATGCTTCGAAAACGGTGCACACAGCAACATAAAATGAATCACGACTCCGAACAAACGTGTATCCAAATCATAATCCAAATCCAACACAATCCAAAGCCAACATAATACCACGAAATTCCTATGCAATGCCATTTGAATCCAAGTCCCTCATGACACCATGAATTTTCTTTTCTCCTTTCCCCTTTTTTTTTTTTTTGAAACCAATGAATCAAATCCAATAAGCCATTCTTCTTAAATTTCGAAACCAATGAACCAAAGAAGTCACACTTATCATTTTTCTTTACAAAAATGCAATAAGTTTAACCCATAACTCATCAATTTATTGAAAATAAAATTGAAATATCTTAAAACCAACTTTGAAATTTTAGTGACGCTTAATCATCAATGAGACCCCAGTTGATTGAAATGATTTGCAGGAAACGTATTTGTAAGGTCTTTGATGGGTAAGGATAGC
The DNA here is from genome assembly GCA_963966055.1 of Lathyrus aphaca. Lineage (NCBI taxonomy): Eukaryota > Viridiplantae > Streptophyta > Magnoliopsida > Fabales > Fabaceae > Lathyrus > Lathyrus aphaca. Next base: position 218,902,710 of record OZ014520.1, on the reverse strand, counting down.
TGGTGTGGCACAGGCCCATGGATCAGATCTTGGGAATTACAACAAGTGGAGGCATAGTCACATGGGTCTTCGCAAATTGGTACAAGTCTGCCCCCTTTGTGATCCCTTGAGGCATAAGTCGTGAAACTTGGAGATTCTTTGGTGCATTCAAAATTTAAGGCCCTGATTCATGCTTGCGTGATGATTGGAAGTCGCACGGGAGTCACACAAAAGCTTGCCATGAGAACTTGCAGGTTCTCCAATTCAAGGCAATTTTGCAAAGTGGCTCGAAATTCTTCAGTCTTGTGAACTTCTGGCATCCTCTATGATCAAATAAAGATCATACGCAATCAAAATGACGAAGAACACCCTTTGGTCGGGTCATCGGGAGCCTCAGATATCCTGATTTTGTACTGACGTGTTCCAGAAGTCATCCCTTGATTAGATACCCTCCCCATGGAATTTCTTCATGAAACTTGATATGCGCGAACCTCATAACCTGGCTCCGTTTCCATGCCATTTTCGGTTCTTGTGATTCTTTGGCATTTTTTACTTCGAGGGCATACAATATGATGCTTGAACATTGATGACCTTTGGAGTGGCTCTTGAAGCTTTTGGATTGCTCAGATCACAAACCCTAGATGCAGATGACTTTGAACCAATGCAATGAATCAAAAATGCGGTATGAGATGCTGTGATTGAGCTTATGCATATGAAATGATCACATGCCATGGCGTGAATGGGTGAGGGCAAATTTGGGGTGTTCACACCTCCCTCTCACGTGCCATTGTGTTTCTATTTTAATTCATAATATTTCTCACCTCACCATAACAATTGTGCAACTCAACTCCTCATCCAATAAAACGTCCACGTCATTTAATGAAAGGAGAACCAGATGCGTTGGATCAATCTCAAGGCAATTTTTTTTTCCTTTGATTTTCATGAATTTCCACCCATCTATTATATTCCTGCGCAGCTATTGGGCCCAGACCTGCTTTTCGTACCCCACTCCTTCATAAGCCCATTGCGTTTGAACTTTAATTCCCTGATATTCTCACCTCCCAATCTTTTTCTTATTTTTATTTCTTTTTCTTTTATTTTCTTTTATTCCATTTTGATTTCCATTTATTAAAATTAGTTCCAATCATCAAAAAATTCCAAAATAATTCACGAGTCTTCATTTGAGTTTTTTTTTCTAATTTTCCATATTTTTCTTTTCCATTTATTTTCATTATCCACGTGTCTTTTAATTCTTCATTTCAATTAATTCTTTTTTAAGTCCTTATTGAGCACCCTGCCTTTTCCATTTTCCATAGTGTTCATTATTTTGAGTTTTGTGATGGGTATTTTTGTTCTGGGTCCATAAGAGGATGTAGTTTATGTGTGATTTTTCCCCTGATTTTTAGAAACTTGTTCATTGGTTTTTGGTCCTTGCCTTGTGGTGGAAGTTTCTTAACCCTAGTTCATGTTTAATCCTTCTCTTGACCTATCTAGATTCTGAATTTCTTCCAATCCTTTTGGCTCATTGTTATATCATGTTTGAGGATCATTTGTCCTAAGTTGTGGAATTTTTAGATGCATTGTTGATTTGTTTTGAATTTTGCTTTGTACCTTGTCCCATTTTGCTTCTTTTTGATCTTAAGCTCTCTCATAAGCTTAGAAGGGCACTTGTGCCAACTTCTTCTTCTCATTTGGGATCTCTTTGGGGTATGGGTACCTATTCTGGTCTTGGCTTAGGGTTTGTGTCTTAGGATTTTTGTGTTTGGCTTACCTTTTGAGTTCTTCCATTTCTTATGTGCTTTCATCTCATTTCTTTACTTCTTTCACCTCATTATGTGATTGTTTGGTCTTGTAACTCTCTTCTCTTCAACTTTCTTGCTTCTTAAGCATTTCTTCAACTTGTTTTGGTTCTGGTTGTGTGCCTTGAGTCCATGATTTGTGCATTTTGCCTTGCATCTTTCTTAAGTGTGCATTTGTTTTGTCATGTGTTTCATGTTGCATCATATTGTCTTGCATGCTTCTTCTCTCATTCTTTTGACTTGCATATCCATTAAGCATTTGTATATATGACTTCACTTCTGTTTGTATGATGTTAGCATGTTATTTGTTTCATTTTGCTTTGCTTTTGTGCTTATGTTGCTAACCTTGCAGGGGTTATGGTAAGTGGGAGGTGTGGATGTGATTTTCACATCTCCAAATCTCATCTCTTCTCTTCTTATTCTTATTTGTACTAACCCTTTGCTTGTTGGGCTTAGGCCTTACTCATACCTCTTCTTCTTTCTTCTTCTTCTCTTCTTCTTTCTTTCTTCTTTAGGATAGAAAACCACACTAACCTTAGGATATCCATGCATGATAACACTTAGGATTCTTTAGTCCCCCATTAGACTTTTGCCTTTTTGATCCTTTTGGTTCTTCTTATCTTCTCATCTCATAACTCTAAAAAACACTTAATAAAGTTTGAAGTGATATCTTGAGCAATAGCCTTATCCCATGAGGTACTTGTAGTCTTCCCATCTTGGGATAGTACAAGCTTACCTTGTGATGCACAAGTCTGATCAAGGTATCTTCTTCACCAAGAAAAGCATAAAAAACACTTCTTCATTGTAAATACCAAAAAAACTTAATAAGTTAATGAGTTAGTGAGCTTAGGCCCTAATTTTTGGGTTCAAGTTTTGGGGATCTTCTCCTTACTTGAGTGTGCTTGTTCTATTATTCCATCTTGGAATGTAGTGACAAGTGCACATTCCATGGAAAAGATCTAGAGTTCACTTCCTTGTGACACACTCATAAAAGCTTCATAAAAAACACAAACAAACAATAAGCGTCTCTCCTTCGGGAATTCTTTTCTCATCTTCTTCGCTCCGTACGCGAACTTGCTCCTACTTGTCACTTTGCAAGATGGTTACGCACTCGTCGTCCGAGTCTGCTACACCTGAGCATTGGCATAGGCAGTTCAAGCCTTAATTCACAAGCAATTTTCTTTTCTACCCCTAGTTAGGGGAACTACGACGTCTCTGATCCTCATTTTCCCGATGAGGTACGTAGGCAGTGGGGTAGGGCTCGTTCGAGCACAATCTTTATTTTCCCTACATTTTTCTCTTTGTTTTCTCATTCAGTTCTTTTCTCAGTTTCTTTTCCATTTCCTTTTATTTTCTTTAGCAGCAGCTTTCATTCCCTCACCCTTTGAAATAATTTTCTTTGCAAGCGTGGATCCCATCGGGTACGGCGGACGATCTGTGTGCTAATACCTTCCAAGGTCGTAACCGACTCCCGAACCCAGTCTCTTTGGTTCGCAGGACCTGTGTCCTTCCTCTTCTTTTCTTCTGGTTTGTGCAGCATTACCATTTCCGTTCCTTCGGGATAAAAATGCCTGGCTAGCGACTCTATTCTTTTCCACACCACTTTCGCGTTTGTACCAGGATGGAAATCTGGGAAGCGACACATTGCACTCAGGGGAACAAGCTTAACCATTTTATAACTTAAAATAAATGTTCTGGAAAAAATGATTCACATGGCTACCTGAGATGGAGCTTTCAACCCATGAGCTTTCTAACTGCTTCCTTGCTTCAAAATGCCTCCAATGACCTCCCTGAAGAAGCTTTGAAGCTTGGATGGAGTTTTTTATGGCTGGTTTGTGAGTTTGTGATCAACTGGTCAGAAAACCGTGTTTGAATTGCAAGGGCTTTCAGGGCAAGATGAAGGGTGGTTTATGCTCTATGAAGCTTTTATGAATGAATGGTGAAGTTGGTTTTGAGGTTTGATGTTTGTGCTGAGAAATTCGAAGGAATGGAGTTTTTGCAAGTTTTTGTGAATGCTGAGTTATGGGAGAGTTCAGGCTTGTGAGTGGTGTGCTTTCGATTGCTTTTGGTTTGTACAAGGTATTGTGATTGGTCAGAAAGTTGGTAATGGCATAGTGTGATTGGTATGGTGCAAAATGCAAAAAGTCAACATTGGTTGTGTAACAGCCCGGGCCCCTCGCAAGGCAATCCCGGCACTTCCACCTCACGATCTTCTCTACCCCCCTCACTAGTAGAGTTTTTTCCTTCTGTGGGAATCGAACCCTGTACCCTGGGGTTCAAGTACATGTTCATTCTATTCCCACTACCAATTGAGCTACTAGCTCAAGTGGTAGTGGGAATAGAATTAACATGTACTTGAACCCCAGGGTACAGGGTTCGATTCCCACGGAAGGCAAAAACTCTACTAGTGAGGGGGATAGAGAAGATCGTGAGGTGGCAGTGCCGGGATTGCCTTGCGAGGGGCCCGGGCTGTTACATGTTGTACTTTGAGGTATGGGCTGGTTTAGGCCAAGTACAAAGGGGTGTCTGGTGCAACAAGATTCAAGGATAGCCATGGAAATCTCTTTGAGGCAAATCAGCAAGTTGTGACAAAGTTATGGGAGGTTTTGCAAATTTGTGAACCTTTGGCCCTTTTGAGATTTCTTTATGTGCAAGTCATGAAATTTGGAAATTCTTGGGCCAATTCTGAGTTTTAGGCAATGTGTTATGTTTGTATGGTGATTATAATTCAATTTGAAGTCACAAAATAGCTTGGCATGAGGTTTTGCAAAAATCCCTCTTTGGCATGAAACATGAAATTATGTGATTTTTGCCAACTTTGGAAAGCCATAACTTGAGTTCCAAAATGAATTAGATCTTGTTCTTGTACTTTTTGAAAAGGGAATGATCCAATCTACAACTTTTATGACCAACAATTTTTCATTTGAAGCATTTTTGGTTAAGAAAGAGGAGGTTGAAAAACTTTCCCAAAATGGAAAGTTTACATTACAAGTCATTTCCATTTTTGGCAACTTTTGGTTTAGCCCCCTTTTCTTCAAATTTGTGAACTTATAAGCACTTCAATGATCAAATAAAAACCATATAACTTCAATTTAATGAAAAATCCACTTTGGTTCCATGTTGGGGGGCCTCAGATGTCCTGATTTTGCTCTGACTTGCTCAAGAAGTTACCCAATGATCAGATGACTTCCACAATGAATATCTTCATCAAACTTGGTATGTATGATCCTTATAACATATTGAGACCAATAGAAACAAGAATGACCAAAAAATTTGGAGTTATTGCCTCTGAAACCAAAACCCTAATTTCAGGTCATCTGTGTAGTTAAACTTTGGCTCTGCTTCCATGCTTTCCCAGTTCTTATGATTATTTGACTTTCTTGATCTTTGGAGGATATAATATGATGATTGAACATACATGGACCCTCTTGGCATGATTGAAGACCTTTGGAGTGGCTCAAATGGCTCATGGATTGCTCAGATCACAAACCCTAGATGCAGATGACTTTGAACCAATGTAGTGAAGCAAAAGTGCAATATGAGATGACATGATTGAACTTATGCAAATGAAAAGATCACAAGCCATGGTGTGAACTTAGTGAGGGAAAATTTGGGGTGTTTACAATAGCCATGACCAATGCTCTCAACTAGAGGAATCTCGTGTTGTTTCAACAGCAAGAGAGAATCACCTTGTTAGAAATAGACTGTCACACCACCTCTCCTCAACGGAGACCCCGACGATCACGCAGCACCTCTCCCTACGGCCGCAGACCCCAACTGGAGAGATCCTCGGCAGGGACGACGTTCCCCAGAGCCCAATAAGAACAAGGCCAGGGACTCCCTGAATAGTCCACCAGCCGACCAAGGGTATCCCCCCGCCGCGACCAAAGCCCTAGGGACGAGGACGACTCACCCCTGAGGAGAGATGAGGAAAATCCCCGCTGCCCACTTTCACGGGCCATCTTGGAGACCCAGCTCCCGCAGGCATGGAGAAGCCCTCTAACCTTTCCACGTATGACAGGACTACCGACCCCGACTATAACACCCGTTTATTTAATTAATTATTTAATTAAATATAATTGTGGCATGTTATGTTAAGTCGCGTTGATTTAAGTTGGTTTCCAAAATATTGGAATATTATGTTGATAATTATAAGTTGGTTTAAGTTGAATTAATTAATTAAGTTGATATAAGTTGTGGAAGACGGTATGGAATATTCTCTGGGTATTGTTGGATATGTTGTCAGAGTTGTTTGGACCGTTTGACTGATAATCGGAGGTTAATCGATTAAGTCGTGAATAAGTATTTATTTGTGAATTATTATTCGGTCGAGTTGGAGTTGTGGTAATTAAGTCATTAAGCCGGATAGTTGAGGAAATAATATTATAAGTGATATTATTGAATATCGGAGCGTGTTGGTTAATGGGCTGAACTTGCGTCGGAATTAGCAATTAAAGGGGTTTAAGAATTAGGCCCATTGGTATTATTTTGGATTATTATTAATTTAATAAAATAATTAGTCAAGGAAGAAAAATATCAATAGAAGTGGAACATGGAAGTTGGGAAAAAGAGGAGCGAAGAAATTGGGGAAAATCGTAAAAATTGGAGAACGAGGAAAAGTGGAGACAACGATTGTGAGAAGTCGCTGTCGGAAAGTAAAACCGGAAAGTCGATCGGAGATTCAAGCGGCCATAGATTAAGGTAAGGGTGGGGTTCGAAATCTATAACAGGGAATACGATGATTAATATGTGGGATTGGGGTTATATGAATTTCATACTGTCAGATGTTAAGGTTGTGTTGATTGTGTCGATTTTATTTGTTGCGAATAACATTATTTTCTGTGATAATTGATTAAGCAATTTGTCGTGAATTATGGATGGATTAATGGTTGAGAAATTATTGTTGATTAATCAATTTCAGGATAAACTGAACCGAGACGAAACACCCCCTTTTGCAATGCACGGATGGCGCTGGCCACCCATTACACATTAAGGGGTGGCGTAGGCCACCCATTTATGAAGAAGGAGTATGGCGTAGGCCATGCATCTTATGGTGCAGGCCGTGGCGCAGGCCATATGTTGAGAGTGTGGGGATGGCGCAGGCCATCCCTTTTCAGGTGGGGTCCACTATTTACCTTTTATTCTTAATTATAGGCACATAAATGTTTAGTATAATTAATTAGTAATGTTAATTGGTTTGTAAGAGGTGGAGTATAGCAGTAACATATTTTAGAAGATCATTGGATGAGACAAAAGTAAGAATATCAGTAGTAGCAGTTTAACAGAATTTAGGAATGACAGTAGTGGGTATAAGCAGAAAATAAAATTTAGCAGGTGTTGGCATTTTCCAGAATAGTTGGACGTTGATGACAAAATATTTTGGGGAGTAAAAGTGTCTATAATAGTAGGCTTTAGTTTATAGAGGTTGTGCATTACTTGTAGTAATAACAAAATATTACAAACAATGCCGATTTAGTCGAGTTAGCCAAATAAAGCGGAAAAAATTAGTTGTTCATAATTTAACGAAAATTGTCGAGTTAGTTCGGAATAATAAATAGGTGATTTTAGTCGGTGTATTTTGTAATTAGTGTTGAATGTGTGTATTTTCAAGTATAGTTGCTTATGTTGTGTTGTCCCGGTTTGGGAATGTGTAACACGGTGGGAGAACTGACTTTAGTTATGTTGCGGATAGCAAGAGTCGCCACCGACTTTTATTTTATCCAAAGGAAAGGCATAAAAGAACAGGAAAGACCTTTTAAAAGATTTTTGGGTCCGGGGGGTAGGTTATGTAAAGGGAAGGTGTTAGCACCCTTTACATCCATGGTTATCCATGGGCTCTTAGTTACTTAGCTCACTTTAAAATGTTTTTGAAATGTGAAGTATGTGAATAAAAATTTTCTTGAGTTTGATAATGATCCATGTACGGATGCGTAAAAAACCTTTGTTTTGAAAATTTGTTTGAAAATGTGAAGTGTTTAAAAAGTTTTGAAGAGTGAGCAAGTAACTATGAGGAACTTACCCTAAGTTTAAGTCTTTTATGTTCTTGGATCCTTTAAGTGGTATGACTATCCCTATTATTAAGGAATAGGTAGTCATTACCTTGGATGTGAGGGACAAGTGAAGGGACATTGTTATTTAGGCAACTGTGGGGTGTATTAAGCAATTTTTGGAGGGACTATCATCTTTATTCGAAAAGGGACAAGATCATTACGAAGGCAACATTCGAAAGGGACTTGATCTTTTATTTGTTAAGGGACTAGATGACTTTATTTTGAGGGACTTTTGCTTTATACACCCTACTTGACCTTTTTGATTAGGCAACATGAGAGGTATCCCTAAGGAAGTGAGATGGCGATCAAAGATCGACTTACGTGTGTGAGTGTACAATTTAATATTTATCTTTATATTTAAATGATCTAAATTAATTTTAAATAAACATACATGTTACACTCCCTATTTACTAACCATAGCATAAAATATAATTAATAAACATTATAAATATTACACCAAGGAGCAATTACAATAATAATAATAAAGCAATTTAAATAAATAAGCAAAATATATAAATAATTATAATTGGGTTAGTGAAAATAATAATAATAAAAATACCAAATTAAATGGGGTTAGTAATAATCATATAACCATAATTAATAATAATAATGAAATACACAAGAATATTATAATAAACAAAATTTTTAAAGGTTAATAAGAAAATATGAACAATTATATTAATTATTATAAAATTTGAAGTTATATGTAAATTATAAAATTAAATCAATTATGAACATATTATGAAAATAAAATTATAGTTACAAAAATTAAATTAGCAATTTTTTAATTAATTATGAACATACATTACATACAAAATCAAATTATAACCAATTATAAAATATTTACATATTATAAAAATAAATTAAGAATTTTAATTTTTAAACATATTTATATACAAAAATTTAGATTATAAGCAATTTATACATTAATAAAAATTAGATTAAGAATTTTAATTAAATCATGAATATAATACATATAAATAATAGCATTAAATAAATAGAAGAAGAAAAAATTAGGATTTGAGAAAAAATATGTTTTTAGGGTTTATAAAAATAAATTAGGTTTTATATAAAAAATGTTAAATATTAAATATTAATCTAATCATACAAATAAATTAAATATAATAACAATATACACATATTAAAAAAAAAAGAAATTAGTTTTAGAAAATATTTTAGGATTTATATTAGGATTTTAAAATTATAGTTTTAATTAATTAATATTAATAATAATCAAAACAAATAGAAAGAAAAAGAAAAAGAAAACTTACCTGGCTGGGTATTGAACCCAGCACCTCCTGCTCTCAAGAACACATGCCAGCAACCCCAACCACTGGGCCAACGCACGCAGGTGATAAAGAAAGGAGAAGAATTTGTTTTATGCCTTGTTCCTGAAAATCAAAGAAAAAGAAAGAAAAACAAAAGGCCTGGGGGGATCGAACCCAGGACCTTCACAATACACACAAACACCTTAACCAATCCAGCTGGGAGAGCGCACCTGTTAATATGGTGACTTTAATTCATTATATTTTAAGGTTGATAATTATCTAGAAAAAATAAGAAAAAGCGTGGTGAAGCCAGGATTCGAACTCCTGCCTATAAGTATCATACGCGCATCCTTCACCACTGGGACAAGCACAATGATTGTGATATAAAACAGAAACAATATCATAATATTTTAAAACAAAAGTTTGAATTTGAAATTCGCGCGCAACCCACTTCGTCTTCTTCCTTGAATTACCTGCGAAAATTGATGTGAATTTTCCTGCGAAATTTCCTGGGTGTTCATGAACCAGTAACCCTAGGTTTTTGGATCATCATGCAAACAACAAAATTAATACAAATTGACAGTCCAGATCAAACATACAAAGCTTATACATCATAACCATGTTCTTAAAAGTCATTTATCTCACATAAATCATGAATTCCCAATTTGAGAACTCAAACCCTAACAATGGTGTCTTTCGGTTTAGGGCATTTTCCTTCAATGTTTTTGTCCAGAAACATTCTATACATCATCACAAACATGATTAGACAAACAAAATTCATTAAAACACATTGAATTATTGAAATCGAAAAAAAATAGTTCAAGACCAAGAATGCTTCGGGATATGCATTATGTCATGGTTCAGAAGCATGTAAGTATTGGTTTCGATTCAGGGATGTGCAAGGATCATTGATATGTCCTCAAAATACCTTCAAATGCTTTGTAGAGTAGAAACTGAATTTGAAGTTTTGTGTGGTTTTTTGAAAATATGAACTTACACTTTGAGGCTGGAAATTCGTGTTTGGTGATTAGGTTTAAGTTATGTACTTATAGTGTGATCATTCTAGGTCAAAAAACTTGATGTTTGTGTGAAAGATTTGATCCAAAAAGATTGAGAAAGATAAGCTTTGAAATTCAAATATTTTTGCATAAACACTTTCTATTTCAAGCCAATCAACATTATCTTTGTATCAATTTGATCCATATTGAATTCATGACCTTCTAGAATCAAAAATAATTTTAAATCTTCACATTTAATATTTTATTTAAATTTAAAATGATTTTTAGTATAAAAAATCATAATAAATTAATTAAATAAAATAAAAATTATGAAAATATCAAAGAATTTTCGTGCATGATGTCATGGATTGCTTTGGGTCATTAAAAGTTCAGCCCACTTAGCAAAATTTGGTTTTAAACCTCCATTTGCTTCATAAACTTCCCTAAAATTTCCCAACTTTGCAAGGGCACACATCCTTCAATTTTAATGCTATGAGGGTGTTCTTGGACATTTTGGAAAGCTTGAAGAGTCCTCTAACCAACCCCACTGGTTTCATGTTCATATCATTTACCATTCTCAAGTTATGCCCTTTTGAAGTTGTTGACTTTTTGTTGACTTTCAAAAGAACCTATAATGTCTTAGCTCATACCTTCCAAATGAAGCATTTTTGGGATTGTCTTGTGAGACACAAATTGTAGAGAATTCAATTTCCTTCAAAATGAGCTTTGGATGGAGACTTGGTGATGAAGCATGTGAAAGTTATGGCTGGTCAAAGTTCAGTTGACTTTTACTGAGGAAACCCTAATTTAGAAACCCCTGATTCTTGATGATCTGAAACCTCCTTGATGAATCATGATCAACCCTTGATCAAATGATGAATTTTACTTCATATACTTGAGGTTGAAAAAAAATCATGAAGTTTGACTTTGGTTTGACCACATTTGACCTCAGTTTGACTTTTTAACTGCTTTGACTGGTTTTGACTTATCTGATCATCTGACTGAGCAAACTTTTGAGAAAAGTCTTGAAACTTGTCATGGGGGTTCTTATACCCATATAAGATGTTATGAAGCTCACTTGAAGTCTTGGAAGTTCATTTAGCCTGATTAAAGTCAAAACCCTAGTTTTGGATGCACTACTTAGGAGGTGCATTGTCTGAGGGAGTTGTCAAATCTTCTGACCATTTGTGAACTTTGTGAACCTTGTGAACCATCATAAAATGTCTTGTGAACCTTGTGAACCTCATGGGAGGTCTTGTGAACCTTGTGAACTTCATAAAGTGTCTTGTAGACTTCATGAACCTCATGAAAGGTCTTGTAAGTGTTGTGAATCTTGTGAACCTTGTGAACCTCATGAAGTATTTTGTAAACTTCATGAACCTCATGAAAGGTCTTGTAAGTGTTGTGAATCTTGTGAACCTTGTGAACCTCATGAAGTATTTTGTAAACTTCATGAACCTCATGAAAGGTCTTGTAAGTGTTGTGAATCTTGTGAACCTTGTGAACCTTCTTAGCACACAAAGTCTTGTTTTGTGAGGGCAAATTTTGGGGTGCAACAGCTGCCCCTGTTCAATTTTCTGAAACCTGAGGGGTTAGATTGGTATATTTGCCAGTCATGACCTGGAAGGTTGAAGGGGATTGAACACAAAAACCCAAAAATTTGCACTCACCAGTGCATAGAGTGATACAGATGATTAGTTGAATATGCTTGAGTGGGCTTAAAGATGCCACTTGGAGAAAAATTCTTTAGGTACATTTCTTGGAGGATAAAGTAGTCCAAAATATGAAGGCATAATAATAGCTTTCAGGAAGATAAACAACGTCCTGAGGAAATGATATGCTTTCAGAAAGATAAACAACGTTCTGAGGTAATAATATGCTTTCAGGATGATAACAACGTCCTGAGGTAGGGGTGATAGCTTTCAGGAAGATAAATAACGTCCTGAGGAAGTGGTAACCTTTGGGAAGATAAACAACGGCCCAAAATAATATGCTTTCAGGAGGATAAAGCAGTCCTGAGGTAATGATATAACCTTTGGGAAGATAAACAATGGCCCAAGGAGATAATATGCTTTCAGGAGGATAAAGCAGTCCTGAGGTAATGATATAACCTTTGGAAAGATAAACAACGGCCCAAGGAGATAATATGCTTTCAGGAGGATAAAGCAGCCCTGAGGAAGTGATGATATAACCTTTGGGAAGATAAACAACGGCCCAAGGAGATAATATGCTTTCAGGAGGATAAAGCAGTCCTGAGGAAGTGATGATATAACCTTTGGGAAGATAAACAACGGCCCAAGGAGATAATATGCTTTCAGGAGGATAACAACGTTCTAAGGAAGTGGTAACCTTTGGGAAGATAACAACGGCCCAAGGTAAAAATATGCTTTCAGGAGTATAAACAACATCCTGAGGAAGTGATGATAGCTTTCAGGAAGATAAACAACGTCCCGAGGAGATAGTATGCTTTCAGGAGGATAAACAACGTCCTGAGGTATAAGAAGCTTTCAGGAGGATAAACAACGTCCTGAGGGAATGATATGCTTTCAGGAGGATAACAACGTCCTGAGGAAATGATAACTTTTGGGAAGATAAACAACGGCCCAATAGTCACAATTTGTTAATGAAGTCTGTATGCTGGAGAATTAACCTGAAAACAAGGTAGCATTCTGTATGGTAATATTAGTTTATGCATTATGTATGCATGTATAATATGATGCACTTAAGTAATGTATTATGTATCTGTGGATATGTATATTATGGTATGATGTAAATGATGTATGTATGATATGATGCTGCCTGAAGCGTCTGGATATCTTTGTATAACAACTGCTGGCCAGGGAAAATAAATCCCGATTCGTTGCTGGAGGATATGAGGAACTCGTTCCCGTCTTGTTTGATAACATAGTATATATAACCTCCCATCTTCGTTTGATAGTAAGGTATCCATAACCTCCCGTCTTCTTTTGATAGTAAGGTATCCATAACCTCCCGTCTTCGTTTGATAGTAAGGGTATACATAACCTCCCGTCTTCGTCCGATAGTAAGGTATACATAACCTCCCGTCTTCGTTCGTCGTACTCATATTGGAAAAATAAATTCCCGACTATCCGTATGAGGATAAAAGAGATGGATATAAATTCCAAGGGAGATGTGACTCGAAGTATTTATGAAGATGGATTTGCCCCACTGGGGGACTTGTAGCTGTCTTGTAGGGATGGACCGGCGAAGCTTCGTTGAAATCCTTCCCTCGTTCGTCCTTAGTAAATACTATTACTGTATTTTTATGCATTTCTGGTAAACATCGATCATATTAAGCATTTATGCATTTCTGGTAAACATCAATCATATTCAAAAGCATACATATATTCAAACACAACCAATGGACGTTTCGCTTATGTAAATAGGGTAAAAGTAAATCTGGATTTAGAGGGAAAAGTAAAGCTGAACTTGAAAAACAGAATCGTTTCAACTTCGAGAGTGTATAACCAATTGGATTTGGAGCTCTTGAAATTCTTAACTTTCCTGAATACCTTCCCAGAAATCCTCATAGCTGGATCTGAAGACATGATACTGACACCATCTGATACTACTGGCGTAGACAATTAATTTCCACAATGGCTTCTGCTGAGAATCCAATATCAAGGTAATACAATGAGAGGAACGTGTCTTCAAATAGTGATGGACCATATACGCTCCGGGTATTAGATTTGAAAAGAAAGCATTGCCCCTTGGTTGAGGATGAATTGTCCCATATTGGAAGTATCTGAATGTAGTTACCTCAAGAGAAATAAACAGAGTGCTTCACAACAATATGCCCCTGACATCATGAAATTCACATATATGAGGAGAGTTGCCTCTAGCTATTAAGCATTGTTGAATCTGGACCTGATCGCCCCAAATGAATTGAACAATAAGTTGGTATGCCCCTTGACTGGGAAACAGTGACTATGCCCCTGGCATTATGAACTTTGTAATGTTACCTTCAGTAATTTAGACAGATGTGGAGATCTGCCCCTAGATACTTAAACATAACTGAATCATGTCCTGATTGCCCCACATGAGTTAGGTAGTATCATGGCCTGCCCCCTTGATTGGGATATAATGACTATGCCCCTTTGTATACATGGACTTTGATCCAGGAAGCAACTTTGTTCATCGGAAGGACTTTGGTTCATTGAACATTCATCCTGTAAGTTTCTCCATTCGTCAAACACTCAGGTATATGCAAACAAATATATTAAAAAATGCAATGCTTATGTCTGTCTTGAAGTTTTTTGAAAAAGAATTATTTAAAAAAACAAAAAAAAATTTATTAAGAAAACTGTGATATTAACTCAAGTTTTATAATAAGCCCTAAAGGAGTCAGGATACCTTTTTGTAGCAGTACGCTTTCAAACTAACCATGCTTCAGTTAGGACTTTTAAAGGGTTATAACGTGGCCTGGTTCACGGTTTAAGAAACAAAGGATAAAGGCTCAAATTTTATTTGTACCCAACCCAATCTCCATGATGTTCTTCAATCATATACTCAGTTAACTTATGCATTGAGGTTCCAAAGTAGTTTGGAATTATAACACTTACATTTGTGATGGTTCAGAAACCAAAAATTTATTTGAACATTCAGTCATCTTTCTTTGTTGAGGATTCATAGTGACCTCCTTTTTTCTTCTCTTTTGACTTTATTATCCCTTCTTTTTGCCTGAACTGCTTATTTCAAAATTACAGTCAGCGGAATTTCTCAATTTTTTTTACTAAGTCTCCTTCATAGGTTTTGACTTAGTGGGGTTTTGCTTTTGCTGGATATTGACTGTCAGGTTTAATGATTACAGAGAACCATCATTAGTTGTGTACAACACATATAATTGGCATATTTAAGTTAACCGAGTAACTACCCTGCCCCAGGTTATGAATAAGGGTTTTAATTTGTGCGAGAATAAAAACTCCTACTTCATAGGCTCAAAAGGGTTAACTAGGGATTAACTTCCTTATATCTCCACTGTTTAGGAATTGAAACAATGCCTGTACATCGTCAGCATAGTCTGTTCAAAAGCATACTGCCTAATATTATGGTATTGTTTTCGTCATCCTCCCTCCACAGGCTTATAGCTTTATCAGGAGTTAAATATCACAAGATAGAAATAAGAAGCATAATTCAAAATATAGTGGAACGAATGGATTAATTCAAGACAAACATATGCAATGCATTAATGAAAACAAAAGTTTAACATAATAGTAAGTGTTTAAACAAATAAAAGAAATTACAAATGAAAACTCAAATGTTGTCCCATCCAGTTGGCTGAATGTCCTTAATTGCAATCTGTGAACTTTGAGGAGCAGTATACTTCACCATGAAATCAAATTTACCACTTGGATGTCCCAAGGTGCCCCATATCCCAACAGGAATAGGTAGGCTTCCTTTCTTGCTACACTGGGCAACTTGTCTTGCAGCTTCGGTGTTTGATGGGTGATAGTAGAATTCAACTTGACCTTCTGGAGTAACCTCTAGGATTCCTTCGTCAATCAGGTCTTGAATCTTTTTCTTCAATGTCCAACAACTATTAGTATCATGTCCAGGACTGTTGGAGTGATACCCACACCTTGCCTTGGGATTATAGCGAGGAGAGGAAGTTTTAGGATTTTGAGGAGAATTTTTCAAGGAAATTAGTTTCATCTCCAACAAGCATTGCAGAACTTGTGACATCGGAGTGCTGAATTTGATAAACTGCCTTCTATATTTCTTGTGTTGAGGTGGATTAACCTTATCAGGTCTTTCTTCTTCAACTGAAGAACAATCAATGGCAACCTGTTTCTTACCTTCTTTTATCCTCATCTTCCTTTCAACCAAATCAGCTTGTTTTAACGGAGGTTGATTGACAATTAGATTCCTGACTCCATTATTTTGAAGTTTTTGGACAAAGGTTCTCAGCTCTTCTTGCCCCTGAGCTAAACTTTGGATAAGAGTCACCTGGCCATTCATCTGGATCCTCATTTATGTTATCTCAGCTCGCAATTGTTCCAACTGACCATCCTTGTTGTCCTCAGGACTCTTCTTCTTAGCCAACAGTGTCTTCAACTCATCTTGTCCCTTGGACAAGTTCAGAATCAACTCTTGGAATCGGGCATTCTGAGCCTGGAGATTTTTAACTGTTTGTTCAAGAGCCATTGCTGAAATAAATAGCGAGAAGATAAGAAACCTGTGCACAATTAACCTGTGATGCTATGATATGTTAATGCGTATGCAATGTTTTCAAGGACCGCAGGATTTAAATTTGCTTAAACAAACAAGAAGGTAAACTTTTATTAGTAATAAACTTGTTTTGCCTCTTGGGCTTACAGAAATGAGATGAAATAAATACAAAAGATGGGGTTTTAAGTCTCCCATGGACGTTTCCTCTTTGTGTTGAGGTATGAGTTGAGATTCCGTTCCTCGTGAAGTTGCTTTGTTAGTTCCAGGATTCTTTCTTGGCTTGCTTTGTAATGAGCCTCGAAAGTATCCCTTTGTTCCTTCAACTGGATCCAGGATCTCTGCAAGTCTTCCATGTCAGTAGGCATGTCTGGGTGAAGGATGGTATAAGCAGTATCTCCTTCAGCAACAGGTTCCATGGTAACTGGCAGGATAGCAGGATATGGCATCATGAGAGTCTGAGCACGAGATCGCACCCATCTGAGATAAACCTCCATAGGAATAGTGTACTTAGGCTCCAGAGTCTTGCTGTCAACCTTGTTAACTTTTCCCCAGGCTCGTATGAATTTCTGACGGTAACCTTGAAGATCGTTGTCGTAATCAAACACAATGCCCTGAATCAACATGTCATGTGGACCATCACTCCGAGCGTAACCAAACTGTCGTAAAGCTAGAGAGGGGTTGTAGGTGATGCCTCCTCTTATGCCCAGAAGTGGCACATTAGGGAACTCCCCACAACGATCAATGATAGTGACATTCTCCATAGATCTGGAGCACCAATGGATATCTGAATGCGAGAGTGACATGATCCTCTTGGACCACCTGAACCCTTGCTCATTCTTCATTACTGAGCGAGGAAGGTGAGAAATAAACCACCTAGATAGCAAAGGTATGCAACACATCAAAGTTCCTCTTGCTTTTGTAGTACGAGTATGAAGAGAGTGCAGGATGTCCCCAAGTAATGTAGGCACTGGATTGTGACTCAGGAATATGTTGATGGCATGAACGTCTATGAACTGATCAGGATTGGGGAACAACACTAAGCCATAAATCAATAAGGCTAAGATCTCCTCAAAAGCATCATAGCTCATAGCCTTCAAGAACACTTGAGTTTTATCCATTAATACCTTAGCAAGAATACCCTTAACTCCGCTTCTCGTTTCTAGAACAATATCAGACTTCTTCAGATGTAGAGCTGCAGCAATAACCTCAGGTTTAGGCTCTTTCTCCAAGCCTGTGAAGGGTCTTTGATCAAGAACAGGTATACCCAGAAGTTTAGAGAACTCTTCCATTGTAGGAACCAGCTGATAGTCGGGGAATGTGAAGCAATGGTGCTTAGGATCAAAGAACTGAAACAGGACACTCATCATGTCTTCATTGAACCCTGAGGTGACTAGATCCAATAGGTGACCATGTCTCTTGATGAACTGGGAATGATCAGACACTTGAGAAACCAACTCTTTAAGCTTAGCAGGTATGCCTACAAAGTTGATCCTGATAGTGTTTCTACGAGTAGAAGCCATGACCTGCAACAAAGAACAAAGATAAATCCTTTGGTCCTTGAAATGGTTAGTGAAAATGCTATGCTTATGATGCATGATGATGTCATGATGTTATGCTCAATCACAAACATGTGGCACACACAAACAAGTCACACAATAGCCCTAGGTTTAAAGGCTTGCATGAGGTTTAAAGGTAAATACCCTCCCCTGAAGTTAGTTGGTTCATCCTGTCCTATAAAGTAACCAGGT
The DNA here is from genome assembly GCA_963966055.1 of Lathyrus aphaca. Taxonomy (NCBI): domain Eukaryota; kingdom Viridiplantae; phylum Streptophyta; class Magnoliopsida; order Fabales; family Fabaceae; genus Lathyrus; species Lathyrus aphaca. The sequence continues at coordinate 218,884,679 of OZ014520.1, read as the reverse complement.
TCTAAGGGATCTCAATATCATTGATCCTTCACAAGGGTGGTTGTTCAGTAGGCAACTTACTTGCCAACCAAAACCCTCCAAGTTTAGGATCTCAATGAGCGTAGTATCGAGTATCAACCAACTTCAGTCTTCACCAAAGCCGATTATCTCACTACTTTCTAAAGGCCAAGATGGGATAACTAGGGTTCTAAAAGATAGTTAGTGCATTGACAACATATGGCAGCCTCAGATTATCCTCAACTTGACTTAAGGAACATAATCACCAACCAAGAAGTCACACTAACTATGGCCACCAGATCAACCATATCGGTATACGCCGTATAGTTTCCTTGGTCTATTGCCATTTACCTAAGGTACACTAGATCCGGGTTAGGATCTTTCACACATAAGAGCATCCCAACAGATAAGTATAAAGCAAACAAGGCAAACAATTTTAAAGTGATCTAATTCCTAAGGTTACCCCTCTTTAATGTTGTCCCCAGCAGAGTCGCCAGTTCTGTAACACGGTGGGAGAACTGACTTTAGTTATGTTGCGGATAGCAAGAGTCGCCACCGACTTTTATTTTATCCAAAGGAAAGGCATAAAAGAACAAGAAAGACCTTTTAAAAGATTTTTGGGTCCGGGGGGTAGGTTATGTAAAGGGAAGGTGTTAGCACCCTTTACATCCATGGTTATCCATGGGCTCTTAGTTACTTAGCTCACTTTAAAATGTTTTTGAAATGTGAAGTATGTGAATAAAAATTTTCTTAAGAGTTTGATAATGATCCATGTACGGATGCGTAAAAAACCTTTGTTTTGAAAATTTGTTTGAAAATGTGAAGTGTTTAAAAAGTTTTGAAGAGTGAGCAAGTAACTATGAGGAACTTACCCTAAGTTTAAGTCTTTTCTGTTCTTGGATCCTTTAAGTGGTATGACTATCCCTATTATTAAGGAATAGGTAGTCATTACCTTGGATGTGAGGGACAAGTGAAGGGACATTGTTATTTAGGCAACTGTGGGGTGTATTAAGCAATTTTTGGAGGGACTATCATCTTTATTCGAAAAGGGACAAAATCATTACGAAGGCAACATTCGAAAGGGACTTGATCTTTTATTTGTTAAGGGACTAGATGACTTTATTTTGAGGGACTTTTGCTTTATACACCCTACTTGACCTTTTTGATTAGGCAACATGAGAGGTATCCCTAAGGAAGTGAGATGGCGATCAAAGATCGACTTACGTGTGTGAGTGTACAATTTAATATTTATCTTTATATTTAAATGATCTAAATTAATTTTAAATAAACATACATGTTACACTCCCTATTTACTAACCATAGCATAAAATATAATTAATAAACATTATAAATATTACACCAAGGAGCAATTACAATAATAATAATAAAGCAATTTAAATAAATAAGTAAAATATATAAATAATTATAATTGGGTTAGTGAAAATAATAATAATAAAAATACCAAATTAAATGGGGTTAGTAATAATCATATAACCATAATTAATAATAATAATGAAATACACAAGAATATTATAATAAACAAAATTTTTAAAGGTTAATAAGAAAATATGAACAATTATATTAATTATTATAAAATTTGAAGTTATATGTAAATTATAAAATTAAATCAATTATGAACATATTATGAAAATAAAATTATAGTTACAAAAATTAAATTAGCAATTTTTTAATTAATTATGAACATACATTACATACAAAATCAAATTATAACCAATTATAAAATATTTACATATTATAAAAATAAATTAAGAATTTTAATTTTTAAACATATTTATATACAAAAATTTAGATTATAAGCAATTTATACATTAATAAAAATTAGATTAAGAATTTTAATTAAATCATGAATATAATACATATAAATAATAGCATTAAATAAATAGAAGAAGAAAAAATTAGGATTTGAGAAAAAATATGTTTTTAGGGTTTATAAAAATAAATTAGGTTTTATATAAAAAATGTTAAATATTAAATATTAATCTAATCATACAAATAAATTAAATATAATAACAATATACACATATTAAAAAAAAAGAAATTAGTTTTAGAAAATATTTTAGGATTTATATTAGGATTTTAAAATTATAGTTTTAATTAATTAATATTAATAATAATCAAAACAAATAGAAAGAAAAAGAAAAAGAAAACTTACCTGGCTGGGTATTGAACCCAGCACCTCCTGCTCTCAAGAACACATGCCAGCAACCCCAACCACTGGGCCAACGCACGCAGGTGATAAAGAAAGGAGAAGAATTTGTTTTATGCCTTGTTCCTGAAAATCAAAGAAAAAGAAAGAAAAACAAAAGGCATGGGGGATCGAACCCAGGACCTTCACAATACACACAAACACCTTAACCAATCCAGCTGGGAGAGCGCACCTGTTAATATGGTGACTTTAATTCATTATATTTTAAGGTTGATAATTATCTAGAAAAAATAAGAAAAAGCGTGGTGAAGCCAGGATTCGAACTCCTGCCTATAAGTATCATACGCGCATCCTTCACCACTGGGACAAGCACAATGCTTGTGATACAAAACAGAAACAATATCATAATATTTTAAAACAAAAGTTTGAATTTGAAATTCGCGCGCAGCCCACTTCGTCTTCTTCCTTGAATTACCTGCGAAAATTGATGTGAATTTTCCTGCGAAATTTCCTGGGTGTTCATGAACCAGTAACCCTAGGTTTTTGGATCATCATGCAAACAACAAAATTAATACAAATTGACAGTCCAGATCAAACATACAAAGCTTATACATCATAACCATGTTCTTAAAAGTCATTTATCTCACATAAATCATGAATTCCCAATTTGAGAACTCAAACCCTAACAATGGTGTCTTTCGGTTTAGGGCATTTTCCTTCAATGTTTTTGTCCAGAAACATTCTATACATCATCACAAACATGATTAGACAAACAAAATTCATTAAAACACATTGAATTATTGAAATCGAAAAAAAATAGTTCAAGACCAAGAATGCTTCGGGATATGCATTATGTCATGGTGCAGAAGCATGTAAGTATTGGTTTCGATTCAGGGATGTGCAAGGATCATTGCTATGTCCTCAAAATACCTTCAAATGCTTTGTAGAGTAGAAACCGAATTTGAAGTTTTGTGTGGTTTTTTGAAAATATGAACTTACACTTTGAGGCTGGAAATTCGTGTTTGGTGATTAGGTTTAAGTTATGTACTTATAGTGTGATCATTCTAGGTCAAAAAACTTGATGTTTGTGTGAAAGATTTGATCCAAAAAGATTGAGAAAGATAAGCTTTGAAATTCAAATATTTTTGCATAAACACTTTCTATTTCAAGCCAATCAACATTATCTTTGTATCAATTTGATCCATATTGAATTCATGACCTTCTAGAATCAAAAATAATTTTAAATCTTCACATTTAATATTTTATTTAAATTTAAAATGATTTTTAGTATAAAAAATCATAATAAATTAATTAAATAAAATAAAAATTATGAAAATATCAAAGAATTTTCGTGCATGATGTCATGGATTGCTTTGGGTCATTAAAAGTTCAGCCCACTTAGCAAAATTTGGTTTTAAACCACCATTTGCTTCATAAACTTCCCTAAAATTTCCCAACTTTGCAAGGGCACACATCCTTCAATTTTAATGCTATGAGGGTGTTCTTGGACATTTTGGAAAGCTTGAAGAGTCCTCTAACCAACCCCACTGGTTTCATGTTCATATCATTTACCATTCTCAAGTTATGCCCTTTTGAAGTTGTTGACTTTTTGTTGACTTTCAAAAGGACCTATAATGTCTTAGCTCATACCTTCCAAATGAAGCATTTTTGGGATTGGCTTGTGAGACACAAATTGTAGAGAATTCAATTTCCTTCAAAATGAGCTTTGGATGGAGACTTGGTGATGAAGCATGTGAAAGTTATGGCTGGTCAAAGTTCAGTTGACTTTTACTGAGGAAACCCTAATTTAGAAACCCCTGATTCTTGATGATCTGAAACCTCCTTGATGAATCATGATCAACCCTTGATCAAATGATGAATTTTACTTCATATACTTGAGGTTGACAAAAAATCATGAAGTTTGACTTTGGTTTGACCACATTTGACCTCAGTTTGACTTTTTAACTGCTTTGACTGGTTTTGACTTATCTGATCATCTGACTGAGCAAAATTTTGAGAAAAGTCTTGAAACTTGTCATGGGGGTTCTTATACCCATATAAGATGTTATGAAGCTCACTTGAAGTCTTGGAAGTTCATTTAGCCTGATTAAAGTCAAAACCCTAGTTTTGGATGCACTACTTAGGAGGTGCATTGTCTGAGGGAGTTGTCAAATCTTCTGACCATTTGTGAACTTTGTGAACCTTGTGAACCATCATAAAATGTCTTGTGAACCTTGTGAACCTCATGGGAGGTCTTGTGAACCTTGTGAACTTCATAAAGTGTCTTGTAGACTTCATGAACCTCATGAAAGGTCTTGTAAGTGTTGTGAATCTTGTGAACCTTGTGAACCTCATGAAGTATTTTGTAAACTTCATGAACCTCATGAAAGGTCTTGTAAGTGTTGTGAATCTTGTGAACCTTGTGAACCTCATGAAGTATTTTGTAAACTTCATGAACCTCATGAAAGGTCTTGTAAGTGTTGTGAATCTTGTGAACCTTGTGAACCTTCTTAGCACACAAAGTCTTGTTTTGTGAGGGCAAATTTTGGGGTGCAACAGAGTGTTTTTAAGTTGAAGGTCGAAGGACCAATGTTGATTATTAAAGTTGTAGGTCGTATGACAAATGTTGTAAGTTATAGGCCTTTGGCCAAAGTTGAATCGGCGTTTTATTAAAGTTGTTATGTTGTTCGATGTATGTTGTTTGCAGTTGATTATTGTTATGTGTTGAGTCGTTGTATCATGGCATACATTGCATTTTCTAAGTTAGAGTGGATGCTTACCATGTTGGCCTGGATTGACAAATTTATTAAGTTGAAGGCTTATGCCTTGCAGATACCTCGATAACCTGGTATATTCTAAGTCGTGAGTTTTACTCCAATGGTACCACATGCATATGCATAGTCGGGTCGCATCCTGTATCGCCTTATTTATGTTGTTTATATTGATTATGTTTGTTGAAGTTGATAAAGTTGTCCATGTTGTTTAAGTTGATAAAGTTGTTTGAGTTGCCCAAGTTGATGAAGTTGTTTAGGTTGAATTGTGTTGGTGATATGATTTAAGTTGATTATATGTTATGTTGAATACGTTGATTATATGATTTTGTTGAATGAGGTGACTATATGGTTATGTGGCTTGAGTTTTTTATATGTTTATGTTCATAAATTCGATTATGCTGATATTGAAGAAGTTGAATATGTTTTATAAGTTTGTCGAAGTTGATGAAGGTGTCTATGCTAATTTTATAGTTGAAACTGGTTATGTTGTGTGTAAATTAAGTTGATAAAGTATGTTGACTAATTGGGAGTGATTGGTAAGATGTCGTTGTTGGATAGTATGAAAAATTGTATGATTATATCTAGCGTATTAATTATCATACTCTTGTTTATATGGTTCGATATCTCACCTCTTCTGTGTTGAATGTTACCCTTGGTTGGTAACGTGCAGGTTAGCTTGAAGGAAGATTGTTATCTTCAATATAGTTCGAGTCAATCGCCGCTCTGATACGTAACACTCGGGGGGTTGATGCTCGTTATATCATTATAGTTTTCTTTGTTGTTGTTGTATTTAAAAGTTGAAGATGAATAAAAGAATAAGTTGCTATAAGTTGTTTTTTAAGTTGAATAATAAATTGTTATGTCATGACAATGATGTTGATAATTATGAACACGTTATTTAATGATAAAAATGTTTTGGTTTATATAGAATAAATGAAGTTGTTGTTGTCTCTCGATCCATATGTGTTATGTATCCATGTTGATATGCGCTTAAATGTTGATGTTTTTAAAGCCGAAATTGTGGCATCCTATATTGTTGTTGAATTTTTGAAACTCTTATTTATGAATTTCCGTCGGGTAGATTTGGGGTGTTACATTAGTGGTATCAGAGCAGGTCGGTCCGTCCAATCAATGTTGTTAATTTCGTTTATTCCCTAGTGAGTGATATGTGTGAGAAACACTATCGACACTTGTTTGTTGGTTTCTAGTCGTTGCCCGCAGGTGTTAGTTTGGAATTAAGTGGGGGACAACTTGTCTCCCAGACTGTTGTTGGAATGTAGAAGTTGGTTCAAAGCTAAGGTTGATTGCAAGAGTGCAAGGTGTTGAAGCGGTGTTGTGGCGGACCGACGAGAGTATGGACTCCTGAATTCATATCGGTCGAGTTTGAGATGTGTGTAGATTATGGATGGTGAGTTGATGGAGAATAAGGAATTATCCCAAAGGAAGTGATAAGTTGATGGATCAAGTCGGTAGATTAATATGCCTTGAGTATAGTTGGATTAAAGTCGAGTAGTTTTTGTAGTTGGATGCAAAGCAAAGAATTTTGGTAGATCTTGGAAGTAAACGGAGAGAGGTGGAATTTATATTCATCAATCTCAAAATTTTGGTTTTGGCAATCTTGGAGCAGCTGTCACGAGAGGTGGCATAACGTTTTGCTCGTGATTTGGATTGAAGCGGTTCTGGACTTTTTGAAAAGCTTATGAAATTTTATACAGTTTGCATATAAGATTTGCCTTCGGGAGGTTTATGAAGAGGGAGATAAGTGCGTTTTAATAGTTGGGTATGCTGCTGATTTTTTGAAAAATTCTGCATACGGGAATTCTGAACCAGTCCCATTGTAAGGAGGATAACGTTTTACTCGTAAGTCAGATTCAAGCCATTTTTGAACTTCTGGAATCTGCAAGATATTATCTCCAAGTTAAAATATAATTTCGTGAGTTGGAGGTTTTTATTGGAAGAGAAAATTGTGTTCAAAGTTGAGCGTTTATTGCTGAAATTTTTGGAAAGATGATGACGAGTGTGGAACGTTGATAGGAATAATATGTAGGTATTAGAAGGAATGCGGAAGTATCGGAGAATGCATAGAGATGCGATTTATGTAGAATGAGGACGATTAAAGTTCCGATGTTAGATGATGGTAATGTTGGGAAGAAAACCGATGTTTGCTTAGTTGAAAATTTTAACTTGGAGGAAAGTTGTAGTTGGAAGCGAACCGAATTGGATTATGCTTGATGTTGTGGATACTCTGATGTTAGGAGGATAATTAAAGTTGTGTTGTGCAATGATCGTGTATAAGAGATTGTGTGTTGGATTTTGGAGGATTTGGTATAATTGACGAAGTCGAAATTAAGGGGACTAAGAAGATGTTGATGAGCATTAGAGAGTTGGCGGAGTTTTATGCTTATGGACTCTGGGAACAAGTTGAAGTACGCTATTGTGTTGGGTAATGACGATTTATGCCACCGTTATGGTTGTCGGCTGTCTATTGACAAATTGAGGAACTGATCACCCTTAATCTATTGTTGATAGTAGACAGAATCATAATTGATGGATAGATGTGTCGTGCCAACTAGAATAGTATGTATGTCGAAATTGGTTAAAGTCAAGCCAAGCGTTTGAGGATTGTTTGATTTGTCGAAGGTGATTCATATATAAGAAAATTAGTTGGATTTAAAAGATGATAGTATGAAGTTGCATTTGGATTGAATAGTAATAAAGAAACTCATAGTTGAATTCTAGATAATCTGAGTGTTATTTTGTGATGAATCAAGTGACTTGAGACTTGAAGCTTTCTTGATATTATTCGAGAGGAAAGTAAGTGGAAATTGAAAACTGTGATTTGGCAAGACTGTCAGATAAATTTAAGTTGCAAAGTATTACAAGAAGTGAAATTATAGGTGTGTTTATTAAGGTGCGATTTGTGGTTGGAACAAGAAGAGTCGTATGGTTTGTCGATTCAGATAAGAAGTTATGAAGAAGTCGTGTCGGCGTGAGTAAGAATCGAGTATTCGGTAGGTTGTAGGTTGAATTATTTAGAAGCAAAGGGTATGGATTATCTTGTGGAGATTCGTTGGACCCTTTTACCATACGTTGGTGTAATGATGTTGCGTGGTTAAGATGGTTTTCAAAGGACGCGTTGTTAAAAGATAGTAAAGTTGTAGTTATGTTGAGGATAATTGGGAAGTGTAAGTACATATTATTCAAGATTGGGAAGTAGTTGTCGTTGTAATTACGTCAAACATTCAAAGTTATTGTCTTATGGACCTAGGTTGGAAGTATTCTGTAACTACAAGAGTTAGAAAACCTATTGAAATGAATTTCGAAGGATTAAGTCGGAGGCTTTGTTGATATGTCGATTTTGATGATTGGAAGTTCGAGTTAGACTCGGTAAACTTTGTATTTTGTAAGTAGTCAGGGTGTGCAGCGAATGCGTGGCGTAATGCAGTTGTTCATATATGAATGACAAGTATAATGATAAGTTGTGAGTTGGTTACCATTGTATTGTGTTGATAGTTGTCAAGTGTATTGCTTGATGGGTCTTCGTGTTGTTGTCGCCATCGAAGTCATGGATTATTGTTTGTGGTATACATGGGTTGCCTTCGAAGCTGAGAGTTGATTAGTCGAATGGATTAAGTAGTTGGAGTAGTTGAATCGGATAAATTTTCGAGGACGAAAATATTCTAATTGGGGGAGAGTTGTAACGCCCATTTATTTAATTAATTATTTAATTAAATATAATTGTGGCATGTTGTTTTAAGTCGCGTTGATTTAAGTTTGTTTCCAAAATATTGGAATATTATGTTGATAATTATAAGTTGGTTTAAGTTGAATTTAATTAATTAAGTTGATATAAGTTGTGGAAGACGGTATGAAATATTCTCCGGGTATTGTTGGATATGTTGTTAGAGTTGTTTGGACCGTTTGGCTGATAATCGGAGGTTAATCGATTAAGTCGTGAATAAGTATTTATTTGTGAATTATTATTCGGTCAAGTTGGAGTTGTGGTAATTAAGTCATTAAATCGGAAAGTCGAGGAAATAATATTATAAGTGATATTATTGAATATCAGAGCATGTTGGTTAATGAGCTGAAATTGCGTCGGAATTAGAAATTAAAGGGGTTTAAGAATTAGGCCCATTGGTATTATTTTGGATTATTATTAGTTTAATAAAAATAATTAGTCAAGGAAGAAAAATATCAGTAGAAGTGGAACGTGGAAGTTGGAAAAAAGGGGAACGAAGAAATTGGGGAAAATCGAGAAAATTGGAGAACGAGGAAAAATGGAGAAAACGATTATGAGAAGTCGCCATCGGAAAGTAAAACCGAAAAGTCGATCGAAGATTCGAGCGACCATCGATCAAGGTAAGGGTGGGGTTCGAACTCTATAACTAGGAATACGATGATTAATATTTGGGATTGGGGTTATATGAATTTCATACTGTCGGATGTTAAGGTTGTGTTGATTGTGTCAGTTTTATTTGTTGCGAATAATATTATTTTCTGTGATAATTGAGTAAGTGATTTGTCGTGATTTATGGTTGAATTAATGGTTGAGAAATTGTTGTTGATTAATCAGTTTATGGAGAAATTAAATCGGGACGAAAAACCCCCTTTTGCATTGCACGGATGGCGCTGGCCACCCACTACACATTAGGGGTGGCGCAGGACACCCATTTATGAAGAAGGAGTATGGCGCAGGCCATGCATCTTATGGTGCAGGCCTTGGCGCAGGCCACAAGTTCAGAGTGTGGGGATGGTGCAGGACATCCCTTTTCAGGTGGGGTCCACTATTTACCTTTTATTCTTAATTATAGGCACATAAATGTTTAGTATAATTAATTAGTAATGTTAATTGGTTTGTAAGAGGTGGAGTATATCAGTAGCATATTTTAGCAGATCATTGGAAGAGACAAAAGTAAGAATATCAATAGTAGCAGTTTAGCAGAATTTAAGAATGACAGTAGTGAGTTTAAGCAGAAAATAAAATTTAGCAGGTGTTGGCATTTTCCAGAATAGTTGGACGTTGATGACAAAATATTTTGGGGAGTAAAAGTGTCTATAATAGTAGGCTTTAGTTGACAGAGGTTGTTCATTAGTTGTAGTAATAACAGAATATTAAAAACAGTGCCGATTTAGTCGAGTTAGCCAAATTACGCGGAAAAAATTAGTTGTTCGAAATTTAACAAAAATTGTCGAGTTAGTTCGTAATAATAAATAGGTGATTTTAGTCGGTGTATTTTGTAATTAGTGTTGAACGTGTGTATTTTCCAGTATAGTTGCTTATGTTGTGTTGTCTTGGTTTGAGAATATTTTTAAGTTGAAGGTCGAAGGACCAATGTTGATTATTAAAGTTGTAGGTTGTATGACCAACATTGTAAGTTGTAGGCCTCTGGCCAAAGTAGAATCGGTGTTGAATTAAAGTTGCTATGTTGTTTGTTGTATGTTGGTTCCAGTTGATTGTTGTTATGTGTTGAGTCGTTATATCATGGAATACATTGGATTTTCTAAGTTGGAGCGAATGCTCACCATGTTGGCTTGGATTGACAAATTTATTAAGTTGAATGCTTATGCCTTGCAGATACCTCGATAACCTGGTATATTCTAAGTTGGGAGTTTTACTCCAATGGTACCACATGCATATGCATTTGAATCATAACTTCATGCAGAAGCCCAGTAGAAGTGAAACCCTAATTTGGCCTTTTTCATCAGGAGATGTTACACTGCTTGCCTCCTTTGATCAAATCAAATCTTCCCATGGCTTGTGGCTTCAAATGAAGACTTGTGGGATATTGTGGACCCTTAGCATGATGTTGAGAAGCTTTGTGGCCCTTTGATTAGCTTTGTAATGCCTTCAGTTGCTCCAGTCATTGACCACATACATATGCCTCAGCCATGCTACACATGATGCAATGTTTTTTTTGGTTATTTTATGAATTTATGTATGCAAAATGTTGAGGAAATGAGAGGGAAAATTTTGAGGTATTACAAGTTTGACTTTGGATTTTTTAGGAGAGGCCTTTGTGACCTTCTTCTTTTTCCGAGGTTGAATTGGTATTGGTGATTCATCACTAGAAACCTTTTCTTGTTGTTGTTTCCTTTTGGGGGCAGGTGAGGGTTTTCGACCTCCCTGGATGTAGAAATAAAAGATGATTCAGCATTGAAAGACAAAATAAGCTAAGCATAGAGAAAAGGATTATACCTTTGTTGCAGTCTTTTTTGCAGTAACTGGTGGGTCTTATTCTTCCATCCTATCAATTGTGCTTTCGACAACAACTTTCTTGGGCGGGATTTTTGTGGCTAAGAAAATAAAACAAAGTCAGAAATGAATACAAGAAATATACAAAGTTAGAATGTTGAAATAATAAAAAAATGTGTTCGTTAAACACCTTCAAGAATGGGAGTTTCCACGCGAATGTGTTCTATTCCAACATGAAGGTGTCCTCTGAAATTATCCAAAGTGAACTTAGTGGGAACCACTCGCTCAGCAGGCTTTTTGGATTGTTGTCGAAGAATTTTCAAAGAATCCCCACAAACGAACCAATCTGGAAATATAGGGCTTAATGCCACGCCAAAGTCAGCAGAAGGTAGAAGGGGAAACCTTGGTGGATAAAGATTAAAAGCCAATTCATATCGTTGTTCTGGTCGAACATATGAAGGCAATTTCAACTTTTCCAATCTTTCTGTCAACTTGTGTTTTAAAGTCACTGCTTCTTCGCTTATGGTACGACTAAGTTCTGCTGGTCTATAGATAGTTTCAAAATATTTTTGAAATTTCTGTATCTCTTTGATATTCATTTCTTTACCTTTTTTCATCCGGTCCTGCACAAGAGCAAAGGCGTTTGTTAGATGAGTAGTGAAAGCTGCTACGTCATAGAATTTGGTGAGATAATATTCCTTCCACCAGACGTCGAACTCATGAGTGCAAAGGAAGGAGGGTCGAAAGACCACTAGGCAAATGTCAAGAGATTCGTCAAAAAATTTCTTCGCCAGCTCTTTGCTTTGTTCTTCAGTATGATAGGAGTTGTGAAAGATGATAGAGCCCTTTTTGGGAAAGATGGATTTGGGTTTTGGTTGCACGAGTCTGAACTGTCGAGCAACGAGGTTAGGTTGATACACAATCAATGCAATCTTTGTTTTTATGACGTTATGTTGAGAAGGGAGAAGCCTAGGAATCATAAATGATTCCCAAACGTCGAGAAATCTGTTTTTGTCCTGCTGCATCTCAAAGGGAGGTTGTTTGGTAAACCATTCAGGTCCAATTGTCCTGTTGGCAAAAGGTGCCATGGAGGGGGTGAAATTGTATCTTTTGGCGAACATCATGATATAACTGGTGAAATATTGGCAAAGACAAATCCCTTCCTCAGTTGGGGTCAGTTGTACCAGGAGAGGCCATTCGACAACCCTATCCTTCACTTTATCTTCGTTTATGTCATTCTTGACAGGAAAAGAGGCTTCAAAAGTGGCATTGTGCTACAATTGCAAAAGCCAAATTGGCCCTGACATGCTAAGGTTGCCTTTCTCTTTCACGGTCTTTAGGAAGCTTACGCTCTCACTTAGCGATTCATAAAGGTTTGCCAAAATCATTTCGCTTAGGCATAGTTTTGTTCCTTGGTGGAGTTGATTAGCCATAGTGATAAAACGTTTGGCTACTTGGAGAGATCAAAAACAAAAGACAAACATCGATAGCCATAAAGTCAGGAAGGCTATATGCTTTTTGTTAGAGACTTCTGTAGTGGTCTTGACATGATAGTGGTCTGTAAATGCATAGTAGGAGGCTTTGTTGGTGTCAAACTTTATAGTATATTGATTCAAAATAGTAGGATCGAAATTTGCTCCTAAAGGACTTAGTCCAGCCATGGCAGCTATGTCGAAGAGGGTAGGGGTGACCATTCCACAGGGAAGGTGGAAAGTATTGTATGTGTTATCCCAAAAATTGAAGGAAGCCAGTAACATGTTGAGGGAAATGTTAAGTCCTACTTTCGACATCTGAATTAGATCGAAAATTCCTATTTCTTTCCAAAATGGTGCCTTGATTTTTTCAACCTTACTTAACTAGGCTATATAGTCTGAAAGATCTTTTGACCTAGGGCAGGCTCTAAACATCCTAGCTTTATGTAAATAACATAGGTTTAGTTCTGCATCAGTACTTGGCTATATTTCCTTGGGGTTTTATGCAGAAGGATTAGGCCTAACCCCAACACCTATGGGTTTAAGGCGCTGATAAGAAGGAAAAAATTCTCTCAGCCTATCTGGGTTTGTGTCTGGGTTAGGGAGAGGACTTAATATTGCGTGGAAAGTACCAGAAACAAGAATTGGAATTAATACTTGGGACTTGTAGATGCTCACCTTCTCTTTCTCATTAGGAGGTTCTGGGATGTATTGTTGATTTCCAATGATGTTGGGTCCAGTCAATCTGTGAGTGTATGGAAGTGAAGTTGAAGTTTTCTTGCAGCTGGAAGGTTTGGATGAAGCCATTTTGTGAAGAGAGATCTTTGCAGTTTTTAGAAAATGGGTTTTCTTTTTCTTGAGAATTAAGAGGAAGAGAAATGCATGAAAAAGTTTGAAGAAGATGATGAATGGCTATTTATAGAGAAACAAGACTGAAACAATTGAGTTTTGGCTGAAGATCATGGACCACATGGCGAAAATTTTATGGAAAGAGATAGCTTGAAGGCAGTTGAAACACCGATGACCTCCTAGCTTTTAGGAAATGATGGGGGTGATGTCAGAAACGTGGGTTGAGGTTGACGTTTTGAGAAAAGCGCAATGATGAGCTTTCGGGGATTTAAAATGTCAAGTCTTGGAAATGATAAAAGAAATAAAGGCAACGTGGCATCAAAAAGATTAATCGATATCAAATGATCTTTCTCCAGGGATTAGTCGAAAACTCTTTGCCGGGGGGTAATTTGTAGACAAGGATTTTCGACGCCATAAAATGAAGATTAAAATGATATATTTGGACTAAAAAAAGGGGAAGACGTTTCAGGGATCATTTTTGACCAAGCAAGTGAAGATATTGTATTCTGACGTTTTTCGGCAAATGAAGAAGGCATATTTTCGACAGGATCAATCAACAATGTCATTTTCGACATTTCGATAGTGTTAGTCTCGTTTCAACAAATTCGACAACTTTGAAGAGATGCGTCGTTTCGACATAGGAGAAAACATTCAAATTTCAAAAGTTGGCACGTTTGGCAGAAGGACGCGTGGAAGCGTTTGGTGGAAAGATGACATGTCGAAGGCCAAGTGGCGTATTTGTAAGAGTTGTCTGTTAGTTGGCAGTTATTTTATTCATGTATAAATAGAGTAGTTTCCTGTCAGAATGTGTGTGTGAAAATCTTGTACAAACTTCTTGTAAAAATACTCAAAGTACATGTGTGTGAGAAAATAGTCTTGTTTTGGAAAATGTACGTGTGCAACACCAATTTACTTTATCCAGTTTAATAAAATTTTAAGTTATTTAACATTCATTTTACATTTGCAAGTCATTTACTTGTTCTTCGTCATTTAACTTTCTGCATTGTCAAATTCTCTATACTTTTAAGTTTCCTTTAAGAACTTTACTTTGCAATTTACCTTACGCATTGTCAGAATCTACTTTCTTTAAGTTTTCGCCAATAATTTTACCCTTGTACTTAACCATAAGAATCATACATAAAAAACCTAACAAAAGTGAAATCATAAAGAGTATTAAAGTCACATTTTTTCGACAAACTTTGCGCTTATGTCCTAAGATTTATATGGTTGATCCTGCAAGTAAATCAATTTAACATAAATTGGAAACCAGAGGTTGTTCGCCAAAATCAACTGCGAACATCGCGGTGGATCTGAGCCTCCGATGCGGTGAAGAGATGGCTGACTTGCAATGTTAGCACTTCAACACTCAAGTTAGTATGTGGGGAAGAAGAATGAATTGAATATGAATTTAATATATATATATATATATATATATATATATATATATATATATATATATATATATATATATATATATATATATATATATATATATATATATATATATATATATATATATATATATATATATATATATATATATATATATAGTCTTGCTAACCAGTGCCCACATGACACTATTTAAGTATTCCATATTTAGAAATTATTTTTAAAAAAATTCAAACAGTTATAGCACATACTTTTATAAAAATTTACTATTTAAAATTTTTAAAAAATATCATGAGAGCACTGGTTAGTATTTCTTTTATATATATATATATATATATATATATATATATATATATATATATATATATATATATATATATATATATATATATATATATATATATATATATATAATCACAAATTTTAGAGGTGAATTTTATTTAATTAAAGGTGATTTTAAAAATTGGAAACACTAGCGTGTAAGTAGTTACTATGCTGAAAGACTAGCCACCCATTTGATTTCCTATAATAAAACGAATGAGTTATGAACTGTGACAACATTATCCAAAGAAATAAGATATGGTGCTCAAGTGTCATCACCCTAGTGGATGAAATGATCGACACCAAAGCTTCTGAGGATGAGATAATTCTCCTCCAAAATAAACAACCAAACTAACACACTTCACTCACTCAAACCCTCTTCTCATCTCAACTTTTTCCTTCTTTTAACTTCACCAAAGAGACACACACTGAGAGAAAGAGTCATCCATGGCTAGCAGCAGCATGGCATCAGCAGCTTGTGGATTTGTCTTGTCCCTTAATGTTTCTGCCAACAACACAACCTCGTCACTTTCTTCCAGGACTAACATGTTGATGTTTCCTATAAAATCCAACAATATTGCTAGTTCTAGACTTGTTGTCAGGGCATCTGATGATGGAGAAGCTCCAGCCGCCACCGCCGCCGCTCCCGGTGGTGAACCTGCTACTAAGCCCAAGCCACCACCAATTGGCCCCAAGAGGGGTGCTAAGGTGAGTAATATACAAACAAACTAAATTGGTTATCATATCTAGATAGATGATATAGAATTGAAATTTTTAGAAATATTTATGATATTTCATTGCATACAACAGGTGAAGATTCTTAGGCGAGAATCCTACTGGTACAAAGGAACTGGTTCTGTTGTTACTGTTGATCAAGTTAGTGACCTCAAACACAATTTCAACTAAACCATTTCAATTTTCTCATATAATCCATTGGCAACTTAGATATTGTTTCATTGACTTGTTTTTGTTGTATAGGACCCCAACACTCGCTACCCTGTCGTGGTTCGATTCAACAAAGTCAACTACGCCAATGTATCGACAAATAACTATGCTTTGGATGAAGTTGAAGAAGTTGAATGAGACTGGTTTTATTAAATTTCCAAATATTGTTATGCTATTGAAGTTACTAGCCTAAGGTTTTTTTCATGTTGTGTTAAAAAATTTGTATCATATTCTCTTATATTTATCTACCTCTTGTTTTCTAGAAACTACATTCATTGTGCAGTTGCTCATAAGCTTAAAGTTCATTCATTCTTGTTTCATTAAAATTATTAGGAATGTTAGTGAAATAGTACTAATTAGGTATGTTAGGGCCTTATATTTGAGGGCAAAACAACATCTGAAAATGACCTAATAGTGAAGCTGAAATACTCTTTACTCATTTAAGTATATGTGAAGTGGAAATGTGTGTTTTTGTTAAGTATCCTTATGATAAATAAGAAGCATGTGAGTGAAATTAGTTTTGCATAAGATCATGGCTTGGCCTCCTTAGCATAGTTTCTGTATAAGTAAAATGATATTGTCAATATAATGTATATATCACCATGAAGGGGTAACAACAATTGAGAGAACACAATGAATAACATAAAAACATTGCTTGGAATTTTTTTTAATTGATATGTAACTTATTCAATATACATGACTACAATGTTGTTTTTGGCAACCTTATCTCTTTATCTAGTTCTATGTTAATGGAACGTATACAATAAATGAATTCCATTGCAATTTTTGTGTGGATGATATATCTTTAATTTGTTGGAATGTAGAGAGGAGATCACAAAAAGTTAAGACATATTGTGAGTAGTTTTGAAAATCCATAGTTTTTTAAAGTAGAAATAAATCAGAATAAATGAAATGTGAAGAGTTTTGCATTAAAAAAAATATGGTCTCAACATATATGTTTATAAAAACAACGAACTTAGATATTTAGGTATCTCTATCTCCACTTATAGTGGATGTAGGGCTAAGGAGTTTTGTTCTTGTTTGTTTTGGTGGAAAGAGTTATCTCTTTGAGACAAAAGAGGAATTTAGCTTAGATTGGTTTTCTGGTGGCATTGCTAGGAACATAGGGTTAGGTTTTCAGACTTTCTTTTGGGAGGAAGGATACTTCGTTAGGGAACACCCCCTTAAAGTCTAAGTTTCTTGGCCTATTCTCCAATTATCTATGGCCAGAAGGATTGGTGGGCAAGATATGGGAGGCTATCAATGGGGTTTTAACCTGAGATTTAAGATGGAGGGGGATCCTTTTCCCTTAGAAAGTTGTTCGTTCTTGAGGAGTTTCATGCCTTACTTAGAGATGTTATCCTGACCTTAGACAGAGATAAGTGGATTTGGAAGCATTGTAGTGACAATATTTTTCAGTGGCCTCCACTTACCTTGTCCAATGGGGGAGTGTGACTTCTTCTATGACACCGCTTTCGTTTTAGACTCATATTCTTTCCCTTATTTGGAATAGCTGGGCTTCATCTAAGATCTTGTTTATTTTCTTCAGGTAGTTATTGCATGATAGATTCCCTTCTAGAGTCAACCTGTTTAGAATAGGGGTGTTATCGAACACTGGTAGGCTTTCTTGGCCCTTTTGGGGGTTTTCGGCTGAGACTGCTTTTGTAACAGTATAAACCCATATTTAATTAATTGTTGATTATTTCTGAATATAAGGCGATTTGTTGGTATGTTGTTGTGTTGCATGAAGAAGTAAGTTGGAATTATTTTAATAATAGTGATATTTAGAGTGATTTATAGTATATTCTTTAAAATATCTTTATTAATTAAAATTTGAGGTTAGAAGCCTTGAGGGCACTATGGTCATTTGTGGAGGATAAGTGAGGGTAAAATAGGATGATCATATTAGGGGTATTTTGAGTCAAGTAAGGGAATAGTGAGAGAAGTTTTCATTATTCGTATTTTTGGAGTTTCCAAGCGTGTTTGGAGAAAGCTCAGAGGAACAAAGAATATGAGGCTAGGGTTTGAAGTGTTGCAGGAGTGGGAAGAGAGAAGAGAAAATCATATTTAACAATAAGGTATAAGGAGAATCAATATTTACTATTTTGGTATATTGAATCGATCATGATAGGTAGTTGGGATTTTGGGGTTTTAATGGGATTTGATGAGAAATAGGGAGATTCTAATGAGTTAGGATGATGAGGTTTATTCATGATATTTTTTATAATATGATATATGTTATTGTTGTTAATTGTTGTTGTGAATTGTGAGAATTCCATGCATTATGAGGGTTGTTTAGGGGATTTTTTGGGTCTGGTGTGGTATAAAAACGCATATAGCAATTATGTTGTCACGCTCGTAGTGTTGGGCAGTGGAATTGTAGCGTCGGGTGGTGCGGTGTCGGACGGTGATCAGGAGGCACAACATGTTACGCTACTGGATTTTTGTTGGAATTGAGGGAGGACTTACGCTTGTGCGCCGTCGGGCGGTGCAGGAGGCACAACAATGCTAAATGTGAAAATTTGTTGTTTTCTTTGTTGTTTTTGTGTTGTTTTCTGTTGTTGTATTGATGATTTCTTTTGATGTTATATTATGGTAGATTATGAGGATGATACATGAATTTACATGATTTATTTTGGCGACATTAAATGATGATGCAATTTGATGATTATGTGGCAATTTTATTTCGGAAACTTTGAAAATTCATAACTCGGGTTGTGAGTGTCTGATTTACACGTGGTTTGGATCGTTAGAAAGCTGGTATAATATTCTTTATTATAAAATACAACTCCTAATGAATTATTTCATGTACTTTATTTTCTTGTTTTTATGTTTTTATTTTGGCACCTTACTCACAAACCATTCAAACCAAGCTTAGAAATTTAGAGATTTTCGAACGACATTCTTTCCCTCGAACTGATCCCTGTGGAGATGATATAGATCCCAGAGGGAATTAGTCTCAAAATATTTTTTCTTTCTGCTTTACTGCATCAACAAAATGACGTCACTACCGGGGATTAGTTTTGATATTGAATTGCATTGCGATATTTTCGATGTTTTGAAGCTTTGCACATAATTGACTATTGTATATATGCTTGTATAGATACTTGTTTTGTTTTCGTCTTCCATTATGTTTTTTCAAGTGTTGTATATATTTTGTTCAAGTAACGTTTGTTCAAGTGTTTGGTTAGGACATTTTCTTTAGGTTGGCGCTTTGACCAAAGCATCAGCATGTCTTGAGGAAGTTACTTGACAAGCACAATAAAGGCATCGAGCTAATAACGTAAAATAAGCATGTTGTAATGTTTTTAGTTGTTGTAATATAGGTAGTGTAGTGAAATTGTCTGAACAAGTTGAAATCAGACCAACTTTGAAATTCTCAATCTTTACTTTTCAACTTGTTCATCCATTTCACCTATTCTCTTAGTATGTTTATAGTAGTTGTTTTAATATGTTATTTTTGTGTTTGTCCAAGAGCTTGTTTTGAGTAGCTTGAGGAAATTTGAGGTGATTTTTCCAAGTTTGATCGTTTCAACTTGCAAATGCATGGTAATGATGTTGTTTGAAGTTTGGTACATTTCCAAGGTATGTGTTTATCGCTTTCTAGACTATGACATGTACATGAAACTTAGGATTTTTACAAACTTCTATGCCATTCGTTCTTTTGTATACTTGTTCTTGATGTGAATCACTTTAGTTCCCATGCTTTTTGTGAGGTAGCTTTCCATTATTCATATATGCACGGAGTACCAACATTCTTATTCTAACTGGACTTTATTATACTTAATCTTTTGTTTGTGTTGATTATACGAGAGCATGAAAAGGATCAAGGCATTTTGTTTCATTTTGAGAACAACTATCTAGCCAAATGTAATTCACCTTGTGAGTGTGTGAGCATTTGTAACCCAATTGTGTCTTTCTATCATTATCCATGTTGTTTGAACTTGTTGCTTATCTATGAGTATTGAATTCACTTTTTGTATGGATTTTGATTGATTGTTTTTTCTTGAACCCTCAACTTTGTGTTGTTGTATGCATGTTTACCTTGCCTTAGAAAGCAGGGAGTATTCACATGATGATGTGGTTGAATTCAAGTTGGGGAGAGGATGATTGTTTACTCATTGGTTGGTTTCTATGAGGTTGAAAAAGAAAAGACAAAAGAGAAAAATATGAAAAAGAAAAGAAAAGAAAAAAATCCTTGAGAAAGGAAACAAAAAGAGTTCAAATAATTGTGCTAAATAAGTATTGTGTTTTGTGTAACACTTGGGATTTTGGAAGAAGTTGATTGAAATTTTGTGTTTGAGTCTTTATGAGTTGATCACTCCCTTAGGTTTAGGCAAGTTTTTTTATCCAATTACCTTTAGAAATTGTCCCTTGTTTGTTAATCCGACCATGTTACAACCTTGAAAGCCCATGTGATTCTTGATTTTATGTTTTCAATATGATTTTTGGATGAGTGCATAATTTAATCATTTGTTTCTAAGATTGTTGTGTGAGTGAAAAGTACCTCATTTTGTATTTTTCATCTACCAATGATTGTGTTTGCTAGGTGTGATTCACATTTGAACTTGTGTCATTTTAAGATGTTTAGCATGATTTTTGTATTTAGAATTTGTTTTGTTCCTATGTTTTCGTTGTAGTTTAGTGGTAAGTATTTACATTGTGTGTATCGTTTTTCATTTGAACCATTAATTTGTTTTTCGATGTTCAAAACCTATTAATTCATTATTCTTTGGTTGTTACTTCTATTTCTTCGAGTCGTTTGATTCTTGTTTAGGGACAAACAATTTTAATTTGGGGAGAATTTGTATATAAGTTTTGTTGCACTTATCAATATTTTTTGTTAATATCGTCCGAATAAACCTCGTTTTGTTTGAAAATACATTTACTTTACGTTATAGTGTAAATAGTGCGTTATCGTGTAAATATCATTGAGTTTAATTATTTTTGTCTCATTTTTAACAGGTATTCAAGCAATGATATCTTGTCATATTCATAAAGAGCATTGAATAAGCTTTTCAATGCTTCTAAACAGATGAAAAACTGAGTTACGGTTCAAAAGTTACGAAGAAAACAATGCTGAAATTTTTCTATATGTCTTTTGTCGCCCCGAGCTCGTCGGGCAAAGCGGGGGCGAGCCAGGAACTCCCTAAACGTAAAAAAAAAAATTGTAGAAATAAGCCGCCATACTTCGCTGGAAGAACCAAAACTTCATCGGACAAATCTGGACGGACAAAAACTCATTAAAAAGAAAAAAAACACATTTTTTATGTTATGGTTTTGGGGGGACTTTTCCCCAACTTCATCAAAAACATTTTTTGAGGAAATAAGTCAGAAACAACACATGAGAGCATATCTTGACGATCCGGAGGTGGATAAGCTTTAATCGACGTTGACAACTTGAGAGATTCATGTTCATCTTCTCTCTTCTCTTTGTACCCACTATTTATTGGGGTTGTTGTATGTATTTTTACTTTGATTGTATGTGTATTTATGGATCTTTGTGTAAAATCTCTTTCACAAATCATTATCAATGTCTTCCTTGATCTTTTTTTCATTTATGTTTGTATTTGGGTTGTGTTAGAGATAAACATCACAAATCTTGATTAGGGAATGATATTTACTAGTTTATGGATGCTAGAGATAAATTTAGAGCTAATATTCATAGTGGGTATCCATTCTTAATGCTCAGTGTTTTGAGTTGTGTGAGAAATCAACGACGAGAGAATACAGTTGATCTCCCAGCTTTGTGTTAGAGATAAGCTTAGTTTTGAGCGATATATGGGAGTTTTGACGAGTGATTTAAGTTAAGTGCAAAGGATCCATATAGTATTTAATACTTGATGGATAGAATGAAATAAAACTCTTGATTAATTATTTCTCGTAAGTTATTTTCTTGCCTCGATGAGTTTCTGCCTCGATGGTCACAATTGGGGTGACTAGCGCCCCTCACTTACCTTTTTTATGGAAAAGAGATCCAAAGGTGCTACAAGTACTAAATGTATATGGAGGTCTCTTGATGGTTCTTTATTACTCTTTTTCCCATTTTGGGATTAATTAAATGGCAGGTTTGGTAATGGCGAGGATTCCTTCATGAGGACAATAATGTTTCCCCAGGAGCAGTGAAGATTCCTACATAAGGATCCAACATGTGCGACCTCCTTAAGGGGTGGAAAAGTTCCATTCGTGAGGATCCAACATATGTAATTGCCTCAAAAGGGCGACAGGGACTCCTTCGTGAGGATCCAATATATATTGTCGCTTCTAACGATGATTTCGATAAAAATTATCTTGTTCTTCAGTTTGCAAAAGATAAAGCAACAATATTCCCAATTAATATAATAATGTGAGAGGCCTCATTAAAAATCCATGCACCTCATTGACAATCTAAGGGAAAAAGAGTGCTCCCCACAAAATAACGAATGTCACGAATTTAACCTTACAAGCGACAGAGATTTTAACTAGCCTAAATAAAAAAAATAGTGAATGAAACTAAGAAAAATATGGATTAATTCATAAAACATTAAAATCTTTTACTAAAAGTCTTCTTCTATTGCCTTCGTGCTTTTTTGTTTGGATTTTTTTGGCCCTCATCCTTGGGAGTTATTTCTTGTGGTTTGGCTCCCAACTTTAAGCTTGCAATGTTTAATATCATGACTCTCATTTTCTTCAGCCTCGCACTCTATATGTAAAATTTTAAATGATATCTTGATCTCCTTGGACAACCCTAACTCACCTATCTATGAGTGGGTACTTCATGCAAAGATATAATGTAGACATGACGACTCCCAACTAGTTGAAAGTAGGCTTCCCTAAAATTATGTTATATGAGAAAGGTGTGTCTATAACAAGGTACCTTACATTAATATGTATGGAAATTTCCCCAACTTTAAACGTGGTCTTCAATGTTATATAATCCTTCATGTGTACTTATTTTCTTGATAATCCTACCAAAGATCATTGGAAATCTATGAGGTCTTCTAGGTCGAAGTGAAGCATTTGAAAAGTATCCCAATAAAGGATGTCTATAGAGCTACCTTGATCAATCAATACCTTCTTAATATTCCAATCCTCACAGCTTACGGTTATGACAATGGAGTCGTCATCATATGGATCGATGCCTATAACGTCCTTCTTGGTCGCGACTTTCTGAGTCTAACGGTTACTAATTGCAAGTGCACAGTCTATCACGTAGTAATAAAAGATATCAATCTCACAGAGACTTGGTAATCAACCTAGCGCTATCGGTTGTTACTATGTTTAGATAAGAAGAGTGAGATTTTAGTTTTAAAGGCGAGAAAATAATAATTTTAGATTAAGTTAAATTAATGATAAGGATATAGGTACGTAACTGGTTCGCCTTCGTGAATTCCTAAAGGGTCGGCTTATAAAGGTTTGTTAAGTTATCTTTCCGTAGAAATTTCCGGTTTAAAAGTCGTTAACTCACACTCTCGTGGTATTGCCTATTACTATGCTCCTAAGTTCAATTGAACGCTCTCACTGTGTCAATTCAAGTTATAAATATTTTTTGAAAACCTAGAGGTTCTAATTGGTTTTAAAGCGTTGCCGCTGTATTTAAAACAATGCTCGATTTCAGCTATCCGGTTACAATTTCACACTCCTATGGTCTTAATCCTAACATTTTATACTTTCTTACTCTCGTAACAAAAGTTGTTTATATCAAGAAATCGAAACCAAAAAGTAACTTAATGTAAGGTCTTAGCCTAGTTCTACCGAATTCGTTTTGGTTAGACAATCACATACCGATTAACGGTTTAGCCAGAGATATTAAATAAATGCGAAGAAAGGTAGAAGAAGAATTGCATAAAAATAAATGGCATAATAATTAAATGGTAAAACATTAAAGTATAAAAACCTGGCTGAAATATTCTTGATCAACCGATCTTGCAGAAACTTAAACTAAAACGAATATGCACTGGCTAGAAAGAATTAAATAGTGATAGCTTCCTAATGATGGAGGCTATCACTTTGGTTTGGTAATGGAAAATAAAAGCAATACTGAAAATAAAATAAGCTCTGAACTTTGAACGGGAATTTGGCCGAAATTTGGTGTAAAAACAAAGCTCCCTTTTGAATTGGTGGAAGTTGTTATTTATAGCTTCTGTAGCTTAAGTTTGTTGAGAATTGTACGGAGTGAATTTTGCTGAGCCTTGACTACTTGTGTTGGACTGAGGTTGAGTAGGGTTGAGAATAAATCTCTATTGAATGAGAAGAACGCGCAACAACTATCTCTAGTTTTGACTGAACTGATGTGTATTTAGGTTTCCGGAATAAAGCTTGTGACAGTCGTCTTGGGCCTGGGACGATCGTCTGGGATGTGAGACGGTTGTCTTGCATTCGTGGAGTAACATGCTGGTGAATTTGATATTTTTATAATACGGGGTCTAGTACACAAGTGTGATAACCCTTTAACATATTAAGTGCAAGTTGTGGGGGATCGAATAGTAACTCACCCTACCGAATTCAGAACCAGATTCCTCTAAACCAACTAACATCAGACTTTCGTTGCTTTTTTCTCATATTTTTGCATTCTTTAGAATATGTGCAGCTTGATTGTTTTACCAATGGTTGCATAATCTTAAGATTCTTTTTTTCCCTTCTTTTTGGCATATTTAAGATCAATCACTTATTTGCACCGGCTCTCCACATAGCTTGTGCTTTAGGTGGTGCTGACTGCTAGTATATACTACTCGGGGCTAATTTAGAACTAAAGCTTCAGATTTCAGTATAAAAGGTATCCAAATCAATATCGCATATCTAAGGGTCTAAGGTGTCAAGACTGTATCAATTTTGTTAAGTATTTTCTCAGTTTTCTAACAAAGCCTATCAACCTATATACTCGTAGGGTATGTTAAATGAAAGCATTCTAAAAGGAATAAAAAAAATTATAGTTAAAAATACTTGAGAGAGTTTAAATAACTAATTTCGCTCCCACCAAATGACACCAAGGTCAGATAGGGTACAGACGCGAACGGTCGGCGGAAAAAAAACGAAGATGAAGGTGAAAAGAGTCGCCAGCTAGGCATTTTTATCCCGAAGGAAAGGTAATGCTGCATAAACCTAGAAAGAACTGGATAAGACGGTTGCGAACCAGAGAAACTGAGAAAGGGGGTTGGTTACAACCTGGGAAGGTATTAGCACCCGGATTGTCCGTCGTACTCGACGGGATCCCCGCT
Source organism: Lathyrus aphaca (assembly GCA_963966055.1). NCBI lineage: Eukaryota > Viridiplantae > Streptophyta > Magnoliopsida > Fabales > Fabaceae > Lathyrus > Lathyrus aphaca. The sequence continues at coordinate 218,859,372 of OZ014520.1, read as the reverse complement.
TGAAAGTTTGTGTTTAAAGGGGGTAGGTGTCTGTGCTATCTGTGTGCAAAAGCTGGAAACGAATATACAAGTGTCAGTGCAAGAAAGTGAAGTGAAGTGCTTAGGAATGAGGCTTAAAAGAGAATGCTGAAAGAGGGGGAAGACAAAGAGACTTGTATTCGATAACAGTTAAGTTATGCCTACGTATCCTCTCGTGCAATGAGGAAGTCAGAACACCGTAGTTTGACTCAAAGAGACTGAAAGATAAATTGACTGATGAACTTCTTACTTGTCTATGCTCAAGTGTATGACTTGTCTGGCTCAGGTGCTAACTGTCTTGCATTAGACGGAAGAAGCGAGTTCTCGTTTGTGAGTGAAGGTGGTGAGAAAAGAATCTTGAAGGAAACGATTATTGTTTGTTTTTTTGTGTTTTCAATCTTTTATTGCTTTTTTGGTGTTTGTCATAAGTAAATGAGCTTAAGCCTAAACCAAGGGTTAGTAAACTCATCACATCCTCCCTTTTATTAGGGGTAATGAGAATACCTTAAGTATGAAGTAAACACCTCAAACTTAATTACCAGGGTATAGGATTAAGATCATTAACCTACTTGTGATTATTTAGATGTTTTTGGTATTTTTGTTTAGTGTTAAGTAATGAGTTTAAGCCATAATCAAGGATTTAATGGACCCATTACACCATCCTAATAGAAGGATAATAGATGAGAACATTTAAGCTGAGGAAGATACCTCAACTTAATCCATGATTAGGGATTAACCTCATGACGAAACAAACCTTTATTAAACTGGATTTTAGGTAACAGTAAGATTAAGAAGTGAATTTTATGATTTGTAAGACAACTTGAGGGGGACTTATCCATTAACATTAGGGTTAGTCCTTCTTGACCAATTAAGGAAGAATTAGAACCCTAATGCAAGGCCCAAGTTACAAGCTATTGTCTTAGTGATTATTAAGATGGATTGATTAAGAGGTTTAAACACATTAAGGGTTTAACACTTAGGATTAAAGTTATACACTCCATCCTAAGAGAAGGATGCAGGCATAACCCTAATCACAAAGCCTTAAAACCTTAAAGGTTTAGTCTCTGACTATGAGGTGAGAGAAGAGACACAAAGAAAACACAAAGGTAAAAACTAAAGGGGGACTAATCAAAACCCTAATTATTTTCATACTTGGATGTTCCTATGGTTTGTAAGGCTTGCAAGATATCTTCAAAGAAGCCACCAATGGAAGAAGCAGATGAAAGGAGGAGAAGCAAAAGAAACAAGTTAACTTACTTCATTGAAGAAGATAAGTTACTTGAAGAAAGAAAGTGAATGATGAACATGAATGACCAAGCTCACTCTAATTCAAAAGGAAATGTAGCAAGGATGCATAAAAAGAAAGAGAAGATAAATGAGAAGTGAAGGCAAATTCACTTCTCAAAGTACTTACCACCTGAAATGGTTAGCATAAAGAAAGGAATGAAATGAAAATGAAATGTATGCAAAGATGCAAACCAAAACCAGAAGCATATACATGATGTAAATGATGCTATGAGATGATGCAAAGACATACCAAGTGTTATGAATGATCATACAAGAGATGAGGATGCAAATGAGGCATGCCTTGAAGTATGAAAGCACATGAAAGTTCATGGAATGAAATGAATGCATATCATGGAAAATGGATGAAGAAATGATCAAACATGATTCTAATGTGTCCTAAGATGTCTTAGATGTCATGTGAATGCAAGAAATGTCATGGCAAGTTCATGAATGGAAGCATATGCAAGATGTATGCAAATGAACATGAGAAATTAGGGTTTTAATGCAACATGAAATGCAAAAGTCAAAAACAGAAGCAAAACATAAGATAAAAAATTGAAAATGCATTCAAAGGAACCCTAACCCTATATGATATCACACCCAAAAGGAGAAGTTCTAACTCTTAACCTAAAGAAAGTTGTAAATTTTCTAAGTTATCTAGGATTTTAAGGTACCTTAAGGGGGAAAATGCAAATCAAATAAAAAATGCAAGATGAATTTGTGACAAAACTATGCTAGACACTACATGTTATATGAAGATCAATTCAAAAAGAATCAATGTCATACCATTCATGGTTAGGCAGAAAAGAATTCTTGAAGTTAGGGTTCAAAAATAGGAATTTTATGAACCCTAAATTCAAGAAAAATGTCAAAATTGATTCAAAACCAAAAAGAAATTTGTATGAATGGTTTGACAATGTTTCTAAATGTCCTAAGATGCAATGTGATTTTTTTTGGAATTTTCAGAAACCTAAATAATAATTTAATTAATTAATTTCCATTAATTAATTAAAATAAACATTTAAATATTTTTAAAATGGTTTTTTAATGCAAAAAATAAAAATAAAATGTTTTCTGGTTGAGAAAAATATTTGAAATGAAAAGGCAAAAGGAAAATATTTTTAGAATTTTCTAACTATTTTTAATAAATGATGCAAAATAAATGAGAAAAAATGAATTAAAAACTGAATTAAGCAAAAGTATGCGCATCCAAGGGACAAGATTCAAATCTGGGGTGGAGGGAAAGACCTGACGCGCATCTCAACGGCCAGAATTCATATTCAGTTAATTTTAATTAATCAATTAATTAATCCTGAAATTAAGTTAATGAACTAATCTTAACCATCCAAAAACGCGTTAACCCTAAGATCCAATGGCCTAGATTCAAACTCACCCTAATTACTCAGCTAACCCTAATTATGCCCTAAGCACTTTCAGGTGACCGGAACAGTGTTCCGATCATCTTCTCCGACCACTCAAACTTGCTAACTCTCTCAAAACGCAAAATAAATTCACCAAACTCTCCAGAAATGATCCTTATAACATTCTAAACAAGATTCAGCCAACAAAAATCATTTATTACACATGAACATCAAGATTCGAAGCAAAACGGAAAATTACACAGAAATTTCAGAAGCTTCATACATGCTTAAAGCATGCTTGTAAGTCCTGATAGGCCAGAGAGTGAGTGGTGGCTGCAGCTGATTGGTATGGGCTTCTTGCAAAAAAAGTCAACAAAGTTTGTCCTTGAGGTATGGGCTGGTTCAAAAGTGGTACAAGGGCATGTCTGGTTCAGCAAGGATCAAGGAGGTCCATGGAATGCACTTTGTGGCAATTCAGCAAGTTTGTGAGAAGTTATGTGCCCTTTTGCAAATTTCATGAAGTTTGGCCCTTTTGAGATTTCTTCATGGGCAAGGCATGAAAACTTGAGATTCTTGGGCCAATTCTGACTTTTAAGCAATTTGATATGTTAGTATGATGCTTAGAAGTGTATTAGAAGTCACAAAATGGCTTGGCAAGTGGTTTTGCAAAAATCCCTCTTTGGTGTATTTTTGAAAATTATGTGATTTTTGCCAACTTTGAAAGGCCATAACTTGAGTTCGATAATGAATTAGAACTTGTTCTTGTACTTTTTGAAAAGGGAATGATCCAATCTACAACTTCCATGACCAACAATTTTTCAGTTGAAGCATTTTTGGTTGAGAAAGAGGAGGTTGAAATACTTTCCCAAAACGGAAAGTTTCCATTACAAGTCATTTCCATTTTTGGCAACTTTTGGTTTAGCTCACTTTTCTTCAATTTTGTGAACTTCCAAGCACTTCAATGATCAAATAAAGATCATATAACTTCAATTTGATGAAAAATCCACTTTGGTTCCATTGGTAGGGGTCTCAGATGCCCTGATTTTGCTCTGACTTGCTCAAGAAGTTACCCAGTGAACAGATGACTTCTACAATGAATTTCTTCATCAAACTTGGTACAAATGATCCTTATGACATATTGAGACCAATAGAAACAAGAATGACAAAAAAATTTGGAGTTATAGCCTCTAAAACTAAAATCCTAATTTCAGGTCATCTGTGCAATGAAACCTTAGCTCAACTTCCATGCTTTCCAAGTTCTTGTGATTTTTTGACTTCCTTGATCTTTGGGGGATATAAAATGATGATTGAACATACATGGACCCTCTTGGAATGATTGGAGGCCTTTGGAGTGGCTCAGATGGATCCTTGGATTGCTCAGATCACAATCCATAGGTGCAGATGAACTTGAACTATGCGGATGAAGCAAAAATGCAATATGATATGATATGCTTAAACTTATGAAAAGATGAAAGATCACAAGCCATGGTGTGAACTTAGTGAGGGAAAATTTGGGGTGTTTACAACTAAATACTTCGATTAATAATAGATTTTCGTATAAGGAAATGGTAATCTAATTACCCTTCTCCCACATTATCTTGGACATTGTCCTTAATGTTGCGAGATATAGGTAAACTACTAAACAACAAAAACAAAAAATAAAAATAATAAACAAGACTACTATTGCGGTGGCCTTGGTCCTCTAGCTCTGGCTCTGGCTCTGCCTCTAATGTTTCTCTGCCCGTATATCGCTATATGTTGCAAGGTATAGTCATGCAGCGCCTTGATTTCTAGTTTCGCGGCACCTAATTCCTCTATAGCACCGGTGATTCTTTCTCCTTGAGTTTTCTGTTTGAGCCCGGTCCTTCCCATCTGCTCCATCATCTCAATGTAGTGCCTCTGGTGTTGCTCATTGTTCTGAACGATCGCTGCCATGATGTCATCCATTGACGCGGGTTGTTGATTCCTACGACGACGTCTGGTGGAGGTATTGGTGTTGGAGAACTCAGTAGCCGGCATATGTGTAGCTTCTTCGTCATCCATGGCATGCTGCATCTCATCTATTCTTGCATCTAGTTGCTCTTCTGGAGCAGTAGCGCCTGGTGAAGGGGCATCGAGATCGTAACGCTAGTTGGTTCTGGTCCTTGCATCTGTGCGGGTATGACAAGGCAGGATGATGCTTCAAACAACTCGATTATGTACTACCAAGTTGTACCTATCATCCCTCCTCTTCTTGATGAGGTGGTTGTTCTTGCAGTACTCCATATGAAGAATAAGGTGGGAGTGGCTCGTAAATTTCCAAGACGATCACCTAGGCCAAGCTTCAACGCGATATTGGTGATCATCCCGCCAAAACAAAAAGGAGCCTTCCCTCTTGTACATGTAAGCTGGATGTTAGACAGTATGAAGGCCACTGGGTTCACAAGGATGGAAAGGAAAGTGCATCGGAGTAGGAAAAACTCCCTCTGGCTCACCTTATGATTGTTGTATCTCCCAAAAACAATGTTGCTCAAAACCCCCTGAAAGTAACGAACGACGGGGTTATGGATATGAGAGGCGTAGAGCTCGTCCCACGCCGAATGTCTTCTCCTGAAAAATCTTCCCAAAGCTAAAAAGCCTCTGACTGCTAATCTGCGTCTCTAGGAAGGCAGAGGTGCACATCGTTGCCTTTTGGAACCCGAACCACTCGTTGAATGTTTCCCAAGTAACAGTATACTCTGTTCTGAGTAGGCGAAACGTAGCGTTATCGATCAGGTATTTAGTTGCGTCGCTTGGAGTGTTGTGAGCATACGAGTTTAAAAACTCCAAAGTCAGAGTGGCGTATGTAAGATTGTTGCTTTTGTAGAGCACTGTTAGACCGATATTCGAAAGTAACCAGTTAATACTATTAAGGAGCCCAAGTTGGGTTAGACACTCCTTGTCAATGTAACGAGTTACCTCGACCATTATTTCACGGTATTCGATGAATCGTGTGTGTTGGAGCTTTTTGGCTTCACCATCACGGGACGGGATGTTGATGGGAGTTTGGTTTGCCATAAATTCAGAAGGTTTGGAAAATAAAGGAGATGAAAAGAAAATAAAAGCTGGTTTCTTGTGAACAAAGAAGGTGATACGAAATAGAAAGCTCATACTACTACTTTTATAGAAACAGAATGCAAGAGTGGTTGCTAAAAATGCTAAAAATGCTACGGAAGTGGGGTGGTTGAGGAGTTGTGAGAAAGTGGAAGTGAAAGTGTCTATTTATAGGGGTGGAAAAATCAGAATGTTGGAGAGGAGAGAGGTTGCAACGGTCATAAGAATGTTGCAGATGCCCGTTACTGACTGTGTGCGATCGTTTGGCATCTGTGACGCTCGTGAGACTGTTGAGACGATCATCTCAAGATGGAGATGGTCGTCACCCGTAATAAGTGGGAAACGTGCAAAAATGGGCTTTCCTCTAATTCTTTGGCACTTAATTTGTTAATCCTCATTATTCTCACGCACTATATAATTATGTAGAAGATAGCAGTTTCATATCAGTAGTAAATAATTAAATTACAGTGCATTATGAGTAGTACTTAATTAAATAACAGTGCATTATAATTGTAACAGAAGAATAAAATTTGACAGTTTGAGCACTAGTGCATAAAGTAACAAAAAGTGATAAATATTCAATTTATGCAGAATACTTGTAACACATTACTGAACAATTATAACTCAGACACAAAGAGATAAAAACAAAACCAAAATTCTTTATTAAAACTTCAAAAAATGCAGTAGTCATAAATTGAAACAAATTGAAAATTGAAAAACAACTAAAAATCAAATTGAACTAAAATTAAAATGCTGAATTTAAATAAAAATGCTGGAAAATTATGATGAGTCCTGAAATCGGAAATTAGCCACGATGTTTGCGGATGGACTCTAATGCTTGACTCAGATGGTCGAATTGTTCTACAACCATATCTCTCAGAGTAATGATGTCTATACGCAAGTCGTGGATGTCATATTGCATGATTTGCATCTTAGTACGGTGATTCTCTAAGGTAAGCTCAGGATTGGCTGGAGCAGGTGCAGGTGTAGGTATCTCAGCAGGTTTACGTTTTTCCTCTTCTTCAATCATATCTTTAGGGTGGTCTGAATCATAATAATTTGAAGGAGTCTTAGGATCTATCTCTACTTCAGACCAAGCATCTCTTGGTTCATAAATCGGCTCATCTAGATCATATAGCCAGTTGCACTTATTATGCACACTTGTATGCTCATGGTCAGGTAAAGTTAAATATGGCATAACTACGCCATTTATCAGAAGCTTAAAACGGTCAGGTCCGCGGTCATACAACATAACTCTCTCAAAACAGAAAGTGATATTCATTGGTCTGAATTTTCCAAGCGGGTTAATCTGAGATAGGCGGGTCCTAAATCCCATTGCATCATCAATCTTGGTAACTAGGCCACCTATTAGGATTTGATGGTGTTCATTCTAAATAATCCTACAGAAATTGGCAAACATACGATTTACCCCCATTAACCCTCCTGGATGTAAAAGCATAAAACATGATGAATAATTCATCTCTCGAGACATTATTATCTCTTTTAGTCTTTTTGAACAATGTGTAGGCCAAAATCATATGGAAATACCTATTAGTTGGGTTGTGGATCTCAATGGACAACATAGGGTATAAATCATGATCAAGTCGTCCTGAGATACTACTCCAAAAACAGTTTAGCTCATCTTGTGCTAGTAAGTTTTCCCGTGGTTCCGAGAAAACAGTAGGGTCATATGGGAAATCTAAAAGGTTATCCATCTCATGAATGTTAAACTCAAAAGGATATCCAAATAGTTTGAATGATATTTTTCCTCTTGTAAAACATTTTCCACAGTTGGGATCGTAAACCAATGAACTTAGAAATTTTAAGGTCAGGTCATAATAGGTCCTATGTTTCCTAAGTGCAAATCCTTCTTAACCTATCTGATTAAACAAGTAGTCAATGCTAGCACATATGCCTAAAGCTTTCATGGTAGGTCCATGGGCAAATTGGGTCAGGGTCATAGGTCTCTGGGCTAAGGCTTCATAATGGAGCCTCTGGGTGTCATCTCTAAAGTCCTCAGTCAGATTGGTAGTCATTGTCAGAGTTAGTGAGAATGAAAACAAAGAATGAGTAGAAGGTAGAAAACTTTAAAAATCCTGGAATCACACAATAGAACAAAACAAACACAGCAATCAGTGAATTTAAAGCATTTTGAAAATTAGAATTTTGAAAAATTAAATAAAAACAAAATTAAACGAAATTAAAATGTAATTCAAAAATTGAAAATCATGGGTTGCCTCCCACGAAGCGCTTTGTTTAATGGCAGGGCTCGACACAGCTTAAGGGAGATTAATCTAATGTTTATGATGGCAATTCTGCCAGTTTCAAACCTGTCGAAAATTCTTTGTCTTCTACGCAATTATAATGTTTAAGACGTTTCCCATTTACTATAAATGGTACACTAGACCTACCCTTAATTCCAATAGCGCCACTAATTAAAAAAAATATTTCGAAGGGACCGGACCATCTAGATTGTAATTTTCGATGAAATAACTTAATCCTAGAGTTAAATAGGAGAACGATATCTCCCACACTGAATTCTTTTTTAGAAATACGCTTGTCATGCCATCTCTTCATTCTTTCCTTATATATGCAGGCATTCTCGTAAGCGTCTAGTCTTAATTCTTCGAATTCATGTAAGTCTAAAATAGGTTTCTGACCTGGGTCAGTATAGTTAAAGTTAAGAGTTTTAATTTCCCAATAGGCTTTGTGCTATAATTCTACTGGAAAGTGGCATGATTTTCCATAGACTAACTTGAAAGGTGTGGTTCTGATGGGTGTCTTAAAAGTTGTTTTGTAGGCCCATAAAGCTTCAGGTAGCTTGGTAGACCAATCTTTCCTCGATGTAGCGACAATTTTCTCTAAAATTTATTTTATCTCTCTATTTGAAAATTCCACTTGTCCACTAGTTTGCAGATGGTAAGGTGTTGCTACACGGTGTCTTACTCCATATTTTAATAAGAGTTTATCGAATACTTTAGATATGAAATGAGAGCCTCTGTCGCTTCTGACAAGTCTTGGCACACCAAATCTCGGGAAGATAATGTTCTTAAAAAGCTTCATGACTACTCGTGTGTCATTTGTTGGAGAAGTTATAGCTTCAATCCACTTTGAAACATAATCGACAACAACGAGTATAAACTTATTTCCAAAAAAAGATGGGAATGGTCCCATAAAGAAAATTCCCCACACATCGAAAACTTCTACTTCTAAAATTCCTTTTAGGGGCATCTCATCGCGTCTGAGATCTTTCCAGTTTGTTGGCATCGGTCGCAATTTAGAATGGCGAGGTGAACATCTTTCCAAAGAGTGGGACAAAATAGGCCTGATTGAAGGATCATTACACAAGTCTTCGAAGTGCTTGCATGTCCACCGTAAGGAGCAGAATGACAATGGGAAATTATGTTTTCCATTTCTTCTTCTGGGACACATCGACGGTAAATCCCACCAGGTCCACGCTTGAAAAGCAATGGTTCATCCCAGTAGTACTATTTTAAATCATGGAAGAATTTCTTTTTTTTTTGTTGGTATGTGAAATCTGGTGGAAGTACCCCGACAACTAAATAGTTGACTATGTCAGCATGCCATGATAGAGTGGTTTGCGCACATATTTCTTCCACTGTTTCTTCTTGGATTTGTTCGTCTAAAGTCAAGGAATATATCTTACTTTCTAATTGGTCTATAAGACATTCATCAGGGAAGTCACCGTTAATTGGTATTTGGTCTGGTTTAATTCTTTCCATACGTGATAAGTGGTCTACTACTATGTTGTCAGTTCCTTTCTTATCCTTAATTTCCAAATCAAAATCTTGTAGCAAAAGGATCCATCTTAGTAATCTAGGTTTTGCGTCCATTTACTTAGAAGGTATCTGATGGTGGCATGATCGGTACAAATGATGATCTTACCTCCTACTAGGTAGGAACGAAATTTATCGAGTGCGAACACGACAACTAAGAGTTCTTTCTCTATTGTGGCGTAGTTCATCTGATCAGGGTCTAGAGTTCTTTTCGCATAGTATATTGCATGAAGTTTCTTATCTTTTCTTTGTCCTAAGATTGCGCCTACAGCGTAATCACTCGCATCACACATAATCTCGAATGGTAGTGTCCAGTCAGGTGGCTGCATGATGGGTGCAGTAATAAGAGATGTTTTGAGTGTTTCAAATGATTTTAAACAGTCTTCGTCAAAGATAAACTCAGTGTCCTTCATTAGTAGACTGGTCAACAACTTAGTGATATTTGAAAAGTCCTTAATGAATCATCGGTAAAAAACCGGCGTGTCCTAAGAAACTTCTTATTTCTTTCACGGTTTTAGGCGGTTGAAGGTCTTTTATTACTTCTATCTTTGCTTTGTCTACCTCGATGCCTCTGTTGGATATCAATTGTCCTAAAACGATTCCTTGTCTGACCATAAAATGGCATTTTTCCCAGTTTAGTACAAGATTCACTTTGACACATCTCTCGAGTACCATCTCTAAGTTAGATAGACATCCTTCAAAGCTTTTCCTTTTTCGCGCCACTTTCGCGTTTGTACTAGGATGAAAATCCCGGGAGCGACACGCATACGGAGAAATAATCCATAAACATTTCCATGGTGTCATTTATGAAATCGGAAAAAATTGCCATCATACATCGTTGAAATGTCGTTGGAGCATTATATAAACTGAACAGAATACAACAGTAAGCGGATTTTTCGTAGGGGCATGTGAATGTTGTCTTTTCTTGGTCGTCAAGGTGAATAGGAATTTGGAAAATCCTGAGTAACCATATAGGTAGCAAAAGTAAGAATATTTGGCTAATCTTTCCATCATTTGATCGATGAAGGGTAAAGGAAAATGGTCTTTCCGGGTAGCTTTGTTCAGTTTTCGGTAATTGATACACATTCTACTCCTAGTCACTATTATTTGTGTTATGGACTCACCTTTTGAGTTCTTAGTGACTGTAATGCCTCCCTTCTTTGGTACAACATGCACTGGGCTAACCCATTAGCTATAAGATATTGGATATATAATTCCGGTGTCTAGTAACTTCTTTACTTCATCTCTGACTACGGTACTTAGAATCGGGTTAATCCTTCCTCTAGCGTAATGTAGTGCACACATATTGAAGGACTTATTCCTTTTAGATCGGATATGTTGTAGCATAACGCAGTTGGGTATTTTCTTAAGACGTCTAAAAGTTTTTCGGTTTCGAGTTGTCCTAAGTATGCATTTAATGTAACTGGTCTTTTAAGTTCAGAATCTAGGAATTTGTATCTAAGATTGTTAGGTAAGTCCTTGAGTTCTAGAGCGGGTTTCTTTGGGCATGGCATATGGGTTGGTGTAAGAGCTAAGCATTCATTTAGACTTTCTTCTCGATAGGGTTCTTTTCAATTATCGTCTTTGAAGATCATATGAAATGGGATTTTCATTATATCAGAATAGGTAGTCTCTTCTTTTTCCATTTCCCTTATGCACTCGTTAATGACGTCTGGTAACAGGTATTGTCTACTGTTGGGGCTTGGAGGAATTGGGCTAAAATGAATTCAACTTTCTCTTCTCCTACTTCGAATGTCAGCCTACGTTTATTCATATCTATGATAGCTTTGGTTGTGGCTAAGAATGGCCTTCCGAGTATGATAGGAGTCGTAGCATCTTCCATGATGTCCATGATTATGAAATCAGTTGGGATGTAGAACTGGCCTATCCGTATATGGACGTTCTCTAGAATACCAACCAAGAATTTTACTGAGCGATCGACTAGTTGAACTGACATCTTGGTTGGTCTTAGTTGTCCCATATCGAGCTTCTTGCAAATTGATAATGGCATAACACTTATACTTGCTCCTAAGTCACATAGAGCTTTGTCTATGACGAACTTTCCTATTACACAAGGAATAGAGAAACTTCCTGGATCCTTCAGTTTATGAGGCATGTTATTTTGGATAATTGCGCTACACTCAGCAGTAAGTATAATTGTTTCATTCTCCTCGATTTTCTTTTTGTTATATAAGATCTCTTTTAGAAATTTAGCATATGAGGGCATCTGAGTAATAGCTTATGTAAAGGGTATCGTAATTTTTAACTGTTTCAGAACTTCATACATTCCTCCCTTAGTTTGGTTCTTCTCTATAGGTATTCTTTCTCCTCCCCATTGGCAGTGATTTTAAGTCATGTTCTTAATGAGGTTATAGGGTTCATTGTATGGTTTATCCATAAGAGTGTCACCCGCGACAACGTCTATCGTCATCCTAGTGTTGTATAGATGTCCATTATAGAAGGTAATGATGGTTACCCAATTTTTAAACCCATGGTGTGGACATAATCTAAATAGATCCTTGTATCTTTCCCACGCTTCATAAAGTGATTCGGCATCTTTCTGTTGAAATCCGTTAATTAGAGCTCTCAGCATAGTTGTCTTGCTTGGCGGGAAATAACGTGATAGAAAGACTTTCTTCAGTTCTACCCATGTTGTGACAAAGTTGGCTGGTAGATATTGTAACCATGCCCAAGCTCTATCTCTTAAAGATAACGGAAAGAGTCTCAATCTTATTAAGTCTTAGGTTACACCATTTGCTTTCACGGTATCTTCGTATTGCACAAACTTCGTCAGATGTTCATTTGGGTCGTCCGTAGGATTTCCAGAAAACTGGTTCTGTTGTACAACTTGCAGTAGTGAAGGTTTCAGTTCAAAACTGTTTCAGGTAATGGATGGTGCGACAATATTTTTGTGCAGTTCCTATTGATTTGGAGTCGCGTAGGACTTGAGTGAACGTGGTGCTTCTCCGTTTTCGGCCATGATTAGTTCTTCAACTAGTTTTGGTATGATATCTTCAGTTAAAAGGTTTTTGTTGGTTTCGGTTTGGCGTCTCGAACTTATGAAACGTTCTACTTCATCAATCTGGGGTTCTAAGTCTTCGCCTCGGGAGCGAGTATTGGGCATACAATCGACAAAAAGGGTAAATTTGTTTCCTTAGTCTATACGATGCAACAAAGAATTGCACTATTGACTAAATCTAAGTCCCTGACAACGGCGCCAAAAACTTGGTCACGACTTTCTGAGTCTAACGGTTACTAACTACAAGTGCACAGTCTATCGCGTAGTAATAAAAGATATTGATCCCATAGAGACTCGATAATCAACCTAGTGCTATCGGGTGTTACTATATTTAGCTTAGGCGAGTGAGATTTTAGTTTTAAAGGTGAGAAAATAATAATTTTAGATAGTTAAATTAATGATAAGGATATCGGTAAGTAACTGGTTCGCCTTCGCGAATTCAATAAAGGGTCGACTTATTAAGGTTTGTTAAGTTATCTTTCCGTAGAAACTGTCGGTTTAAAAGTCGTTAACTCACATTCTCGTGGTCTTGCCTATTACTATATTCCTAAGTTCAATTGAGCGCTCTCGCTGTGTCAATTCAAGTTAGAAATACTTTTTGAAAACCTAGAGGTTCTAATTGGTTTTAAAGCGCTTCCGTTGTATTTAAAACAATGCTCGATTTCAGCTATTTGGTTACAATTTCACACTCCTGTGGTCTTAATCCTAACCTTTTATACTTTCTTACTCTCTTAACAAAAGTTGTTTATATCTAGAAATCGACACCAAAAAGTAACTTAATTTAAGGTCTTAGCCTAGTTCTACTGAATTCGTTCTGGTTAGACAATCACATACGGATTAACGGTTTAGCCAGACATATTAAATAAATGTGAAGAAAGGTAGAAGAAAAATTGCATAAAAATAAATGGCATAATAATTAAATGGTAAAACATTAAAATATAGAAACCTGGCTGAAATATTCTTGATCAACCGATCTTGCAGAAACTCAAACTAAAATAAATATGCAGTGGCTAGAAAGAATTAAATGGTGATAGCTTCCTAATGATGGAGGCTATCACTTTGGTTTGGTAATGGAAAAGTAAAAGCAATACTGAAAATAAAATAAGCTCTGAACTTCGAACGAGAAATTTGTAGCAATTTGGTGTAAAACCGAAGCTCCCTTTTGAATTGGTGGAAGTTGTTATTTATAGCTTCTGCAGCTTAAGTTTGTTGAGAATTGTACGGAGTGAATTTTACTGGGCCTTGACTACTTTAGTTGGACTGAGGTTTAGTAGGGTTGAGAATAAATCTCTGTTGAATGAGAAGAATGCACAATGGCTATATCTAGTTTTGACTGAACTGATGTGTATTTAGGTTTCTGGAATAAAGCTTGTGACGGTCGTCTTGGGCCCGGGATGATCGTCTGGGATGTGAGATGGTCGTCTTGCATTCGTGACGATCAACCTGCAGAAAAAACACAGAAACTTCATTTCTTCTTCTGTTTTGTCTCATTTCTTGTCCTACAAGTCTCATTTTCATTATTTGCTTCCAAAACTCAAGTGTAACCGAATACCTGCAAAATAAACACAAACCCTGTGTAATATCGTTTGAAATAAAGAAATTAATAACTTAAATGATTGGAAACTATACAAAATAATTGATACAAATTCGAGTTATCACTTCTTAAAAAATCCAATCTCATATTTTAGGGCTTCTAGCTCGCCCATATCAGAATTGATGGGGGAGCTTCCAATTGTTATGATTTGGCCATCGTATCTTCTGCGGACGAAACTGGTTTCTTTGTCGCCAAAGTTATGTCTTCGCCCCCTTTCTTGGTTTTTAGCGTTTTTTAGACTTGGTACTCCTCGAAGAATCACACCCCTGAGAGCTGGATTCGTCTGGTCTATATGTGGAGCCACCCTTTTACATAATTCTTTAGGAATCCTTCATGAATCAAGCTATCTATCTCCTTTTTAAGTTGATAACAGTCCTTAGAGTGATACCTTATGACTAAAGGTACGCTCTTTGACGTCTATGATATTATTTTCATAATTTATTTCCTCTCCCTTTATATAGCATTATGCCCATGTCACCACCTCAGACAAGGAATACGAGGGCTTCTAGGCAAGGGATTCATTAAATGTCTCGCCCTAAGCCCATTTTGAAATTCTCCCACAAAAATGTCCTAGTTAGGGCTGACGATCTTGATTGTTACCTCATTGAAGAGGATGGTGGTGACTATCTTTCTATGCCTGGTTGTTCTAAACTAGTGGAATAGTTTCTTGACTAAATCCTGATAGTTGGTGATGGAGAACCAATATGAGGGTGCTAGAGAGGAGCTAATATTTCAAAGAATCAAATGATTTCCATCTGTGTGTTTATGGAGGCGACATGCTCATACGGGTCGTTGCACCCATCAAACATAGCCAATGAAGGTAGCTTGAAATTTGTTGGCACTAATGCCTCCCGCATCTCATTTGAGAGAAGTTATGGGTCAAATACCCACACCACACCTCTTATGTAGTTTAACCTCCTGCTAGAATTTTTGGATATGGAGGACGTTATCCTCAAAGTTTGATTTTGGTGACCTAAGTCATCCATGGCAGCACACATCTCTGCCATGCCACTTTTCTCGCTGTTAAACTCTTCGTTAGCCGAAGTTGGTACCTTCTTGTTCACCATGATGCGTGAAGAAGTTGACCGTGAAGAAAAAAATCTAGTTGAATGTTGTAATGGTAGCCTAGGTCGGTTTTACCAGGGACCCCAAGGTGGGCGTCAATTGTACTTGCTAAAAGTACAATATGTGAAAGCCCCTAGAGTTTAACGGACGTTAGGGGTTTTAGGGTTGGTTGTGAAGTTAAATCTATCTCACGCAAAAAGGTGAGAAACTTTGTATACAATATTTGTGTAATGAATTGGTCTCCTTTCTCAACCGTATGGTTGATTTATTTATAAAATTCCATGGGTCATGATCTTAGACTCCTAGGAAGTATCAACGTTTTTTAGGAGCATGGGAATGAGACAGTTAACTCCCTATTATTCAGGACAATGTGATACATTTCCCCTTGACTCACTCTTCTGACTGTTATGGACTAAAACACGTCACTTTCATGTTCCCCTGGAAGGCAACCAATATAAGAAATGGGTGTCACATCCAAATGATGGACACTCATTCTAACAAACGGGTGATTACGAAGTTCTTGGGGGCGATGCGTTATGCCATTTCCCTCTCATGTCGCCCCTTGTGGGCTCTTTACTGATATACCAATACAAGTATCAAAGTCAGGTTCCTGCAACGTTTACGCTTCAGGCTCATTGAGACTTAAGCATGAGAAGGTGGATTGGAAATTATGCCTTTATTATGGTTTTCTCTTAGTTGTTTAATTGTGGCATTTGACTTGCCTTCGTTGTAGATAGCAAAAACTTGACAGCATGTGGGCCAATGGTTCTTGGATAGAATTTAATATCACTTTAGAAATATTATTGGGCATAATTCAATGTTACAAAGTGTGAGCAACTCTAGTTTTGTATGATTATAAATTTTAGGTGTTTGTGCTTTCATCATATGCTTCATATTAAGACAAAATGCTAGCCTTTAAATCTTTTGTCTCATTTTTAATAATGTCTTTGTTTTTCTGAAAATACGCAAAATGAATCGATTCATTCCATCATGCATCGATTCATGCTGTTGAAATGATTCTGGAAATTCGCAAAATGAATCGATTCATTCCATCATGCATTGATTCATGCTGTAAGAATGGTTCTGGAATTTCTTCTATGAATCGACACATACAAACATGCATCGATTCATTGTTTGTTTATTTCTCTGTTTTTGTTCATCTGTTCAGTATGTATCAATTCATGACAATATGTATTGATACATAACAGTATAAATACTATTATGTATCGATTCATTCGTGTCTTGAATCGATTCATTTTTTCTGTTTTTTTATTTCTAACAGAATCTGCATAGTATATGTTGTTGTTTCTGTTAGTGTAGCAGCAACAGAAATTGCATACGAATTTCATAGTCAAGAATCATTGAAGAACACATCAAGAAAAGGGATTTTGAGTGTGGAAAATTCAATGTTGAGCGGGATTGAAACCTAGAATCAAATTTATCTTCATCATCTTCTCAAATACCTTAATTCAAGAACATTAACAAGGAATTAAGTGTTGTTCTGTGAATTGAAGGTTTATGAGATAACGTTCAGTGGTACGATCGGAGATCCAGCTGAGTTGAAGAGTGATAAAAGGTTTCAAGGAAAAACCAGCTGGGTTTTCCTTCAAGAACGGACGTGTTCTTGAGGGTTTGTTAGTCACGTTTACAAGACAGATTCAGCCGCAGCGTAAGATTTGGAAATTGGGAGATTTTGCAAATAGATCGTGGAACTGGTGAATTGTTTGTATTACTTGCAGGGAATCTTGATTTGGCTCAGATCAAGTGAAGGTTGATACAATAGGAAGATCTAGGTGTATAGATTTCTGGTGTTTGTATAGCAACCTTGTTAACGACAATTTCAGCAATATTGATATAAAAGTTCTCAATTTCGGTTTGAAATTGAGAGGGAGACGTACCCACACGCGAGGACGAACGTGGGGAACTTCCTTACCAAATCTTTGCGTATTGTATTCCTTCTCCATCTCTATTTACGTTTTTAATCGTTTTTGATTCATTGGAAATAGCTTTTGTGATAGGTGCATTCAACTGTTTTACAGCTTGTGTGTTTAAACCTTTATCATCTCAATTGTAAATCCAGCACGTTATCACATGTCCGGTCTTCTAGTGGCTGGTCCAGAATAGACGCTAGTATATTTGGGACCGTTGTTTCCGTTAATCTTTGAAAACTCTGAAAAATCTTTTAAATCCTTGTAAACAAGGAGGTGATCCATTCACCCCCCCCCCCTCTAGATCACTAGCCACAACGTCTAACAAGTGGTATCAGAGCACCGGTTCGCTGGTGCTTTGTGGCTGCCTGTAACGTTATGGATTCTGAACCAAAGGGGGCGTATAATAGAGCTCCTGTTTTCAATGGTGAAAATTATGGCTACTGGAAAGACTGCATGCGAGTTCACATAAATTCTGTGGATAGGCACGTATGGACTGCCATTCAAAATGGTCCTTTTCAAATTACCATGATGAATGAGGCAGGTGCCATAGTACCTAAACCAGAAGATGATTGGGATGAGAAAGATGAGAAAAAGTGGTCAAGTGATTAGAGAGCTCGAAATATGCTAATTTCAGCACTTAGTGCAGATGAGTATTATCGAGTTTCCCATTGCTCGACAGCTAAAGAAATGTGGGACGCTTTAGAAATTGCACATGAAGGTACAACTGAAGTAAAACAGTCCCGCATTAACACACTTAATCAAGAGTTCGAACTCTTTCGCATGAAACAAGGAGAATCTATTCCCGACATGCAAAAGAGATTTGTTCATCTCATTAATCGTTTGAATGCACTTGGAAAACCTGTTTCCAATGAAATTTCTACTAATAAAATTCTGAGATGTCTTAGCAGGGAATGACAACCTAAAGTAACAACTATCAAGGAAGCCAACGATCTAACGACACTCACAATGACTACTTTGTTTGGAAAGCTGGAGGAACATCAGCAAGAACTAGAAAGTCTAGAAAAGTTTGAGAACAAAAGTAAAAAAGGAAAGGAGAAGAATAAAGACAAAGAGGGTGAGAAGAGGCCTATAGCTCTTGTGGCTTCTAACTCAAAGTCCTCACAAAAAGAGCTAAGCAACAATGAGTCAAGTAGTGACGAAGACTCCGGTGACGAAGAAATGGGACTTTTTGTTAGGAGATATAATAGATTCATTCGAAAGAATGAAATCAAGCATTCCGACAAAAATCTCATAAAGTTTAGAAGACAATCTATAGATTCAAAACAGGAAGAGATTAAGAAGAATATAGAAAGAGGGTCTTGCTTTAATTGTGGCAAGTCCGGACATTATAAAACGGATTGTCCTTTAAAGAAAAAGGATAAAGGAAAAGCTCCACCAAAAAGGTATAATAAGCAAAGAAGAGCTTACATTGCTTGGGAAAGTGATAGTGATTCATCAAGTACACAATGCTCAAGTGATAGCGATGAAACTGCAAATTTGTGTCTTATGGATCACACCAAAAATCAGTCCCACCACAAGAAGAAAAGTGATGATAAAAAGGTAAAACAAGCTTACTATAACAATTTCTCTTCTATGTCCTTTTCTGAATTGAAAATAGCTTTTGAAAAACTGCATAATGAAGCTATAGAAGCATTTAAAAGATTATCTTCTGATAAACAAATTTTTTCATACTTGGAAGGTAAAGTACAACATGCTGAAAAAGATTTAGAATACTTGAAAGCTAGCATTGCAGAAAATTCAAAAGCTATTGATATTGATGGTTGTATTAAAATAAGGCATTGTGAAGCTTGTCACATTTGGCAACAAAAGGTTATTTCTCTTAAAGTCAAATTGGAAAAAGCCTTGCAACCTAAGATTACTTATGCCATTGATACTAGGTTGTTAAAAAAGTCATTAAATCCTCCATATGCAAAATATTCGTTTGTTCCAAAGGATTTAAGGACCAATCATAAACAACAACATTATCGTAGTGTTTGTCATTATTGTTATCATGCTGGCCATACCATTGAAAAATGCAAATTTAGAAGATTTCTAGTGCCTAAAGGCATTTATCAATGGAAGCCTAAAGACAACCATGTTACCACTTACCCACTTGGACCCAATAAAAATTGGGTACCTACCTCTCTCTTTTGATATTGTAGGATGAGTGTCTTGCATCCATGGAAAGAAGATGGTTTCTGGACAGCGGGTGTTCAAGGCACATGACGGGTGACATATCACTTTTTATTGACTTCAAAGCAAAGAAGAAGGGGTATGTTACTTATGGAGACAATAACAAAGGAGCTATACTTGGTAAAGGTAGTGTAGGTAATCCCTCTACCACTACTATTTCTGATGTCCATCTTGTAGAGGGACTTAAACACAATTTGTTAAGCATAAGTCAACTATGCGACAAAGGTTATAAAGTTTCTTTCACAAAAACTTGTTGCAAAATTGAACATACCAAACATAATGTTGTGTTTAAGGGTGTAAGAGTAAACAAAATATATATGCTTAATCTTTTGAGTGTATCTTTAACAAGCTCCAAATGTCTAGTAGCCCTAAATGATGATTCATGGCTGTGGCATAAACGCTTAGCGCATGTTAATTTCGATTTGCTTAATAAGGTTGTATATAAGGATCTAGTAGTAGGTCTTCCAAAAATAAAATTTTCAAAAGACCACCTATGTGATGCTTGCCAAATGGGGAAACAAACAAGGGTCTCCTTTAAATCTAAAAACATAATTTCAACTTCAAGACCCCTTGAGCTTCTCCATATGGACCTCTTTGGACCATCTAGGACAAAGAGCTTAGGTGGAAACTATTATGGTTTCGTAATAGTAGATGACTACTCTAGATTCACTTGGACTATATTCCTTCATACCAAAGATGAAACTTTTTCTGCTTTTAAAAGTTTTGCAAAGCTGTCCCAAAACAAAATGAATTCTAAAATAGTTACAATCCGAAGCGATCATGGAGGTGAATTTCAAAACCATCTCTTTGATAAGTATTGTGACAAGTATGGAATTGAGCACAACTTTTCAGCTCCTCGAACTCCACAACAAAATGGTGTTGTGGAGTGCAAAAATCGAGTTTTAGAAGAATTGGCAAGAACAATGCTCAATGAGGGTGGACTACCAAAATATTTTTGGGCTGATGCAATTAGCACAGCTTGTTATGTTCTGAACAGGATTTTAATTCGTCCTATTTTAAATAAAACCCCTTATGAAATTTTAAAAGGTAGAAAGCCAAACTTGTCTCATCTTCATGTGTTCGGTTGTAAATGTTTTGTTTTGAATAACGGTAAGGAAAATCTTGGGAAGTTTGATGCCAAAGCTGATGAAGGTATTTTTCTTGGTTACTCTCAATCAAGCAAAGCATATAGAGTGTATAATAGGCGTTTACTTTCTGTTGAAGAATCTGTCCATGTTTCTTTTGATGAGTCTTACCCTAAAATTGTCGGAAAAGGTATCTTTTTTGATGATGCAGGAGTATCTACAGAAGACATACTCAAAGAAGCTATTCGGAAATGGATCAATCTGAAACGGCTGATATTGAGAAGGAGGAAGCTACTAGTCATGAAAAAGATAAAGAGGAAGGAACATCTGAAGTGAAGGACCTTCCACCAGCTTGGAAATCCTCTAAAGACCACCCTATAGACAATATATTGGGAGATATTTCAAAGGGAGTGTTGACTCGTTCTAAGATAAGTAACTTTTGTTCTCACTTCGCTTTTGTATCACAAGTGGAACCTAAAAATGCTAAAGAGGCCTTGATTGATGAATTTTGGCTAATGGCCATGCAAGAAGAGCTTAATCAATTTAAAAGAAATGACATTTGGGAACTTGTCCCTCGTCCGCGAGATCATCACATAATAGGTACTAAATGGGTGTTTAGGAATAAACTTGACGAAAGCGGAGTGATAACTAGAAACAAGGCACGCTTGGTAGCACAAGGGTATAACCAAGAGGAGGGCATAGATTATAAGGAGACTTATGCTCCAGTGGCTCGCCTTGAAGCTATACGTCTTTTGCTTGGTTATGCGTGTTCTATGAATTTCAAGCTTTATCAAATGGACGTAAAGAGTGCGTTTTTAAATGGTGTCATAAATGAAGAAGTATATGTTTCACAACCTCCCGGTTTTGAAAATTCTGAATATCTAGATCATGTTTACAAATTAAAGCGTGCCTTATATGGTCTTAAGTAAGCACCCCGTGTGTGGTACGAAAGACTTAGCAAATTTCTACTTGATCATGGATATTCTAGAGGTAAAGTGGATAATACACTCTTCATTAAACACAAAGGAAAGCACATTCTTTTAGTTCAAGTTTATGTAGACGATATAATTTTTGGTTCAACTAACATACACTTGGTCGAAGAATTTTCAAATGTTATGCAGGGTGAGTTTGAGATGAGTCTCATAGGGGAGTTGAACTACTTCTTAGGCCTCCAAATAAAGCAACTCGATGAAGGTACAACAGTATGTCAAACAAAATACTGCAGAGAGCTTCTCAAGCGTTTTGGAATGAAAAATACAAAACCAATTGACACTCCCATGCTTACCAACGGAAACTTGGACAAAGATGAACATGGTAAGTGTGTTGATGTCAAAAGGTATAGAGGTATGATTGGGTCTCTCTTGTATCTTACTGCTTCTAGACCAGACATCATGTTTAGTGTGTGTATGTGTGCACGATATCAATCAAATCCTAAGGAATCTCACTTAAAATCAGTCAAGCGTATATTTAGGTATCTTAATGAAACACCTAAATATGGGCTTTGGTATTCCAAAGGGAGCGATTGCAGCTTAGTAGGTTACTCTGATTCTGATTTTGCTGGCTGTAAATCAGATAGGAAAAGCACTAGTGGTACATGTCATCTGTTTTTAAATTCGTTAATAAGTTGGCATAGTAAAAAGCAAGTATCCGTAGCTTTGTCTACTGCAGAGGCTGAGTATGTTGCAGTCGGTAGTTGTTGCGCTCAAATTTTGTGGCTAAGACAACAACTACAAGATTTTTACATTGAACTTAAATGCATTCCAATTAAGTGTGACAACACTAGTGCCATTAATCTCACTAAGAATCCTGTTTTACACTCACGCACCAAACATATAGAGATTAGACATCACTTCCTTCGCGATCATGTTGAAAAAGGAGATGTTGTTTTTGAGCATGTTGATACTAAAAATCAACTTGCTGACATTTTCACTAAACCTTTGGCAACTGAACCATTCTTCAACATTCGTCTCGAATTAGGGATTCTTGATCTCTCCGCATTGGTGTCTTAAGTTTGTTTGATGTAGTTTATATTTATCTCATCGTGTTTACTAAGTTCTGGATGTAGACTTCACTCGTACCTCATGAGATTACTACGACGGAGGTAATATTGTTCCTCTCTTCACTTTGTTGATATTGCGTGATCAATGTATGTTTGAGCAATTATTTCTCGATTACATGTACTTCTTTACATATTAATGTTTGAGCGTTGATATTTTGTTTGTAAAGTATTCTTAAGCATCCATACAATGTTATGATTCATTCTGCATTTTGCATAATATTTGTTTTGCATATTCATTTTTGTGTCAAATTCATGCTAAATTTCCTTTATCACTGAAAAATTATTACAGTATGTATCGATCCCAACCATCTTGTATCGATTCAAGTTCACTTTCTTTTAATTCTCTCAAAATTGTTACAGTATGAATCAATACATTCGTGGCTTGTATCGATACATAGCCACTTGAATTTCAAATATTTCGCATTATGAATCGATCACAGCCATATTGAATCGATCCATGTTCATTTTCTTTTAAATCTGTCAAAATAGTTATAGTATGTATCGATACATTCGTGGTTTGTATCGATACATAGCAACCTGAATTTCAAAAAAATTTCGTCAAATGAATCGATTCATAAGGTCATGAATCGACGCATACTGTTTTAAATTCAGTTTATTTCTTATGAATCGACACATCAGCAACTGCTATGACATGTCCATCAGTTATAAAACTCCATTTTGTCTTCCTCATCATCCCATTTGCATCATTTTCGTTTCTAAACCCTAACTGCCACAAAACCCCTCTTTTCTCAAAACCCTAATCTCATCATTATGCCTCCAAGAGTAATGCTTCCTAGAGAAAAAGGAAAACGTAAAGGCAAAGAACCTGTTGAGTCTTCCCATCAAGCTCCTTCTGTTCCAGAAATTCCTCCATCCGGGGCTTCCATTCTTCATCCTGCCATTGTTGAAGAATTTGAGGTTTCACTTAAGACGAGGTTAGTCATGAAACCACATGTTTTCAATACTAGTGATGTACGTACTCTTTGTTTAGAAGAAGTTGCTGATTTAATCGATGCACAAAATTTGGGGTCCTTTTTAACTGCTAATGATGCTTACCATGAGGACTTTATACGTGTGTTTTATGCTAGTGTGAAAACTGGTAAAGGTTACATGTTCAAGTGTTCTATTGGAACCAGAACTTACCGTTTTGAGGCTGATGATTGGCCCAAAGTGTTCAAACTGCCATCTCTGTTGCCTGAATTGCAGATGTGGCATGATCAGAACTTTGAAACACAGTTTAATATGAAGACATATTGTGCATCCATTTCAAAATTAGAAAGACCTCTTGGTGATGATGAGCCTCTGACTTCTGGTATGATTAAAAGCGTTCCAAGAATTCTGCATTGGATTCTTTCACATATCTTGCGTCCAAGGTCCGGTGGGCACTCTCGATTGGATAAGCCGGACATCCATCTATTGTATATTCTGCAGAAGAAGATACCATTAAACTGGCCCAATTACTTTGTAAAGCGTATCTTTCTTACGCGGAATAGCTCAAAGAACATCAGTCTTGCATATGCCGCCCAGATTATGCGGATCCTTAAGTTTTGGAAAGTGGTTTTCCCTCCTGTGCCTCTCTTATCTTCTTCTAGTGTTCAAGAATTCAACAATGCCACTCTCTCTCATATGGGTTATAGGTGGGACATCCAGCGTCGCTGCTATTACTTCTTTGAACGCAACACTAGAACCCAAATCTACAACTTTGATATTCCTTCTGAACATGTTTATGTTGAAGAACAAAGGGATGAAGATATGGAGGATGCAGAAAATCCTCCTGATGCAAATGCCAACACTGGTTGGGGTGAGTGGGTACCACAAAGGTGGTCTCCTACAAACTATGAATCGGCTCCTTCATCGGCTCCACCGACTTCATCTACTACTGCTCCGGCATATCTTACTCAAATGTTTGAGCAAATGGAAATTGCAAACAATGCCCGACATGAAGAGGCCCGTGCGTGACATGTCCAACAAACGGAATGGCATAAAGAGCACCAAGAATGGCATGATGAACACACAAGGATGTATCATAATCAACACTCATGGCATACCGACTTGGTTAAGTGGCATCAAGTTTTTTACAATGAGATGTCTGGTTTCATGGATGATTGTCGTTCGCATCCGGGGATTATGGAATTTCAAAGCACAGAGGTTCAGAGACGGTTCAAGCGTTACGCCTTCATGGGGCAGAATCCTGATGAAATGCCTCCTCCACCTCCTCCTCCAAGTTTCCGAGACCCCGATAGAGATGATGCGGAGTCTTGTGGTGGCCACTTTCCTCATTGAGGCTGCATTTCATTTTGCATATCATCATTGTTTCTTGCTTAAGTTTCTTTGTTTTTTTTATGTTTAAACATTGTATGAGTTTGGTTTGTTTCTGTAATTCGCAACTCTAATTAACAATTTCAATGCCTATGCTTGTTTGCTGCTTTCGACTAATTTGTTTGCCATTTATGTTTCATTCTTTGTGAGTGAATTCTGCTTATATATCTTGGTATTGCTGATTTTTTTTGCTTCACATATCCATTCTTTCTTGATGTTGACAAAGGGGGAGAAATGCGAGTGTGAAAAATGACAGGCATGCACAAACTCAGGGGAAGTGATTCTCACACTTCAAAAAAATTTGTCATCATAAAAAAGGGGGAGTTTGTGAGCAAATCTAGTTTTGTATGATTATAAATTTTAGGTGTTTGTGCTTTCATCATATGCTTCATATTAAGACAAAATGCTAGCCTTTAAATCTTTTGTCTCATTTTTAATAATGTCTTTGTTTTTCTGAAAATACGCAAAATGAATCGATTCATGCTGTTGAAATGATTCTGGAAATTCGCAAAATGAATCGATTCATTCCATCATGCATCGATTCATGCTGTAAGAATGGTTCTGGAATTTCTTCTATGAATCGACACATACAAACATGCATCGACTCATTGTTTGTTTATTTCTCTGTTTTTGTTCATCTGTTCAGTATGTATTGATTCATGACAATATGTATTGATACATAACAATATAAATACTATTATGTATCGATTCATTCGTGTCTTGAATCGATTCATTTTTCTGTTTTTTTATTTCTAACAGAATCTGCATAGTATATGTTGTTGTTTCTGTTAGTGTAGCAGCAACAGAAATTGCATACGAATTTCATAGTCAAGAATCATTGAAGAACACATCAAGAAAAGGGATTTTGAGTGTGGAAAATTCAATGTTGAGCGGGATTGAAACCTAGAATCAAATTTATCTTCATCATCTTCTCAAATACCTTAATTCAAGAACATTAACAAGGAATTAAGTGTTGTTCTGTGAATTGAAGGTTTATGAGATAACGTTCAGTGGTACGATCGGAGATCCAGCTGAGTTGAAGAGTGATAAAAGGTTTCAAGGAAAAACCAGCTGGGTTTTCCTTCAAGAACGGGCGTGTTCTTGAGGGTTTGTTAGTCACGTTTACAAGACAGATTCAGCCGCAGCGTAAGATTTGGAAATTGGGAGATTTCGCAAATAGATCGTGGAACCGGTGAATTGTTTGTATTACTTGCAGGGAATCTTGATTTGGCTCAGATCAAGTGAAGGTTGATACAATAGGAAGATCTAGGTGTATAGATTTCTGGTGTTTGTATAGCAACCTTGTTAACGACAATTTCAGCAATATTGATATAAAAGTTCTCAATTTCGGTTTGAAATTGAGAGGGAGACGTACCCACACGCGAGGACGAACGTGGGGAACTTCCTTACCAAATCTCTGCGTATTGTATTCCTTCTCCATCTCTATTTACGTTTTTAATCGTTTTTTATTCATTGGAAATAGCTTTTGTGATAGGTGCATTCAACTGTTTTACAGCTTGTGTGTTTAAACCTTTATCATCTCAATTGTAAATCCAGCACGTTATCACATGTCCGGTCTTCTAGTGGCTGGTCCAGAATAGACGCTAGTATATTTGGGACCGTTGTTTCCGTTAATCTTTGAAAACTCTGAAAAATCTTTTAAATCCTTGTAAACAATGAGGTGATCCATTCACCCCCCCCTCTAGATCACTAGCCACAGCGTCTAACACAAAGCTTACTCTTAAGGTGATGGATGCCAAAACTTTATACACACTACATAGTAGGCCATCTTCACTTAACAAGTCGGTTTTGTAAAGTTGAGTTAGACACAAACCACATATTCTAATATGGTATCAGAGTCAGGTTCTCGCATTGTCCATGCTTCAGGCTCATTGAGATTTGAGTGATAAAGGATATGTTGGAAATTTCTCCATCATTACGGTCCTCCCTAGTTGCTTAATTACAACATTTGGAGTGCCTTTGTTGCAGATATTGGAAACATGATAGCAGGTAACTGAACTAATCTTTAGTAGACTCTAATATTATTTTAAAAATGTTATTGGGTCTAACTCAACCTTACAAAATCAGTACTTAAATTGATGAGAGGTGCCATCGTTTTATAAACATAACACAAACCATACCTCTAAAAAAATGAGATTATATCCACCCCTTCAAATCAAACACAATATGGTGTTGGAGGCTGCAGCGAAGTCAAATGTCGCAATTAAATGACTTGGGACAAATCATTATAAAGATGGAATTTCCAACATAAAATATATGATCAGCAAAGGACAAATTAATGTTAACATTCAACCAAACAAAAACTAATTCTAACTTAAATATAAAAATTAAAGAACATAAAAATATTACATATCTCCCATATTTTATTACTTTGGATCCATCATACAAAATAATGAATGAGCAAAACAGAGGAAATTACTTCTCAAGCTTAGGAGTAAACTTTATGCACAATTATAATGTGTTGGGACATGAATAAAGAAGACTTGTAAGAGAACAGTAATATGGATAGTAAAACTGCATATTCAAACCAACAGATAGTAGATCAACAAGCAAAAACTAAACAAAACTTATAAGAAGTGAAGTTAGATATACATTCATTTCTGTAAAATGTTTATGCCACACCGATCTATATGGAAATTCTGCAGCGATCTCTTAGAATATGTGGTTTGGACTTAATTCATTCATATATCTTATAAAACCGATTAGTAAGATGAAGATTATTCAACATATATTGAGACTGTATCGTTGTCAACTAACACAACTATTAAACTAATAACCATCACAGTATTTTTCAGCAAATAGTCATCTACAATATCTACATATTATTTAACTTGGAAAATATTCAAGTAATAAGAAGACAAAGGCAAAAAATCATGTAGAGACCAAATTGTAAAAGTTTGATAGAGTATCCACTATACAATAGGGAAACAAAACTTGAGGAAAAAGAAAAGAAAGAAACCTAGGGATTCACTTATTCTTCTAAACTCTACCATCCATGCCATCTAGTAGGCCAGTCCAGATTCCCTTTACTGGTGGTAATTGTGCAACCAAAGCATTCCAAGGAGGATAGCCAACGCCACTGCCACGAACTCGACCGTCCAAGCGTAGAGATAGATACCTGTTAGAACAACAACTCTGGTTCAAAAGAAAACATATATAAAAGAAAAACGCGGATAGAGAACACACAAGATCACTGAACTTCGTGATCAGATCTAGAAATGAAACATTTCAACACTGACATGGATAGTACTTACACCGGAGATTCAGAGGAAACACTTGCCATCTTCTTTTGTTCATCTAGCCACCTATTAACAAGATGAAAAAAAATAGTTAAAGCAATTAAAAAAAAACAAATTCGGTTGCGTATTAACTGTGTCCTCATCATAGACATACTCGGACCACTCGGAAACGATAGCTGGAGTAAGCTGCCATAGTCGCTTCCTTCTGGTTGCAAGTTGCTTCCCTTCCTCGGTCTCCTCAGTTTCCTCAAACTCCAAAACAGGCGAATTTCCGTCTGTTACAAATGGAACAACAAGCACGCCTCTATCCAAAAGACTTTCTGTAAAAGGCTCGCTGCGCTTAAAAGACTCAGTTATAAAGGAAGCTGGTCCAACACAGATTACAAGCCGAGCAATTCCTCTCAATGCGTTAACAGGAATGATCTTCTTCTCGTTCACACGGAGCTTAAGATTCGACAGAAACTCCTCCCGAGAGAGACGAGCCTCTTGCGCATTCTTCGCTTTGTTATCTCTTAAGTACAAGAAAGCGAACAAAGATACAGCTCCAATGTCGATTCCAAGGCCTTTGAGAATTTCAGGAACTTCGGCTGATCGTGATGGATTAGACAGTGCGCCAATTAGCTGTGAGATTGCTATGAATGTTCCAAGAGAAGCACTTGCGATAAAAGCGGTGTAAAAGAACATTCTAACAGATCGAAAGGGAGATAGAACCTCGCTCCTTATCTTGGCTGTAGAGCTGAAGAACAAATAGGATTAATGATTGATCGGTGAAGCATCACTGCAGGTAAAAAGAGGAGATAAAAAAAGTACCTAATTTGAGGAGAATTAGATGGTTTATTGGAAGCAGAACAAACAATAGTGGCAACAGAAGATCTTTGGTGAGAATAGAAGAGAGTGTGGCCATAGCTGAGAGTTGAGGTTGTGAACATAAGATTAGTGCGAGGTGATGTTGGGAGATGAGTGAGAAACAAGGTGTTGGTGATAGCAGAACCGAACGCTGTTAATGCCATGGTTCGGTTCCTAGGCAAATGTTTCAGTACTTTGCCATGACTACGAGGAAGGTGAGTGAAAGCAGTGAAATAACTGATCCTTATTTGGATGATTATGGTCTTGCCACGCTTTATCCCCAACTACTATCTATAATTGTTATATAATTTTTAAAAATTGCAAGATGACATTCATAAAATTAAAATTAAAATAAATTTGACTATTGGGAACTCTAACTTAATTTATGATTTATTTTGGTCAATTGATTAATAAAAGTTATTATTAAAAATATGATAACCAATTTTCACTAAAATAAAAATGAATGTAGTTGAAAAATTGATATTCTTTAACGGTAACTTCGATTGAAGATATGTGTAGTGAAAATTGGTTATCATATATTATATCTTGCTTTGCATGTGAACTGATTATACACTTTGTGTTAAGTGAAGTGGATTTTAGATAGATTAAACTTTAGTCATTTTGGATCTTTGGTCGGTCTAGAACAATTGTCCTCAAGATTTTGTCAGGCACTAAAAGAGTTGGGGGGAAGTCTTAAGTAATGTTGGTCGGTCTCCAGGATGTAGTCCGGTGTGAAATGAAACTGAAACACTTGGGATCCGTCGAAAAAGTAGTGGGGAACAAATGCATTAAATGCGGTCCCATTATTGAAATGCTTCATTACACTCTTCTGACACATGCATTGATGTGACCAGCTAGGACATGACGAAGTTCACAAAGTACTTGAATTCACTCGAGTTGGCGTGTATCCTTGAGTGAAAATATAATCGTTGATCTTGTAACTTCGTTCTTTAGTTAACCTGGACCATTTAGTCGTCGTAGCTTATAAATAGAATGAATTGAGTTTTTGGAAGTTTTCGCAACCTTTGATTTTCAAACTTACAATTACCTTCCCACAAGGATATCCTTCATTTCCTATTCTTTGAGAGTATTACTAGAAATGATTTTTCAGTGCCTAGCTCAAAGATTTCTCCCTTTTTCATCTTCTCCTACTTCATAAATCTCGGATAACCACATACCATCTTAACTCAAATTTGTATCTTCGACAGTTCCTATTTTCTAGCCAAGACGAATGATAATACGATTGTCTGATGGGGCGAAAACGCGATATGCGTCTAGCGGTATCTGAACTGCAAGCGCACAGCCTATCAAAGTAATATAAAAGATTATCGATCCCACAGGGACTTTGTAATCACTCTAGTGCTAGAGGGTCTACTAGTTTAGCTAAGGTGGATATTTGTCACGAGTTTGGTTTTAAGGATTAAAAACGGGAATTAAATTTAATTTTAAGGAAATAATGAGAAGGCGGTCGGTATGTAATTATATTAACCTATGCGGGTCAATCTAACCTAAGCTTATAAGGATGGTTCACTTAAACTATTCTGTAGAGATTATCAGTTTAAAAACCCTCGACTCACACTCTCGTGGTCTTATCTCAGATCTTACTCCTAAAGCCCTATGCCTGCTCTCGCTAGCCCATAAGTGTTTAGAAAATAATTTTTGAAAACTTAATAAGTCTAATTCATTTTAAAGCGCTCTCGCTGTATTTAAATCAAATGTCTAACTTTAGCTATCCGGTTAAAATCTCACACTCTCGTGGTCTCGACCTAACCTATTACACTTTTCTTACTCTCGTAACAAAAAGATTAATTTTAATTATAAAAAACCACAGCCAGAATATAAGTTCTTAATTATTTTAGCTTAGATTCGATTTTACCGTTTTGGTTTAGTTTATTACATACCGCCTAATTAATTTAGCTACTCATTTTATTTATACCAAAAGACAGATGCAGAAATAAATAAATATTAATCAAAACATACATTATAAAATAATAATAATATCTTAACATAAACAATTAAATAACTTAATATAAATGCAAAAATAAAAACCTGGATAATTAAATTCTTAAACTCCTTCTTCCACAGATTGGCAAGCTCGGAGTGTTCGGAACCGGAATCAAAAATAAAAATACGAAACAATTTCTGAAGGCTAAAAAGAAATTAATTTAAATAACAATTTCCTAATGTTGGAAATTGTTATTGAATTTGGGTTGGAAATAGAAACAGGAAAAATAAACAAGAACAAGGCTGGAAAAATTAAATAAGGGTTCAGGAAAATTACGGCAGAGCTTCCGCGTGAAAGTTAAAATAATACTCTGTAATTTTCAATTTGTAACTAGGGTATTTATAGAACTAGGTTTTGGGCTTGGGCAGTTGAATTTGATGAGCGTGGGCATCGTCCAAAATGAGAGAATCCAGCGAAAGTGCATACTGGGTTTGCTTCTGTTGAGAAATAATAGGAGTCGTCTTTGACTCGCGTTGCACGTCTTCATGAATAATTCAATTACTTTAAACCCACTTTCCTTGTCACGTTCGTGACAAGGGCGTAACGGGCAGATTTTCCAATTCAAGCGTGTCACGGTCGTGACAATTGAGTAACGGTCGTGAGACCTCAAAGTAGGGCGTCACGGTCGTGGTGATGTTGTGACGACCGTGAGTGTTACAAAATATGCAGACTTAGCAGAATCCTTCTCTTCATCTTCTTTTCATGCTTGTTTTGGTTCATTTGATCTTTTTCTCATAATTTAGCTTTAGACATGTTATACCTGCAATGTGACATAAAAACTCGAACAATCGGGAGTTAATAGGATCAATGTGCGATAAAACGGACTTAAAACGTAGTAATAAAGTGATACGATTTCTCGTTATCAAACTTCCCCAAACTTAAACCTTTGCTTGTCCTCAAGCAAATAGTCGGTTGAAAAATGATCGGACAATTTTCATCGGACGCATACACATAACAAACCATACGAGAAATCATTTAGTTAGATAAACCGGTACTAGAATAGAACACTAACGATACACTAATGACACAAGCAACAAGCTAAGTCGTCGACTTCCCGTTAAACGAAACATTCGGTAATTGCGTTGTGATTCTACCTAGAGTCTTTCGATCTTATTTCACCCGGTTTGTTCTAGCGCAATCACATTAAGCCCTTTGCCTTAGCACGCAAGTAGTGGAGTAGCCGGTTAGTGACTTTGATCCTTTATAAGCACGGGGTCTGGTACACGAATGTGGCAACCCTTTACATATTATCCAAATTGGAGGTTGTGGGGGATCGAGCCGTAGCACGCCCTACCAAGTTCAGAACCAGGTACCTCTGAACCAACCCGCAATGGACTCCTTCTTATATTTCTCATCTCTTATATGAGACCGTGTACTTTGGTGCAATTTATTTTTATTGGCATCGAGATATGAAGGATCGTTTATAGATCAGGCATCAAACACTTATGTTCATCGGCTCCCCTCGTGGTTTGTGTTCAGACGGTGCTGACTGCTAGTATAAACTACTAGGGGTTACTTTAGAACTAAGACTTAAGGTGTAGTCGTAAAAATTATCGGAATGGAATGCTTAAGTAGGAAGTCTAAGGTGTCAAGACTGTATTGATCTTGTTGGATCTTTCTCAGCTTCCTAACTACGATTTCATAGGTAAGTCGAGTAATGCGAAGATAAAGCAAAAAATTTCGGTATGGCTAAATAAATGGGGAAGAATTGAAACTGAAGAAATAGCATAAATATTACTTTGTTTAATTGCTTTGTTTAATTGAAAATACGGAAAGGGAAATACAATGAAATGGAAAATGCGGAAAGGGAAAGGTATCTCTCCCACACTATATCAGACATTGTCCTCAATGTTGTGATATAATAGCGGGGAAAATACAATACAAAAACAGAAATGCAAAAACAAAAAGATAAACTAATGTTGCTGATGACCACGGCCTCAGCTTCTGGTGCGGGAGCGTCTGGTAGGAGTGGCTTCCTGGTCAGAACCGGTGGTGGTGAGAGCAGTGACATCTATACGCAAAGCTTCCAGCTCACTGAAAATCTCTCCTAGCTTCTCATCTGTTGTCCTCTGGTTACTGACAACAGTTGCAAGGAGTGCATCGTATTGCTCTTTCTGCCTACGCTCAAGTGCAGCATTCATCTGATTCTGCTGATGAATGGCACGGAGGATTTCTTCGAGTGTGACATCAGCTGAAGGTGGCTTCCTGGTGGAGGACTCAGGGATGTCATGAACTGGCTCAGCAGCATCCATCGCATCCTGCATCTCGTCCACATGTGCATCAGGCTGCTCGTCAATAATCGGAACATGGCCTGCGGCATCCGGCAAATCAAATAGCCAATTGGCTCTGTTCGATGGATCAATTCGGTTCCTGCAAGGCAAAGTGATGTGATGGTAGATGGTGCCTTGGATCACAGGGTTGAACCTGCCATCCTCTCTCTGAGAGATCAAATGAGCGGACTTGCAATAGCTCTTGGTAAGCAGCTCCGGTGCTCTATGAGGCAGATGGGTGAGGTGGTCACCAAGCTCCAGCTGTATGGCAAGGTTAGTGACAATCCCGCCAATGTAAAAGGGAGTGGCGCCTCTATTCGCTACAGACTGAATATGGGCCAAAAGGAACGGAGCGACATTGATGCGTTCTTCATTCAAGGCACAGTGCAAGAATAAGAGCTCTTTGGAATTGAGCTTGTGGTTGCTCTCTCTTGCAAAGATAGTGTTGCATATGATACGATGGAAGTATCGAATTGTAGGATTATGGATATGAGTGGAATTCAGACTCTAGTAGGCGGAAGCACGGCTGTTTGTAATGTTGTGCCACAAGGTGAAAGCAGCTTCATTGAAGTTGTCGGGCACGCGGAGGTGAGCATCGTCGCCGTGACTGAAGCCTAACAGTTCAGCGATTCTGGATTGAGTGATTTGGAACTCTCTTCCAAGCATTTTGAATTTTGCAATGCCGGTGAGTTGACTCGTTGATCCGGGTGGCGTGATATATTGAAACGAACTTAGAAACTCCAAGGTGAGGTTTTCAAATGTCGGCTGCGGTTGACTGCATAAGTCCCACAAGCCAACATGCTCAAGCAGTAGCTTCACTCCGTCGAGCAATCCTAACTCCCTCAAGCAATCGAGGTCGACGTACCAAGTGGGTTGGATGCCACGGTTTTGAAACCTTACAAACTTCTCTCTTTGTGCTTCTCCTTGGTCACCATCTCTAAACTGAATATTCTCCATTACATGCAAATGAGGTAAATGAGAGATAAGTGTTTTTAAGGTTTTGTGAGAAAATGTGAAGAAATTGATCGGATGATAATGGAATGAAGTGAATGTGAGGAGTTGTGAATAAATGAAAAGGTGGAACGGATTAATGGAATTGATTGAAGGGTAATGGGTGGTTACGGGAGAAGAGGAGATAATGGGAGGTTAGAGATTTTTATGAAAATGGAAGTGGGGTTCTGCGAAGGTGAACGATTCTGTAACTTCAGAATTCGTAAATTAGGGTTGTCACGGTCGTGAGGGGGGTCTTACGGTCGTGACGCGCTAAATAGCTCGTTACGATCGTGAGGGGATGGTGACGACCGTGATGACCACAAAATGTGGAATTTTCACAGAATGGATTACCTCAGTTCAGTTCAATTGCAATTCTTATCACTTTCATTAAATTCCAACATAAACATAATACATAACAGTGGATCAACATATATATATATATATAAGCAGTAGATTTCATCAAACGAGAATTTATAAAATATCCAGCAATTCAAATATATCAGCAAATAATGAAAAGCATGGAAATTGGTTAAATTGGAAAATTGCATAAATAGAAGTACTTTGCTTTTGTCATAATAGAAAGAAATTACAGTAATAAAAATAAGCTATGAAATGTTGCAAAATATCAAAACTAACTAGAAACAAAAACGAAAAGTAAAATAAATTCAAATCACTACAACATTATCAAAGTTGCTTCTTCAAATCTTCAAGTGCGGAGTTTATATGATAGAATTGTTCACATGTTATGTCAGTTAAACCTATAACGTCCAATCGCATGCTTTTAACTTCATCCTTAACAGCATTAATATCAGCTTGGTAAACTTCAAGAGTGTTCATAATTTTCTTTAAATTATCAGCATATCCTACTTGATTTATTTCAGGGGTTTCGATAACTTCATCAGTGTGGTCAATTTCATGGTAACCAGGAGGTGTCTCAGGGTCACTTTCTACATCAGTCATTATGTCATCCCGAATTTGGTAGGATTGTGGTGTTTCAGGTGTTGATGGATAGTCAGGAGGGGTAAGCTCATAAAGCCAATTATCTCTATTGTGAACACTGACTTTAGCATGGTTCAGTAATGTGAACAGGGTTACTATTTCATTTCTGATTAGGTACTCGTAAGGTGGTTGTCCTAAGTTTCTTATAATTTGACGGTTAAAGCAGAAGTTCAGATTCATAGGGCGGATGGTACCTAAACGGTTGCACTTGTGTAATTGGTATCTAAGTCCGAGGGCATCAACAATCATGGTGACCAGGCCTCCTACCAATATTGGTAGATCAGGTTCCTCTTGGATTCGGGTAAAGGTTTGCATCATGAATGGCACAGCATTAACGGGTTTTCCATCGGTCAAACAGGACATTATGAATATCTCATCTTTAGATACTCCAGTGAGGTTCTCTTCCTTTCCAAAGAAGGTGTGGACAAGGATTTTATGGAAGTAGCGGATAGCAGGGTTATGTATTTCATCATTGTTCATGTTATCCGGCTCAGGGTGGTAATTTCCGGTTAAGGTTCCCCAAAAGAAGTCTAGCTCAATATCCATTAATTCTACCTGAGTGGTTGTAAAGGCAAAAGGTCCACTAGGGAATCCTAATAGGTCAGCTAGTTCCTTATGGTTTAAGTCATATTCGATACCGAATAGTCGGAAACTAATAAATCCTTTCCTTAATCCAAATCCGCGCTCGGGTAAGTAAACTAAGGAGCTTAAAAACTCAAGGGTGAGCTTGCGGTAAGTTACAAACTTTTGTTTTATGAGAGCATTCTCCCATCCAAGTTGGTTAAACAGGTATAGGATGTTATCATGTATACCTAAAGTTTCCATAGTCAGTTCATCATAGTACAGAGTCAAATCCATTTGTTTCTGTGATAATTCCTCAAATTTCATTCTTTGGTTTCTACCTCTAAATTTGGTTTCCATAATGTTTCTTGGTTGGTTAGCCATAGTTAGTGTAAATGTGGAGGAAACAAATCAGGGGAAAACGGGAATGTAGAAAAGACTTTAGAAAATCTGTAGCAAAGTAAATTTAAAAGTGATTTAGAAAATTAAAATTAAAATAAAGAAAATAAGAAAATAAATGCATAAATAAAGTCAATAATAATAATAATGAAATAAAAACAATAAAATGATAAAATGATAAAATGGGTTGCCTCCCACTAAGCGCTGTTTTTATCGTCATAAGCCTGACATAATGCTTAGGCGTAGATTAATCAGGGAAATTAGTGGACAACTCTAAAAGCTTTAAACTATTCGCATAATCTCTATTTTCAATTTTATGGTAATGTTTTAATCGTTGTCCGTTTACTGTGAACGGTTCACTGTTCCTACCCTTAATTTCTATTGCTCCGCTCGGGAACACTCTAGTTATTTCAAAGGGTCCTGACCATCTAGATTTTAGTTTTCCAGGAAAGAGCCTAAGTCTTGAATTAAAGAGGAGTACAACATCTCCCACACTAAATTCTTTCCTAGATAGGCGTTTATCGTGCCATCGCTTGGTTCTTTCTTTATATATCTTAGCATTCTCATAAGAACCTAATCTTAATTCTTCTAATTCATTAATGTCGAGGATTCTCTTTTCTCCAGCGGCATTGTAGTTTATATTGAGTGTTTTAATCGCCCAATATGCTTTGTGTTCTAGTTCTACCGGGAGATGACAAGCCTTCCCATACACTAGTTTGAAGGGTGTAGTTCCTATGGGTGTCTTGTAGGCTGTCCTATAAGCCCATAAAGCTTCATTAAGTTTAGATGACCAATCTTTCCTAGATATGGTGACAGTCTTTTCTAGGATTTGTTTTATTTCTCTGTTCGAGACTTCGACCTGTCCACTTGTTTGTGGATGATATGGTGTTGCTACACGATGTCTGACTCCATACTTAGATAGTAATTTGTCAAATATTTTCGAAATGAAATGCGAGCCACCGTCACTAATGACAAGTCTAGGCACACCAAATCTTGGAAATATTATATTCTTGAAAAGCTTAATTACTACTCGTGTGTCATTTGTAGGAGAAGCTATAGCCTCAATCCATTTTGAAACATAATCGACAGCTACGAGTATGTACTTATTACCGAAAGATGATGGGAATGGTCCCATGAAATCTATTCCCCAGACGTCAAAGACTTCTACTTCTAATATTCCTCTTTGAGGCATTTCATCTCTTCTTGAAATATTACCGGTGCGTTGACACCGATCGCAATTTATAACAGCGATGTGGACATATTTCCATAGATTAGGCCAAAATAGGCCGGCTTGTAAGATTTTTGCACAAGTCTTGGAAGTGCTTGCATGTCCACCATAAGGAGATGAATGACAATGAGCAATGACATCTTCTATTTCTTCTTCGGGAATACATCGACGAAATATTCCGTCAGGTCCTCTTTTAAACAATAATGGTTCGTCCCAATAGTAATGCTTGAGATTATGGAAGAATTTCTTTTTCTGCTGATAGGTTAAGTCAGGTGGAAGTGCTCCTGCAGCTAAGTAGTTGACAATGTCAGCGTACCATGGCAGTCCTACGGTTGTTTGGATTGTTTCCACGGTTTTTGGTTCATCTATGTCTAACTGAACTGGGTCGCTTCCTATTTGTGCTATCAGCTGTTCATACGAAAAAATCGTCTTTAATCGGCACTTGTTCAGGTTTAATACCTTCTATTCTAGATAAATGGTCCGCTACGACGTTTTCAGTACCTTTCTTATCTTTTATTTCGAGATCAAACTCTTGTAAGAGTAAAATCCATCTCAAGAGTCTTGGTTTAGCATCTTTCTTGGTTAATAGATATCTGATAGCAGCGTGGACTGTGTAGATGATTATTTTTGCTCCCACTAGGTAGGAATGGAATTTATCAAGCGCAAAGACAACTGCTAATAATTCTTTTTCAGTAGTGGCGTAGTTCATCTGAGCAGAATCTAAAGTTCTACTGGCATAGTAAATTGCGTGAAGTTTCTTGTCTTTCCTTTGTCCTAGAACTGCGCCTACAACATAGTGTAGCGGTAAAATCGTGAGTGTAAGCTATTGATTAACTTAACTCGAGGTACACAGAGTCGCCACCGCGCTTTTATTTATTTCCGAAAAGGAAAAAGGTAAAAGAACGAACAAAAACCTAGGAGTCTAAAAGCAAAAGCTAAAAGAACAAACAGAGAATGGGTAAGGGGATTGGTTACGAACCGGGAAGGTTTTAGGCTCCCGACTCGTCCGTGGTACTCCACGGGAACCCTTTGAAATGTTTACTGCATTTTTTGGTTTGAAATGGTTTGCTTGAAAAAAGGATTGAAGAGATGAGAAGAAGAATGTTTTTTAAGATTTTGGTGTTTGAAGAGACGAACGTCTCATGCCTACGTACCCACAAAGTGCAATGCGAGATCAAAACCCCGTAGTTCGTGGTACAAAATTTGAAAAGAAACAAATGAGTTAAATTGATTTTAAAATGTAGAGATAAGTTTGAAGGTGCGCAAAACACAAGGAAGGGGGGTTGGAATTGGGTTTTCTTTAAAAACTAAAAATAACTTCTAATGATAAGTTAATTTATCCTGGTTCGTTTGAACTCAAACTACGTCCAGTCCACCCGCCAAGGTGATTTTGCCTCAACTGAGGTCTTAATCCACTATTCAATTATTGAATACACACACTGACCTAGAGTCAATTTCCTCTTGAGTCTTCTGACTTAAACTTAGTCACTCAAGGAAGTGAAATAACTATTACAATGATAATAAAGACGTAACAAAAAATTGCTTCTAGTTAAGCAAGGATCACTAGGTGAAAGTTACAATATATTAGCACAAGTTGATTCAGTCTTTTTGCGTGAGTGTATTTCTCTCAATTCTTCAAATTGAATCCTTTATATAGTTCTTGAATGAATGTAGCCGTTGGAGACATCTTGAGCTTAATTTAGGATATAAGTTAATACCATAACTTCCTTCCATAAACAGAGATACTTGTCTTGACCATTAATTAAAATATTCTTTAATTAATGTCTTCATTATGAATATCAACATCTTCTAAGCGGAAATCAGAGATAATAAATATTTGATGCGCAGCCAATAAACATGTCATTAAATGATGGATTCTTCTTTAAGAGTATCTTCTATACGTGGCTCAATGAATCTTCTATATGAGTACGTCTTACTTAATAGAATTGATCTTCTACACAAGAATAAGGATATTTATTAGAACTTCTATTCTATAACAATCTTTGTTATCATCAAAATACTTGGAGGTTCAGAACCATAATTGTTCTAACAATCTCCCCCTTTTTGATGATGACAAAACATTTAGATAATGATAATAGAGTTTAATAATATTAAAGGAACTCCCTTTGATTTAATAGAATCACATATTTCTTATCAAGATTTCTTCAGATGTTTCATGATCCTTAGCTCCCCCTGAGTTGATTACTTGACCTGTTTCTTTTCTATGATCACAACTCAAATAGTTTTATTAGAATATTATATGTAAGAGGCAAATTATGGTAAACTGCTATGGATCAGAATCATCTACGTTTCTCCCCCTTTTTGTCATAATCAAAAAGAGACAATGCAAAACAAAAATGAAAAACCAGAATGTTACCATTAATTATATAAAAAACTTGTAAAGACAAAACCAGTAGAACTTTAAAAAGTTATGAAGAAGCAGAAGATAAAACAGAAACAACTAAAGTAGAAGATAAGCATGAAATTAGGAGTTCATCTTAGTAACTAAGGTCTCCAGCAAAGATTTAATCTCAGATGATGATTCCACTTGCTTGCCAAGCAAAGTCTTCAATTCAGCAGTGGTTTCATCTTGCTTATCTAGACGTTGCTTTACCATCTGATTCTCTTTCTTCAGCTCTTCCAATGTTTGCAGAACAAAATTTGTTGTCAGAGGTTCTTCAACTTCTGGGGCAGCTTGATTCTCAGGTTCATCAACATGATCTTCTTCAGAAGGTACCGAAACCATTTGAAGTTCAGAGAGTTCTTCCAGAGTTTCTGACTCTGTCCAAGGCTTATTGTCCAGCAGAAGGGGTTTAGACTGTTCAACATTAGAAACAACTGCTTGAAGATGCTCACAGAAGTTCTGGTGAGCGATATCATAGCAGATGTCCTTGAGTCTTTTTGATTCAGTATTAAACCACTTTCTGAAGGTAGCCCACAGAAAGTCAGAAGCAGCTGGATCTGTAAGCTCTGAGCACGCAAACTTCAGATCCTCTAACTTCAATTTCAAGACTGTTTCAAAAGCAAGTAATAAAGCAGAAATGTCTGTTCTAGAGGGTTTTGGTTTAGGTACAGGTATGGCTGTTTTGTTAGAGACTGAGGATAAGTTTTGTAAAGCTTCAAAATTAACAGATGTTCTAAGAGGATTATCATGTACAGTTTCTTCTGGAGGAGTGTCAGGGATGTTTATAAAGGCAGGTGAGTTTGGAGGTGTAGATTCATATGAGGATAGTGAACTTTCTCTTATAGGAGATAGTCTAGGTGCATTTTCAGAAAATGGAATTTGGACAGATTCTGAGGATTGAAAATTGTCAAGATCTGATAGGGCATGTTGCAGGGCAGTTTGTGTTTCAATTATAGGAGAGCGATCAATGTCAGACAGAGGAGTAATATCTATTGGTATGTCAAAGTCAAAAATTGTTTGTGGTTGATTGGGTTCAGCTTCATGTGGATAAAGTGATGAAAGGATGGATGCGACAGCAGCAGATGCAGGTATTTCAGTTTGAATAGGATTATAAGATTGAGATGGTTCAGAAGAAGGAATATCAACAGAAGGTAATGGGTTAGAAGGTTTTTCAGACACTTCTACATTAACTGCTTCTACTACAGAAATGAATTCAGAGTTAGAGGCAGAAGTTTTACCTGATCTTCTGGATGATTTTGGAATCTTCTGAGATGATCCTTCAGCAGCCTTTCTCTTCTTGAATCTTGTAGAGGCAGCATCTGGAGCTTTCTGTTTGAGTTCAGTTGGCTTGAACTGGGGGTCCACACCATGTTGCTTGCAAATATCCAGGTAATTTACCACAACTTCTGGAGGTGTGTCAGAAGAGAAGAGAGGGAAGTTCTCCAATGGAATCCTCCTGGTGGTGATCACTTCTCTAGAAGGAAGGACAGGTTCTTGCTGAATAGAGGTAATAAACTTCATCTTTTTCAAGTTCTTCGCATTCAGAGGTTTTCCAACATCTGTTTTAAGAAGTTGAGTTTGCTTTAATTCTGCCAGAAAGTCTACCAGCTTGTTTTGATAGAGGATGTCAGAAATAACACGTCCTAGAGGAATCCAATCCCTCTTGGTTTTCTCCCCATCTCTAGTTTCCTTCACACTAGTTTTCAGATGTTGGAATAAGGTGTGTGCAAGGTTGATCTTTTTCTGTTTGGCAATGAAGTAAAGTAGAAATTGTTGATCCAAATTGATGTAATCTGGAGAGTTGGTAGGCTTCCTATGACAGATTGTCCCAAGAATGATCTTGGCCCAAATTCTGAGAGGGGTCTTCAAATCCTTTATCTTATTTGAGGGTTGGCTAGAGGTGAAGATCTCCTTGGCTATCACTGTTGTATCAGACATCCTATCCATGTCACTGCACTTAATACCATTTCCATCAGCTTCTATGAGTTTGGCAATGTGGTCTTCAGAAATAATTATCCTTTTACCCAGCACGTACGATGTAACATGTGAGTTGGAGGCTGTTGCGTAAGCCCAGAATTCCTTTACCAGTTTTGGGAAGACTGGTCCCATTAAGCGATCAAAGTAATTCTCCCAGCCCTGAGCTTTAACGTCCGGGAAGAGATCAAAACCATTTTCCTTCAGATTGTTGAAATCCACAAGCAAAATCAGCATCACAATATCCTACAAGTTTATAATCTTCTGATCTTCTGTAATACATACCAAGATTAGTAGTACCTTTCAGATATCTAAAGATTCTCTTAACTGCTGTTAAGTGAGTTTCTCTAGGATCTGATTGGAATCTAGCACATAAACATACACTGTATAGAATATCTGGTCTAGAAGCAGTTAGATATAGGAGAGATCCAATCATACCTCTGTAGAGCTTCTAATCTACTTTCTTACTTACCTCTTCTTTCTCCAGAATACATGTAGGGTGCATAGGAGTTTTAGATATTATGCTTTCTGATAGATCAAATTTCTTCAGAAGTTCTTTTACATATTTGCTTT
Organism: Lathyrus aphaca; assembly: GCA_963966055.1. Classification (NCBI taxonomy): domain Eukaryota; kingdom Viridiplantae; phylum Streptophyta; class Magnoliopsida; order Fabales; family Fabaceae; genus Lathyrus; species Lathyrus aphaca. Next base: position 218,817,060 of record OZ014520.1, on the reverse strand, counting down.
GATGGATATACGTTCCTTCTGATGTTTGATTTATTTGAATTCCCAGAAAGAACTTTAGTTCTCCCATCATGCTCATTTCAAATTCTGCCTGCATAGACTTAGCAAATTCCTTTCCCAAGACACTTTTAGTAGAACCAAAAATTATATCATCTACATAAATTTGACATATCAGAAGATCATTTTTAATGTTTTTACTGAAGAGAGTTGTATCCACTTTCCCTCTGATGAAATTATTTTCCAGAAGAAAAGTACTTAGTCTTTCATACCAAGCTCTGGGAGCTTGTTTTAAACCATATAACGATTTTTTGAGTTTGAAAACATGTTCTGGAAATTTTGTATTTTCAAAACCAGGGGGTTGGTGTACATACACTTCTTCATCAATATAACCATTTAAAAATGCACTTTTGACATCCATTTGATATAGAATGATATTATGGTTTACAGCAAATGAGATTAGAAGTCTAATTGATTCTAACCTGGAGACTGGTGCATAGGTTTCTGTATAGTCAATTCCTTCTTGTTGACTATAACCTTGTGCAACCAGTCTTGCTTTGTTTCTGACAACTTCTCCTTGCTCGTTTAGCTTGTTTCTGAATACCCACTTGGTGCCAATGATGTTGAATCCTCTGGGCCTGGGAACTAGATCCCACACATCATTTCTGGTGAATTGGTTAAGTTCTTCTTGCATAGCCAGAATCCAATCATTTTCTGAGAGAGCTTCTTCTACAGAAGTTGGTTCAATCAGAGAAACAAGTCCCATTAAAGATTCTTCAGAGTTTCTGAATGATGATCTTGTTTTGATTGGTTCATCTTTCTTTCCCAAGATTTTATCTTCTGGATGATTTACCTTGCTTCTGGATAGTTTCTTCTGAGTGGGTTCTTCAGGCGTTGTTGGAAAAATGTATTGTTTTGATCATTAGGTGATTGATCTTCAGAAGTTCTTTTTGTAGAGATTTCTACTTCTATATCTGCAATTAATTCATTCTGCTTTGGTTTTTCAGAACCAAGCTTATCATTAAATCTGACATAAATAGATTCTATCACAATGCGTGTTTCTGTATTGTATACTCTGTATCCCTTAGAACGTTCAGAGTATCCTAACATATAACACTTTTGTGCCTTAGAGTCAAATTTATTCAGAGTATCATTAGTATTTAAAATAAAACAAATGCATCCAAAAGGATGAAAATATGAAATGTTGGGCTTTCTGTTCTTCCACAATTCATAAGGAGTCTTTTCAAGAATAGGTCTTATAGAGATTCTATTCTGAATATAGCATGCTGTATTTACTGCTTCTGCCCAAAAATGTTTAGCCATATTAGTCTCATTGATCATGGTTCTGGCCATCTCTTGCAATGTTCTATTCTTACGTTCTACAACCCCATTTTGTTGTGGAGTTCTAGGACAAGAAAAATCATGAGAGATGCCATTTTCATTAAAAAATGATTCTAATTGTTTATTTTCAAATTCTCCACCATGACCACTTCTGACTTTAATGATTTTAGATTCCTTTTCATTTTGAACTTGTTTGCAGAAGTTAGAAAATACAACAATTGACTCATCCTTGTGTCTAAGAAACTTTACCCATGTCCATCTGCTGAAGTCATCTACGATCACCAATCCATACTTCTTGCCACTGACAGAAGCAATTTTCACTGGTCCAAACAAGTCAATGTGCAGAAGTTATAATGGTCTAGAGGAAGATACAACATTTTTAGCTTTAAAACCAGGTTTTGAAAATTTGCCTTTCTGGCATGCTTCACACAGAGCTTTTGAGTTGAACTTCAAATTTGGAAGTCCTCTGACTAGATTGAGTTTGTTAAGTTGAGATAATCTTCTCATATTAACATGTCCCAATCTTCTGTGCCAGACCCATTGCTCAGTTTCCACAGACATTAGACATTTTACATTTTGAATTTTTAATTCTGAAAGTTTTATTTTATAAATGTTGTTTTTTCTCTTTCCACTAAAGAGGATTGTTCCATCTTTCTGACTAACAGCTTTACAGAACTTTTGATTAAAGATTATGTCATAGCCATTATCACTTAATTGACTTATGGATAATAAGTTATGCATTAATCCTTCTACTAATAGAACATTAGAGATAGAGGGAAGATTTCCATTACCAATAGTTCCAGAGCCAATTATTTTTCCTTTTTGATTGCCTCCAAAACCTACGTGGCCTCCATCTTTTAATTCAAGACTTTGGAACATATGCTTTCTTCCCGTCATGTGTCGTGAGCATCCAGAGTCCAGGTACCATGATTGGTGTTTCAGTTTTGCTGTTAAAGACATCTGCAACATACACAATTTTATCCTTGGGTACCCATATTCTTCTGGGTCCTTGTTTGTTAGTTTTTACAAACTTCTGATTCATTTTAGTTTTCAAATCAGAACTTGTGGAACAAGATGACTCACTGGTGTATATTAGATCATGGTTATGACCATAGGTGAAATGAGAACTTAGAGGAGTGTTGGTAGTTATGACATTGTCATCAATCTTTTTAAACTTCAGAGTTTCTTTAGTTTTCACATAGCCTATGCCTCTTCTATCATTTCTGCTAACTCCATAGATCATAGATGCAATTTTGCTTCTATCTATGATTTTAGCTAGAAATTTTTGAAAGCCATAGTCATACTGTTTTATGATACTGTCAGAATTGATTAGATCTTCTGATTCAGATTCCTTCTGAGCTTTAAGTTTTTCAAAAGAGTTTTTACATTCAAAGATGTTTTCTTTCAGCTCAGAGTTTTCTGTTTTTTAACTTTTTCTAATTCAGATACCAGACTTTGTTTCATGTCTTTGTATTTGAATTGAAGCTTCTGATATTTTTCAAGAATTTCTGAGAGGCTAGCTTCTAATTGAGATCTGGAAAACTTAGAAAATACCTCTTCTGAATCTGATTCTGATGAGTGATCATCTTCTGATATGTTTGCCATTAATGCAATATTAGCTTGTTCATCTTCAGAATCTGACTCTGCTTCAGATGATTCAGAATCATCCCATGTTGCCATGAGACTCTTTTTCTTTTCTCTGCTGAATTTGTTTCTGGGTTTCTCTTTCTGAAGTTTTGGACATTCACTTTTGTAGTGTCCTGGTTCTTTGCATTCGTAGCACACAACTTCTTTACTTCTGGATTTCTTGTGACCAGATGTTGATTCAGAATAATTGTTTGTTCTTCTGGTATTTCTGAACTTCTTCTGACGATGCTTCCAAAGTTGTTGAACTCTTCTGGATAGGAGAGATAATTCATCTTCTTCTGATGAGCATCCAGAACTTTCTTCTTCTTCTGCCTGTAAAGCTTTAGAACCAGATTTGTTAGATTTAAGAGCTACAGACTTACCTTTCTTCTGGGGTTCATCTTCTTCTAGTTCAATCTCATGACTTCTCAAGGAGCTGATCAGTTCTTCTAAGGAAATTTCATTCAGATTTTTTGATAGCTTTAGAGCAGTGACCATGGGCCTCCAAGCTTTTGGTAAACTTCTGATGATTTTCTTCACATGATCTGCTATTGAGTAGCCTTTGTCTAGAACTTTTAGTCCAGCTACCAGGATTTGGAACCTTGAGAACATTTTTTCAATTGTCTCATCTTCTTCCATCTTGAAAGCTTCATACTTCTGGATGAGGGCTAGAGCTTTAGTCTCCTTGACCTGAGTGTTGCCTTCATGTGTCATCCTCAAAGAATCAAACATGTGTTTAGCTGAATCCCTGTTTGTGATTTTCTCATATTCTGTGTATGAGATAGCACTTAGAAGTATGGTTCTAGCTTTGTGATGATTTCTGAATTCCTTCTTCTGTTGAGTTGTCATATTTTTTCTTTCAATCTTCTGACCATCTGCTCCAACAGGATGAATGTATCCATCTGTCACCATGTCCCAGAGATCTCCATCTAGAGCTAGAAAGAAACTCTCCAGAACATCCTTCCAGTAGTCAAAATTGTCGCCATTGAACACTGGAGGTTTAGCATTGATCTTGTCATTCTGATAGTCATTGTTGTTAATTCCAGCTTCTGCCATGTGATTAACTTCTGGATCTTTTACTGACACGGTTAAGTGTTTTTCTTAGAACCTAGCGCTCTGATGCCAATTGAAGGTGCGCAAAACACAAGGAAGGGGGGTTGGAATTGGGTTTTCTTTAACAACTAAAAATAACTTCTAATGACAAGTTAATTTATCCTGGTTCGTTTGAACTCAAACTACGTCCAGTCCACCCGCCAAGGTGATTTTGCCTCAATTGAGGTCTTAATCCACTATTCAATTATTGAATACACACACTGACCTAGAGTAAATGTCCTCTTGAGTCTTCTGACATAAACTTAGTCACTCAAGGAAGTGAAATAACTATTACAATGATAATAAAGACGTAACAAAAAATTGCTTCTAGTTAAGCAAGGATCACTAGGTGAAAGTTACAATATATTAGCACAAGTTGATTCAGTCTTTTTGCGTGAGTGTATTTCTCTCAATTCTTCAAATTGAATCCTTTATATAGTTCTTGAATGAATGTAGCCGTTGGAGACATCTTGAGCTTAATTTAGGATATAAGTTAATACCATAACTTCCTTCCATAAACAGAGATACTTGTCTTGACCATTAATTAAAATATTCTTTAATTAATGTCTTCATTATGAATATCAACATCTTCTAAGCGGAAATCAGAGATAATAAATATTTGATGCGCAGCCAATAAACATGTCATTAAATGATGGATTCTTCTTTAAGAGTATCTTCTATACGTGGCTCAATGAATCTTCTATACGAGTACGTCTTACTTAATAGAATTGATCTTCTACACAAGAATAAGGATATTTATTAGAACTTCTATTCTATAACAATATTTGTTATCATCAAAATACTTGGAGGTTCAGAACCATAATTGTTCTAACAAAGTCGTCATCCCTTAGCGAATAATTCCGCTAGAAAGGATGAATCATATCTAAACATGTGAAAAGAAAAAGTGCACAAGGCACAAAAACAATTGAGTGAGTTTTAAGTTTTTTTTAAAGTATATGAGAAAATGATTTCGATATATTTACATGAATTATTTGTTTAAGGAAATAAAGTGAAAAGATTAAAAAAAATCGCTTGACCTAAGTCAAGGTTTGTTTATGAAAGCATTTGAAGTTTGAAAACAAGAAGATTTTTGAAATAGAGAGAAGTTTTGAAAATTTAAGAATGGGAAGGAGATGAAGGGACTAAACCTAATACATGAATTAAAAGTTAAGAGAAGAGTTTACAAACCATAATATGCACAATTCTTCAAAGTTCGGAATTCCCTCTTCAAAGGCTAATGAAATAAATTGAGGCCGAGGTTTCTAATCCATTCCAACTTTAGCAAGGGGAAAGATCTTAAAGTCTAAGTCCATTCTCCAAAGCAGGGGATAGTAACCATAGTCCAAAATTAGAAGTCACAAGTCTTTTAAGTGTTTAATCCTTTATTAATGTTTTGATATCCAAATGGACAAAATAAAAACCACAAGCACAATATAAACATAAACAAATGATATATGATATAATATGATAAAGCATAATAAAGGAGATAAAGGAGCAAGAGATTAAAATAAAAGGATAAGGTGCGAGAGATTAAATTTAAACAGATTATTATATTCACAATATTATAATATTTACAATATAAAGTGGTATGATGAACTTAATCAAGCACAACCACAAAAAGAAAAATAAAATCGAGGCAACCGGATCCAAGTGGATCTTAATTCGAATCGGGACAACTTTAGGTCTATGTTAAGCAATCACCGAGTAATTTACGAAGTAATTAACCTACAAATGAGGCCGGCCACCACTAAGTAAAGTGGAAAATATTCGTGTTAATACATGTTAGAGAAACGATATAATGGATCGTTCTCCGAAAAACATGCCACACTAAAAGGAAGAGAACGGTCTAATCTTAATCGAGATTTTCGTTGAATTTACCGAAAAGCAACCTATCACGATCTCAAAGTATGGAGAATGATCCAAATGATCATTCATCCATAGTGTTGTACCCCAAAATTTGCCCTCACAATACAAGACTTTGTGTACTAAGAAGGTTCACAAGGTTCACAAGATTCACAATACTTACAAGACCTTTCATGAGGTTCATAAAGTCTACAAGACACTTTATGAGGTTCACAAGGTTCACAAGACCTCCCATGAGGTTCACAAGGTTCACAAGACCTTCCATGAGGTTCACAAAGTTCACAAGACATTTTATGATGGTTCACAAAGTTCACAAATAGTCAGAAGATTTGACAATTCCCTCAGACAATGCACCTCCTAAGCAGTGCATCCAAAACTAGGGTTTTGACTTTAATCAGGCTAAATAAACTTCCAAGACTTCAAGTGAGCTTCATAAAATCTTATATGTGTGTAAGAACCCCCATGACAAGTTTCAAGACTTTTCTCAAAGGTTTGCTCAGTCAGATGATCAGATAAGTCAAAGTCAGTCAAAGCAGTTAAAAAGTCAAACTGAGGTCAACTGTGGTCAAACCAAAGTCAAACTTCATGATTTTTTGCCAACATCAAGTATATGAAGTAAAATTCATCATTTGATCAAGATTTGATCATGATTCATCAAGGATATTTCAGATCATCAAGAATCAGGAGTTTCTAAATTAGGGTTTCCTTAGGAAAAGTCAACTGAACTTTGACCAGCCATAACTTTCACATGCTTCATCACCAAGTCTCCATCCAAAGCTCATTTTGAAGGAAATTTAATTCTCTACAACTTTGTGTCTCACAAGCCAAGCCCAAAAATGCTTCATTTGGAAGGTATGAGCTAAGACATTATAGGTCCTTTTGAAAGTCAACAAAAAGTCAACAACTTCAAAAGGGCATAACTTGAGAATGGTAAATGATATGGACATGAAACCAGTGGGGTTGGTTAGAGGACTCTTCAAGCTTTCCAAAATGTCCAAGAACACACTCATAGCATTAAAATTGAAGGATGTGTGCCCTTGCAAAGTTGGGAAATTTTTGGTTGGTTTATAAAGAAAATGGAGGTTTAAAACTAATTTTTTCTAAGTGGGCTTGCCATATGATGACCCAATCCATACCATGACCTCATGCACGACCCAAGTCTATAAAAATCAGATTTTTTATCATTTTATTTTTATTTATTTTGATTTAATTCATTTAAAATCATTTTAAATTAAAATAAAATATAAAAGTCAAAGATTTAAAAGGGATTGAGCTTCTAGAAATTCATAAAGATGATTGGTATCAAAGTGGTAAGAGGATCATGATGATTGGCTTAAAATAGAAGGTGTTCATACAAGAATATTTGAATTTTAAAGCCTTATCTTTTTCAATCTTTTCTAATCAAATCTTCCACACAAACATCAATTTTTTCTGACCTAATTGATCACACTATAAGTACATGACATAACCCTAATCATTGGACACGAATTCACAGCCTCAAAAACCAGTTTCAAACTTCACAAAACTCATCAAAAATTCACATTCGGATTTCAAGGTAGAGGGAGTTTCACTGAGTTTTGAGCATTGCAACATGTTCTATGATGTTCATTGAACGTGTTTGGATCATAAACAACATCTGAAACATCCTCATTCATGCAAACCGAATCCATGTTCATGCTCATTTACAATTTTTCGATTTTACATATTTACTCATGATTAATCACATTTGACTGTTGATTTGTGTTTGTTATGATACAAGGAACGTTTCTGGATGAATCAATTGGATTTTGGGGACACGAATGAGTATTCACCATTATTAGGGTTTTTCGGCCAAATTAGGATCCAATGATTTAACAAATATAAATGATTTCTAAAGACATAAAATGGTTGCAAATGTTATCAGGAATTCAATGATGTTTTCAATTTTGTGAAATTTTGCTGTTTCGTTGGTGTTTGAGTTTCGTAGGGATTGCTGCAATTTGAAATTCGCAGGAAAACTCGTGGGAAAGTTCGTAGCAACATTTGCAGGTCTGGAGGTAGAAGAAGGAGTTTCGCGCGCAGCCTGGAATTCAAAATTGTTTTTATATTATATAGTTTTATTTGTATTTAAATTATTGAATGATGTTGATGGTGTAGTGGTAAGTTTGTGCGCGTGTGAGGGCAACGGCTTGGGTTCGAAACCAGCCTCAATGCATTTTTTTTTGTGCAATTTGTTTTGTTTTACAGGATGAGCATAAAACCAAATGAAGGTGGGATGTTATCAGCTAGCAGCGCGCAGCCCAGTGGCTAGGCTCTTGTGTATCCAGGTAAAGGACTTGGGTTCAAATCCCAGGTCCTGTTTTTTTTGGTTTCTTGTTTTATTTCTTTTGTTATTTCTTCATTTTATTTTCTAAATTAATTAAAATAATTTCTAAACTATGTATGTAAATCATTTTCTTTTAAAAAAAAACCTAATTTATTTTTATAAACCCTAAAAACATATATTTTTCAAACCCTAATTTTCTTCTTCTATTATTTATATTCATAATTTCATTAAAATTCTTAATTTAATTTTTGTTAATGTATAAATTATTTATAACTTAAATTCTTGTATGTAAATATGTTTAAAAATTAAAATTCTTAATTTATTTTTATAATATGTAAATATGATATAATTTGTTTATAATTTAATTTTGCATGTAAATAATTTTTATTATATGTTTAAAAATTGCTAATTTAAATTTTATATTTATAATTCTATTTTCATAATATTTTCCTAATTAACTTAATTTCTATAATATGCACATAACCTAAAACTTTATAATAATTAGTATAAATGTTTATATTTTAATATTAAATGATAATTGTTTATAAAATTGATTTTTTAATTATTATAATATTCTTGTTTATTTCATTATTATTATTAATTATATTATTATGTTTATATATTTACTACTAACCCCATTTAATTTGGTATTATTTTCACTAACCCAATTATTGTTATTATTTAATATTTTGCTTATTTATTTAAATTGCTTTATTATTATTATTGTAATTGCTCCTTGGTGTAAATATTTATTTATAATGTTTATTATTTATATTGTATGCTATGGTTAGTAAATAGGGAGTGTAACATGTATGTTTATGTAAAATTAATTTAGATCATTTAATTTAAAGATAAATATGTAAGATTGTACATTCACACACGTAAGTCGATCTTTGATCGTCATCTCACTTCCTTAGGGATACCTCTCATGTTGCCTATTACAAAAAGGTCAAATAGGGTGTATAAAGCAAAGTCCCTCCAATTCACATCATCTAGTCCCTTAACAAATAAAAAATCAAGTCCCTTTCGAATGTTGCCTTCGTAATGATCTTGTCCCTTTCGAATAAAGATGATAGTCCCTCCAAAATTGTTTATACACCCCACAGTTGCCTACATTAACAGATGACCCTTACTTGTCCCACACATCCAAGGTAATGACTACCTATTCCTTAATAATAGGGATAGTCTTACCACTTAAGGGATTCAAGAACAGAAAAGATTCAAATTTAGGGTAGGTTCCTCATAGTTACTTGCTCACTCTTCAAAACTTTTCAAACACTTCACAATTTCAAACAAAAATTTTCAAAACAAAGGTTTATACGCATCCGTACATGGGTCATTATAAACACTTAAGAAAATTTCTATTCACACACTTCACACTTTCAAAAAAAACATTTTTAAAGTGAGCTAAGTAACTAAGAGCCCATGGATAACCATGGATGTAAAGGGTGCTAACACCTTCCCTTTACATAACCTACCCCCCGGACCCAAAAATCTTTTAAAAGGTCTTTCCTATTCTTTTATGCCTTTCCTTTGGATAAAATAAAAGTGGTGGCGACTCTTGCTATCCGCAACATAACTAAAGTCAGTTCTCCCACCGTGTTACAGAACTGGCGACTCTGCTGGGGATTTAATATTAAAGAGGGGTACCCTTAGGAATTAGATCACTTTTAAATTGTTTGCCTTGTTTGCTTTATACTTATCTGTTGGGCTCTTATGTGTGAAAGATCCTAACCCGGATCTAGTGTACCATAGGTAAATGGCAATAGACCAAGGAAACTGTACGGCGTATACCGATATGGTTGATCTGGTGGCCATAGTTAGTGTGACTTCTTGGTTGGTGCTTATGTTCCTTAAGTCAAGTTGAGGATAATATGAGGCTGCCATATGTTGTCAATGCACTAACTAACTTTTAGAACCCTAGTTATCCCATCTTGGCCTTTAGAAAAGTAGTGAGATAACCGGCTTTGGTGAAGACTGAAGTTGGTTGATACTCGATACTACGCTCATTGAGATTCTAAACTTGGAGGGTTTTGGTTGGCAAGTAAGTTTCCTACTGAACAACCACCCTTGTGAAGGATCAATGATATTGAGATCCCTTAGAACCTGGTTACTTTTGTAGGACAGGATGAACCAACTAACTTCAGGGGAGGGTACTTACCTTTAAACCTCATGCAAGCCTTCAAACCTAGGGCTATTGTGTGACTTGCTTGTGTGTGCCACATGTTTGTGATTGAGCATAACATCATGACATCATCATGAATCATAAGCATAGCATTTTCCCTAACCATTTCAAGGACCAAGGGATTTATCTTTGTTCTTTGTTGCAGGTCATGGCTTCTACTCGTAGAAACACCATCAGGATCAACTTTGTGAGCATACCTGCTAAGCTTAAAGAGTTGGTTTCTCAGGTGTCTGATCATTCCCAGTTCATCAAGAGACATGGTCACCTATTGGATCTAGTCACTTCAGGGTTCAATGAAGACATGATGAGTGTTCTGTTTCAGTTCTTTGATCCTAAGCACCATTGCTTCACATTCCCTGACTACCAGCTGGTTCCAACCATGGAAGAGTTCTCTAACCTTCTGGGTATACCTGTTCTTGATCAGAAACCATTCACAGGCTTGGAGAAGGAGCCTAAACCTGAGGTTATTGCTGCAACTCTACATTTGAAGAAGGCTGATATTGTTCTAGAAACGAGAAGCGGAGTTAAGGGTATTCTTGCTAAGATGTTGATAGAGAAGGCTCAAATGTTCTTGAAGGCTATGAGTTATGATGCTTTTGAGGATATCTTAGCTTTGCTGATTTATGGCTTAGTGTTGTTCCCCAATCCAGATCAGTTCATAGATATTCATGCCATCAACATATTCCTGAGTCACAATCCAGTGCCTACATTGCTTGGAGACATCTTACATTCTCTTCATACTCGTACTACAAGGGCAAGAGGAACTTTGATGTGCTGCATACCTTTGCTATCTAGGTGGTTTATTTCTCACCTTCCTCGCTCAGTAATGAAGAATGAGCAAGGGTTCAGATGGTCCAAAAGGATCATGTCACTCTCGCATTCAGATATCCATTGGTGCTCCAGATCTATGGAGAATGTCACTATCATTGACCGTTGTGGGGAATTTCCTAATGTGCCACTTCTAGGCATAAGAGGAGGCATCACCTACAACCCCTCTCTAGCTTTACGACAGTTTGGTTACGCTCGGAGTGATGGTCCACATGACATGTTGATTCAGGGTATTGTATTTGACTACGACAATGATCCTCAAGGTTACCGTCAGAGATTCATACGAGCATGGGGAAAAGTAAACAAGGTTGACAGCAAGACTCTGGAGCCTAAGTACACTATTCCTATGGAGGCTTATCTCAGATGGGTGCGATCTCGTGCTCAGACACTCATGATGCCATATCCTGCCATCCTGCCAGTTACCATGGAACCTGTTGCTGAAGGAGATACTGCTTATACCATCCTTCACCCAGACATGCCTACTGACATGGAAGACTTACAGAGGTCCTGGATCCAGTTGAAGGAGCAAAGGGATACTTTCGAGGCTCATTACAAAGCAAGCCAAGAAAGAATCCTGGAACTAACAAAGCAACTTCATGAGGAACGGAATCTCAACTCATACCTCAACACAAAGAGGAAACGTCCATGGGAGACTTAAAACCCCATCTCTTGTATTTATTGCATTTCATTTTCTGTAAGCCCAAGAGGCAAAACAAAGTTATTACTAATAAAAGTCTACCTTCTTGTTTGTTTAAGCAAATTTAAATCATGCAGTCCTTGAAAACATTGCATACGCATTTACATTCCATATCATTGCATCACGGGTTTATTTGTGCACAGGTTTCTCATCTTCTCGCTGTTTATTTCAGCAATGGCTCTTGAACAAACAGTTAAGGATCTCCAGGCACAGAATGCACAGTTCCAAGAGCTGATCCTGAACTTGTCCAAGGGGCAGGATGAATTGAAGACACTGCTGGCCAAGAAGACTAAGAAGACTAGAAGGTCAGGTGGCCTGATCAATATGGGAAGAAGGTTCAGAGGTCTTACCAAGACCAAAGAACCAGTTGAAGACTATGAATCTGAAGAGTCTGAGAAAGAGGGAGGCAGTCTCCACAACACAATGGGGGATTCTGATTCTGAGGCTAATTACTACCATGATCCTAATGAAGACAAATTCAAGATGCTGGTGGATAGAATGGACGCTATGGAGTTGCAGAAATCTTCTGGGCTGGATTTTGAAGATTTGAGTCTGATATCTGGGGTAGTCATACCCATTGGTTTCAAGGTTCCTACTTTTGTTGTTTATGATGGGGTCTCTTGTCCCAAGCTGCATCTAAGGTCTTATGTCAGGAGAATCTAACCTCATACTGTTGATAAGAAGTTGTGGATCCATTTCTTCCAAGAGAGCTTATCTGGAGCTCAATTGGAGTGGTACTACCAGTTGGAGAGCATCAACATCCGTGATTGGAATGATCTTGCTGAAGCCTTCTATAAGCAGTATCAATACAATGCTGATTTAGCCCCCACTCGCATGCAGCTGCAAAGCATGTCTATGGGTGCCAAAGAAAGTTTTAAGGAGTATGCTCAGAAGTGGAGAGATTTAGCTGGAAGAGTGCAACCCCCTCTGACTGACAGGGAGTTGGTTGACATGTTCATGTGTACATTGAACGGTCCATTTTACAGTCATCTCATTGGGAGCTCATCATCTGGCTTCACTGAGTTGATAATGACAGGAGAACGTGTAGAAAGTGGTATCAGGAGTGGCAAGATTCAAGTGGGTGCTTCTTCATCAAGTGCTGCAAAGAAGCCTCCCACTGGAAAGAAAGAGTCAAATGTTGTGTATGGTCAACCTGATCGTAATAGAAGGCATCAGTCTGTGAGTGCAGTTCATATTTCAAATCCAACTCCTACAACACCAGAGCAGCCACAGGGCAACCAACAGAGGGCTAGAAGGCAGTTCACTAAGATCAACATGTCAATGGCTCAAGCATTGCAACACTTGTTGAAGGCTGAACTCATCACTCTGAAAGAGGCTCCTCAGAATCCTAATGTTACCTCTCCCAGGTACAATCCCAATGCACGATGTGCATATCATTCAAACTGTCAGGGACATGATACTAATAGTTGCTGGGTCTTGAAGAACAAAATTCAAGATATGATTGAGGCTGGAGAGATTGAGTTTGACCCTCCGGGTACTCCAAATCTGATCACTGCTCCCATGCCAAATCATGAGAAGACTGTCAATGCCATTGATGAAGATTCACATATCTATTCAGTTGCAGAGTTGACCACACCATTGTCTGTTATCAAGAAGAAGTTAGTACAAGCTGGGTTCTTTCCAGGATGTCGTGAAGATTGTTTGTATTGTACCTATAAGCCGGATAGTTGCTGGAGATTGAGAGATGGAATTCAACGTCTCATGGATAAGTATACCATAGTGTTTGAGAGGACTCCATCGTCTGTAGAGAGTATGGTGGATCATATTACTCAAGGTAGGAAGATTGAAGAGGTTGACATGGTTGACAAAGTGCCGGTAAGGATCACTTCTAAGGGACCCGTTAAAATCACTCATAAGGGTCCAATTAAGATCACTGCTGAAGGCCCTGTGAAGGTTGTTGCTGAAGCCAGAGTGGCTCCTATGATCATTACCACTCCTGGTCCTATTCCGTATACGTCAGATAAAGCTGTGCCTTGGCATTATGGGTCTGATGTTTATATCCACGGTGTTAAGCAGGAACCCTTAGCTGATGTGCCTGTTGATGTTGATAATATTGCTGGGTCTAGTAAGATCACACGAAGCGGAAGAGTCTTCTCTCCTCCAGTTACTTCCAAGAACGCAGTTACTCCAGCTGCTACCTCCACCACTGATGCTCGGGGCAAAGGTCCTGTTATTGAACCTGTACCTACTGATGTGCCAGCTGCTGATGATCTTGCTAAGCAAATGGAAGAAGTATTGAAGATCATTCGTAAGAGTGATTATGACATTGTTGATCAGTTGGGGCACACTCCCTCCAAGATTTCCATGTTGTCTTTGTTGTTATGTTCTGAAGCTCATGCCAAAGCTTTGATTAAGTTTCTGAAGACTGCTCATGTACCCAATGCAATTTCTGTTGACCAGTTTGAGAATTGTGTTGCCCACCTGACCTATGATAATGGGTTAGGTTTCTCTGATGCTGATTTGACTCCTGCCAAGAGGGATCATAACAGGGCTCTGCATATCTCAATTGAATGCAGGGGCACTACCCTGTCACATGTATTGATAGACAATGGTTCCTCTCTGAATGTGTTGCCCAAAGAAGTCCTAAATAAGCTGAGTCCTGAAGATGCTGTGCTGAAGCCCAGTAATATAGTGGTAAAGGCTTTTGATGGTTCGAGGAGAGTGGTGCATGGAGAAGTTTATCTCCCAATCAAAATTGGTTCTCAGGTTTTTAATGCTACATTTTATGTGATGGATATTCGTCCTTCGTACTCTTGTTTGCTTGGTCGTCCCTGGATTTATGGGGCAGTTGCTGTGACCTCTACATTACATCAGAAGCTGAGATATCCGGTAGAAGGAAAGATTGTTACTGTCTATGGAGAAGAAAAATATTTTGTCAGCCATGTGAACACCTTCAAGTATCTGGAAGTGGAAGGTGAATATGTTGAAACTCCGTGTCAGACATTTGAAGTGGTTCCTTGGATTGATAATGATTATGAAGCTCCTCCTGTTGTCAAGAAAGTTCATGTGGTCACCAGAGTACCTCCAACAATGGCCTCCCTTAAAGATGCTAGAGCTGTGGTGGATGAAGGTGGTTGTACTATTTGGGGTCAGCTTCCTGATATCCCATACAAGTCTGACAAGTTTGGTTTGGGTTTCACTGCAGAGTCCCAGAAGGCTGTTCGTCGTGCTCGTGCTGTTCGTATCACCAATCAAGGGGTTATGAAGAACCAGATCAATGCCGTGGGTGACTATGATGAAGACTACAACCTGGATGCTTGGATTTTTCCTACTGTGGGTGCTGGACTCAATAATTGGAAAGCTGAAGATGTTATCCCTATCTCCTTTAGTCAGGAGTAAATACTATTACTGTGTTGTTGCTTTTAAGTTTGTAATTTCTTGAACAATAAAACTTTCAAGCCTTGTGCCTTACCCGGGGCACAATGGTGTGCTTGTTACGGGCTGTCATTTCATTTGCATACTTCATTCAATAAAAATCAGTGGACGTTTCGTTTTTAGTAAATATTGTGTTCCTTGTCTTTCTTTTCTTTTATTTTTGTTTTATCAGCTATGTGTTCTTACACACACCCACATCACTAAAATGCAGATCCTCATCCACTCTGGATCCTGTTGATAACAGTTCTACTATTGCCAATTATAATTTCGAGAATCCGATCTATCAAACTGAAGACGGAAATGAGGACGATTGTGAAGTACCTGTAGAGCTTGCTAGGTTGTTACAACAAGAAGAGAAAGCCATACAGCCACATGAAGAGCCAGTCGAGGTTGTGAATTTGGGAACTGAAGAAAACAGGAAAGAGGTCAAGATAGGGGCTGAATTAGAGGATAGTGTCAAGAGCAGATTGATTCAGATGTTACGTGACTATGTGGAGATCTTTGCTTGGTCTTATGAAGATATGCCAGGGTTGGATACAGACATTGTGGTTCACCGTTTACCAGTGAAAGAAGATTGTCGTCCAAAGAAGCAGAAGGTTCGTCGTATGCGTCCTGAAATGTCAGAAAAGATCAAAGCAGAGGTAATGAAACAGTTTGATGCAGGGTTCTTAGCAGTGACTTCTTATCCTCAGTGGGTTGAAAATGTGGTACCAGTGCCTAAGAAGGATGGTAAGGTGCATATGTGTGTAGACTACAGAGATTTGAACAAGGCCAGCCCTAAAGATGACTTCCCACTTCCTCATATTGATGTTCTGGTAGACAACACTGCTCAGCATAAGGTATTCTCTTTTATGGATGGTTTCTCTGGTTATAATCAAATCAAGATGGCACCTGAGGATATGGAGAAGACAACATTTGTTACACAGTGGGGCACTTTTTGTTATAAGGTGATGCCATTTGGTTTGAAGAATGCAGGGGCAACATATCAGCGTGCTATGGTGGCTTTGTTTCACGATATGATTCATCATGAGATAGAGGTGTATGTAGATGATATGATAGCCAGGTCCCAGAATGAAGAGCAACATCTTGATCATTTGCATAAATTGTTTGAGAGGTTGAAGAAATACAAATTGAGATTGAATCCAAACAAGTGTACTTTTGGAGTTAGGTCTAGTAAACTCCTGGGTTTCATTGTCAGTGGAAAAGGTATTGAAGTAGATCCTGCAAAAGTGAAAGCTATACGAGAAATGCCAGCTCCCCGTACTGAGAAGGAGGTTAGAGGTTTCTTGGGACGATTGAATTACATTGCAAGATTTATTTCCCAATTAACTGCCATCTGTGAGCCAATCTTCAAGTTGTTGAAGAAAGATCAGGTGATGGAATGGAATGATGAGTGCCAGACTGCCTTTGATGAAATCAAGAGATACCTGCTAGAACCTCCAATTTTGATGCCACCAGTTGATGGAAGACCCTTGATTATGTACTTAACAGTATTAGACAATTCAATGGGGTGTGTGTTGGGGAAACATGACGAGTCTGGTCGAAAAGAGCAAGCAATATACTACCTTAGCAAAAAGTTTACCGACTGTGAAACAAGATACTCACCGCTCGAGAAAACTTGTTGCGCTTTGGCATAGGCTGCTCGCCGACTAAGACAGTATATGTTGACTCATACTACCTTGTTGATCTCAAAGATGGGTCCAATCAAGTATATATTTGAGAAACCTGCTCTCTCCGGAAGAATTGCAAGATGGCAAATGATTTTGACAGAATATGACATACAGTATACTACTCAGAAGGCCATTAAGGGAAGTGTTGTTGCTGATCATTTGGCTCATCAAGCAGTAGATGATTACCAGTCAATGAGTTTTGAGTTCCCTGATGAAGACATTATGATTATTACCAAAGAACCTGGACAATATGACGGACCTGAACAAGGATCCCGATGGACTATGGTTTTTGATGGTGCCTCTAATGCACTTGGTAATGGTGTTGGTGTTGTGATCAGTTCCCCTGAAGGGTGTCATACCCCGATTACTGCCAGACTTTGTTTCTATTGTACCAACAACATGGCTGAGTATGAGGCATGTATCCTGGGTATTAAAGCTGCTATTGATATGAAGATTCAGTTCCTTGACGTGTATGGAGATTCAGCCCTGGTAGTTAGTCAGATTAAAGGAGATTGGGATACCAAGCATGATAACCTCATTCCTTACAGAGAGCATGTTTTGTCTTTGATCCCACATTTCAAAGAGATTACCTTTGGACATATTCCACGAAGAGAGAATCAGTTGGCAGATGCCTTAGCCACCATGGCATCCATGTTTGAGATCAGCTGGGATAATGAAGCTCCCAAAATTACTATTGATAGATTTGAGAAGCCTGCATATTGCAATGAGATTGGTACTGAAGAAGCAGAGGAGAAGCCTTGGTTTTATGAAGTAAGAAGATATCTTGAAGCTCAGGAGTTCCCTGAAGGGGCATCTGTCAAAGATAGGAAGTTTCTGAGAAGATTTTCTGCTAAGTTCTTTTTTAGTAATGGGATTTTGTACAAGCGCAATCATGATTCAACTATGCTTCGTTGTGTGGATAAGAAGGAAGCAATTGAGATTATGGAAGATATGCATGATGGGGTCTTTGGCACTCATTCTAGTGGACATACTATGGCAAAGAAGATATTGAGAGCAGGTTACTATTGGTCTACCATGGAAGCTGACTGCTATCAACACTCCAGAACATGTCACAAGTGTCAAATCTATGCTGATAAAGTCCACATACCTCCATCACCATTGAATGTGTTGACTGCTCCTTGGCCTTTTTCCATGTGGGGCATTGATATGATTGGTGAGATCAAGCCTACTGCTTCTAATGGGCATCGTTTCATCCTGGTTGCTATTGATTACTTCACGAAGTGGGTGGAGGCAGCTTCATTTGCATCTGTTACCAAGAATGTTGTGGCTCGATTCATTAAGAATAATCTCATATGTAGGTATGGCACCCCTGAAAGGATTATTACTGACAATGGCTCTAATCTGAACAACACTATGATTACTGATCTCTGCATGCAGTTCAAGATTAAGCATCACAACTCCTCTCCGTATCATCCAAAGATGAATGGGGCAGTTGAAGCTGCTAATAAGAACATCAAGAAGATTGTACAGAAGATGACTGTTACTTACAAGGATTGGCATGAGATGTTACCATTTGCTCTTCATGGTTATCGTACTACAATATGTACTTCAACAGGGGCAACCCCATTCTCCTTAGTCTATGGTATGGAAGCAGTTCTGCCCATTGAAGTTCAGATTCCCTCCTTAAGAATTATGAAGGATGCAGGCTTGGATGAAGATGAGTGGATTCAAACTCGACTCGACCAGATAAATTTGATTGATGAGAAGAGGCTAGCAGCAGTTTGTCATGGCCAGATGTACCAGAAACGAATGATCAAAGCTTTTAACAAGAAGGTTAAGCCAAAGGTATATCAGGCTGGTGACTTGGTAATCAAGCGTATCATATTACCACAGGGTGATCCTAGGGGCAAATGGACTCCTACATATGAAGGACCATTTGTAGTCAAGACAGTGTTCTCAGGAGGTGCCATGATACTTACTACTATGGATGGTGAAGACTTCCCGCAGCCTGTAAACGCAGACATAGTTAAAAAATACTACGCATGAAAAGAGACCCTCTAGGTTGACAAGCCTAGGCAAAAATAAGGGCATCCCGGAAAACCAAAAGGGTTTGGGCAAAAATTAGGGATATATATAAAAAAGATGTACACCCGGCAAGTCGAAAACCTGAAAAGGCGGCTTGGGCAAAAAAGGGTATCCCGGTGGATTGAAAACCTGAAAAGGCAATCCAGGCAAAAGTTAGGGATTAAAGCGTATGACTATGTCTCGTTTGGATCACCCATGAAACTGCAACCAGTTGTACTACTTACTCAAGTTTGAACAGATAAAGCTCAATCCAATCATTTCTGTCTCAACAGCAGAAGATGAGATACTTGAAAATAATGGCAATAGTAGAATTGGAACTCAATAGGATTATTTCCCACATAGCTGATTCTCCTTGTTTTGTAAAATTTTATGACAAAATCCTCTTACTAGGGCTTATGTCTCCTTGTACAGACTTACCCATGAATGGGTCACTTTTTGATATAAATAAAATTCCATTTTTGAATCCAGATTTACTTTTACCCTATTTACATAAGCGAAACATACATTGGTTGTGTTTGAATGTGTGTATGCTTTTGAATATGATTGATGTTTACCAGAAATGCATGTATGCTTAATATGATTGATGTTTACCAGAAATGCATGAAAATGCAGTAATAGTATTTACTAAGGACGAATGAGGGAAGGATTTCAACGAAGCTTCGCCGGTTCATCTCTACAAAACAGTTACAAACCCTCAGTAGGGCAAATCCATCTTCATAAAGTCAAATCTCCCCTGGAATTTATATCCATCCCTTTTATCCTCATACGGATATTCGGGAATTTACTTTCCAATAAGAGTACGATCGAACGAAGACGGGAGGTTATATATACCTTACTATCCCCAGTAGACGGGAGGTTATATATACCTTACTATCCCCAGCAGACGGGAGGTTATATATACCTTACTATCCCCAGCAGACGAAAGGTTATGTATACCCTACTATCAAACGAAGACGTGAGGTTATGTATAATATAGTATCAAGCAAGACGGGAACAAGTTCCTTATATTCTTCAGCAACGAATCGGGATTTATTTTCCCTGGCCAGCAGTTGTTATACGAAGATATCCAGACGCTTCAGGCAGCATGATGCATACATACATCATTTACATCATGTCATACATATACATAAATACATAATACATTACTTAGGTGCATCATATCATACATGCATACATAATGCATAAACTAATATTACCATACAGGATGCTACCTTGTTTTCAGGTTAATTCTCCAGCAAATAAATTTCATCAACAAATTGTGACTATTGGGCCGTTGTTCATCTTCCCAAAAGTTATCATTTCCTCAGGATGTCGTTCATCTTTCTGAAAGCATATCATCACCTCAGGATGTTGTTTATCCTCCTGAAAGCATATTATTATCTCCTCAGGACGTTGTTATCCTCCTGAAAGCATATCATTCCCCCAGGACTGCTTTATCCTCCTGAAAGCATATTATTACCTTGGGCCGTTGTTTATCTTCCCAAAGGTTATATCATTACCTCAGGACTGCTTTATCCTCCTGAAAGCATATAATTCCCTCAGGACTGCTTTATCCTCCTGAAAGCATATTATTACCTTGGGCCGTTGTTTATCTTCCCAAAAGTTATCACTTCCTCAGGACGTTGTTTATCTTCCTGAAAGCTATCACCCCTACCTCAGGACGTTGTTTATCCTCCTGAAAGCATATTATTTCCTCAGAACGTTGTTTATCCTTCTGAAAGCATATCATTTCCTCAGGACATTGGTTATCCTCCTGAAAGCCATTACCACTACCTCGGGATGTTGTTTATCTTCCTGAAAGCTATCATTATACCTTCATATTTTGGATTGCTTTATCCTCCAAGAAATGTACCTGAAGAACCTTTCTCCAAGTGGCATCTTTAAGCCCACTCAAGCATACTCAACTAGTCATCAGTATCACTCTACGCACCAGTGAGTGCAAATTTTTGGGCTTTTGTGTTCAATCCCCTTCAACCTTCCAGGTCACGACTGGAAAATATACCAATCTAACCCCTCAGGTTACAGAAAATTGAACAGGGGCAGCTGTTGCACCCCAAAATTTGCCCTCACAATACAAGACTTTGTGTACTAAGAAGGTTCACAAGGTTCACAAGATTCACAATACTTACAAGACCTTTCATGAGGTTCATAAAGTCTACAAGACACTTTATGAGGTTCACAAGGTTCACAAGACCTCCCATGAGGTTCACAAGGTTCACAAGACCTTCCATGAGGTTCACAAAGTTCACAAGACATTTTATGATGGTTCACAAAGTTCACAAATAGTCAGAAGATTTGACAATTCCCTCAGACAATGCACCTCCTAAGCAGTGCATCCAAAACTAGGGTTTTGACTTTAATCAGGCTAAATAAACTTCCAAGACTTCAAGTGAGCTTCATAACATCTTATATGTGTGTAAGAACCCCCATGACAAGTTTCAAGACTTTTCTCAAAGGTTTGCTCAGTCAGATGATCAGATAAGTCAAAGTCAGTCAAAGAAGTTAAAAAGTCAAACTGAGGTCAACTGTGGTCAAACCAAAGTCAAACTTCATGATTTTTTGCCAACATCAAGTATATGAAGTAAAATTCATCATTTGATCAAGAGTTGATCATGATTCATCAAGGATATTTCAGATCATCAAGAATCAGGAGTTTCTAAATTAGGGTTTCCTCAGGAAAAGTCAACTGAACTTTGACCAGCCATAACTTTCACATGCTTCATCACCAAGTCTCCATCCAAAGCTCATTTTGAAGAAAATTGAATTCTCTACAACTTTGTGTCTCACAAGCCAAGCCCAAAAATGATTCATTTGGAAGGTATGAGCTAAGACATTATAGGTCCTTTTGAAAGTCAACAAAAAGTCAACAACTTCAAAAGGGCATAACTTGAGAATGGTAAATGATATGGACATGAAACCAGTGGGGTTGGTTAGAGGACTCTTCAAGCTTTCCAAAATGTCCAAGAAAACCCTCATATCATTAAAATTGAAGGATGTGTGCCCTTGCAAAGTTGGGAAATTTTTGGTTGGTTTATAAAGAAAATGGAGGTTTAAAACTAATTTTTTCTAAGTGGGCTTGCCATATGATGACCCAATCCATACCATGACCTCATGCACGTATTATTTTATTTTTATTTATTTTGATTTAATTCATTTAAAATCATTTTAAATTAAAATAAAATATAAAAGTCAAAGATTTAAAAGGGATTGAGCTTCTAGAAATTCATAAAGATGATTGGTATCAAAGTGGTAAGAGGATCATGATGATTGGCTTAAAATAGAAGGTGTTCATACAAGAATATTTGAATTTTAAAGCCTTATCTTTTTCAATCTTTTCTAATCAAATCTTCCACACAAACATCAATTTTTTCTGACCTAATTGATCACACTATAAGTACATGACATAACCCTAATAATTGGACACGAATTCACAGCCTCAAAAACCAGTTTCAAACTTCACAAAACTCATCAAAAATTCACATTCGGATTTCAAGGTAGAGGGAGTTTCACTGAGTTTTGAGCATTGCAACATGTTCTATGATGTTCATTGAACGTGTTTGGATCATAAACAACATCTGAAACATCCTCATTCATGCAAACCGAATCCATGTTCATGCTCATTTACAATTTTTTGATTTTACATATTTACTCATGATTAATCACATTTGACTGTTGATTTGTGTTTGTTATGATACAAGGAACGTTTCTGGATGAATCAATTGGATTTTGGGGACACGAATGAGTATTCACCATTATTAGGGTTTTTCGGCCAAATTAGGATCCAATGATTTAACAAATATAAATGATTTCTAAAGACATAGAATGGTTGCAAATGTTATCAGGAATTCAATGATGTTTTCAATTTTGTGAAATTTTGCTGTTTCGTTGGTGTTTGAGTTTCGTAGGGATTGCTGCAATTTGAAATTCGCAGGAAAACTCGTGGGAAAGTTCGTAGCAACATTTGCAGGTCTGGAGGTAGAAGAAGGAGTTTCGCGCGCAACCTGGAATTCAAAATTGTTTTTATATTATATAGTTTTATTTGTATTTAAATTATTGAATGATGCTGATGGTGTAGTGGTAAGTTTGTGCGCGTGTGAGGGCAACGGCTTGGGTTCGAAACCAGCCTCAATGCATTTTTTTTGTGCAATTTGTTTTGTTTTACAGGATGAGCATAAAACCAAATGAAGGTGGGATGTTATCAGCTAGCAGCGCGCAGCCCAGTGGCTAGGCTCTTGTGTATCCAGGTAAAGGACCTGGGTTCAAATCCCAGGTCCTGTTTTCTTTGGTTTCTTGTTTTATTTCTTTTGTTATTTCTTCATTTTATTTTCTAAATTAATTAAAATAATTTCTAAACTATGTATGTAAATCATTTTCTTTTATAAAAAAAAACCTAATTTATTTTTATAAACCCTAAAAACATATTTTTTTCAAACCCTAATTTTCTTCTTCTATTATTTATATTCATAATTTCATTAAAATTCTTAATTTAATTTTTGTTAATGTATAAATTATTTATAACTTAAATTCTTGTATGTAAATATGTTTAAAAATTAAAATTCTTAATTTATTTTTATAATATGTAAATATGATATAATTTGTTTATAATTTAATTTTGCATGTAAATAATTTTTATTATATGTTTAAAAATTGCTAATTTAACTTTTATATTTATAATTCTATTTTCATAATATTTTCATAATTAACTTAATTTCTATAATATGCACATAATCTAAAACTTTATAATAATTAGTATAAATGTTTATATTTTAATATTAAATGATAATTGTTTATAAAATTGATTTTTTAATTATTATAATATTCTTGTTTATTTCATTATTATTATTAATTATATTATTATGTTTATATATTTACTACTAACCCCTTTTAATTTGGTATTATTTTCACTAACCCAATTATTGTTATTATTTAATATTTTGCTTATTTATTTAAATTGCTTTATTATTATTATTGTAATTGCTCCTTGGTGTAAATATTTATTTATAATGTTTATTATTTATATTGTATGCTATGGTTAGTAAATAGAGAGTGTAACATGTATGTTTATGTAAAATTAATTTAGATCATTTAATTTAAAGATAAATATGTAAAATTGTACATTCACACACGTAAGTCGATCTTTGATCGCCATCTCACTTCCTTAGGGATACCTCTCATGTTGCCTATTACAAAAAGGTCAAATAGGGTGTATAAAGCAAAGTCCCTCCAATTCACATCATCTAGTCCCTTAACAAATAAAAGATCAAGTCCCTTTCGAATGTTACCTTCGTAATGATCTTGTCCCTTTCGAATAAAGATGATAGTCCCTCCAAAATTGCTTATACACCCCACAGTTGCCTACATTAACAGATGACCCTTACTTGTCCCACACATCCAAGGTAATGACTACCTATTCCTTAATAATAGGGATAGTCTTACCACTTAAGGGATTCAAGAACAGAAAAGATTCAAATTTAGGGTAGGTTCCTCATAGTTACTTGCTCACTCTTCAAAACTTTTCAAACACTTCACAATTTCAAACAAAAATTTTCAAAACAAAGGTTTATACGCATCCGTAAATGGGTCATTATAAACACTTAAGAAAATTTCTATTCACACACTTCACACTTTCAAAAAAAACATTTTTAAAGTGAGCTAAGTAACTAAGAGCCCATGGATAACCATGGATGTAAAGGGTGCTAACACCTTCCCTTTACATAACCTACCCCCCGGACCCAAAAATCTTTTAAAAGGTCTTTCCTGTTCTTTTATGCCTTTCCTTTGGATAAAATAAAAGTCGGTGGCGACTCTTGCTATCCGCAACATAACTAAAGTCAGTTCTCCCACCGTGTTACACATAGATTTGAAATAATGAAGATTAAACTTATCGGAAATCAACAATCTACGAATCGGAGATTGTCATCGACCAAAAGATAAAAAGATGGAGAAAAAAATGGATCTAAAAGATAGATCCAAAAAAGAAATCAAAATATTTTTAAATCCTTCTTAAAAATTCCTTTTAGATCTCTTTTATAAACATCTTTCTAAAAATCTTTTTAAAATAACTTTTTCTAAATCTCTTTTTTAAAACATAATCTAAAATCACTTATAAAAAAAAATGGTAAAACAAAATCACTTAAAAAAAATAAAGAGAATTAAAAAAAGAAAATAGAAATGGGAGAGGGGAATAGATCCGCGGGAGGTATGGGATCAGCAACAATTTCACATGGCCTTAGGCCCAAAACTCAACTCACATCACTCTTCTTATTAAAAACAAATAATCAATTAAAAAAAAGAAAAAAAAAACAACACAGAAGTTTATGACTTCTTCTTCTTCATATCGAACAAAAACAGGGGCCAAGAAATAAAACAAATTCCTCTCTTCTTTCCTTGCGAATCATGGCGGCGAAACCACGGAGGCCAGAAAGGGATGAAAACGAAAAAATCAAAATTCTCACGGCAACCACCTCACCTTCACGAAATTGACAAATCTCTTCTCTCTCGCCGGTCTCCTTTCTTCTTTCTCTTTCACTTTCGGATTCAACTTTTCTTCTTCTTTTTCGATTTGGTTTTTTTTGTTTCAGATTGGAGATTCGAAAGAGGATAAAGAAAAAGAGGTTAGGGATTTGGAATTGGAGATTGATTTTGGCAGGGATTCTTTTTCTCTTGAAGCTTCATTTTGGAATGAGGTGAGGGGTTCTATTTAAAGAAGAGGAATAAGAAAATTGGATGCCGTTTTGAGAAGATTTGAGGGCGTTTTGATTGCTCACGGTTTTCTTGTGTGTGTTTGAGTTTTTATTTTATTTTGCTGCGTTTTGTTTCAATTCAGACGCATTTTGATTTTTTGATTTTCAGGTGTGCTTTGCTCGTGTGCGAGATGCGTTTTCATTTGTTTTGGCTAGCCGTGCGTGATGTTTCGTATAGCTTGAATAAGCTGAAGCTGATGCTATTTGTTTTGGCTATGCTTTGGCTGGCTGTTGGTGTGTGGGCCAGACGTGAGGAGGCTTGTTTTTGCAGCTGGAACCTTGGGCTGGAAAAATTGAGCACGGAAGGCTTTGTTGTTTTTGTGCAGCTGCTGGCGTATTTTTCATTCAGCTGGCTTGTATGTGGTTGGAGAAAGTCTTAGTAGGTTGATGTAAAGCTGGGCTAGCGTGGTATTTTGGCTTATTGAAGTGATGTGAGGCTTATGGGTTTAAGAAATAAAAGTGTACCAAAATTTGTAATGTAATAAAAATGAGGGGAAAATAAAATAAATTGAAATTAAAATGACTTGATTGGTGTTTTTATTATTTTTTTTATATTACTTATTACTAGTTAGATTCTATAAAAACAATATGGGCCTAAAGAAAAAAAATAGTTGGGTTTATTTGAGGTTTATGAATAGAAAATAAAAAAAAAGATTTTAGTTTTGTGGAAATGGATTAAAGAAAATGAAATGTTAAAATTGAATGGTCTTAAAAGAAAAGATAAAGAGAAAATGATATATGGATAATAATAAAAAATGGAATGATTTAATCGAGGGAAATGAAATGAAAATGATTATGGAATATTCGGATAATCGGTATAAAATTGGATATGAAATTGGATATCGACAAATGGATAATATTTGGATAATATGGTTTGGTAAACAATAAAAAAAAAATGGATAATGAAAAATGGTCATGAAAAGGGTATACGGATGGAATTTGGTTTTCAGGCCCACAACAAATCTTGATTTTTCTTGCACAAGCTTCTAATGAAATGAACACAGCCCAAACAAAGAACCAATAATTCGCAACTTGCCAACTGTCGTCTGAAAATCGTCTGACCTATGCCCTGATGATTCGAAACCAAACTGAGGAAAATAAATCCTTAGATGAACCACTGATGTATCGAAGAACCAATGACCTGATAAACACTGAAGATTCAAACCAAACCTCGCACAAAACATTGTCACACAACCCAACTTGTACTTTGAAAACACATTGTCCGAGAAATGAAACATTGGCACACACAACTAGCAGTCAACACAATCTTTTGATAGTTTGACTAATATTAGGTCAAACATCCATCTGAAATCGAATTGTGACTGAACAAATGCATCTAAATTGAATCATTGCCCTGTCTTTGAAATCCTGCAACACAGAGAAGAAGAAAAAGAACACCGCAACATATTTTTGGTATTTTGGTTAGAAGTCAATAAATATAAACAAATAAAAATAACAATGGTGATCCCCTGCGAAGCATAGACCCTCATCTGAGAAGAAACTCGAAAGCCAGTGCGATCTTGTTTGTATGCAA
This sequence comes from Lathyrus aphaca, assembly GCA_963966055.1. NCBI lineage: Eukaryota > Viridiplantae > Streptophyta > Magnoliopsida > Fabales > Fabaceae > Lathyrus > Lathyrus aphaca. The sequence continues at coordinate 218,789,740 of OZ014520.1, read as the reverse complement.
AATGCAGATGAAATGCGGAGAAACTTAGGGCAAAAATTAGGGTATTACAGCTGCCCCTATTTAAGTTTCTTCAATCCGGAGATATGAAGATTGACATCTTCGTCTCTACAAGATGGGAGAGACTTAAATACAGAAAACCCAATTTTTGTCCTAAGAGAACAAATGATATGATATGAATATGATATGCAAACCCAAGATCTATGTGGGGAAAATATGACCACCGGAGAAAAGCAAAACTTGGGGACACAGAAGAAAATCCCGCTGGGGAAACAACAGACAACCAAAGAGTTACCAGGAAAATAAATCACTGGATAACAGACTCCACTTGGGAAAAGATATAATATAATCAAGGAACAGATTCAACCAGGGAAAGATAAACACCCTGCCAGGAATATCAACCAAACAAAATATTTGAATCCAAGAATGGAGAAATACTGTGTTGGATAAGAATCATCAACTACCTGTTTACTGGGTAGGAAAACAACATACTCGACTATCAATTTACTGGATAGGAGCAAAATACAGAGAGATAATCTCAATTACCTTTTTACTGGGCAAGAAATTCTCAACTACCTGATTTACTGGGTAGGAGCATGATCAACTACCGGATTTACTGGGTAGGAACTTAATCAAATGGAAACAGCTTCTATTACCTTTTTACTGGGTAAGAAGAAAATATCTGATTCTATCACCTTTTTCTCAACTACCTGATTTACTGGGTAGGAGCATGATCAACTACCGGATTTACTGGGTAGGAACTTAATCAAATGGAAACAGCTTCTATTACCTTTTTACTGGGTAAGAAGAAAATATCTGATTCTATCACCTTTTTCTCAACTACCTGATTTACTGGGTAGGAGCATGATCAACTACCGGATTTACTGGGTAGGAACTTAATCAAATGGAAACAGCTTCTATTACCTTTTTACTGGGTAAGAATAAAATATCTGATTCTATCACCTTTTTACTGGGTAAGAGGAAAATAACTTGACTACCGGATTTACTGGGTAGAACAAATCTCAACTACCTGATTTACTGGGTAGGAGCTTAAACAAATGAAAACAAACTCTATTACCTTTTTACTGGGTAAGAGGCAGAAATCTCGACTATCGAATTTACTGGGCAGGAGTACAAGTAAAAGGACTTGATCAATTTGGTAATATTACCCACTATCGATTACTGATAGCTTAATTCCAAAGCAATATACTCAAGCTGGAGAAAATGCTGCCCACTATCAATGATGATAGCTTAATTCCAAAGCAATATATCCACAAACAGGGGACCAAAATTCAATCCAAGAATCAATTTGGAAAGAAACGGTCAAGCAAGACTCATCCCGAGGAGGAAATATCTCAACTGGGGAAAATTCCATCTAGATAATAAACTGGGGAGGAAGCTGAATCAAAATCATCCACGAGAAACAAACTCAGTGGGGAATTAAAAAGGATTAACACTTTCTGCTTAATGGTCGACACTCTAAACTTGAGAGGAAGACAACACACACACTCTGTGGGGAAAATCCACACCAAAGAGCAGAGAACAATGATAAACGCCAGAATGCAAGCAAACAATGCTATGCTTATGCGTATGAATATGCTTATGAATATGCTGACAAAACAGATATAAAGATAAGAAACGGGTGACATGAACACCACAACAACCGGATACTCGGCTAATCCCAAGGCAACAATGCAGGGAACAACTGGAGATTCAATCTTGAAATCTGCAGGGGAATATCATAAGCCATCAAAGGAATACAATCCTACTACAAGGCTCAAATCATGAAGAGACAACGTCTGCTAGGGACATCATCTTGCTGAGGAAAAGGTAATAATCTGCTGAGGATGAAAATATTCTTGATAAAAATCAAACTTCACGAGGAATAACTGTCATACAACTCCTGCTCCACCTGGGGAAAGAGTGCAAGACTTGCTAAAAATCACATAGGAACCTGCTGGAAATCAACACACGCAGACCTACTGGGGACCCACATGGGGATATCAAAAGTTAACATCATAACCAAAGTACAGTTACGAGGGATTTTAAATCAATACCCACCATCGGGTGAAAGAAAACCTCTAAACTGACTGCTATATCAATACTTCTATATTCAAGGATGCAAACAATTCAAGTTGAGGAACAAAAGCTCAGCTGGGGATTCCCAATGCTTCTCAATTTAAAGATAACTTGCTGAGGAATAGATCAAAACTCAGCTAGGGATTCTTAAGAACATCCCTTCCAACAACTCTTTTGGGGAATACATACAATCTCCGTTCATGCTTATTTTTGGGGAACAAAACATTATTAACATCACTCCGTCAAGACTAACCAGGAACTTCGCATGGACACAACTGAATCAAACCCTGCTTTGGGTGAGACGAGTTACACACATCCAGACTTTACCATTCTTGGAATCACTATTGATATCTTTTCTTTGTTCATATATCAAAAGAAAAAATGTTTTTAAAATCTTCAAAAATTAAATTTATTAAATTTATTTCAAAAATCATCATCAACAATAAATTGAAATTTTGTAAACAGAAACAATATAAAGAATTGCAAACAATTGGATAAAAGCTCAAATTTATTGATAGAATGGTAGTCAGCAAATGGCATGACTCCATGGATCATTACAAGTTTGAAAAATGGTAAATACATGGAAAAGGGCTACATTGAGATACAATGATCACTTATTCTCCCTATCAACTTTGAACTCCACTGTGTCCGAAACTTCAGTCAAGGATGAGTGAATAAGAATCTTTGATGAATAATTCTTCTGAGGGATAGAATCTGAAATCCTCGGTCACTACAAGTGATCCAGTCTATCGACGCAGTTACTTGCCATGATCCCTAACTTTTGCCTAGATTGCCCTTTCGGGTTTTCAATCTACCGGGATAATTATTTCTGTTTTTGTCTCTAATTTTTGCCTGGACCGCCCTTTCGGGTTTTCAATCCACCGAGACGCTCATTTTTGCCTAAGCCGCCCTTTCGGGTTTTCAACTTAGCGAGTTGTTCTTTTATTTCTTAGGCAAAGTATTTCTTGACTGCATCCGCATTCACAGGGCGAGTGATCTCCTCACCATTCATAGTTGCAAGAATTAATGAACCGCCAAAGAAGGCTTTCTTAACAACATATGGACCATCATAGTTCGGAGTCCACTTGCCCCGAGAATCTTTAAGGAAAGACTGAATCTTTTTGAGCACGAGGTCTCCTTCTCTGAATACACGAGGTTTGACCTTTTTATCAAAAGCTTTCTTCATCCTTTGCTGGTACAACCGACCATGACACAAAGCTGTTATTCTCTTTTCCTCAATCAAATTCAACTGATCAAATCTACTTTGACACCATTCAGCCTCAGTCAACTTGGCTTCCATCAGAACTCTCATTGATGGGATCTCAACTTCGACGGGGAGCACTGCTTCTGTACCATAAACAAGTGAGAAAGGGGTTGCCCCTGTTGAAGTGCGGACAGATGTACGATACCCATGCAAAGCAAAAGGGAGCATCTCATGCCAGTCCTTGTACGTCACAACCATCTTCTGAATGATCTTCTTAATGTTCTTGTTCGCAGCTTCAACAGCCTCATTCATCTTCGGTCTATAAGGAGAAGAATTATGGTGTTGAATCTTGAAATCTTCACAAAGCTCTTTCATCATCTTATTGTTCAAGTTCGAACCATTATCAGTAATGATTCTATTCAGAACACCATATCTGCAGATAAGATTATTCTTGATAAACTGAACCACAACTTGCTTGGTCACATTAACATACGATGCCGCTTCCACCCACTTGGTGAAGTAGTCAATTGCCACAAGAATAAAACGATGTCCATTCGAAGCCTTGGGTTCAATCATACCAATCATATCAATTCCCCACATAGAGAAAGGCCATGGGGAAGAAATCACATTGAGATAAGCTGGTGGCACATGAATCTTATCAGCATACACTTGACACTTATGACACTTTTTCACATACTTGCAACAATCAGATTCCATTGTCAGCCAATAGTAACCTGCTCTCAACATCTTTTTAGCCATTGCATGCCCATTGGAATGAGTGCCAAAAGATCCTTCATGAATTTCCTTCATCAACATGTCTGCTTCGTGTCTATCCACGCATCTGAGCAAGACCATGTCAAAATTTCTCTTATAAAGCACATTTCAATTCAGGAAGAAATTGCCTGCCAATCTCCTCAAAGTCCTCTTATCTTTATCAGATGCCCCAAGCGGGTATTCTTGACTCTGGAGAAAACATTTAATATCATGATACCAAGGCTTGTCATCATGGACCTCTTCAACTGCAAACACATGAGCTGGTCTTTCAAGTCGCATCACACTGATCATGGGAACATCATTCCACTGGTGCACTTTTATCATAGAAGCTATGGTTGCTAAAGCATCTGCCATCTGATTCTCATCACGAGGAACATAATGGAACTCAACTTTAGTGAAGAAAGTTGATATCTTCCTGGCATAATCTTTATAAGGGATCAAGTGAGGTTGATGAGTTACCCACGTACCCTGAATCTGATTAATTACCAAGGCAGAATCTCCATACACATCAAGATGCTTAATCCTCAAATCAATAGCTTCTTCAAGACCCATAATGCAGGCTTCATACTCAGCTTCATTATTGGTACAAGGAAAAGTCAACCTTGCAGCAAAAGGAATATGTGAACCATGGGGAGTAATGATCATTGCCCCAATTCCTCTTCCGCGTGTATTCACAGCACCATCAAAAACTAAACCCCATCGAGATCCAGGCTCCGACCCTTCCTCAATCAAAGGTTCATCACAATCTTTCACTTTCAAAAACATCACATCTTCATCTGGAAAATCAAACTTGATAGGTTGGTAATCATCGATCGGTTGATGTGCCAAATAGTCAGCCAAGATACTACTTTTTATAGCTTTTTGAGTTCGGTACTCGATATCATATTCTGATAATAACATTTGCCAACGAGCAATCCTCCCAGTTAGAGCAGGCTTTTCAAAGATATACTTGATTGGATCCATTTTAGAGATCAACCAAGTCGTATGATTCAGCATATACTAACGAAGACGCTTTGCAGCCCAAGCTAAGGCACAACAAGTTTTTTCAAGCATGGAGTACCGAGACTCACAATCGGTGAATTTCTTACTCAAGTAGTAAGTTGCATATTCTTTTCTTCCAGATTCATCTTGCTGACCAAGCACACAACCCATGGAATCTTCCAACACAGTCAAGTACATGATCATTGGTCTACCTTCCACCGGAGGAGACAATATAGGAGGTTCAAGCAGATATTCTTTGATACTTTCAAACGCCTTCTGACAATCATCTGTCCAGACACAACCTTTATCTTTCCGAAGCAACTTGAAAATCGGAGCACATGTGGCAGTCATGTGAGAGATAAACCTTGAGATATAATTCAAGCGGCCCAAGAATCCTCTTACTTGCTTTTCGGTTCTTGGAGCAGGCATTTCCTGAATAGCTTTCACTTTATCAGGATCAACTTCAATGCCTCGTTGGCTGACAATGAAACCTAGCAACTTTCCAGAACGTACACCAAAAGTGCACTTGTTCGGATTCAAACGAAGCTTATACTTCCTCAACCTTTGAAACAATTTCAACAAATGTTCAACATGATCCTCTTCAGTCTTCGACTTGGCGATCATATCATCAACATATACTTCGATTTCTTTGTGCATCATATCATGGAAAAGTGTAGTCATAGCTCTTTGGTACGTCGCACCAGCATTCTTCAATCCAAAGGGCATCACTCTGTAGCAGAATGTTCCCCATGGTGTAATAAATGTGGTCTTTTCCATATCTTCGGGTGCCATATTTATTTGATTATAACCGGAAAATCCGTCCATAAAAGAGAACACATCAAACTTAGCCGTATTATCTACCAACATATCAATGTGTGGCAATGGAAAATCATCTTTCGGACTGGCTTTGTTCAAATCTCTGTAATCAACGCACATTCGGACTTTTCCGTCTTTCTTCGGAACTGGAACAATATTGGCCACCCATTCAGGATAAATTGACGTCACAAGAAAACCCGCATCAATCTGCTTTTGAACCTCCTCTTTGATTTTTACTACCATGTCTGGATGAGTTCTTCTCAGCTTCTGCTTTACAGGTGGGCATTCAGGCTTCAACGGCAATCTATGCTCCACAATATCAGTATCAAGACCTGGCATGTCTTGATAAGACCAAGCAAATACATCAACATATTCTCTGAGAAGCTCTACAATCATCTTCTTAACATCAGGACTAAGCAATGCTCCAACTTTGACCTCTTTCTTTTCATCTTCAGAACCCAAGTTGACCATCTCTATAGACTCTCCATGAGGCTGAATAATCTTCTCCTCGTGCTCAAGCAACCGAGAAATTTCATCTGGAATCTCTTCATCATCCTCTTCCTCAGCTTCAAACACAGGGAATTCAAAGTTGGGAGAGGGCATAGGATCATTGTTTTCAATGGGTTTATCAATCAATCTGCACAATGATTTTATTTTTATTTTAGAGTATGAACAAAAAGTGCAAGCAATATGCAGATAAACAATTATTATATTGGGTTTTTTATGTTACCATTTTTCAGAATAAAGCAAAAAGGAAAAACACATATGGAAATAACAAAATAACATTTTATTGATGATGATAAAATTTGAAACAAAGCCCGACAAACATCACTTTCACCTTGGACAGAGTGAAAGGATTTTTGAAAGAAAATAAAAACAAATTACTTTGAAGAATGAACGATAAAAGGAACATCAACAGCAATCCAGTTCTGGAAAATCTTTCCATGCGTAACAAAGTCTGGCATTTCTTCATCTTCATCATCTTCAATGATGGCAGCAGCGGAATGATCGTTGATAAATCCAGCACTTCGGAAGCCTTCTTGAATAGTCTTTGGATCTTTGATAACTGCACCAGGTGCAAAGCTAATACCAAAACCTTCCTTGTTGTCGACAACATCAATAATTCTTACCCAACCATCAGACTGACCAGCTTCCAGCACTCGCATAGCATCTTTGAAAGAAGACATGGGCATGGCATTCTTCTTAACAACATTATCCACAACAGAAAGAGCTTGAAACGAAGTTCCCACCTCTTCCTCAACATCAATATAGGAAAAAGAAGACAAATTGCTCACAAGCATCGCCCTCTCACCTTCGATAGTCACCAATTTCCCCTCTCTCACAAACTTCAACTTCTGATGAAGAGTGGATGTTACAGCTCCTGCCTCATGGATCCATGGTCTTCCGAGGAGACAACTATATGCGGGATGTATATCCATTACTTGAAAGTTAATCTTGAATATAAACGGTCCAATAAGAATAGGAAGATCCACTTCACCGATCACGGTCTTTTTCGACCCATCAAAAGCTTTTACAATAATCCCACTGTGTCTCATGGGAGCACCTTGAAACGAAAGCTTTAACAAAGTCGATTTTGGCATATCATTAAGAGAAGATCCGGTATCAACTAGCACCTTGGACATGGCATCTTCCTGACAATTCACCGAGATATGCAACGCCAAATTATGATTTCTTCCTTCTTCAGGCAAATCCTCATCACAGAAGCTCAAATTGTTACATGACGTGATATTTGCCACAATACTATCGAATTGATCCACAGTCACATCATGGTCAACATAGGCTTGATCAAGAATCTTCTACAATGACTGCCTATGAGCCTCAGAACTCATCAAAAGAGACAAAACTGATATCTTCGAGGGAGTCTGCAATAACTGCTCAGTAATATTATACTCACTCTTCTTTATCAATTTTAGCACTTCATCATCACTATTACCATATTGTCCCGATTGGGCAACATCATCCATAATCTGCTTACTTGCACTTGTATCTTCAACTCTCTTCGGAGGATTTGAAGCATACACTCTACCACTTCGGGTAACCTTCGTCACATCAACAATGCTAACCACAGACTTTGGAGTAGGAATAGGAACCTCCCTACCATTTTCTATCATCGTAGCACTATACCGGTACGGAACAGCTTTATCAGACTCATATGGCATTGGACTAGGCACATTAATCACCAATGGAGTAACAGCAGTCTTGCGACTATCAAAAGAAATAACTACCCTCTCAGGAACAGTCCTCTCAGGAAGATTGAACTGAGGCATGATAACATTCACTTCATTTTCATATTCATCTCTTTTTGCTGTTACTTCGATCAATTTATCGTCCATCATCTTTTGGATATCTCTTTTAACAATCACGCAACCACGAGGATTCACCGAGCAAATACAACATCCAGCATAATCGTGATCAATATCGTGATATTCACTCAAGAAAGCATGCATCTCAACCAAGGATCTTCGGATATGACGGACTTCATAAATCTTGAACAACCCAGGACAACCATCAACCATATTCACAGACGCACTACCATGCTTCGGCAGCGGATTCTTCTGCACATTTGGATTAACATCATTGAAATACAGAACATTGTTCCTCATCAATTTCTGTACTTCGAACTTCAATGGATAACAATTCTCAACATCATGCCCCGGGGCACCTTGATGAAAAGCACAACGAGCTTCTGGCTTATACCACCATGGAATAGTCTCTGGAATTGGAGGTGGAGGACGAGTTTGCACAAGATTCTTTGCAATCAAAGATGGGAGTAAGTCTGCATACGTCATCGGAATAGGATCAAAACTGGGCTTACCCGAGCTTGTTGATTACCACCTTGTTGCACAGAAGGTTGCTGATAACGGGGTTGGTACTTTGGAACCGCTGGCACAGTTGGAGCCACGTTAATCATCGGTGTTACAGAAGCCACATGCTGCGAATGATGATTTCCACGACTGTGAGGTCTTCTATAACTTTCACGAGATACTGCATTAGTCTCATTTTCTTTCTTTTTCCCAAAGTTGAACCTTCTATAGCTTGAGCCATTGCCATTCTCTTGACTCAACCGTCCCTCACGGACACCTTCTTCTAAACGCATCCCCATACTCACCATTTTAGTGAAATCGGAAGGAGCGCTTGCTATCATCCTCTCATAATAAAAAGAACCCAACGTCTTCAAGAAGATCTTCGTCATTTCTTTTTCTTCCAACGGAGGAACAATTTGGGCTGCCAACTCACGCCATCTCTGCACATATTCTTTAAAAGTCTCTTTGTCCTTCTGGGACATAGCACGAAGTTGATCTCTATCTGGCGCCATATCAACGTTGTACTTGTACTGCCTCACAAAAGCTTCTCCCAAATCATTGAAGGTCTTGATTTGGCTATTATCCAGACTCATATACCACCTCATGGGTGCACCGGTCAAACTGTCCTGGAAATAGTGAATCAACAGCTTATCATTATCAGTCTGAGCAGACATCTTCCTTGCATACATAGTCAAATGGCTCAATGGACAAGTGTTGCCTTTGTACTTCTCAAACTCAGGCAGCTTGAATTTGTAAGGAACTTTAACATTAGGGACCAGACAAAGGTCATAAGCATCTTTTCCGAACAAATCCTTATGCTTCAAAGCTCTCATCTCCCTCTGGATCTCAACAAAGCGTCCCTGGAAATCATCAAGTCTTTCAGCTACTCCAGCGCCTTCACTTGGCTCAGCATGGTAAATCATTTCATCATGGTGCGGAATATTGTGCACCACAGGCGGTACAGTAGTCACAATTGGAGGAAGAGTAGTCCAAACTGGTGGTGGGAGAGTATTAAATGCAGCAGTCTCGGGCTGATGAGGAGGACGATAACCAGCAGGAAAAAAATCAACTGGCATGCCCCAAGGTGTGCTAGCAGGCATACAGTAGCGAGGAGAAATCACAGTCTCAACAGGAATTGATGTGGTAACAACCTCAGAGATGACAGTATTCTGAACAGGAGAAGGAGGTGGCTGATTCTGAGCAGCCACCAAACTTTCCATCATAGCAGACACTCTTTCCAAGCTTTCCCTCAGATAAGTAACCTCTTCGCGCAGCTCGCGATTCTCTTGTTGTAAAGTTTCCATCACCCTTCTCCGATTAGCTCGAGTATCAAATCGATGAATCAGCTTGACAGGAGAACTGAATGAAGACCAAGAAACAACATAAGATCCCTGGAGAACACCCAAAAAGCAAGACAAAATGCGAGTATGATGCATGCTATGCATATGCAAATGCAAAGATTTCAAAGAATTATAAGATAACTTACAATATTTATAAAGAAACATTTTTGAAATACTTAAAAACTCATTCTCATTAAGATCAAAGTGAGGATTACAAATGAAGTACAAACATCAATAATCCTAATACATGAGAGCAAAAGTAAACTAAGCCTAGGGAATCATATCCGAAGAAGCTCTGAATCCTGGATGATACTTCATACGAATCCTCTTGATCTCACTCTTGTACCTATCTTCCATATCTTCCTTATCCTTCACTAACTTGTCGACAATGGCCTTCCAAGCACCGGAAGTAGGAGGAATAGTAGATGGAGTACTAGAGGAAAATAAATCCTCTCTCGGCCTCTTCGTGACGCACCGCTCAAGTAGCTCAATAAGATCATCCTTCTCTTTCAGCTGCTCCTGCATAGTAGTCTTCTCAAGTAGCCATTCTTCTTTCTCTTTCTTCATCTTCTCTAACTCTTCTTGAAGAGCCACCTTCTCATTAACGGGAGGAAGAAAAGCAGACAAAGGCAATATGGGAAACATAGGCTCCTCAGGTGGATAAGGCATCTTGAGCTTGGAAGCTCTAGATCGAACCCACTGAATATAACATTCGGAAGGAGGAAGGTGTTGTCTACCCAATTGACCTTTTTCTTTCCGGTGAACAGCATGCCAAGAATGAGCAATCCTTTTCTTCATCTCTATATGATCAACACCATTAAGAAAGAAGAAACGGGATAAAGCAAGATTGTTTGGAACATCCTTCAAACAATAACCAAACTGTCGTCTAGCCAAAATGGGGTTGTAGCTAATTCCCCCACGTGTACCAAGAAGAGGTACATTAGGAAATTCTCCACAACTATCAATAAGAACTCCAGTGTCATAATGAGAACTATACCATGTCATGTCCTTATGAGAAAGTGACATCAACCTTTGAGACCATCTTCGATTCTCTCTATTGTCCTTGAAAACATCCGACTTGGGTAGGTGCGAAATAAACCACCTATAAAGAAGAGGCGCACAACATACAATCTCTCTGTCACCTTTAGAGGTCCTATAGTGAAAAGCATGATACATATCTCCAAGCAAAGTAGGCACCGGGTTCTTCTTCAAGAAGATCTGAATAGCATTCTCATCCACAATACCATCCAAGTTCGGAAACAAGACAATCCCGTAAATAAGCAAAGCAATAATAGCCTCAAAAGCATCCTTATGACCCAAAGTAAGTGAAGTAGAAGCCTTTCCCATCAAGAACTTAGCATTAATACCACGAACACTCCCCTTTGGAAGAAACTTCCCATTAAGATCAGACTCCTTAAGAAAAAGTGCTTTGGCGATGACCTTGATAGTAAGCTCCTTCTCTAAACCAGTGAAAAGAAACTCCTTGTCCAAAATAGGCAAACCTAACCAATGAGAATACTCCTCCAAAGTCGGCACAAGCTGATAATCCGGAAAAGTGAAACAATGATGTGTAAACACCCCAAATTTTCCCTCACCCATTCACACCATGACTTGTGATCTTTTCATGTGCATGAGTTCAATCATAGCATCTCATATTGCATTTTTGCTTCACTGCATTGATTCAAAGACATCTGCACCTAGAGTTTGTGACCTGAGCAATCCCTGAGCCATTTGAGCCACTCCAAAGGTCATCAATCACTTCAAAGGGGTCCATGTGTGTTCAAGTATCATATTATATCCTCACAAAGTCAAGAAAGTCAAAGAATCACAAGAACTGAGCAAGGCATGGAAGCAGAGCCAGGTTTAACTGCACAGATGACCTAAAATTAGGGTTTTGGTTTCAAAGGCTATAACTCCAAAATTTTTGGTCATTCTTGTTTCTATTGGTCTCTATATGTTATAAGGATCATGCATATCAATTTTCATGAAGAAATTCAATGAGGAAGGCATCTGATCAAGAGATGACTTCTTGTGCAAGTCAGTGCAAAATCAGGGCATCTGAGGCCCCCAATGCCCAACCAAAGGGTGTTCTCCAACATTTTGAATGTGTATGATCTTTATTTGATCATAGAAGGTGTTAGAAGTTCACAAAATTGAAGGATTTCAAGCCATTTGCAAAGTTGTCTTTTTGGGAAAGTGACTTGTAATGAAAACTTGCCATTTTGGGAAAGTTTTTCAACCTTCTCTTTTTGATTCAAAAATGCTTCAAATGAGAAAACTTTGGTCATGAAAGTTGTAGAATGGATCATTCCATTTTCAAAAAGTACAAGAACTCATTCTAATTCATTTTGGATCAAAAGTTATGGCTTGTCAAAGTTGGGCAAAATCACTTAATTCTCACTTTTGTACCAAAGAGGCAAAGTTGCAAAACCTCATGCCAAGGCAAAATGTGACTTCAAATGGACTTCTATGCATTACACAAACATGAACCATGACCTAAAAATCAGAATGCACCAAAGAATCTCCAAGTTTCATGACTTGTACATTAAGAAACTTCAAAAGGGCCAAAAGATCACAAAATTGCAAAACCACACATAAACTCTAATCCACTTGCAAATTGGCCTCAAATTCATTTCCATGGTCAGCCTTGATTCAAGCTGCAACAGACATGCTTTTGTTCTAGCCCTAAAACAGCCCATACCTTATAGTACACCTAGACTTGACTTTTTGCAAAAGGGGCCATACCAATCAAGCTGTGCCACCAACAACTCTCTGCCCTATCACAGCTTGATATATGGACTAAAAGAGACTCAAAACATACAACAAGGAGGCCTGAATACATAGCATTGCCAAAGTTCCCAAAAACTCTCCCCTTGCATTTTCATTCGAAACTCAGCACTCAAGTCTCAAACATCAAAGCAAACTTCATAGAACCATTCACCCTGATCCTCTGATCATTTCCCAATCCTCATTTGACCCTGAAATCACCCCAAGCAGAAACACGATTTTTCACCCCTTCTGAACAGAACTTCATCAATCTCTTAAACCAGCCCTAAGAAATTCCAAACAAGCATTGCAAACTTCTCAGGGGGTCCATTAAAGGCATCTTGGACCAAAGAAGCAGCCAGAAAGCTTCAAAGATCAAAGCTCCAGTTCAGGTGAGCTCAAGAACATTTTTTCCAGAAACTTGTTTTTAAGTTCCTAAATGAATCTATGTGATGTGCTGATCATGCTGATATGTTTATTTTTGAAAATGGTTAAGTATTGAGTATGTATGAAGCTTCTGAAATTTTTTGACCTAAAAACATTTTGATTCGATTCAACTTTGATACGTGAAATAAATGTGTTTTGGTTGATGATTCTTGTTGTATGATGTATGGGGTTGGATTCTGGGCAGAGAGATTAAGTTTTAGAAGCTTGGGGAGAGAGATAGCAAAATCTCAGGGGAGATGTGGCCGGAGAAGATGACCGGAGGTCATTTCCGGCCACCTGAAAGTCATTAGTGCATTAATTGTGGTTAGGGCTCAGTTTGAATGTGAGCCATGGATCTGTTTGACTTGGGTTGACTCGGGCGCAAATGAATGGACCAGATCTTTCATTAAAACCCTAATCCTAATTTATTAAATTAATTAATTAGGTTTAATTTAATTTGATCAGTTTGAATTACAGCCACAGGATCTGGCGCGGGTCAACTCCCTCCAAAACCATTTGAATGCCAGCCATTAGATCTGTTGACTTCTCATAATTTCATTTTTATTTCATTTATTTTATAGTTAACTTCTACGAATTATTAAAAATAGTAAAACATATTTAAAAATTCTGAAAATTTTTGTCAAACATTTCATTAATTTTCAGAACCCAAAAATATTTTTATTTTAATTTTTTGCATTAAAAATCATTTTTAAATTATTTAAATGTTTATTTTTAATTAGTTAATGAAAATTAATTAATTAAAAATGCATTTAGGTATTTAAAAATCACCAAAAAATTCACATTGCATTTCAAAACATTTAGAAACATTATCAAACTCTCAAAACAAATTTCTTTTTGGTTCTTGATGCATTTTGACAATTTTCATTGGAATTAAATTCTTTTAAAGGCAATATTTTTGTTCAAACTTGGAAAAATCCATTCTGCCTAACCATTAAGAGTTTGATGATGGTTCTTCTTGCATTGCATCCTTCATAGCATGTAGTTTATAGGATAAAATTGGTTTGAATTCCATTTTCAATTTGTTTAGCATTTTTCATTGTGAGGTACCTTGAAACCCTAGTTGACTTAGAAAAATCATAACTCCCATTAGGTTAAGAGTTAGGTCCCCTCCTTTGGGCAGTGAACTTGTGTAGGGTTAGGGTTCCTTTGATCCCATTTCCAATTTTTTGTCATGTCATTTGCTTCTGGTTTTGAATTTTTGCATTGCATGTTGTATGTAAACCCTAATTTGTGCTTTCCTTTGCATCCATCTTTCATTTGCTTGCATACTGTAAACACCCCAAATTTGCCCTCACCCATTCACACCATGGCTTGTGACCATCTCATATGCATATACACAATCATGTCATCTCACATCTCATTTTTGAATCACTGGATAGTTTCTAAGGCATCTGCACCTAGGGTTTGTGATCTGAGCAACCTTAGGGCATCTTGAGCCATTCCAAAGGCCACCATTCAACTCAAAGTGGTCCATGTGTGTTCTTATATCATGCTACATCCTCACAAAGTCAAAATTGCAAAGGGATCACAAGAACTAGGGTTTGAGTGGATGCAGAGCCAGGATGAACTGCACAGTTGACTGAAAATTAGGGTTTTGGTTTCAGAGGCCATAACACCAAATTTTTTGGTCATTCTTGTTTCCATTGATCTCTATATGGTATAGGGAGTATGCATATCAATTTTCATGAAGAAATTCCATGGGGAAGTCATCTGATCAAAGGTTGACTTTTCAGACAAGTCAGTGTAAAATCAGGGCATCTGAGGCCCCCAATGACCCAACCAATGGGTGATCTTCATCATTTTGAGTGTATATGATCTTTATTTGATCATGGAAGAAGTTTGAAGTTCATGGAAATCAAGAATTTAGGGTTTTTGCAAAAGTTGACTTTTTGGGTTTTGTTGACTTTTCAAGAATGCATCCTTTTAGGTCAATTTTCAAGCTTTGATTTATGATCCAAAAAGGCTTCAAATGGAAAAACTTTGGTCATGAAAGTTGTAGATCTCATCTTTCCCTTTTCAAAAAGTACAAGAACATGATCTAACTCTTCATGGATCAAAAGTTATGGCCATGCAAAGTTGCCAAAAATCATTGTTTTTCAAGTCATGCACTAAGTGGAAATTTTGCAAAGTTTTGAATCAAGTCAAATGCAGCCTCTAGTTCATGTCAAACCATTATGTAAACATTCCCTAAGTCCATAAAATCAGATTTGAACCAAGTTTGTCCTTGATTTCATGCTTGGGTGGCCAAAGGATCACATGTGAAACATAAGCTAGCCAAGTTGCAAAAACTCATGATTCATTTCCTACAACTTGCAGCATTGGAAGCTGACTTTGGGCTAGCCTTTCCCTCACCTTTTGCTGCGCCAGCCATACTCTTGTACTTGCCTAGCATCACACCATGCCCTATCTTACACAAAAGTAGATTTTATGCAAAAGCAAACTCACCTATCACAGCTGCACAAGTCACATCTCACAGCCACTTGCATTATTTTATTCATTCATTTTGCAAGCCATATGACATAGAAACCAAGGCTGAAAGCATAACATTCACAACACACACCAAAACACCCCATCTTGCAAGTTCATTCGAATTTCATCACACAGCCTGCAAACACCCAAACCTTTACCTCCATTCATCTTACCTTGATCTATAGAACACAAAGCATCAAGAAACAAAGCCTGAAACCACCAGAAACCCTCACTGCCATCACCAACCCTCATTCTGCAGATTCATTCGAATCTCTTTCCTCAAGCCACAAACACTTCAACCAACACCATAAACCTTCTCAATACACCTCATAGGTCATAAACAACCCATCACCATGACCTGAGAGGGCCAGAAACTCATCTGCCATTGTTGACTGAGCTTGGAGCAGTTCTCTTCGAAACTCATCATCCAGCAAGTTTAAATTCATTTTGAGCATCCAAGCAACTTTGGTGAACCAAGAGGAGCAGATTGAGCAAGGAGAAGAGGCCTGAAAGTTCCAAAATCAAAGCTTGCAAATCTCAGGTAGCTCCAAATTAATTTTTCCAGAAATCAATTTGATTGTTACAAACTTGCTCTATATGTCTTGCTGATCACTCTGATACCATTGGTTTTGAAAATGGTTGCATTTTGAGAGTTTAATTTCAGTTTGAAGCTTACGAACCCTAGAACTTAGTTGCTTCGATTCAGCTTGTTTAGGTTAGATAAATTTGTTTTAGGTTAGGGGTTTGATTCGTGGGAGTGTTAGGATCATTTCCCTGGTCTTAGTTTTCATTTATTTTACGTTTTTAGGGAGTTGGGTGATTTTCAGGTGACCCTCTGGCCGGAGAAGACGACCGGAGGTCTTCTCCGGCCACCTGAGATTAATTAGGGTTTAATCCCATAATTAATGGTAGTTTGAATATTGGCCGTTGATACGCGTGGACCCGTTGACTTCCCTCCCTTTCCAATGGCCAGGATCTTTCTAATTAACCCTAATCCACGTGTTAGGGTTAATTAATCTTGTTTTATTCAATTTAATCAGAGGCAATCTGGACCTCTCATTCTGGCGCGCAGTCAACCCCATTTGAACCCTGGACGCATCCTGGCCATCCATCCTGCATACTTCAGTTTTAATTCATTTTAATTCATTTTTATTTCAATTAATTTGCACAATTTATTTAAAATAGTTAAAAAATCATAAAAATTATGAAACTTTTTCTTTAAGGTTTTATTAATTTTTATGACACAAAAATATTTTTATTTTATTTTTTATCATTAAAAAAGTATTTTTAAATATTTAAAAGATTATTTTTAATTGATTAATGAGAATTAATTAATTAAAAATACTTTTAGGTATTTAAAAATTACAAAAAAATTCATGAAGTGTTCTAAGACATTTAGAAACATTGTCAAACCTCCAAACCAAATTTCTTTTTTGATCTTGATGCATTTTAAGAATTTTTCATGGAATTAAATCATATTTTGTGCATTATTTTGATCACAAGTTTAAAAATTCATTTCTGCCTTTTGGTGAAGGTTGAGACATTGATTCTTTTTGCATTGTTTTCCATTTGACAAGTATTTTCAAGGATAAAAAGGCCATGATTTGATCTTGCATTTTCTAATTGATTGGCATTTGTTTTGTTAAGAATCCTAAAAAACCCTAATAACTTGCAAAATTCATAACTTGAGTTTGGTTGAGAGTTGAGAGCTCCCCTTTGGGCAGTAGTTCATTATAGGTCTAGGGTTTCTTTGGGTACCATTTTCCATTTTTTATGTTAGGGTTTACTTCTGTTTTTGGTTTGTGTTTGATGTTTGATCCATGAACCCTAATTTGGGCTTTCTCTTGCATCCTTCTTGCATTTCCTTGCATAATTTGACTTGCCATTGCATTTTGTGCATTCTTATGACTCATTTGACATCTTAAGACATGTATGAAGCATCTTTGATCATTGCATCTCATGTTTGCCATGTCATTTGTCTTGTATGCTTCATAACATTTCATGTTTGTTCATGCTCCTTAGCTTGCTTCATTTGCATCCATAGGGTTGTATGATCATTTCCATGTCTTGCCTCATGTTTGCAGCACTTCATAACATCATAATCATCATCACCATGTTTCTGGTTTTGCTTTGCATCATGTCATTTCATCTCATCTTGCATTGCATTGCATTTCTTTCTAACATTTCAGGTGGTAAGTAACTTGAGAAGTGAATTTGCCTTCACTTCTCATAACTTTTCTTCCCATCTTCTTTTGCATACCTTGCTGCATTCTTATATGTGTTTGAGTTTGAGCTTGCTCATTCTTCCTTCTCCCACTTTCTTTCTTCAAGTGACTTGACTTCTTGAATGAAGCAAGTCACTTTGCTTCTTTTGATCTTGTTCATCTGCTTCCTGGTGGTTCATCTGAAGATTGTTTCTTGAAAACCTCACAAACCTTAGGACCAACCAAGCATGATAATGAATTAGGGTTTTGATTAGTTCCCCATAGTTTTTACCTTTGTGTCTCTCCTTGAGTCATCTCTTCTCACCTCATAATCAGGGACTAAACCCTCAAGGCTTTAAGACTTTGTGATTAAGATCATGCCTGCATCCTTCTTTTAGGATGGAGTGTATAACTTTAATCCTAAGTCTTGGACCCTTAAGGTGTTGAAATCTCTTAATTAATCCATCTAATAATCATCAAGACAATACACTTGTAACTTGGGCCTTGCATTAGGGTTCTAATTCTTCCTTAATTGGTTAAGAAGGACTAACCCTAAAGTTAATGGACAAGTCCCCCTCAAGTTGTCTTCCAAATCATAAAAAACACTTCATCATCATACCACTAATTAAAATCCATCTAATAAGGACTTGTTTTGTCATGGGTTTAATCCCTAATCATGGATTAAGTTGAGGAGTTTTCCTCAGCTCAAACATTCTCATCTATTATCCTTCTTTTAGGATGGTGTAATGAGTCTGTTTAATCCATGATTATGGCTTAACCTCATTACTCAACACTAAACAAAAACACCAAAAATATCTAACTAATCACAAGTAGGTTAATGATCTTAATCCTACACCAAAGGTGATTAAGTGTGAGAATCTGACTTCACACTTAAGGTATTCTCATTACCCCTAATCAGAGGGAAGATGTGATGAGTTTACCAAATCCATTGATTTAGGTTTAAGCTCATTATCTTATGACAAACTCCAAAAAGAAATAAAAGACTGAAAACTCAAAAACAAACAATAATCGTCTCCTCCGGGATTCTTTTCTCATCCTCTTCACTCACAAGCGAGAACTTGCTTCTTCCGTCTAATGCAAGACAGTTTGCATCTGTGCCAGACAGATCATACACTTGAGCATAGGCAAGCAAGCGGTTCACAAGTCAATTCACCTTTTAGTCTCTTTGGGTCGAACTACGGTGTTCTGACTTCCTCATTGCACGAGAGGATACGTAGGCATAACTTAACAGTTATCGAACAAAAGTCTCTGTACATTCCCCCTCTTTCCAGCTCATTTCTTTAAGCCTCATGATCATGAGCAATTCATTCTCTTCCTTACACTGACACATCATTGTACACTCCACCTCTTTTGCACTGACACCTGTACATATTGCTTTCCAGCTATTTTACACACAGATTGCACTGACATTACCCCTTTAAAACACAAATCTTTTAAGCGTGGATCCCGTCGAGTACGGCGGACAATCTGGGTGCTAATACCTTCCCAGGTTGTAACCAACCCCCTTTCTCAGTCTCTCTGGTTCGCAAACCGTCTTATCCATCTTTTTCTAGGCCTATGCAGCATTGCCTTTCCTCCGGGATAAAAATGCCTAGCTGGCGACTCTATTCATCCTCCAGTGAGTTCACGGCTGTGTGTTCTCACTGTTCCCCTCGCCGACCGTTCGCGTCTGTACCTTCATTTGATCCATTTTCATTTGTCGGGAGCGACAGCTTGGCGACTCTGCTGGGGATGACCTTATACTGCAACCAGGGCTTCTGGTTCTTTTTGTGGGTTCCTCCTAGCGCTTGATTGATTTGTGTTTACTGGGGTGTTAGGTGTTATTTGTGTTTGTATATTTGCTTTATTTACTGCTTTCTGTACAGCTTTATTTATTGCTTTCTTTACAGTTTTCATATATATCATACTGTCATGCTGTCTGTGCTGGATCTGGTTTTGCCTTGGTGGGTGGGGTTCCATTGAGAGTTTAGGTCCTATACCTGGGATCTGAGTGACACCTAGGCTAGAGTGAATCATATTCTTTCCCAGTCAATTTTCAGTCTGGTGCGGGAATATGAAACACGGTTCAGATATGGGTTTCTTCTTGAGAACTCTGTGTTGCAGATTTCCTGCAATGCTAGGGGGATCTGGGAAGCCTGCTAAGTCTGGATGACCTTTTAGTATTGACCTTCAGAAACTGAGGTGAATTAGAGGAGGAATTGTTATGATAATTGTAAACACTGTACCTCCGGGTTAGAAGTGTTTACACTTCTCATAACTAATCCAAGTCTGAGGATCCTTGTTCTAGATCACTACCTGTGAGGGGGTTGGGCTGTTTACAGGTTTGCAGGTACCTTGACCTCAGAATACCCTGTTACTTTGACTTTGTTAAGAATGCTCCATGTTGGATAGTTCTTGTGATTCTAAAACCCTGGACTTGTGACTCTTTATTTGAGTCCCCCACCTTGGTTACTGGATTTATAGGCCTCCATCTGGAATTCTTGAACACACATGGACCTATACCAAGGCAGTTATTCAGATCCAGCTCAGTCACAAACCCTTGCATATCATTTGCATACATACTCATTGCATCATATTAACATGTGCTTATTTGTTTTTCAGGGTACCCATTTTTCATCAGGTTTTGGTTTTGACCCCATCCGCAGATTTGACCCATCTTCACCAGCATCTGTTTCAGTTTTTAGCTATCTGCTTCAGCACCAGCCAGTCAGTGGCTCTCTCTGCTTCAGCACTATCATCAGCACTCTACTCAGCATTCAGCCTCATGGCTCCAAAGAAGAACAACATCACCTATCATTTCTTCCAACCAGATTTGTCAGACCTCAGGAGGATCCAAACCCTGATTACACCAGATTACATCCCTCTGTTCAGGGAACATTATGGGGACATACTTGACCTAGTTATGGACATGGACCCATCTCAGAGGAGCCTGATCCACACCTGCATCCAGTTCTATGACCCCCCATTGAGATGCTTTACATTTCAAGACTTCCAGTTGGGTCCTCTTTTGGAAGAATACTCATCTTTGACTGGTTTGCCTATCAAGAGGGAGATCCCATTCAACCCTGAAATGGACTTTCCCAGCAATGGGGAGATAGCCAAAGCTTTGCACCTGGAGCCTGCTTTGATTGAACAACACATGACCTCTAAATCTAGTGTCCCTGGATTTCAGCTGGACTTCCTAATCTCTCAAGCTAGTCTGAAGGCCTCCCTGGGGGAGTGGAAAGCTGTTTGTGCTCTGTTGGCTTTAGGTGTGTATGGAATTGTGCTATTTGCAGATGAGCCCAGATTCATCAGCAAGAGTGCAATCCATTTGTTCATCTTGAAGAACCCAGTGCCTACCTTGTTGGGTGATCTCTATTACTCAGTACACCAGAGGAATGAGAAACAGAGAGGGAAGTTAGTGAGGATTTGTGCTCCACTATTCCATGCCTGGCTTCTCAAGCATCTACCTAGGACAGATGCATTCCTAAACCCTCATCAGCAAAGCAACTGGGCAAGGAGACTTTCTGTCCTAACTACGGCAGATATCAGGTGGTGCAATCAAAGTACCAAGGGCAGAGACATAATCACTAACTGTGGGCATTTTCCTAATGTGCCTTTGGTAGGAGTCAAGGGAAGTATCAATTACAACCCCCTGCTGTTCAAGAGGCAATTGGGTTATGCACTGGTTCATGCTCCTAGGGAAAAGGACTTGGCTGAGACCCTCTACTGTGAGAACAAGGTCAGTTTGACAACTGTTAGACAGGCTGCTTGGGCCTGGGATCATATTCAAACCAAGGGAGTCACCATTCTTGGGAAGTGCAATAATGTGGCATCAGCCCAATATCATGAGTGGTCCTATGCTAGGGCCCAAATCTCAGGATTGCCCTTCACCATCAAAGACATGCCTGAGTCATCATCAGCACCACCCCCTGCTACTATCAGCCTGGAAGAGTTTGAAAGTCTGAAGGAAAGAAATGAGAAGTTATCTCAAGCCTTACAGAAGACCCTCCGGGAAAGAAGTGAAGGTGTGAGGGAGATTGAAAGATTGGAGAAGCTGAGAGTTGAGCACTTGACTAAAATTGAGAAGTCCGGAGAGTACATCAACAAGTCTAAAGCTGGTGAGCAGATTCTGAAGAATGCTTGTAAAGAAGCCCAGCTCCAAAGAGCAAGAACAGACTTGTACTTGAAGGAAAGTCAGGCCAGGTGGGTCCGGATCACTGAGGCCCGTACTCTAGAAGACAAGAGAGTTCAGGACAAAATGGAACAGATGGAAAAAGCCCTGGCAGCAGCCCAAGAGGAAAATTCAGAGCTAAGAATCAAAGCTGGAGTGAAGAAATCCAAAGATCAAAGTCAGAACAAGAAGTTGACTGCAGCTGTTGCAACAAGGAACCTTCTCATCAGAAGTCTCACGGAGCGTCCGACTGATCCTGTGACCGAAGCACTTCTTAAGGAAGTTCGTGAGGATGAGTTCGGCCTCGGAGTTTGATCATTTGCTTGTTGCTATTTCTTTTCATGTACTTTTGCTTTTTGATTATGTATTTTGACCCCTAGAGGGCTGGTGTTGTAAAAATGAACAAATTGTATTATGTTGTCCTCTGTAATATATTTGTGTTTGTCTCCATCTGGGTTCACTTCAAAAGCAACTTCAACAGCATCATCCTCGAGGGTCTGGAAGGGTCAAAACTGAAGACCAAACCGGGTACCCTTGATAGCAAATAAGCACAACTGCATTGCATACTAACCCTTTTGTTCGTTTTGTAGGTTTTGATTTATTGTTACTAACCTCTGTTGTGAATCTCAGGAAGTATTGCTCGCCGCCGGGTATTTCCTCTCAACAGGCCACACAGGTACCCAACTAGAAGCAACCTTCCGGGCATCCAAATGGACCAGTTGCAACAAGATCTCAACGAGGCCAGAACCCAGATGGCTAACGAAAGAGTGGAGATGAGAACCCAGATCACTCAATTCATGGAAGTGATGAATAACTTAGCTCAAAGTCAGGAGAGGCTTAGAGTTTTGGTAGAGGGAAGAACTCAAGAGGACCCCCATGTGGGAACTGCTGGCACAAGCAACAACGAAAGAGTGCAACCACATGTTAATCCCCCAGTGTTTG
Source organism: Lathyrus aphaca (assembly GCA_963966055.1). Taxonomy (NCBI): domain Eukaryota; kingdom Viridiplantae; phylum Streptophyta; class Magnoliopsida; order Fabales; family Fabaceae; genus Lathyrus; species Lathyrus aphaca. The sequence goes on along the minus strand of OZ014520.1, from coordinate 218,766,719 downwards.
GCCCACATTTACATCCTGAGATCCACATCCCCGCAAACGTTCAGGGAACGGCTACTGCAGCCAGAGTACTTCAAGAGGATCCTCAGGAGGACCAATTTACTGTAATGGGTGCTGGAGAAGAAGCCTATGATAGGCGATTGGATGAAATAGCTGAAAAGTTGAGGTCACTGGAGTCTCAAAATTCTTTGGGCTTCGATGTCATGGACATGGGGCTGGTAGACGGGGTCAGGATCCCCCACAAGTTCAAGCCTCCATGTTTCGAAAAGTATAATGGGACTTCATGCCCCCGGACTCATCTGCAATCGTTTCTGGGAAGACTGAAGGCCTACACAATGGATGAGAAACTTTGGATGTTTTACTTCGAAGATAGTCTGACTGGAGCATCAAGGGAATGGTATTCCCACTTGACAAGGGCAACTGTGAGGTGCTGGAAGGACCTGGCAGAGGCCTTCATCCGACAGTATCAATACAACTTAGACATGGCACCCAATAGGACTCTCCTGATGGGCATGTCACAGTCGTCAAGGGAAAGTTTCCGTGAATACGCCCAAAGATGGAGGCAATTGGCTGCTGCCGTTCAACCACCAATGTCTGAGAGAGAAATGGCAGACATGTTTATGAACACTCTCCAGGGAACGTATATTGACAGGTTGGCCGCTTTCTCTTCCACCAGCTTCGCCGATGTTGTCATAGCTGGGGAGAGAATCGAAAGCCTGTTGAAAATGGGTAAGATATCTGATAATGGTGCAAGCTCGTCCAGTGGTACAAGAAAGCCTTTTGCAGGCCCGAGAAGATCTGGCGAGACCAATGCCATTCACACCAACAGGGGCAGACCCCAGTATGTTCCCAGAACAATAGCAGCAGTCACAATTCCTGCTCCAGCTCATTCTCTACCAGTCTATCAACCTCCTCAACAAAATTTCCAGCAACAACCTCAATATCAGCAGAATCAATATCCTCCAAGAAACAACTACAACAACAACTCCAACAACAACAATCAACAGAGGCCATTCCAGCAGAGGCCCTCTCAAGCTAACAGGGTGATAGACCCGGTTCCAATGCCATATGCTGCCTTATTGCCACAACTTCTGAAACTCAACCTGGTTGAGCTAAGAACGTTGGCACCGCCGGATCCCAACAGTCTACCAAGAAACTATGATTCCAATGCTAGGTGTGCTTTTCATTCGAACGCACCTGGTCACAGTACAGAAAAATGCAGAGCTCTGCATATGAAGGTACAAGACTTGGTAGACTCCAAGGCTCTGAACTTTGCACCTCCGCCCAATGTCAACAAAAACCCAATGCCACACCATGGTGGTCCCCGAATTAATGCTATCGAGGAAGACCAACAGTCTTATTTGATAACTAGTGTGGATCAGATCAGGACGCCATTGGTGGAAATCAAGGCTCAGCTCCGTGAAAATGATATATTTCCGGGATGTGAACTAGGGTGCCCCTACTGCAATATCTCATGGAATGGGTGTGAAGACTTGAGGAATGGCATTGACAACCTTATTAAGAGTGGCCTCTTACAAATCACAACATCATTTCCGGCGCATCCGGCAGCTTCATCAACAACGGTTCCAGACCCTCCTACAACTGCAGCAACTATTGCTCCCGGTAATTCATCAACAACACCAGCAAGTACTTCATCTGTTCTACCCAATGATCAGTTTTCAACAGTTTCTCCTGCTACAACTTCAGCTTCATTCCACTTCGACTCTCCATCAACAACAACAACAGTCCTTCCAGCAGAACCTCCTACAACACCAGCAAACATTCATGAAGATGTCTCCACTGTTACCATCTTCTATGATCCAGAAAATAATTCCGCCTATCATTCAGAGGATGCTGCTCCCACTAGAGCACCAGTTACCATCTTCTATGATCCACAAACAATTGCAACCCCTTCAGCAGCAGCAATCAGTCCAGTTACCGTCACGGTGCCTGGACCTGTACCATATGAAAGCAATAGGGCCATCCCCTGGCACTATGGCTCTGACTTATACTGTGGAGGGAAAAGAATCACTCTGGAAACAACAGCACCTGCACCACAAATTGATAATGTGGGCGGAGGCGGAGGCTTCACTCGAAGCGGACGTCTCTTTGCTTCACAAGTCCAAAGACCTACTGCCGAAGCAGAAGCTGCTGCCAAGGCAAAAGGAAAAGGCCCGGTGCAAGAAGATCCAGCTGCCAAAGAAGCCCTGAAGACTCCATTTGATCAGGAAGTTGATGAGTTCATGCGGATCATCAAGAAGAGTGACTATAAAGTTGTGGATCAACTTCACCAGACCCCATCCAAAATCTCCATTCTCTCACTGCTTATGTGCTCCGAAGCCCATCGGAATGCACTACTGAAAGTACTGCACGCAGCTTACGTGCCGGAGGAGATTACTGTCAACCAGTTAGAAACGGTCGTTGGAAATGTCACTGCTAGCAATGGGCTAGGCTTTACCAATTCTGACCTGACAGTGGATGGCCGAAACCACAACAAAGCCTTGCACATAACTATGGAATGCAAAGGAGCTGTCCTTTCACATGTGCTGGTGGACACAGGATCATCCCTGAATGTCTTACCAAAGAAGGCTCTGGTGAAGCTTGAATATGATGGACTGGCATTGAGACCCAGCAACCTGGTGGTTAGAGCCTTTGATGGCTCAAAGAGATCGGTTCTGGGAGAAGTAGAGCTGCCTGTGACAATTGGCCCGCAGACTTTTAAAACTATCTTTTATGTGATGGACATTCAGCCCGCTTACAGCTGTTTGTTGGGTAGACCCTGGATTCACGCCGCTGGCGCAATAACGTCTACCCTTCACCAAAAGTTAAAATACGAGTGGGAAGGCCAAGTTGTCACAATCTGCGGGGAAGAGGATATATTTGTTAGCCATCTGGCTACTTACAAGTATATTGAAATGGATGGAGAGATCGTTGAAACCATGAGCCAAGGTTTTGAAGCCTTGAATGTGAATGAAGCATCTGCTGTTTCGGGGATCTCCATGTCGTCATACCAACAAGCCCGGAAGGTTGTTGAGGAAGGAACTGCCCTAGGCTGGGGCAAAATTTTAGCTGTGGAAGAGAAGAAGGACAAGTTTGGGTTGGGTTACAAACCAACTCAACATCAAGTGAAGGCTGCTGCAGAGCCAGGATTTGTCAGTGGGGGGATGCTAACCCCCGATGCTATCAACTGTCTGGAAGACGAGCTGGAAGAGGAACGCAACCTGGAGAATTGGATTCGTCCGAAGATCCCGGGGAGCAGTGTCTCGAACTGGTCTTCCCAGGGAATTATAAGTGTTACTCGAGCAGAGTAATTATTATTTCCTGTATTTTATAAGCATGCATCAAAGTCTTGCATCTTGCCCAAGATGACAAGACTCATTTTGTAATCAGGGCCATCTGTACTTTTGTGCAAACAAGATTAAATTAATGAAATATCAGACAATCTTTTTGCAAACGAGTCTTTTTCTTTTATGCTCACTGTTTTTCCATTTTTCTTTTTGTACAAAAATAAATGGCAGTGTTTTTCAAAATGACAACTTCATTTCACTTTTTCTAAATAAGACTAAAATCAGATCACTAAAATGAACCAATTAAACCCTTGCAGAGAGTGCCATCCTGACCGCACCGACAACAGCACGGCTATGACATCGTATGACTTTGACAATCCGATCAATCAAGCTGACGAAGGGGTTGAAGAAGAATACGAGCTTCCTGAAGAGCTAGCCAGGTTGTTAAGACAAGAGGAAAAGGTTATTACCCCTCATCAGGAAGAGGTTGAAGTGATTAATCTTGGTACAGAGGAAAATGTGAAAGAAGTCAAGATCGGGGCCTGCCTGCAAAATTCAGTAAAGAAGCAACTGATAGATCTACTGCAAGAGTATGTTGATGTGTTTGCTTGGTCGTATCAAGACATGCCTGGGTTGGACACCGATATAGTTGTGCACAAGTTGCCTTTGAGGGAAGAGTGCCCACCGGTCAAACAAAAGCTACGCCGTACTCGTCCAGACATGGCTATGAAAATCAAGGAAGAGGTACAAAAGCAATGGGATGCCGGATTCCTTGCTGTAACTAGCTACCCGCCGTGGGTTGCTAACATAGTACCTGTGCCTAAGAAGGACGGTAAGGTAAGAATGTGTGTTGATTACCGGGATCTGAATAGAGCCAGCCCGAAAGATGATTTCCCATTACCTCACATCGATGTATTGGTTGATAATACGGCTCAGTTCTCGGTATTCTCCTTCATGGATGGGTTTTCAGGATATAACCAGATCAAGATGTCACCTGAAGACATGGAGAAGACAACTTTCATTACACCTTGGGGCACGTTCTGTTATAAGGTGATGCCATTTGGACTGAAGAACGCCGGTGCAACATATCAACGGGCTATGGTAACATTATTCCACGATATGATTCATAAGGAAATCGAGTGTTATGTGGATGACATGATTGCCAAGTCCCTTACAGAGGAAGACCATCTGGTGAATCTGCTCAAGTTGTTCAAGCGTCTGAGGAAGTATCAACTGAAGTTGAACCCCAACAAATGCACATTCGGGGTGCGGTCCGGTAAACTGTTGGGATTTATTGTAAGCGAGAAAGGGATTGAGGTTGACCCTGATAAAGTCAAAGCCATCCAAGAGATGCCTGCACCGAAAACTGAGAAAGAAGTTCGAGGGTTCCTAGGTAGATTGAACTACATCTCAAGGTTCATATCTCACCTCACAGCAACCTGTGAACCCTTGTTCAAGCTGCTAAGAAAAGAACAGACGGTCAAGTGGAATGAAGATTGCCAAAGGGCTTTTGACAAGATCAAAGAATATCTGCAAGAACCTCCAATCCTCATGCCGCCAGTTGAAGGAAGACCTCTAATTATGTACTTGACGGTATTGGAAGAATCAATGGGGTGTGTGCTGGGCCAGCATGACGAGTCTGGTCGAAAAGAGTATGCAATATACTACCTAAGCAAAAAGTTTACCGACTGTGAACAACGTTATTCATTGCTCGAGAAAACTTGCTGTGCTTTAGCGTGGGCTGCTCGCCGACTGAGGCAGTATATGTTGACCCACACTACCTTGCTAATCTCAAAGATGGACCCAGTCAAGTACATATTCGAGAAGCCAGCTCTTACCGGACGGGTTGCAAGATGGCAGATGATTCTCACAGAATATGACATACAGTACACCTCTCAGAAAGCCATCAAGGGCAGTGTACTATCTGAATATCTTGCTGAGCAACCCATTGATGATTACCAGCCAATGAGGTTTGACTTCCCTGATGAAGACATCATGTTCATTAAATCAAAAGATCATGAAGAGCCTGTTCACACTGAAGGGCCTGACCCAGAAGAAGAATGGACTATGATGTTTGACGGGGCTGTTAACATGAATGGCCGTGGTGTTGGTGCAGTACTCATTACACCAAAAGGAGTTCATATGCCTTTCTCGGCAAAACTCACGTTCAACTGCACTAACAACGAAGCTGAATACGAAGCTTGTATTATGGGTCTTGAGGAAGCCATTGACCTCAGGATCAAAACATTGACCGTATTCGGAGATTCAGCTTTGGTAATCAATCAAACCAACGGAAAATGGTACACGCACCAAGACCATCTGATACCTTACAGGGACTATACAAGAAGGTTACTGACTTTCTTCACAACAGTCAAACTTGAGTATATCCCTCGGGACGAGAATCAGTTTGCGGATGCCTTGGCTACCATTTCGTCCATGATCAAAGTTCAGACTGCTAACTTTGTACCTCAGATTTCAGTATCGAGACTTGATAGACCAGCATATGTATTTGCAGCAGACATTGCTAAAGATGATAAGCCTTGGTTCCACGACATTAAGTGCTTCTTGGAGGATCAAACATACCCACCTGGGGCATCTTCCAATGATAAGAAGACTTTGAGAAGGCTCGCTGGGAGTTTCTTTCTGAACACTGATGGGTCTTTATACAAGAGGAACTTTGATATGGTACTTCTCAGATGCGTTGATAAGGTGGAAGCAGATCTACTGATGCATGAAGTGCACGAAGGCTCTTTTGGTACCCATGCCGGAGGACATGCAATGGCTAAGAAGTTGTTAAGATCAGGCTATTACTGGATCACAATGGATGCAGACTGTTGTGCTTACGCCAGAAGATGTCACAAATGCCAGATCTACGCAGATAAAGTGCATGTGCCTCCGAACCCTTTGAACATCATGTCTTCACCATGGCCCTTTGCCATGTGGGGCATTGATATGATTGGCAAGATTGAGCCAACTGCTTCGAACGGCCACAGATTCATCCTGGTCGCCATCGACTATTTTACAAAGTGGGTTGAAGCAGCCTCATATGCAAATGTTACCAGGCAAGTGGTAGCTCGATTTCTGAAAAGAGATATCATCTGTAGATATGGAGTGCCCGAGCGAATCATTACTGATAATGGTTCCAATCTAAACAACAAAATGATGGCTGAATTATGCCGGGACTTCAAGATCCAACATCACAATTCTTCTCCTTACAGGCCAAAGATGAACGGCGCTGTTGAGGCAGCAAATAAGAATATCAAGAAGATTGTGCAGAAGATGGTAATCACCTACAGAGACTGGCATGAAATGTTGCCCTTTGCCTTGCACGGGTATCGCACATCAATCAGGACATCCACTGGGGCAACACCATATCAGCTCGTGTATGGTATGGAAGCAGTCCTACCAGTTGAAGTTGAACTACCCTCCTTGCGGGTATTGATGGATGTCAAACTGAGTGAAGCAGAATGGGTTAGGTCCCGATACGAGCAACTGAGTCTGATCGAAGAGAAGAGATTGGCTGCAATCTGCCATGGGCAGCTATATCAGAAGAGAATGAAGAAAGCCTTCGATCAGAAAGTCAGGCATCGAGAGTACCAAGTGGGAGATCTTGTGCTGAAAAGAATCCTCCCTCCTCATACAGACCACAGGGGCAAATGGACTCCCAATTATGAAGGACCATTCGTGGTAAAGAAAGTTTTCTCTGGTGGAGCGCTGATGCTCAGCACCATGGATGGTGAAGATTTCCCATCCCCTGTGAATTCAGATGCAGTTAAAAAATACTTCGCATAAAATGACCCGCTGGACACAAAAACAGAATGTAAGTCCAGGCAAAAATAGGGCATCCCGGCGAGTCAAAAACAGAATAAAAGACTCGGGCAAAAATAAGGGAAATAAACAAAAAAATGTACACCCGCTGAGATTGAAAAGCCGCATTGGACAACTCAGGCAAAAATGGGTATCCCGATGGATTGAAAACCCGAAAGGGCGATCCATGCAGAATAAGGGAATAAGCGAACAACTGCACTCTGAATTCGTCTGTATCACTTACAACTTGGAAAGCTTTGACAGAATCAAGCTCCGATCAGAATCAACTCTCTCCAGAAAGCAAGACGAGAAGAACGTCATTGTCATACGAGTCATAGCGGGAAAGGAAGCTCCTCAAAGCGTCATCAATACTGCCAGCACTTTGTTTCTCAATTTGTAACATTCTCCTCATTTCAGGAGATATGTCTCTTTGACTGTATCTTGCCAATTCAGGGCACATGAGTTAATAAAATCAGATTTTCAGTCATGTCTCGTTTTTTACATTTTTATGTTTTGCAAAGAATTGTCTGATATCTCTAAAAACACAATTGCATAAGTACAGATGCCTTTCTCCAAAAATAAAGCACATGCTTACGGGGAATATACTTACTCTCGAAAGTACTTATCTCCTATGACGGAATCCAGTAAAGGATACCTCGGGACCATTTGTGCGTTTCCTTATCTTTGCAGGATTGCAGGTATCCAGAACGCAACTTGGGGCATGCAAGGTATATCTCAGCAAGCTGGCAAATCAACAAAAGATATCAGCATCCGAAATGCTCTATCCCCAGCTGAGTTGCTTCCCATTGCTCTCCCCGGCTAATTTACCAACAACATTTCCCCGGCTGAAATACCAACTATCCTTCCTCAGCAGGATGTAGAATCAGGGAATCATCTCCCCGCAGAGCTTCTGAGTGCTCTATTCAGAAGAGCAACGCACGACGGAGTCACAACAGAGGGAGAAAGCTTCTACAAACCCCAGCTGGGTCCCGTATTATAAGGATATGTCAATCAGTGACATACATCCCCAAGCAGATGCATCATTAGATCTACCAATGATCTCACCCCCAGCTGGGATGTTCACTTCAAGTAGATCAACCAGAGATCTTCGCAACAACGGGATCCGAATCCTGGATCGGTGCCCCTTTTGCATAATCATAGCATTCGCATCATATTCACCCTCAAAGCGTAGCATTCCGTCTAATACGGAGCATTACGGCAAAAATCAAATGCATAGCATAATCATAAGTCATGTCGTGAATTGAACACTTGTAAATATTGACAATCTGTCATTATACGGAATTTATACAAAATCCCCACCAGAGTCCCGGCAGAAGCAGTTGCCCTTCAAATCACAAACACCAGTATATACACCTCTTGGCACCCGTCCGTGTCATCTTTCCCCAGTAGGTTGCTTGAATATACTTTACAAACAAGATCACCAGTACTACAGATATTTTCTGACACCCGTCCGTGTCGAATCACCAGCAAAAGCCAAAGACATCCTCTTTGCACTCACATATACCTATACACGATCTTTGACACCCGTCCGTGTCATATCCCCAGCATGGTTGCCTATACTCACATATATACTTTTCTTGACATCCGACCATGTCACTTTCCCCAGCACAGTAACCTAAACACTTTGTATATCAGATACTTGTCCATATTATACTTTTCTCTCTTGACACTCGTCCGTGTCACTCTCCCCAGCAGATAAGCATTCATCTACACGTTATATATACTCACTACTCATTGGTACACTTATACAGATACTCGTCCGTATCTTGTATACATCATCACTCACATCCCCACAGATTCGACAGTAGTCCTTGTTCTTTGTTAACCCGTTGGTACTCGTCCGTACCATCATCTCAGAACACTGCGTCTGGTGTTTGTTTCTACATGATACTCGTCCGTATCATAGTCTTAAGGATGCTCGTCCGCATCTTTAATCCATACACCGTGTCAAACACTTGTGTCTTCTTGAATATAGATACTCGTCTGTGTCTACTATTTCCCAGAAGAGTCCCTTCAGATACAACACTCGTTCTTGGTTAACCAGTTGGTACTCGTCCGTATCATCATCTCTGAGCATGTGTCAGTTTGTTTCTACATGATACTCGTCCGTATCGTAGCCTTAAGGATGCTCGTCCGCATCTTTAATCTATACACAATACCAAACACTTATACTTTCCTTTCTTGGTTGTAAACGCTCGTCCGTGTCTACTACATCCCCAGTAGATCGCAAAACTTTTTCTTTTTTATCTAACACTCGTCCTGTGTTATGATAAACCTTGAGAGCAGCCGTACCCTGCTGAGTGGTCGTCCTCCACTTCTTGATGGTCGTCCTCCATCATGCTCATCCGATGGCCGTCCCCATCGTTGATTCTTTTTAGCAGCCGTCCCCTGCTAGGTGGTCGTCCTCCACCTCTTGATGATCGTCCTTCATCACTTTATCCAATGGTCGTCCCCATTGTTGATTTTGGTTATCTAACACTCGTCCTGTGTTATGATAAACCTTGAGAGCAGCCGTCCCCTGCTGAGTGGTCGTCCTCCACTTCTTGATGGTCGTCCTCCATCATGCTCGTCCGATGGCCGTCCCCATCGTTGACCTTTTCTATCCGATGGCCGTCCCCATCGTTGATATTTCGGCAGCCGTACCCTGCCAGGTGGTCGTCCTCCACCTTTGATGGCCGTCCCCATCATATTTCTTTTATTCCCAACAGAGCAGCCGTCCCCTGCTAGGTGATCGTCCTTCACCTTTGATGGCCGTACCCCATCATCTGTTTATTCTTTAACCCGATGGCCGTCCCCGTCGTGGTCCCTTTTCCTTTTTACCCGATGGCCGTCCCCATCGTTGGTTACTTTACCTTATGAACTTGATGGCCGTCCCCGTCATGTTTCATTAATCCCCGGAGAATGTTACAGCTGTATCCTTGATGGCCGTCCCCATCATGATATCTTATCTTTTCCCAGCTAGTCGGCCGTCCCCGTCTTAGCTTTACCTTTTATCCCCAGCATGTCGGCCGTCCCCGTCATTGCTATTCACCCAGCAGTCGTACCCTGCTCGACGGTCGTCCTCCGTCGCACACACCTTATAATATACTTTATTTGCTTTTACAATCTATATCCCTTTTCTTCTTCATTTTGTGAGTGCAAATTTTGGACTGTCTTTGGTATTCAACCACAAGTTATCTTGTTTGCCTGTTAAGCCGTCGCTTACAACCTGCACAGCTAACTCATGTTTGAATAGGGGCAGCTGTAAACACCCCAAATTTGCCCTCACCCATTCACACCATGGCTTGTGACCATCTCATATGCATATACACAATCATGTCATCTCACATCTCATTTTTGAATCACTGGATAGTTTCTAAGGCATCTGCACCTAGGGTTTGTGATCTGAGCAACCTTAGGGCATCTTGAGCCATTCCAAAGGCCACCATTCAACTCAAAGTGGTCCATGTGTGTTCTTATATCATGCTACATCCTCACAAAGTCAAAATTGCAAAGGGATCACAAGAACTAGGGTTTGAGTGGATGCAGAGCCAGGATGAACTGCACAGTTGACTGAAAATTAGGGTTTTGGTTTCAGAGGCCATAACACCAAATTTTTTGGTCATTCTTGTTTCCATTGATCTCTATATGGTATAGGGAGTATGCATATCAATTTTCATGAAGAAATTCCATGGGGAAGTCATCTGATCAAAGGTTGACTTTTCAGACAAGTCAGTGTAAAATCAGGGCATCTGAGGCCCCCAATGACCCAACCAATGGGTGATCTTCATCATTTTGAGTGTATATGATCTTTATTTGATCATGGAAGAAGTTTGAAGTTCATGGAAATCAAGAATTTAGGGTTTTTGCAAAAGTTGACTTTTTGGGTTTTGTTGACTTTTCAAGAATGCATCCTTTTAGGTCAATTTTCAAGCTTTGATTTATGATCCAAAAAGGCTTCAAATGGAAAAACTTTGGTCATGAAAGTTGTAGATCTCATCTTTCCCTTTTCAAAAAGTACAAGAACATGATCTAACTCTTCATGGATCAAAAGTTATGGCCATGCAAAGTTGCCAAAAATCATTGTTTTTCAAGTCATGCACTAAGTGGAAATTTTGCAAAGTTTTGAATCAAGTCAAATGCAGCCTCTAGTTCATGTCAAACCATTATGTAAACATTCCCTAAGTCCATAAAATCAGATTTGAACCAAGTTTGTCCTTGATTTCATGCTTGGGTGGCCAAAGGATCACATGTGAAACATAAGCTAGCCAAGTTGCAAAAACTCATGATTCATTTCCTACAACTTGCAGCATTGGAAGCTGACTTTGGGCTAGCCTTTCCCTCACCTTTTGCTGCGCCAGCCATACTCTTGTACTTGCCTAGCATCACACCATGCCCTATCTTACACAAAAGTAGATTTTATGCAAAAGCAAACTCACCTATCACAGCTGCACAAGTCACATCTCACAGCCACTTGCATTATTTTATTCATTCATTTTGCAAGCCATATGACATAGAACCCAAGGCTGAAAGCATAACATTCACAACACACACCAAAACACCCCATCTTGCAAGTTCATTCGAATTTCATCACACAGCCTGCAAACACCCAAACCTTTACCTCCATTCATCTTACCTTGATCTATAGAACACAAAGCATCAAGAAACAAAGCCTGAAACCACCAGAAACCCTCACTGCCATCACCAACCCTCATTCTGCAGATTCATTCGAATCTCTTTCCTCAAGCCACAAACACTTCAACCAACACCATAAACCTTCTCAATACACCTCATAGGTCATAAACAACCCATCACCATGACCTGAGAGGGCCAGAAACTCATCTGCCATTGTTGACTGAGCTTGGAGCAGTTCTCTTCGAAACTCATCATCCAGCAAGTTTAAATTCATTTTGAGCATCCAAGCAACTTTGGTGAACCAAGAGGAGCAGATTGAGCAAGGAGAAGAGGCCTGAAAGTTCCAAAATCAAAGCTTGCAAATCTCAGGTAGCTCCAAATTAATTTTTCCAGAAATCAATTTGATTGTTACAAACTTGCTCTATATGTCTTGCTGATCACTCTGATACCATTGGTTTTGAAAATGGTTGCATTTTGAGAGTTTAATTTCAGTTTGAAGCTTACGAACCCTAGAACTTAGTTGCTTCGATTCAGCTTGTTTAGGTTAGATAAATTTGTTTTAGGTTAGGGGTTTGATTCGTGGGAGTGTTAGGATCATTTCCCTGGTCTTAGTTTTCATTTATTTTACGTTTTTAGGGAGTTGGGTGATTTTCAGGTGACCCTCTGGCCGGAGAAGACGACCGGAGGTCTTCTCCGGCCACCTGAGATTAATTAGGGTTTAATCCCATAATTAATGGTAGTTTGAATATTGGCCGTTGATACGCGTGGACCCGTTGACTTCCCTCCCTTTCCAATGGCCAGGATCTTTCTAATTAACCCTAATCCACGTGTTAGGGTTAATTAATCTTGTTTTATTCAATTTAATCAGAGGCAATCTGGACCTCTCATTCTGGCGCGCAGTCAACCCCATTTGAACCCTGGACGCATCCTGGCCATCCATCCTGCATACTTCAGTTTTAATTCATTTTAATTCATTTTTATTTCAATTAATTTGCACAATTTATTTAAAATAGTTAAAAAATCATAAAAATTATGAAACTTTTTCTTTAAGGTTTTATTAATTTTTATGACACAAAAATATTTTTATTTTATTTTTTATCATTAAAAAAGTATTTTTAAATATTTAAAAGATTATTTTTAATTGATTAATGAGAATTAATTAATTAAAAATACTTTTAGGTATTTAAAAATTACAAAAAAATTCATGAAGTGTTCTAAGACATTTAGAAACATTGTCAAACCTCCAAACCAAATTTCTTTTTTGATCTTGATGCATTTTAAGAATTTTTCATGGAATTAAATCATATTTTGTGCATTATTTTGATCACAAGTTTAAAAATTCATTTCTGCCTTTTGGTGAAGGTTGAGACATTGATTCTTTTTGCATTGTTTTCCATTTGACAAGTATTTTCAAGGATAAAAAGGCCATGATTTGATCTTGCATTTTCTAATTGATTGGCATTTGTTTTGTTAAGAATCCTAAAAAACCCTAATAACTTGCAAAATTCATAACTTGAGTTTGGTTGAGAGTTGAGAGCTCCCCTTTGGGCAGTGGTTCATTATAGGTCTAGGGTTTCTTTGGGTACCATTTTCCATTTTTTATGTTAGGGTTTACTTCTGTTTTTGGTTTGTGTTTGATGTTTGATCCATGAACCCTAATTTGGGCTTTCTCTTGCATCCTTCTTGCATTTCCTTGCATAATTTGACTTGCCATTGCATTTTGTGCATTCTTATGACTCATTTGACATCTTAAGACATGTATGAAGCATCTTTGATCATTGCATCTCATGTTTGCCATGTCATTTGTCTTGTATGCTTCATAACATTTCATGTTTGTTCATGCTCCTTAGCTTGCTTCATTTGCATCCATAGGGTTGTATGATCATTTCCATGTCTTGCCTCATGTTTGCAGCACTTCATAACATCATAATCATCATCACCATGTTTCTGGTTTTGCTTTGCATCATGTCATTTCATCTCATCTTGCATTGCATTGCATTTCTTTCTAACATTTCAGGTGGTAAGTAACTTGAGAAGTGAATTTGCCTTCACTTCTCATAACTTTTCTTCCCATCTTCTTTTGCATACCTTGCTGCATTCTTATATGTGTTTGAGTTTGAGCTTGCTCATTCTTCCTTCTCCCACTTTCTTTCTTCAAGTGACTTGACTTCTTGAATGAAGCAAGTCACTTTGCTTCTTTTGATCTTGTTCATCTGCTTCCTGGTGGTTCATCTGAAGATTGTTTCTTGAAAACCTCACAAACCTTAGGACCAACCAAGCATGATAATGAATTAGGGTTTTGATTAGTTCCCCATAGTTTTTACCTTTGTGTCTCTCCTTGAGTCATCTCTTCTCACCTCATAATCAGGGACTAAACCCTCAAGGCTTTAAGACTTTGTGATTAAGATCATGCCTGCATCCTTCTTTTAGGATGGAGTGTATAACTTTAATCCTAAGTCTTGGACCCTTAAGGTGTTGAAATCTCTTAATTAATCCATCTAATAATCATCAAGACAATACACTTGTAACTTGGGCCTTGCATTAGGGTTCTAATTCTTCCTTAATTGGTTAAGAAGGACTAACCCTAAAGTTAATGGACAAGTCCCCCTCAAGTTGTCTTCCAAATCATAAAAAACACTTCATCATCATACCACTAATTAAAATCCATCTAATAAGGACTTGTTTTGTCATGGGTTTAATCCCTAATCATGGATTAAGTTGAGGAGTTTTCCTCAGCTCAAACATTCTCATCTATTATCCTTCTTTTAGGATGGTGTAATGAGTCTGTTTAATCCATGATTATGGCTTAACCTCATTACTCAACACTAAACAAAAACACCAAAAATATCTAACTAATCACAAGTAGGTTAATGATCTTAATCCTACACCAAAGGTGATTAAGTGTGAGAATCTGACTTCACACTTAAGGTATTCTCATTACCCCTAATCAGAGGGAAGATGTGATGAGTTTACCAAATCCATTGATTTAGGTTTAAGCTCATTATCTTATGACAAACTCCAAAAAGAAATAAAAGACTGAAAACTCAAAAACAAACAATAATCGTCTCCTCCGGGATTCTTTTCTCATCCTCTTCACTCACAAGCGAGAACTTGCTTCTTCCGTCTAATGCAAGACAGTTTGCATCTGTGCCAGACAGATCATACACTTGAGCATAGGCAAGCAAGCGGTTCACAAGTCAATTCACCTTTTAGTCTCTTTGGGTCGAACTACGGTGTTCTGACTTCCTCATTGCACGAGAGGATACGTAGGCATAACTTAACAGTTATCGAACAAAAGTCTCTGTACATTCCCCCTCTTTCCAGCTCATTTCTTTAAGCCTCATGATCATGAGCAATTCATTCTCTTCCTTACACTGACACATCATTGTACACTCCACCTCTTTTGCACTGACACCTGTACATATTGCTTTCCAGCTATTTTACACACAGATTGCACTGACATTACCCCTTTAAAACACAAATCTTTTAAGCGTGGATCCCGTCGAGTACGGCGGACAATCTGGGTGCTAATACCTTCCCAGGTTGTAACCAACCCCCTTTCTCAGTCTCTCTGGTTCGCAAACCGTCTTATCCATCTTTTTCTAGGCCTATGCAGCATTGCCTTTCCTCCGGGATAAAAATGCCTAGCTGGCGACTCTATTCATCCTCCAGTGAGTTCACGGCTGTGTGTTCTCACTGTTCCCCTCGCCGACCGTTCGCGTCTGTACCTTCATTTGATCCATTTTCATTTGTCGGGAGCGACACATACAAGAACTTGCCATGACATTTTGTGCATCCACATGATTCATAATACATCTTAGGACATATTAGAATCATGTTTGATCATTGCATCTTTCATTTGCCATGTCATATGTCTATTCCATTTCATAAAGTTTCATGAACTTCCATGGTTCAAAGCATGTTTCATTTGCATCCTCATCCTTGTATGATCATCCACAACTCTTGACATGTGTTTGCATCATCTCTTAGCATCATTAACATCATGTTTATGCTTCTGGATTTGGTTTGCATCATGACATTTCATCTCATTTGCATTGCATTTCATTTCTTTTGCTAACTTTTCAGGTGGTAAGTTGTTTTGAGAAGTGAATTTGCCTTCACTTCTCACAATCTCTTCTCATCTCTTTTATGCATCATTGCTGCATTTCATATTTGTATTAGAATGAGCTTGCTCATTCATGTTCATCTCTTACTTTATTCC
The DNA here is from genome assembly GCA_963966055.1 of Lathyrus aphaca. Classification (NCBI taxonomy): domain Eukaryota; kingdom Viridiplantae; phylum Streptophyta; class Magnoliopsida; order Fabales; family Fabaceae; genus Lathyrus; species Lathyrus aphaca. The sequence goes on along the minus strand of OZ014520.1, from coordinate 218,750,771 downwards.
TTCAAGCAACTTGTCTTCTTAAGTGAAGCAAGTTGTCTTGCTTCTCTCTGCTTCCTTCTCCTTTCATCTGTTTCTTTCCTGGTGGCTTCTCTCTTGAAGATCTTTTGCAAGCCTCATAAACCCTAGGAACAACCAAGCATGATAAAAATTAGGGTTTGATTAGTCCCCCATTTAGTTTTACCTTTGTGTCATCTTTGAGTCTTCTCTTCTCACCTCATAATCAAGGACTAAACCCTAAAGGTTTTAAGGCTTTGTGATTAAGTTTATGCCCGCATCCTTCTATTAGGATGGAGTGTATAACTTTAATCCTAAGTGTTAAACCCTTAATGTGTTTAAATCCTTTAATCAATCCATCTAATAATCACTAAGACATCAAGCTTGTAACTTGGGCCTTGCATTAGGGTTCTAATTCTTCCTTAACTGGTTAAGAAGGACTAACCCTAGTGTTAATGGACAAGTCCCCCTCAAGTTGTCTTACAAACCATAAAATCCACTTCTTAATCTTACCATTAACTAAAATCCATTTAATAAAGGCTTTGTTTTGTCATGAGGTTAATCCCTAATCATGGATTAAGTTGAGGAGCCTTCCTCAGCTTAAATGTTCTCATCTATTATCCTTCTATTAGGATGGTGTAATGAGTCCATTAAATCTTTGATTATGGCTTAAACTCATTACTCAACACTAAACAAAAACATCAAAAACATCTAAATAATCACAAGTAGGTTAATGATCTTAATCCTACATCATGGTGATTAAGTGTGAGGTGCTTACTTCATACTTAAGGTATTCTCATTACCCCTAATCAGAGGGAAGATGTGATGAGTTTACTAACCCTTGGTTTAGGCTTAAGCTCATTTTCCTATGACAAATTCCAAAAGCAATAAAAGATTGAAAAAACCAAAAACAAACAATAATCGTCTCCTCCGGGATTCTCTTCTCATCTCATTCACTCACAAACGAGAAATCGCTTCTTCCGTCTAATGCAAGACAGTTAGCACCTGAGCCAGACAGGTTATACACTTGAGCATAGACAAGTAGGCAGTTCATCAGTCAATTTATCTTTCAGTCTCTTTGAGTCGAACTACGGTGTTCTGACTTCCTCATTGCACGAGAGGATACGTAGGCATAACTTAAAAGTTATCGAACAAAAGTCTCTGTATATTCCCCCCTCTTTCAGCTTTATTCTTTAGTCTCATAGTCTTGCGCTTTACACTCTTGTTCTTACACTGACACTTCTTTATTTCACTTCACACTTCTTTTACACTGACACTTGCATTCTTTTCCAGCTTTGATACACAGATTGCACTGACACTACCCCTTTAAAACACAAATCTTTTAAGCGTGGATCCCGTCGAGTACGGCGGACAATCTGGGTGCTAATACCTTCCCAGGTTGTAACCAACCCCCTTTCTCAGTTTCTATGGTTCGCAACCGTCTTATCCATCTTTTCTCAGGTTTATGCAGCATTACCTTTCCCCCGGGATAAAAATGCCTAGCTGGCGACTCTTTTTGAGTTCACCCTTGTGTGTACTCTCTCCTTTCACCGACCGTTCGCGTCTGTACCCCATTTGACTTGGCCTCATTTGGTGGGAGCGACAGCTTGGCGACTCTGCTGGGGACCCTTATACTGTAACCAGGGCTTCTGGTTCTTTTTGTGGGTTCCTCCTAGCGCTTGTCTGATTTGTGTTTACTGGGGTGTTATGTGCTAATTGTGTTTATATAGTTGCTTTACTTATTGCTTTATGTACAGTTTTATTTATTACTTTCCTTTACAGTTTTTCATATTTCATACTGTCATTATCATTGCTGGATCTGTTCTTCTGTCTTGGTGGGTGGGGTTCTATTGAGAGTTTAAGGTCCTATACCTGGGACCTGAGTGACACCTAGGCTAGAGTGGTTCATGTTCTTTCCCATTCCATTTCGGTCTGGTGCGGGAATATGAAACACGATTCAGATATGGGTTTCTTCTTGAGAACTCTGTGCTACAGATTTCCTGTAGTGCTAGGGCTATCTGGGAAACCTGCTAAGTCTGGATGACCTTTATTATGACCTTCAGAAACTGAGGTGAATTAGAGGAGGATCTTTTATGGTTATTGTAAACATTGTACCTCTGGGTTAGAAGTGTTTACACTTCTCATAACTGATCCAAGTCTGAGGATCCTTGTTTTAGAACCTTACCTGTGAGGGGGTTGGGCTGTTTGCAGGTTTGCAGGTACCCTTGGCCACATCATACCCTGTTTTTATTTTGATTAAGAGTACCTCATTTTGGACAGTTCTTGTGATTTAACCCTGGACATGTGACTCTTTATTTGAGTCTCCCACCTTGGTTACTGGATTTCTGAACCTCCATCTGGACTTCTTGAACATACATGGGCTTTATATCAAGACAGATAATCAGATCCAGCTTGATCACAAACCCTTGCATATCATTTGCATACATCATCATTGCATCATTTAACATTTGTTTATTTGTTTTTCAGGGTATCCACATCATATCTGGCTTGGTTTTGACCCCTTCTTCTGCATAGACCTCTGCTTCATCAGTGATCTGCGTCAGCTATCTTCATCATCACCAGCCTCAGCCTGTCAGTGGCTCATCTCCAGTATCAGTCTTGATCCTCATCAGCACTTGTCTTCAGCTCTTCATCAGCATTCATGACTACTCCCAGGAAGAGCAATATATCATACCATTTCTTTGAGCCTGTGTTGACTGGTATCAGACAGGTCCAGTCACTTATCACCTCTGACCACATCCCTTTATTCAGAGAGCATTATGGAGGCATCCTAGATATGGTTATGGACCTAGACCCTTCTTAGAGGAGTATGATCCACACCTGCCTACAGTTTTATGACCCTCCTTTGAGATGCTTCACATTCCAAAACTTTCAGCTAGGACCTCTGCTGGAGGAGTTTTCATCATTGATTGGAGTACCTGTCAGGGGTGGTGTCCCCTTCAACCCAGAGATGCCAGCTCCCAGCAATGGAGAAGTAGCAAAAGCACTGTACCTAGAGCCTACTTTGATTGAGCAAAACATGACAACAAAAGCTGGGATCCCTGGTTTACACTTGGATTTCTTGATTTCTCAGGCCATCCTGAAGGCCTCTTTGGGAGAATGGAGGGCAGTTTGTGCATTGTTAGCCCTCAGCATATATGGGGTCATACTGTTTGCAGATGAGCCCAAATTTATCAGCAAAAATTCCATTCATCTTTTCCTTCTGAGGAACCCAGTACACATTGCTGGGAGATTTCTATTATTCCATTCATCAGAGCAATGAGAAGCAGAGAGGGAAGTTGGTGAGATGTTATGCTCCTTTGTTTCACACTTGGCTGCTCAAACACCTACCTAAGACAGATGCCTTCCTGAACCCTCACCAACAGAAGAATTGGGCCAAGAGGCTCATTGCTTTGACTTCAGATGACATCAGGTGGTGCACCCAGAGCACCAAAGGCAAGGACATCATCACTAGCTGTGGGCAATACCCAAATGTACCTCTGATAGGGGTGAAGGGTTGCATCAACTACAATCCTTTGCTATTTAAGAGACAACTGGGCTATGCTTTGGTTCACCCTCCTAGAGTGCAGGATTTAGCTGAGACCCTGTATTGTGAAGTAAAGCCAAATTCAGTTGTTGTCAGACAAGCATCCTGGGCTTGGGACAACATCCAGACAAAGGGGGTGGCTATTCTTGGGAAGTTTAATAATGTTTCTTCAGCTCAGTACTATGACTGGTCTCATGCTAGAGCTCAGATTATTGGAATGCCCTTCACTTTGGAGGACACACCTGGACCCTCTACAGTACAGCCAGCAGCCACTGTCAGCCTGGAAGAATTTGAGAAGCTGAAGGAAAGGAATGAGAATCTGTCTCAAGCTCTTAAGAAAACCCTCTGGGAGAGGAGTGATGGTTGTCTGGACATTGAGAGGTTGGAAAAGCTTAGGGTGGAACATCTGGCCAAGATTGAGAAAACAGAGGACTACATCAAGAAGTCAAGAGCTGGGGAACAAATATTGAAGAATGCCTGTAAAGAGGCCAAGCTTCAGAAGGCTAGGACTGAACTCTATCTGCAAGAAAGTCAGGCTAGGTGGGTCAGGATCACTGAAGCCCGGACACAAGAAGATAAGAGAACTCAAGCCAGGATTGAGCAGTTAGAGGCCAATGAAAAGAAACAGCAGGAAGCCTTGCTGGCAGCCCAGAAAGAGATTTCAGAGTTGAAACTTAGGGCTGGTTTGAAAAGATCAAAGGATCAGGACATGCACAAGAAGCTGACCACTGCCATTGCCACCAGAAACCTCCTCATCAGGACTATTACAGAACACCCAGATGGTCCAGTGACTGAGGCACTTCTGAAGGAGGTTAAGGAGGATGAGTTTGGTTTAGATGTTTGACTTCTTTGCTTGTTGTTCATTTCCATTTTATGTACTTTTCTTTTGTTGTATTTTGACCCTCCGAGGGCATGTGATGTAAAACAAACTATGTATGTTTCACCATTTGTAATATATTTGTTAGTTTGTTTTCATTGGGTTTCTTTTCTCAAACAACATCAAAGCATCTTCCTCGAGGTCTGGGAAAGGTCAAAACCAAGAACTAAGTCGGATACCTTGGAAAACAAATAAGCATACTGCATTGCATACTAACTTTTGTTTTGTTTTGTAGGTTTTTGTTGTTATTTGTTTCTAACTCTGTTGTGGTCTCAGGAAATATTGCTCGCAGGAGAGTGTTCCCTGTCAACCGTGCACACCGGTATCCTACTCGCAGCAACCTTCCGGGTATTCTAATGGAGCAGGTACAGCAAGACCTGACTGAGGTCAGAACCCAGATGGCTAATGAAAGAGTGGAGATGAGAAACCAAATGGCCAAATTCATGACAGTGATGACTGGCTTAGCTCAGAGCCAAGAAAGGTTAAGGGCATTGGTAGAAAGACAAACTCCCGAGGAACCTCATCCTGGGACTGGAGGAACAAGTAATAATGAAAGGGGTCAGCCTCATGTCAATCCACCTGTATTTGGGCTTCGATGTAATGGATATGGGGTTAGTGGATGGGGTGAGAATTCCCCACAAGTTCAAACCCCCGTGCTTTGAGAAATACAACGGAACCTCTTGTCCACGAACTCACCTACAGTCTTTCCTGGGGAGACTTAAAGCATATACCATGGATGAAAAGCTGTGGATGTTCTATTTTGAAGACAGTTTGACTAGGGCTTCAAGATAGTGGTATTCACACTTGACCAGAGCTACTATCAGATGCTGGAAGGACCTAGCTGAGGCTTTCATCAGACAATACCAATACAATCTGGACATGGCTCCTAACAGGACCCTCCTAATAGGAATGTCTCAATCCTCCAGAGAAAGCTTCAGGGAATATGCCCAAAGGTGGAGACAGCTTGCTGCTGCTGTCCAGCCACCCATGTCGGAAAGAGAAATGGCCGACATGTTCATGAACACTTTGCAAGGAACATATATTGATAGGCTGGCTGCCTTTTCTTCCACCAGTTTTGCTGACGTAATTATAGTCGGTGAAAGAATCGAAAGTCTATTAAAAATGGGCAAAATTTCTGATAATGGTGCAAGTTCGTCCAGTAATCCCAGGAAGCCTTTTGTGGGACCCCGGAGGACCAGTGAGACAAATGCCATTCATGCCAGCAGGGGCAGACCTCAGTATGTTCACAGAACCGTAGCAGCTGTCACTATTCCAGCTCCGATTCCTCAGCAATCAACATATCAACAACAACAACAACCACATTATCAACAGCAAGTTCAGTACCCGCCACAGAGAACCTACAACAACAATAACAGCAATCAACAACAAAGACCCTTCCAGCAAATACCATCACAGGCAAACAGGGTGATTGACCCTATCCCTATGCCTTATGCTGCCTTATTGCCACAACTCCTGAAGCTTAATTTGGTTGAGTTAAGGACATTGGCACCCCCAGATCCCTCCAATCTCCCTAAGAATTACGATGTCAACGCCAGGTGTGCTTTCCACTCCAATGCACCTGGCCACAATACTGAGAAATACAGGGCTTTGCAAATGAAAGTTCAAGATCTGGTGGATTCTAAAGCCCTCAACTCCGCACCTCCTCCAAATGTCAACAGAAATCCTATGCCTAATTATGGTGGGCCGAGGATTAATGACATTGAGGAAGACAAACCATCTACTTTGATCACCAGTGTTGCACAAATTCGAACACCTCTGGTCGAAATTAAAGCTCAGCTTCTAGAGTGCCAGGTGTTCCCCGGGTGTGAGCTCGGTTGTGGGTATTGCAACATTGCAGTCAACGGGTGTGATAATTTGAGAAGTGGCATAGATGGTCTTATCAAGGATGGTATCCTTCAGATCTCAACAACGGCACCTACAAATCCAGCAATTCCTTTGACAACAATTCCTGATTCTTCTACAACAGCAGCAACAATCATTCCTACCGATTCATCAATATCATCAGCAATGGCTCCGTCCATCACTTCAACAAATCAAGTGTCAACAACCATTTCTTCTGCGACATCAGCATCCATTTTATCAACAGAATCTTCTACAACGCCAACAGAAATTAATGAAGACGTCTCAGCAGTCACAATCTACTACGACCCATCAGATGTTCCTCCAAACAACAATTTCCAACAACAAGCAGTGGCACCTCCTGTTAGATCACCAGTTACAATTTACTACGATCCGCACACCATTACAGTACCCTCCTCTGCAGCAGTCAGTCCAGTTACCATCACGGTGCCTGGACCGGTTCCTTATGAAAGCAGTAATGCTATACCTTGGCATTATGGCTCTGATCTCTACTGCAACGGGGAGAAAATCACTTTGGATTCTTCAACCTCTTCTCCACAAATTGATAATGTTGGGGGAGGCAGAGGCTTCACCAGAAGCGGACGCCTTTTTGCCTCACAAGTGCAAAGACCTAATGTTGAGGCAGAAGCTGCTGCCAAAGCAAAAGGAAAGAGTGTGGTACCTGAAGAGCCATCTGTCAAAGAAACTCAGAAGACATCTTTTGAACAAGATGTAGACGAGTTTATGAGAATCATAAAGAGAAGTGATTACAAGGTGGTAGATCAGCTTCACCAAACTCCCTCAAAAATCTCCATATTATCACTGTTGATGTGTTCCGAAGCTCACAGGAATGCATTATTGAAAGTCCTGCACGCAGCATACGTGCCAGAAGAGATTACTGTTAACCAGCTAGAAACAGTGGTGGCAAATGTCAATACCATTCATGGGCTGGGCTTTACCAATGCTGACTTAACAACGGAGGGACGTAACCACAACAAGGCTTTACATATCACCTTGGAATGCAAGGGTGCTGTTCTATCTCATGTACTGGTGGACACTGGGTCCTCACTCAACGTCCTACCAAAGAAAGCCTTAGTGAAGCTGGAGTATGATGGCTTGGCACTGCGTCCAAGTAACTTGGTGGTGAGAGCATTTGATGGCTCTAAAAGATCAGTGCTTGGAGAGATTGATCTGCCCGTGATGATTGGCCCGCAGACCTTCAAAACTACCTTCTATGTGATAGACATTCAGCCGGCCTACAACTGTTTGTTGGGTAGACCCTGGATCCATTCCGCTGGCGCTGTTATGTCTACCCTTCACCAGAAGCTGAAATTCGAGTGGGAAGGCCAGATCATCACCATCTGTGGGGAGGAAGACATCTTTGTTAGCCATCTGGCTACGTATAAGTACATAGAAATGGATGGAGAAATCCATGAAACTATGAGCCAGGGGTTTGAGGCCCTGAACATTAATGAAGCATTTGTTGTACTGGGAACCTCCATGACGTCTTATCAGCAAGCTCGGAAGGTTGTTGAAGAGGGTACTGCACAAGGCTGGGGCAAGCTACTGCCCGTGTAGAAGAAAGAAGACAGATTTGGGTTGGGTTACAAACCAACTCAACAAGATCAATCAGAGGCTGCTAAAGAGCCCAATTTTGTCAGCGGGGGAATGCTCACCCCGGATGCTGTGAACAACTTGGAAGACGAGGAGGAAAGCGACCGCAACCTGGAGAGCTGGATACGTCCAAGGATCCCGGGGAGCCAAGTCCTTAACTGGTCTTCCCAGGAAATTATAAGGGTTACTCCTGCAGAGTAATTATTATTTCCTGTATTTTTAAGCATGCATCAAAGCCTTGCATCTTGCCCAAGATGTCAAGACTCATTTTGTAATCGGGCCATCTTGTAATTTTGTGCAAATGGATTAATCAATGAATATCGGACATCTTTTGCAAATGAGTCTTTTCCTTTTCCGCTCACTGTTTTTTCATTTTTCTTTTTGTACAAAAATAAAATGGCAATGTTTTCAAAATGATAAACTTCATTTCACTTTTTCTAAAATAAGATAAAATTGATCACTAAAATAAACCAATCTAAACCCTTGCAGAAAGTGCCCTCCAGACTGCACCGACAACAACACTGCTATGACTTCGTATGACTTTGACAATCCAATCAATCAAGCCGATGAAGGGGTTGAAGAAGATTATGAGCTACCTGAAGAGCTAGCCAGGTTGTTAAGGCAAGAGGAGAAGGTTATCACTCCTCATCAGGAGGAAATTGAAACGGTTAATCTTGGTACGGATAAGGAAGTAAAAGAAGTTAAGATTGGGGCCTGCCTGCAGGATTCAGTGAAAGAACAACTGATTGATATGCTTCGTGAATATGTGGATGTTTTTGCTTGGTCTTATCAGGATATGCCAGGGTTGGACACCGATATTGTCGTGCACAAGCTGCCTTTGAAAGAGGATTGTCCGCCAGTAAAACAGAAGTTGCGCCGTACTCGCCCAGATATGGCAATGAAGATTAAAAAAGAGGTACAAAAGCAGTGGGACGCCGGTTTCCTTGCTGTAACTAGCTATCCGCCGTGGGTTGCTAATATCGTACCTGTTCCTAAGAAAGACGGCAAGGTGAGGATGTGTGTGGACTACCGGGATCTGAACAGAGCCAGCCCGAAAGATGACTTCCCATTACCTCACATCGATGTATTGGTTGATAATACGGCTCAGTTCTCGGTATTCTCCTTCATGGATGGATTTTCAGGATATAATCAGATCAAGATGTCACTTGAAGACATGGAGAAGACAACTTTCATCACACCCTGGGGCACATTCTGTTATAAGGTGATGCCATTCGGACTGAAGAATGCTGGTGCCACTTATCAACGGGCTATGGTAACATTGTTCCATGACATGATCCACAAAGAAATTGAATGTTATGTGGATGACATGATTGCCAAGTCCCTCATAGAAGAAGACCACCTGGTGAATCTGTTGAAGCTATTCAAGCGTCTGAGGAAGTACCAACTGAAGTTAAACCCCAACAAGTGCACATTCGGAGTGCGATCTGGTAAGCTGCTGGGATTTATTGTAAGTGAGAAAGGGATTGAAGTTGACCCTGATAAAGTCAAAGCCATTCAAGAAATGCCTGCACAAAAGTCTGAAAAAGAGGTCCGGGGGTTTCTAGGTAGATTGAACTACATTTCAAGGTTCATATCTCACCTTACAGCAACCTGTGAGCCTTTGTTCAAGCTGTTACGGAAAGAACAAACGGTCAGGTGGAATGAAGACTGCCAGAGGGCTTTTGACAAAATCAAGGGATACTTACAAGAGCCTCCAATCCTTATGCCTCCAGTTGAAGGAAGACCTCTAATCATGTACTTGACAGTATTAGAAGAGTCAATGGGGTGTGTGCTGGGCCAGCATGACGAGTCTGGTCGAAAAGAGTATGCAATATACTACCTAAGCAAAAAGTTTACCGACTGTGAACAACGTTATTCACTGCTCGAGAAAACTTGTTGTGCTTTAGCGTGGGCTGCTCGCCGACTAAGGCAGTATATGTTGACCCACACCACCTTATTGATCTCAAAGATGGACCCAGTCAAGTATATCTTTGAGAAGCCAGCACTTACCGGACGGGTTGCAAGATGGCAAATGATCCTCACAGAATATGACATCCAGTACACATCTCAGAAAGCCATCAAGGGCAGTGTATTGTCTGATTATCTTGCTGAGCAACCCATTGATGACTACTAGCCTATGAGATTTGACTTCCCTGATGAAGACATCATGTTCATAAAAGCAAAAGATCATGAAGAGCCTGTTCACACTGAAGGGCCTGACCCGGAAGAAGAATGGACTATGATGTTTGATGGGGCCGTTAATATGAATGGTCGTGGTGTTGGTGAAGTACTCATTACACCTAAGGGAGTTCACATGCCTTTCTCGGCAAAGCTCACCTTCAACTGCACTAACAACGAAGCTGAATACGAAGCTTGTATTATGGGTCTTGAGGAAGCCATTGACCTCAGGATCAAGACTTTGACTGTGTTCGGAGATTAAGCTTTGGTAATTAATCAAACCAATGGAAAATGGTACACACACCAAGATCATCTGATACCTTATCGGGACTATACAAGGAGGTTGTTGACTTTCTTCACAACAGTCAAGCTTGAGTATATCCCCCGAGATGAAAATCAGTTTGCAGATGCTCTGGCTACCATTTCATCCATGATCAAAGTTCAAGCTGCCAACTTTGTACCCCGGATCTCGGTATCCAGACTTGACAGACCAGCATACGTGTTCTCAGCAGATGTTGTTAAAGATGATAAGCCTTGGTTCCATGACATTAAGTGCTTCTTGGAGGATCAAACATACCCACCTGGGGCCTCTTCCAATGACAAGAAGACATTAAGAAGGCTAGCTGGTAGTTTCTTCCTGAATACTGACGGTTCCCTGTACAAGAGAAACTTTGATATGGTACTTCTCAAATGCGTTGATAAGACGGAAGCAGACTTGTTAATGCACGAAGTGCACGAAGGATCCTTTGGTACCCATGCAGGAGGGCATGCAATGGCTAAAAAGTTGTTAAGATCAGGTTATTACTGGATCACGATGGATGCAGACTGTTGTGCCTATGCCAGAAAATGCCATAAATGCCAGATTTATGCGGATAAAGTGCATGTGCCTCCCAATCCTTTGAATGTGATGTCTTCACCCTGGCCCTTTGCCATGTGGGGGCATTGATATGATTGGCAAGATTGAACCGACTGCTTCAAATGGCCACAGATTCATCCTGGTTGCCATTGACTATTTTACCAAGTGGGTCGAAGCGGCTTCTTATGCAAATGTTACAAGGCAAGTGGTAGCCCGATTTCTGAAAAGAGATATCATTTGTCGATATGGAGTGCCCAAGCGAATCATTACTGATAATGGTTCCAACTTAAACAATAAAATGATGGCAGAACTATGTCGGGACTTCAAGATCCAACACCATAATTCTTCTCCTTACAGGCCAAAGATGAACGGCGCTTTCGAGGCGGCTAACAAGAATATCAAGAAGATTGTGCATAAGATGGTAGTCACCTACAAAGACTGGTACGAAATGCTACCGTTTGCCTTGCATGGGTACCGTACGTCAATCAGAACATCCACTGGGGCAACACCGTATCAGCTTGTGTATGGTATGGAGGCAGTCCTACCTGTTGAAGTTGAATTACCCTCCCTGTGGGTACTGATGGATGTTAAGTTGAACGAGGCAGAATGGGTCCGATCCCGATACGAACAACTGAATCTGATTGAAGAAAAGAGATTAGCTGCAATTTGCCATGGGCAGCTGTATCAGAAAAGAATGAAGAAAGCCTTCAATTAGAAAGTCAGGCTCCGAGAGTACCAAGTAGGAGATCTTGTGCTGAAAAGACTCCTCCCTCCTCATACAGACCACAGGGGCAAGTGGACTCCGAACTATGAAGGGCCATTCATAGTAAAGAAAGTTTTCTCTGGTGGAGCACTGATGCTCAGTACTATGGATGGTGAAGACTTCTTGTCCCCAGTGAATTTAGATGCAGTTAAAAAATACTTCGCATAAAATGACCCGCTGGACATAAAAGCAGAATGTAAGTCCAGGCAAAAATAGGGCATCCCGGCGAGTCAAAAACAGAATAAAAGACTCGGGCAAAAATAAGGGAAAATAAAAAAAATGTACACCCGCTGAGTTGAAAAGCCGCATTGGACAACTCAGGTAAAAAATGGGTATCCCGGTAGATTGAAAACCCGAAAGGGCGATCCACGCAAAATAAGGGAATAAGCGAGCAACTGCATTCTGAATTCGTCTGTATCACTTACAACGTGGTAAAACTCCGAAAGGATCAAGCTTCGGTCAGAATCAGCCTTCTTCAAAAAGCAAGATGAGAAGAACGTCAAATGTCATACGAGTCATAGCAAAAGGGAAGCTCTTTGAAGCGTCGTCAACATTGCCAGCATCTTGTTGTTTCTCAATTTGTAACAATCTCCTCATTTCAGGGGATCCGTTTCTTTGACTGTATTTGCCAATTCAGGGCACTCAAATTAATAAAATCAGATTTTCAGTCATGTTTTCGTCTCGCACATTTTATTTTCGTTTGCAAAATGTCCGATTATCGTTAATATATTGGTTGCATAAATACAGATGCGTCTTTCCTAAACCGCATGCTTGCAGGAAATATATTGACTCCTGGCAGTGTCTAAACTCCTATGATGGAATCCAGTAAGGGATACCTCGGGATACTTGTGCTTTTCTTTGTCTTTACAGGATTGCAGGTATCCAAAGCACAACATGGGGCATGAAAGTTTCTCCCCAGCAAGCTGGCAAATCACCATTTCCTCAGCACATCTTCCAAATAGCACCAGGGTTGTTCATATCCCCAGCTGAGTTGTCAAGTATCATCCTCAGCAGGATCCCCACAAAACTCTCTAGGAAGATCTTTCAATGATCTTTCTTCTTCCCCAGCCAAGTGCTAGACAGGGAACCATCTCCCCACAGAGTTTCAGCCTCTATCCAGAAGAGCAACGCATGAAGATCTCACGACAGAGTAAAGAAAGCTCCTACAAACCCCAACTGGGTCCCTCATTACCGAGATAGGTCTATCAGAGATCTATTTCCCCAAGCAGAGTCATATATGTCAGATCTACAAATGATCTCATCCCCAGCTGGGATATCCACCTCAAGCAGATCGGCCAGAGATCTCCATAGCAACGGGATCCGAATCCCGGATCGGTATCTTTGCATAATCATAGCATTCGCATCATATTTTCCCCACAAAGCGTAGCATTCCGTCTAATACGGAGCATTACGGCAAAAATCAAACATATTGCATAATCATAAGCCATGTTCTGAATCAAACACTTGTAAATACTGACAATCCATCAACAATATACAGAATATTTCCCAATTCCCCACCCGAGAGCCAAAGCATTTCCCTCACAAATACAGATACACACTCCTTTTGGCACTCGTCCGTGTCAACATTTCCCAGTAAATTGCCCGAACAAACAGACACTTATATTACAAATGTTTCTTGACACTCGTCTGTGTCATATCCCCAGCAGAAAGCCAAGGCGTCCCCTTTGCACTCATAACACGCAGGTATATATACAACTTCCTTGACACTCGCCCGTGTCACCTCCCCAACATAGTTACAAAAACACTTTGGGAACCATATACTTGTTTATAAAACACTTTTTCCGACACCCGTCTGTGTCGCACTCTCCCCAGCAAGTTAGACACTCGTCTGTGTCTCACTCATACTTGTTACTCATTGTTTATTCATACAGATACTCGTCCGTATCTTGTATATACCACTTAAATTCCCTCAGATCCGACACTCGTCCGTGTTCTTTGTTAACCAGTTGGTACTCGTCCGTATCATCATCTCTGAACACGCGTCAAGCGCTTGTTTCTACTGATACCCGTCCGTATCATAGTCTTAAGGATGCTTGTCCGCATCTTTAATCTATACACCGTGTCAAACACTTATGACTTCTTGAATTTAGATACTCGTCTGTGTCTACCCTTCTTTAGAGAGTCCCCAACAAATCTTGTTGAACTATTTCCTTCCTATCCTACATTCGTCCTATGTCGTGGTATTTTTAGCAGCCGTCCCCTGCTAGGTGATCGTCCTTCACCTTCTTGATGATCGTCCTTCATCACCCCCAGTGGAGTCTCTATTCATTAGAACTCCTTCCTATCCGACATTCGTCCTATGTCGTGATATTTTCAGCAGCCGTCCCCTGCTAGGTGATCGTCCTTCGCCTCTTGATGATCGTCCTTCATCATTCTATCTGATGGTCGTCCCCATCGTTGATCTTGTTATCTGACATTCATCCTATGTCATGATAAGCCCCGAGAGCAGCCGTACCCTGCTAGGTGATCGTCCTTCACCTCTTGATGATCGTCCTTCATCATGCTTATCTGATGGTCGTCCCCATCGTCGACCTTTTCATCCGACATTCGTCCTATGTCGCGATTCTTTCGGCAGCCGTACCCTGCCAGGTGATCGTCCTTCACCTTAGATGATTGTCCCTCATCTTATCCCCAACAGAGCAGCCGTCCCCTGCCAGGTGATCGTACTTCACCTCTGATGACCGTACCTCATCATTTGTTTCATTTACACCTTGAACCTGATGGTCGTCCCCATCATTCACTTTACCTATAATCCCCCAGAGAGTCTTATAGCTTTACCTGATGGCCGTCCCCATCATAATCTCTTATATCCCCAGCTTGTCGACCGTCCCCGTCATTGCTTTATTTCCTGCATTTTCCCCAGCATGTCGGTCGTCCCCGTCATTGCTTCATCCCCAGCAGTCGTCCTCTGCTCGACGGTCGTCCTCCGTCGCCTGCATTTTATAATCATACTTTATTTTCTTTTACAATCTATATCCATTTTCTTCTTCATTCTGTGAGTGCAAATTTTGGACTGTCTTTGGTATTCAACCACAAGTTATCTTGTTCGCCTGTTAAGTCGTTGCTTACACCCTACACAGCTAACTCATGTTTGAATAGGGGCAGCTGTAAACACCCCAAATTTGCCCTCACCCATTCACACCATGGCTTGTGATCTTTTCATGTGCATGAGTTCAATCATAGCATCTCATATTGCATTTTTGCTTCACTGCATTGATTCAAAGACATCTGCACCTAGGGTTTGTGACCTGAGCAATCCCTGAGCCATTTGAGCCACTCCAAAGGTCATCAATCACTTCAAAGGGTTCCATGTGTGTTCAAGCATCATATTATATCCTCACAAAGTCAAGAAAGTCAAAGAATCACAAGAACTGAGCAAGGCATAGAAGCAGAGACAGGTTTAACTGCACAGATGACCTAAAATTAGGGTTTTGGTTTCAAAGGCTATAACTCCAAAAATTTTGGCCATTATTGTTTCTATTGGTCTCTATATGTTATAAGGATCATGCATATCAATTTTCATGAAGAAATTCAATGAGGAAGGCATCTGATCAAGAGATGACTTCTTGTGCAAGTCAGTGCAAAATCAGGGCATCTGAGGCCCCCAATGACCCAACCAAAGGGTGTTCTCCAACATTTTGAATGTTTATGATCTTTATTTGATCATAGAAGGTGTTAGAAGTTCACAAAATTGAAGGATTTCAAGCCATTTGCAAAGTTGCCTTTTTGGGAAAGTGACTTGTAATGAAAACTTGCCATTTTGGGAAAGTTTTTCAACCTTCTCTTTTTGATTCAAAAATGCTTCAAATGAGAAAACTTTGCTCATGAAAGTTGTAGAATGGATCATTCCCTTTTCAAAAAGTACAAGAACTCATTCTAATTCATTTTGGATCAAAAGTTATGGCTTGTCAAAGTTGGGCAAAATCACTTAATTCTCACTTTTGTACCAAAGAGGCAAAGTTGCAAAACCTCATGCCAAGGCAAAATGTGACTTCAAATGGACTTCTATGCATTACACAAACATGAACCATGACCTAAAAATCAGAATGCACCAAAGAATCTCCAAGTTTCATGACTTGTACATTAAGAAACTTCAAAAGGGCCAAAAGATCACAAAATTGCAAAACCACACATAAACTCTAATCCACTTGCAAATTGGCCTCAAATTCATTCCCATGGTCAGCCTTGATTCAAGCTGCAACAGACATGCTTTTGTTCTAGCCCTAAAACAGCCCATACCTTATAGTACACCTAGACTTGACTTTTTGCAAAAGGGGCCATACCAATCAAGATGTGCCACCAACAACTCTCTGCCCTATCACAGCTTGATATGTGGACTAAAAGAGACTCAAAACATACAACAAGGAGGCCTGAATACATAGCATTGCCATAGTTCCCAAAAACTCTCCCCTTGCATTTTAATTCGAAACTCAGCACTCAAGTCTCAAACATCAAAGCAAACTTCATAGAACCATTCACCATGATCCTTTGATCATTTCCCAATCCTCATTTGACCCTGAAATCACCCCAAGCAGAAACACGATTTTTCACCCCTTCTGAACAAAACTTCATCAATCTCTTAAACCAGCCCTAAGAAATTCCAAACAAGCATTGCAAACTTCTCAGGGGGTCCATTAAAGGCATCTTGGACCAAAGAAGCAGCCAGAAAGCTTCAAAGATCAAAGCTCCAGTTCAGGTGAGCTCAAGAACATTTTTTCCAGAAACTTGTTTTTAAGTTCCTAAATGAATCTATGTGATGTGCTGATCATGCTGATATGTTTATTTTTGAAAATGGTTAAGTATTGAGTATGTATGAAGCTTCTGAAATTTTTTGACCTAAAAACGTTTTGATTCGATTCAACTTTGATACGTGAAATAAATATGTTTTGGTTGATGATTCTTGTTGTATGATGTATGGGGTTAGATTATGGACAGAGAGATTAAGTTTTAGAAGCTTGGGGAGAGAGATAGCAAAATCTCATGGGAGATGTGGCCGGAGAAGATGACCGGAGGTCATTTCCGGCCACCTGAAAGTCATTAGTGCATTAATTGTGGTTAGGTCTCAGTTTGAATGTGAGCCATGGATCTGTTTGACTTGGGTTGACTCGCGCGCAAATGAATGGACCAGATCTTTCATTAAAACCCTAATCCTAATTTATTAAATTAATTAATTAGGTTTAATTTAATTTGGTCAGTTTGAATTACAGCCACAGGATCTGGCGCGGGTCAACTCCCTCCAAAACCATTTGAATGCCAGCCATTAGATCTGTTGACTTCTCATAATTTCATTTTTATTTCATTTATTTTATAGTTAACTTCTACGAATTATTAAAAATAGTAAAACATATTTAAAAATTCTGAAAATTTTTGTCAAACATTTCATTGATTTTCAGAACCCAAAAATATTTTTATTTTATTTTTTTGCATTAAAAATCATTTTTAAATTATTTAAATGTTTTTTTTTAATTAGTTAATGAAAATTAATTAATTAAAAATGCATTTAGGTATTTAAAAATCACCAAAAAATTCACATTGCATTTCAAAACATTTAGAAACATTATCAAACTCTCAAAACAAATTTCTTTTTGGTTCTTGATGCATTTTAACAATTTTCATTGGAATTAAATTCTTTTAAAGGCAATATTTTTGTTCAAACTTGGAAAAATCCATTATGCCTAACCATTAAGAGTTTGATGATGGTTCTTCTTGCATTGCATCCTTCATAGCATGTAGTTTATAGGATAAAATTGGTTTGAATTTATCTTCCATTTTCAATTTGTTTAGCATTTTTCATTGTGAGGTACCTTGAAACCCTAGTTGACTTAGAAAAATCATAACTCCCATTAGGTTAAGAGTTAGGTCCCCTCCTTTGGGCAGTGAACTTGTGTAGGGTTAGGGTTCCTTTGATCCCATTTCCAATTTTTTGTCATGTCATTTGCTTCTGGTTTTGAATTTTTGCATTGCATGTTGTATGTAAACCCTAATTTGTGCTTTCCTTTGCATCCATCTTTCATTTGCTTGCATACAAGAACTTGCCATGATATTTTGTGCATCCACATGATTCATAATACATCTTAGGACATATTAGAATCATGTTTGATCATTGCATCTTTCATTTGCCATGTCATATGTCTATTCCATTTCATAAAGTTTCATGAACTTCCATGGTTCAAAGCATGTTTCATTTGCATCCTCATCCTTGTATGATCATCCACAACTCTTGACATGTGTTTGCATCATCTCTTAGCATCATTAACATCATGTTTATGCTTCTGTCTTTGGTTTGCATCATGACATTTCATCTCATTTGCATTGCATTTCATTTCTTTTGCTAACTTTTCAGGTGGTAAGTTGTTTTGAGAAGTGAATTTGCCTTCACTTCTCACAATCTCTTCTCATCTCTTTTATGCATCATTGCTGCATTTCATATTTGTATTAGAATGAGCTTGCTCATTCATGTTCATCTCTTACTTTCTTCCTTCAAGCAACTTGTCTTCTTAAGTGAAGCAAGTTGTCTTGCTTCTCTCTGCTTCCTTCTCCTTTCATCTGTTTCTTTCCTGGTGGCTTCTCTCCTGAAGATCTTTTGCAAGCCTCATAAACCCTAGGAACAACCAAGCATGATAACAATTAGGGTTTGATTAGTCCCCCATTTAGTTTTACCTTTGTGTCATCTTTGAGTCTTCTCTTCTCACCTCATAATCAAGGACTAAACCCTAAAGGTTTTAAGGCTTTGTGATTAAGTTTATGCCTGCATCCTTCTATTAGGATGGAGTGTATAACTTTAATCCTAAGTGTTAAACCCTTAATGTGTTTAAATCCTTTAATCAATCCATCTAATAATCACTAAGACATCAAGCTTGTAACTTGGGCCTTGCATTAGGGTTCTAATTCTTCCTTAACTAGTTAAGAAGGACTAACCCTAGTGTTAATGGACAAGTCCCCCTCAAGTTGTCTTAAAAACCATAAAATCCACTTCTTAATCTTACTATTAACTAAAATCCATTTAATAAAGGCTTTGTTTTGTCATGAGGTTAATCCATAATCATGGATTAAGTTGAGGAGCCTTCCTCAGCTTAAATGTTCTCATCTATTATCCTTCTATTAGGATGGTGTAATGAGTCCATTAAATCTTTGATTATGGCTTAAACTCATTACTCAACACTAAACAAAAACATCAAAAACATCTAAATAATCACAAGTAGGTTAATGATCTTAATCCTACATCATGGTGATTAAGTGTGAGGTGCTTACTTCATACTTAAGGTATTCTCATTACCCCTAATCAGAGGGAAGATGTGATGAGTTTACTAACCCTTGGTTTAGGCTTAAGCTCATTTTCCTATGACAAATTCCAAAAGCAATAAAAGATTGAAAACACCAAAAACAAACAATAATCGTCTCCTCTGGGATTCTCTTCTCATCTCATTCACTCACAAACTAGAACTCGCTTCTTCCGTCTAATGCAAGACAGTTAGCACCTGAGCCAGACAGGTTATACACTTGAGCATAGACAAGTAGGCAGTTCATCAGTCAATTTATCTTTCAGTCTCTTTGAGTCGAACTACGGTGTTCTGACTTCCTCATTGCACGAGAGGATACGTAGGCATAACTTAACAGTTATCGAACAAAAGTCTTTGTATATTCCCCCCTCTTTCAGCTTTATTCTTTAGTCTCATAGTCTTGAGCTTTACACTCTTGTTCTTATACTGATACTTCTTTATTTCACTTCACACTTCTTTTACACTGACACTTGCATTCTTTTCCAGCTTTGATACACAGATTGCACTGACACTACCCCTTTAAAACACAAATCTTTTAAGCGTGGATCCCGTCGAGTACGGCGGACAATCTGGGTGCTAATACCTTCCCAGGTTGTAACCAACCCCCTTTCTCAGTTTCTCTGGTTCGCAACCGTCTTATCCATCTTTTCTCAGGTTTATGCAGCATTACCTTTCCCCCGGGATAAAAATGCCTAGCTGGCGACTCTTTTTGAGTTCACCCTTGTGTGTACTCTCTCCTTTCGTCGACCGTTCGCGTCTGTAACCCATTTGACTTGGCCTCATTTGGTGGGAGCGACATGATGCAACGGATCATAAAACTGAGCTTAAGTAGGGAGAATCCCCTCAGGCACATCAGTATCCAACATATACAAAAGCTTCCCATGACATCTTCAGAACTCTTGGGTATCAACAACAAAAGCTCCTAGCTTTCTCAACTCTACAACATTAGGATTCTTGAAAGTGTACTTCTTTGTGTTCCTCCTTTCAAAATTCATAGCCATGGACATCTGAAATTTTGCAAAAGTTCCTTATAAGTCCTTTGAAATCTTACGAACAATGCTCATGAATGTATGATGGCATGTATGCAACAAACACAAACAAGATCACACAAGGCACACGGGCTTAGGTTCCGAGTCCCGAGCATGAAGTCAAGGTAATAGAACACCAACACACACAGGTAAGTACTAAGGTTTTGTCTTCATTGTACCTGCAGAAAACCAAAAGGGTGCTAACAGAGGTGCCCGGAGTTAACAGCCATCTTTAGAATATCACCGGTACGTTAGATTACTCCCCAACCGATAACATTCTTAAAATAGACCTCGTCCGAGTGTAGTATCGCGTGACAACCGCCTTAGGTTTACACCCAGACAGCTTCCGCACTACATTCCTAAATTGGCTTAGATGGGTTAAGGGTTCTACGGTCCTCAGTATGATCAGCTCAAGGTCGGAAAATAATGCCACGTACGATTACTCGTCATGACATTGATAGTCCAAGAGAGCCTAACCGAGTGGAGATTATCAAATTGATATTGCTTTGGACTACTCCATCACATATCGCTTCGAATATCGTCGTCCTATCATAAGTTTCAACTCAGATCCGGGTTAGAATCTATCTCACACAGAGGATCACCAAAACCGAAACAGAACAAACAAATAACAAACAAGTCAAACCAAAGCAATAAATAAATCAAAGTAGGCTAAATCCGCTTAGATATTAATCCCCAGCAGAGTCGCCACTTTTCTGTAGCGGTAAAATCGTGAGTGTAAGCTATTGATTAACTTAACTCGAGGTACACAGAGTCGCCACCACGCTTTTATTTATTTCCGAAAAGAAAAAAGGTAAAAGAACGAACAAAAACCTAGGAGTCTAAAAGCAAAAGCTAAAAGAACAAACAGAGAATGGGTAAGGGGATTGGTTACGAACCGGGAAGGTTTTAGGCACCCGACTCGTCCGTGGTACTCCACGGGAACCCTTTGAAATGTTTACTGCATTTTTTGGTTTGAAATGGTTTGCTTGAAAAAAGGATTGAAGAGATGAGAAGAAGAATGTTTTTTAAGATTTTGGTGTTTGAAGAGACGAACGTCTCATGCCTACGTACCCACAAAGTGCAATGCGAGATCAAAACCCCGTAGTTCGTGGTACAAAATTTGAAAAGAAACAAATGAGTTAAATTGATTTTAAAATGTAGAGATAAGTCGTCATCCCTTAGCGAATAATTCTGCTAGAAAGGATGAATCATATCTAAACATGTGAAAAGAAAAAGTGCACAAGGCAGAAAAACAATTGAGTGAGTTTTAAGTTTTTTTTAAAGTATATGAGAAAATGATTTCGATATATTTACATGAATTAATATTTGTTTAAGGAAATAAAGTGAAAAGATTAAAAAAAATTGCTTGACCTAAGTCAAGGTTTGTTTATGAAAGCATTTGAAGTTTGAAAACAAGAAGATTTTTGAAATAGAGAGAAGTTTTGAAAATTTAAGAATGGGAAGGAGATGAAGGGACTAAACCTAATACATGAATTAAAAGTTAAGAGAAGAGTTTACCAAACCATAATATGCACAATTCTTCAAAGTTCGGAATTCCCTCTTCAAAGGCTAATGAAATAACTTGAGGCCGAGGTTTCTAATCCATTCCAACTTGAGCAAGGGGAAAGATCTTAAAGTCTAAGTTCATTCTCCAAAGCAGGGGATAGTAACCATAGTCCAAAATTAGAAGTCACAAGTCTTTTAAGTGTTTAATCCTTTATTAATGTTTTGATATCCAAATGGACAAAATAAAAACCACAAGCACAATATAAACATAAACAAATGATATATGATATAATATGATAAAGCATAATAAAGGAGATAAAGGAGCAAGAGATTAAAATAAAAGGATAAGGTGCGAGAGATTAAATTTAAACAGATTATTATATTCACAATATTATAATATTTACAATATAAAGTGGTATGATGAACTTAATCAAGCACAACCATGAAAAGAAAAATAAAATCGAGGCAACCGGATCCAAGTGGATCTTAATTCGAATCGGGACAACTTTAGGTCTATGTTAAGCAATCGCCGAGTAATTTATGAAGTAATTACCCTACAAATGAGGCCGGCCACCACTAATTAAAGTGGAAAATATTCGTGTTAATACATGTTAGAGAAACGATATAATGGATCGTTCTCCGAAAACATGCCACACTAAAAGGAAGAGAACGGTCTAATCTTAATCGAGATTTTCGTTGAATTTACCGAAAAGCAACCTATCACGATCTCAAAGTATGGAGAATGATCCAAATGATCATTCATCCATAGATTTGAAATAATGAAGATTAAACTTATCGGAAATCAACAATCTACGAATCGGAGATTGTCATCGACCAAAAGATAAAAAGATGGAGAAAAAAATGGATCTAAAAGATAGATCCAAAAAAGAAATCAAAATATTTTTAAATCCTTCTTAAAAATTCTATTTAGATCTCTTTTATAAACATCTTTCTAAAAATCTTTTTAAAATAACTTTTTCTAAATCTCTTTTTTAAAACATAATCTAAAATCACTTATCAAAAAAAATGGTAAAACAAAATCACTTAAAAAAATAAAGAGAATTAAAAAAAGAAAATAGAAATGGGAGAGGGGAATAGATCCGCGGGAGGTATGGGATCAGCAACAATTTCACATGGCCTTAGGCCCAAAACTCAACTCACATCACTCTTCTTATTAAAAACAAATAATCAATTAAAAAAAAGAAAAAAAAACAACACAGAAGTTTATGACTTCTTCTTCTTCATATCGAACAAAAACAGGGGCCAAGAAATAAAACAAATTCCTCTCTTCTTTCCTTGCGAATCATGGCGGCGAAACCACGGAGGCCAGAAAGGGATGAAAACGAAAAAATCAAAATTCTCACGGCAACCACCTCACCTTCACGAAATTGACAAATCTCTTCTCTCTCGCCGGTCTCCTTTCTTCTTTCTCTTTCACTTTCGGATTCAACTTTTCTTCTTCTTTTTCGATTTGTTTTTTTTTTTGTTTCAGATTGGAGATTCGAAAGAGGATAAAGAAAAAGAGGTTAGGGATTTGGAATTGGAGATTGATTTTGGCAGGGATTCTTTTGCTCTTGAAGCTTCATTTTGGAATGAGGTGAGGGGTTCTATTTAAAGAAGAGGAATAAGAAAATGGGATGCCGTTTTGAGAAGATTTGAGGGCGTTTTGATTGCTCACGGTTTTCTTGTGTGTGTTTGAGTTTTTATTTCATTTTGCTGCGTTTTGTTTCAATTCAGACGCATTTTGATTTTTTGATTTTCAGGTGTGCTTTGCTCGTGTGCGAGATGCGTTTTCATTTGTTTTGGCTAGCCGTGCGTGATGTTTCGTATAGCTTGAATAAGCTGAAGCTGATGCTATTGTTGTGAAGAGTTGGGCCGGTAATGTGAAGTCAAGCAAAAATTGGGCCTGTGAGCTGCTGGCTGTGTGAAGCGGTACGGCTTGTGTTTGCTTTTGTTCGTGTGGCTGGTATTGTTTCGGCTTACGGCGTGAGGCTGAGATTTATTGCTTAGCTTGTATTGTTGGTATGGCTTGGATGTTGTGCGTGTTTTGATGGAATACTCACGTGCGGTACGGCTTCTGAGCTGGGCAACTGTTGTTATTTCGGCGCGGAAAGAAAGCCTGGATGTTGGCTGGGAGTTACTTGAAGGCATGCTGGGAAATGTTGGAAAATTTGTGGCTGGGCGTGTTAGGCCTGTTGTTTGGGAAAAGCTTGGAAATATGATGCAAAAGGCTTTGTGGGGCCTGGGAAATGGCTGAAGCTTGTTTGTGTGTGAGCTGATGTTGGCTTTTGTTGGTGTTAATTTGCACGTGATGCTTGGACGGCTGGGAAAGTTTGATTTGGCTTAGGCTTGGTTTGTGTACTTGGCTGGCAGCAAATTGCTTGGCAAAAGTGTAATGTGAAGTGTGGGGTGACGTTGGCTTTGTGGGCCTGGGTGTTGTTGGAAATTCGTACGGATTTGTGGGAAATGCTTGGCTATGCTTTGGCTGGCTGTTGGTGTGTGGGCCAGACGTGAGGAGGCTTGTTTTTGCAGCTGGAACCTTGGGCTGGAAAAATTGAGCACGGAAGGCTTTGTTGTTTTTGTGCAGCTGCTGGCGTATTTTTCATTCAGCTGGCTTGTATGTGGTTGGAGAAAGTCTTAGTAGGCTGATGTAAAGCTGGGCTAGCGTGGTATTTTGGCTTATTGAAGTGATGTGAGGCTTATGGGTTTAAGAAATAAAAGTGTACCAAAATTTGTAATGTAATAAAAATGAGGGGAAAATAAAATAAATTGAAATTAAAATGACTTGATTGGTTTTTTTATTAATTTTTTTTTATATTACTTATTACTAGTTAGATTCTATAAAAACAATATGGGCCTAAAGAAAAAAAATAGTTGGGTTTATTTGAGGTTTATGAATAGAAAATAAAAAAAAAAAGATTTTAGTTTTGTGGAAATGGATTAAAGAAAATGAAATGTTAAAATTGAATGGTCTTAAAAGAAAAGATAAAGAGAAAATGATATATGGATAATAAAAAAAATGGAATGATTTAATCGGGGAAAATGAAATGAAAATGATTATGGAATATTCGGATAATCGGTATAAAATTGGATATGAAATTGGATATCGACAAATGGATAATATTTGGATAATATGGTTTGGTAAACAATAAAAAAAAATGGATAATGAAAAATGGTCATGAAAAGGGTATACGGATGGAATTTGGTTTTCAGGCCCACAACAAATCTTGATTTTTCTTGCACAAGCTTCTAATGAAATGAACACAGCCCAAACAAAGAACCAATAATTCGCAACTTGCCAACTGTCATCTGAAAATCGTCTGACCTATGCCCTGATGATTCGAAACCAAAATGAGGAAAATAAATCCTCAGATGAACCACTGATGTATCGAAGAACCAATGACCTGATAAACACTGAAGATTCAAACCAAACCTCGCACAAAACACTGTCACACAACCCAACTTGTACTTTGAAAACACATTGTCCGAGAAATGAAACATTGGCACACACAACTAGCAGTCAACACAATCTTTTGATAGTTTGACCAATATTAGGTCAAACATCCATCTGAAATCGAATTGTGACTGAACAAACGCATCTGAATTGAATCATTGCCCTGTCTTTGAAATCCTGCAACACAGAGAAGAAGAAAAAGAACACCGCAACATATTTTTGGTATTTTGGTTAGAAGTTAGTAAATATAAACAAATAAAAATAACAATGGTGATCCCCTGCGAAGCATAGACCCTCATCTGAGAAGAAACTCGAAAGCCAGTGCGATCTTGTTTGTATGCAAAATGCAGATGAAATGCGGAGAAACTTAGGGCAAAAATTAGGGTAATACACATAGTCACTCGCATCGCACATGATTTCAAAAGGTAATCTCCAGTCAGGTGGTTGCATGATTGGTGTGGTGATAAGGGCTGTTTTTAGAGTTTCAAATGCTTTAAGACAATCTTTATTGAATATGAACTCAGCGTCTTTCATTAATAAAACGGTAAGAGGTTTAGTGATTTTCGAGAAATCTTTGATGAATCGTCGGTAGAAACCGGCGTGTCCTAAAAAACTTCGTATTTCTCGAACGGTCTTAGGGGGTTGAAGATCTTTTATGACTTCTATCTTAGCTTTATCAACTTCAATTCCCTTATCAGATATAACGTGTCCTAGTACGATTCCTTCTCTGACCATAAAATGGCATTTCTCCCAGTTAAGCACGAGGTTTACTTTTACACATCTTTCTAACACCATTTCTAAATTTGATAGACATCCTTCAAAACTTTGCCTGCATATAGAGAAGTCGTCCATGAACACTTCCATGATGTTGTCTATGAAATCTGCGAAGATTGACATCATACATCTTTGAAAGGTTGCAGGAGCGTTGCATAATCCAAAGGGCATTCGTCTATAAGCGAACGTTCCATAAGGGCATGTGAATGTAGTCTTCTCTTGATCATCTGGGTGGATCGGGATTTGGAAAAATCCTGAGTAACCATCAAGATAGCAGAAATACGAGTGTTTGGCTAATTGTTCTAACATTTGATCTATAAAAGGTAGTGGGAAATGATCTTTTCGAGTGGCTTTGTTTAGTTTTCGATAATCGATGCACACTCTATGTCCGGTCACTACTCTTTGTGATATCGATTCGCCTTTAGCGTTTTTCACAACAGTGATACCTCCTTTCTTTGGTACTACATGTACTAGACTAACCCATTGACTATCAGAGATTGGGTATATTATTCCAGCGTCTAGTAGTTTCTTAACTTCTTCCTTTACTACAGTGCTAAGGATTGGGTTAATTCTTCTTTGAGATTCTCTGGAGGTCTTGCAATCTTCTTCTAGCAGAATACGATGCATACAGATTGAAGGACATATTCCTTTGAGATCAGATATGTTATATCCTAATGCAGTTGGGTATTTCTTTAAGACATCTAAAAGTTTCTTTGTTTCAATTGTTCCTAAATTGGAATTAATTATAACTGGTCTTGTACATTCAGTGTCTAGGAATTCGTATCTTAGGTTCTTAGGTAAAGTTTTTAACTCTAATGTAGGTTTCTTCTTACTTGGCATGGGATCCGGTGTAAGTGCTAAACTTTAGCTTAGACTATCATCCTGATACGGTTCACGCCAATTGTCATCTTCGAAAATCGGAGGGATTTGAATTTTCATAATTTCAGAATAAGTAGTTTCTTTCATTTCCATTTCTCTTACACATTCGTCAATTACATCCAATAAATAGCATGTATCCTCTATAGCTGGTGATTGTAAGAATTGTGTTAAAATAAATTCAACTTTCTCTTCACCTACTTCAAAGGTTAGCTTTCCTTTCTTTACGTCTATAATAGCTCCGGCGGTAGCTAAGAATGGTCTTCCTAGTATGATAGGTGTAGTGGAGTCTTCAGAGATGTCCATTATTATAAAATCAGTAGGAATGTAGAATTGTCCTATACGTATTGGGACATTTTCTAGTATGCCTACATGATATTTAATAGAGCGGTCGACTAGTTGAACAGACATTTTAGTTGGTCTTAGGTCTCCCATGTCTAGCCTTTTGCAAATTGTTAAGGGCATAACACTGATATTGGCTCCTAAATCGCATAGAGCTTTGTCAATGACGAATTTTCCAATTACACAGGGTATAGAGAAACTACCTGGAGCTTTTAACTTAGGAGGCATATTGTTTTGAATTATTGTGCTACACTCAACAATAAGTGTAACGGTTCCGTTATCCTCTATCTTCTTCTTATTGGATAAGATTTCCTTTAGAAATTTAGCATACGAGGGCATTTGAGTGATAGCTTCTGTAAACGGAATAGTAATATTCAACTGTTTCAGAAGTTCAACAAATTTCTTAAACTGGCCCATCGTCTTGGAATTGGTTAATCTTTGAGGGTACGGAATTGGTGGTTTATAAGGTGGTGGAGGCACATAAGGTTTTTCTTTCTCCAATGCCTCTTGATTATTGTCTTCCTTTTCTTCTGGTTCATTCTCCTTTTCAGTCGGCTTATCTTGCTTTTGGTACATGGCTGGATTGTCAAGTCTTGGATCGGCAGGTCCGTCAAGTTCCTTGCCACTTCTTAGTATTACAACATTGGCCTGTCCTTTTGGATTAGGTTGGGGTTGTCCAGGAAATACTTCAGCTGGTGCAGCGGTAGGTGCTTGTTGTTGAGCTACTTGTGAAATCTGAGTTTCAAGCATTTTGTTATATGTAGCTAACGCATCTACCTTGCTAACTAATTGCTTAATCTGCTCACTAGTGTGTATGTTTGGTTTAAGAAATCCTTGTTTATTTGAGATTGAGTAGCTATGAAGTTCTCCATCATCAACTCAAGGTTTGATTTTCTAGGAACATTAGGAGCAGTCTTTTGATATCCTGGTGGTGTAGCTGGTGCTTGACCTGGTGCATATAAAGCATTGTTGTTCTTATAAGAGAAGTTCGGATGATTCTTCCAACCTGGGTTGTATGTGTTTGAGTATGGGTTTCCTTGAGCATAATTCACTTGATCTATGGGAATTCCTGCTAATAGTTGACAATCAGGGACAACATGTCCTGGAACTCCACATAACTCACAGTTAGGTGTTACCGCAGCCACGGTGGCTGTTGGTGTTATGTCCAAGTTGTCGATCTTTTGGTTAAGTTGGTCAAACTTTGCATTGACTTGGTCCATACTACTCACTTCGTACATACCTCCTTTTGTTGGTTTCTCAGTTGCGACTCTCTCGCTTCCCCATTGGTAATGATTTTGAGCCATACTTTCGATAAGTGCATAAGCATCATTATATTCTTTGTCCATTAGTGCGTCGCCCGCGGCAGCATCAATCGTCATTCTTGTGTTGTACAAGAGTCCATTGTAGAAAGTATGGATGACCATCCATTCTACTAATCCGTGATGTGGACAAAGTCTCAGCATATCTTTATAGCGTTCCCAAGCTTCGAAAAGTGATTCGTTTTCCTTTTGCTTAAATCAGTTGATTTGAGCTCTTAACATAGTTGTCTTACTGGGTGGGAAATATCTTGTCAAGAATACTCTCTTTAGTTCCTCCCACGTAGTTACTGAATTCGAGGGTAGAGATTGAAGCCAGGCTCTCGCTCTGTCTCGAAGTGAAAAAGGAAAAAGGCGTAATCTAATAGCTTCTTGGGTAACTCCATTAGCTTTTACAGTATCTGCGTACTGCACAAATATCGAAAGATGAAGGTTCGGATCCTCGGTAGGATTTTCGGCGAATTGGTTTTGTTGCACGGATGATATCAGCGAAGGTTTCAATTCGAAATCGTTTCGGTTGATAGCCGGTGCAGCAATGCTGGAATGCGGCTCAGCTTGTGAAGGACTAGCGTAATATTTGAGTGGGTGATTTGGTTCTTCAGTCATCTCTGCGTCCTTTGATGTTCCAACTGGTTTAGGTGGATCAACTTGAAGATCTGGAATGTTGTATTTTCGTTCGTATTTGAATATTCATTTTCTTAAATATAAGAAATGTTCTAATTCTTGGACTGGAGGTTGCAAGTCTTCGCCTTGAGAGCGAGTACTTGGCATACACTCGGGAAATTAGATTAGGAAAAGAATAAGTTGTTACCTTAGTCTAGACAGTTCTACTCTAATAGTGCACTAGTGACTAAATCAAGGTCACCGGCAACGGCGCCAAAAACTTGATGGGGCGAAAACGCGATATGCTTCTAGCGGTATCTGAACTGCAAGCGCACAGCCTATCAAAGTAATATAAAAGATTATCGATCCCACAGGGACTTTGTAATCACTAGTGCTAGAGGGTCTACTAGTTTAGCTAAGGTGGATATTTGTCACGAGTTTGGTTTTAAGGATTAAAAACGGGAATTAAATTTAATTTTAAGGACATAATGAGAAGGCGGTCGGTATGTAATTATATTAACCTATGCGGGTCAATCTAACCTAAGCTTATAAGGATGGTTCACTTAAACTATTCTGTAGAGATTATCAGTTTAAAAACCCTCGACTCACACTCTCGTGGTCTTATCTCAGATCTTACTCCTAAAGCCCTATGCCTGCTCTCGCTAGCCCATAAGTGTTTAGAAAATAATTTTTGAAAACTTAATAAGTCTAATTCATTTTAAAGCGCTCTCGCTGTATTTAAATCAAATGCCTAACTTTAGCTATCCGGTTAAAATCTCACACTCTCGTGGTCTCGACCTAACCTATTACACTTTTCTTACTCTCGTAACAAAAATATTAATTTTAATTATAAAAAGCCACAGCCAGAATATAAGTTCTTAATTATTTTAGCTTAGATTCGATTTTACCGTTTTGGTTTAGTTTATTACATACCGCCTAATTAATTTAGCTACTCATTTTATTTATACCAAAAGACAGATGCAGAAATAAATAAATATTAATCAAAACATACATTATAAAATAATAATAATATCTTAACATAAACAATTAAATAACTTAATATAAATGCAAAAATAAAAACCTGGATAATTAAATTCTTAAACTCCTTCTTCCACAGATTGGCAAGCTCGGAGTGTTCGGAACCGGAATCAAAAATAAAAATACGAAACAATTTCTGAAGGCTAAAAAGAAATTAATTTAAATAACAATTTCCTAATGTTGGAAATTGTTATTGAATTTGGGTTGGAAATAGAAACAGGAAAAATAAACAAGAACAAGGCTGGAAAAATTAAATAAGGGTTCAGGAAAATTACGGCAGAGCTTCCGCGTGAAAGTTAAAATAATACTCTGTAATTTTCAATTTGTAACTAGGGTATTTATAGAACTAGGTTTTGGGCTTGGGCAGTTGAATTTGATGAGCGTGGGCATCGTCCAAAATGAGAGAATCCAGCGAAAGTGCATACTGGGTTTGCTTCTGTTGAGAAATAATAGGAGTCGTCTTTGACTCGCGTTGCACGTCTTCATGAATAATTCAATTACTTTAAACCCACTTTCCTTGTTACGTTCGTGACAAGGGCGTAACGGGCAGATTTTCCAATTCAAGCGTGTCACGGTCGTGACAATTGAGTAACGGTCGTGAGACCTCAAAGTAGGGCGTCACGGTCGTGGTGATGTTGTGACGACCGTGAGTGTTACAAAATATGCAGACTTAGCAGAATCCTTCTCTTCATCTTCTTTTCATGCTTGTTTTGGTTCATTTGATCTTTTTCTCATAATTTAGCTCTAGACATGTTATACCTGCAATGTGACATAAAAAACTCGAACAATCGGGAGTTAATAGGATCAATGTGCGATAAAACGGACTTAAAACGTAGTAATAAAGTGATACGATTTCTCGTTATCATTGTCCTAGTGAGCGATTCTAAAGTTGAAACTCCATCTACCTTTGTAATAGGATATCCCTTATTCTCTTATTCCTCCTCTTAATGGTGATAATCTAGAATCAAAAATCAATACCCATATCTGACAATTATGAATCAAAGGGTATCCGAAAATTCCTTGGAGGAAGAAACTTCATCATAAAGGAGAGAATGCGCCAAAAATCATATCCAACTTCGCCAAACGACCAATGGTTGTGAACCCAACAATGTCGATGTGAAAGCCCATTTGGATCTTCGGGTCAATCGGATGTGGTGTAGTACGATCGGATGGACGCAAAAGTAACATATGCATCATTTTTTTAGCATTGGGTCTGTTATAAATTCGGCTGGGATTGTGGTTGGAGATCCTTCATAATGGTTGGCTCTTCCAACGGGGTCAGAAAAGAGGATATGCAGTTCCTATGACGACTACATGATCCCATTTTATGAATGTATTTTCACGTTAATATGATTGTAGTTTCCCTTTTGTGACTTTGAGGTAGCCTTCTAATATTCTCGTTCTTGAATTCATCTGAGGTCTTGGTCGTGCATGAGGGTGTTTTTGTTATGTGACAAGCATGAAGCCTTCCCTAAGATTATTCTTTAATCTTTTCCATATGAGACACACTTCTCAAGACAATTTCCATAATCAGGGGATCATTTTATTTCATCAGGTTAACCCTTGGTTCAATCCCTTTGCTCTAGAGTAGGACGACTTCCTAGGGAATTTCTTACTGGTAAAACCTCTCACACTCGTGACCCAACTCATTTTTTGCTAACTCCCTGGTGATTCTCCTTGACACTATCAAATTTCGTATCTGAATTAGTGGTTGAATATCCACTTTAACCAAGATGCTCACTCCATTGTACCAAGTTGAATTCTCTTTCTCCGAACGAGGTGAGAATTAAAGAGGAAATGCAGGGGGCATGGCTATGAGAAAAAGGTTTGTCGTTGGTGAGGTGCCCCCTACCAAGGTGATAAAAAGGCAAGTTGACACTCATGTTATTTTAGTGCAATTAGCCAGGAGGAGAGGAGAAATATTTTATGTGAGAGCGGAGTCTTCACGCTTCTTTTACATGTGTGGTTGTGCTTTGTAGATAGCATAGGAAAGGTGAACAAACTGAAGTTGTTATATAGTCTTAGATATGCTCTAGGTATTTGGGCTATGGTAAATATTAGGGTTACCACTTCTACACCTTCTTCTTATGCGACCATTTTTTTTGCTTCAACCTCTTCTCTTACCCCCAACTATATATAATCATGCTTCTGCTACTAAGGTATATCAACTTGTGAACGTTACAACCACTTTAATTATAGAGGAATCAAGTCTGCCTCCAGTTTCAACAAAGAGGGTCCAGGATAAAGATCAATAATCCCCAGGGATGAGGGTACTCCAAAACAAACTCGTGTATATGAGGGTGGTGCTTCCGGAGAGGTAATTATTCATAAACATCTCAACACCATCCTGCACTGACTCATCAAAACAATATGTAAGCACTTGGATTAACTCCAAATAATTCACTACACATACCATCTAAGCTCGCAAGATACGCTTATTCCATTCAACATGATCATGTTTACTATCAACAAGAAATTAAGAGTGATTTGTTCCCCAATTTGTCAATAGACAACCGACAATCATGATGGATCATAAACCATCTTTAAGAAACTATAATGGTGTTCAATGACACACTGATCCACCACTCCACACTTGAACCATCTTGGAGAAACACAAGCTTATCCCCCACTTGTTTCAATCCCACTCCTGCAGACAAAGGTTAGAAAAACAAACATGTACTGACAGTGTTTTCACACACATGTCGCATACCAGGGGACAAACAACATTAGACAACCTGACTGGATGGACCAACCAGGCTCTAATACCACTAATGTAACATCCTTCTAAACCCTGCGGAATATATATAGAAAAATTAGAGTAAATATAACATGCATATCACATAAGGATGTCATAAATATTCCAAAACATCACACATACATTTGTCATGCTTAATAACACTTAAATAAATTCATGTTACTCATATACTTTCACATTAGCATGTAGCAGTAGATATACCTCAGTATAAGACATAATTAAAATATCATGATCAACTGATTTCATTATCATCACTTAGGCATAAAAGTCAATACTTCACGTAATTCAAATAACAACAACAAAATAAAGTAGAGTACATAAAGTATCTCTCAAAACATGAATCAAAACATTCCCCGATGTTACATAATCAGAGCATGACTCAGCCCAAAATAAATAAGCAACTAAGACAAGCTACTCCAACAACTACCTCGCGTTAGAAGCAACTCTACTCCTGGGTACCTGAGGGATGTCGTATAAAACATCATTCCAACAGAAGGGTAAGAATTCATATAATCATCGAAATCATATGATAATATATAATGTAAAACATGCAAGCATATCATAATCATCCTCACGCTTCAAAAGCTTCATCAATATATCATCACTTAAGTAACCATATGATTCACAAATACAACTCACAATTCCACAATTTCACCAATTCAACAATTCACATAATACACATAATCTCATATTGCAACCATAGACACAATGGAACTCGATGCAAAACTCAAATGCAACTCATGCATGTGGTATCAATCTTTTGTAATTTTTTTTCGATTTTTACATTTAAACCGGGTCCGTCCTCTAGACCGGTAACACACCAAAAGCTTGTTCTCTAAGTTTCAAAACCCTCTCTAGGTTTGAGATAAGTCACTAGTTCTCGCGGAACTAGCAAACATTTCCTCTTGACACAAATGATGCATGTGCAATTTCAACAATCATATGCAATTAAGATCGTCCTCTAATCTTAATTTTCATGCATTTCTTCAATAATCCATCACATTGGAATTACCACACAATTGCACATACAACACATTTTCGAATCATAATATTCATTACTCTAAATATTGTCACCACACTTAACAAATAATACACAAGGTATCAACACAATTCAACCCCAATTTACAAAACACACATTATCAATAAATATAGAATAATTGATCCATAATCAATAATTAAATTCAATATTCAATAAATAGCTAAAAATAAAATATTAATCATTAAATAAAGAACTATTATGATTATTAATTATATTTATGAAATATAATATATAATTAAACAAGGAAATCATGTTTCATTAAGCTTATTTGCTACATTCCTTATTCATAAATATATCCACTTTTCCTCTGCAATAATTCTGCTACAAGCTTATGCAATTATCATGTTATCATATTATTAATCAATTATAATGTTACTATATGAAGTATATATGCTATACAATATTATTGTACTAAGGTATCTAATTTTTTATTAGTTCTTACACGGCTACAGGGTATCATCATTAATTAAACTAGTTGTGTATTTCAATCTATTGCATCGCGCTATAGTTCCGAAGGAACTAGAAAAAGTATTCCTCTGTCTCATAATAGGTGTTCTCTTTCTTATTTTTATTTGTCTCAAAATTATTTGTCTCTTTATCAATGTAATATTTATTATTTTTTTCACTAACTTACCCTTATTTATTGTATTTTAAATTATTTAACTACTTTACTATCTATTATTAATAATATCATTCTAGTAAATGATACTCGTTTTATCATAAAATTAACATAATTAATCATTATCTTAAAAAGTGTGAAAATCTCAAAAAGAACATCTATTGTGAGACAGATGAATGTGTTATTCTATAGCATGGTCTAAATTTTTCATTTGGCTAAAGCATTAAGTGATAAAGTCATCACTCATTTCATTCTATTAAATGGGTCATGTGGCAACAGTGACCAAGCATAAAAGTATCATATATTGGCATACAATCTTGCGCTACAGGTTCTATTACCCATCACACAATCATGTTTTCAAACATAAGTTAAATGGCTACAGAATTTTGAATAAATGGACTGTTAAAAGGTGCTACGGGATTTATAATATAAATAAAAGTATCATAAATGGACTTATATATATATATATTATCACATTTGTTTTCATTTACATTGGATATGCTACATGTAGTAACAATTATATCA
Source organism: Lathyrus aphaca (assembly GCA_963966055.1). Lineage (NCBI taxonomy): Eukaryota > Viridiplantae > Streptophyta > Magnoliopsida > Fabales > Fabaceae > Lathyrus > Lathyrus aphaca. The sequence goes on along the minus strand of OZ014520.1, from coordinate 218,715,906 downwards.
CTATGTTTCATTTCAATTTTTACTAAAAGCATCGCTACAATACCAAAACAACATTGGTATCACATGTTCATAGATTTTTCTACTTTGCTACCGTAATCATACTCCCACTCTTACAATTTCTAATCACACTCCCACTATTGGCTCAATTAATATTTTCTGTCAAATCTATTTTATCCCACCAAATAAAATAAATCAAATAAATCAGTTAATTCAAATAATTAAATTAAATCAAATAATTAAATTAAATTAATTAATTCAAATAAATTCAATAAACCAATTAAATCAATTATGCACAAAATCACACAATTAATTAATTAATTAATTAATTAATATAAATAAATACTAAAATTGGGGTGTTATATCTGCTAGTTGGGGAAATGTCTTGGCCTCGGGTAATCCCACCAAGGAAAATGATATCCGAAAAGAGAAATATGATTTTATGGAGTTGAGGTGCTCTTTTCTCTATAAAAAGCTTATTGAGTTGCAAAAAAAGGGTTAAAACGACCAACTCTTTGCAAGAGGAGATGTAACGCCTTGATTTTGTGATTTAGTCTTTTAACTTGTTGTTGTGGATTATTTAGTGTTTGTTGATGTTGTTATGTTGGTTGATGAGATTAATAGAAATTATTTAATGAATATTAATAGTAAGTCTAATTGGATTATAGTATTCAAATTATTATTAATTAATTAAATAAAAGAAATTAGAGGTCTTGGGAGCATGTTGGTCTTTTGAGGAGGATAAATTGAGGGTAAAGATGGAAATAAATGTTATGGGTATTGTCGCTCCCGGGATTTTCATCCTAGTACAAACGCGAAAGTGGCGCGGAAAGGTAGAGTCGCCAGCCAGACATTTTTATCCCGAAAGAATGGGAAAGGTAATGTTGCACAAACCTGAGGAAGAAGGAAAAGGACGAGGCCTTGCGAACCAAAGATCGGGGTTCGGGAGTCGGTTACGACCTGGGAAGGTATTAGCACCCCAGATCGTCCGTCGTACCCGACGGGATCCACGCTTGCTTGCTTGTTTCAAAGGGTGAGAAAAATAACTGCTGCTGAATAAAACCGCTACTGGAACTGGAATGGAAATGAGAAAGGAGACTGGAAATAAGAAAATGAAAAGAAAAGGAATAATGGGAAAATGTAGGGAAAATAAAGATTGTGCTCGAACGGGCCCTACCCCGCTGCCTACGTACCTCATCGGGATAATGAGGATCAGAGTCGACGTAGTTCGCCTAACTAAGGCGGGAACTAATTGGTTTGTGTTTTTTAGGATGACGTTGCCATAGCTCTAGCTCAGGTGTTACCGGCTCTGACACGAGGGTGTTTACCGTATCGCTGTTTGAACTGTCGAGACAAGTCATGAAGAGTATGAGATGAGAAAGAAGACGTGACTTCTTGGTTTGTTGTTTTTTAGAAGAAATGTTTTGAATTTGTTTGTGAACGGTCTTGTACTAAGACCTATCCATCGCGGGAAGTATTTACACCTCGCCCCGAAACAGGACGCGTATAAACACTCCGCAACAAAGTCTCGTGTCGTACAAGATTGTTCGGTTTTTATTAAATGTTTTATTGTTTTTCTTTTGAGATGAGAAAGAATGACTCAAATGGGAAAAGGGACAAAAACTAAGGGGGACTAAGACACAACCCTAAGTTGTTTATTCAATATCACGGAGATCCTAAAGGTTAGTGAGGTTTCTAATCCTAAGGAGGAGAGGAAAGCAAAAAGGAATAGGAAAAAGGATGCAACTTACTTCCTAAGGAAGATAAGTTGATCCTAACAAGGGGGAATCCTACCAAACACAAATATGGAAGGAAAAATGAGTAGAATGCATAAAAGAAATGCATAAAAAATAAGGGATAAAGTGAAGTAAACTTACCTCAATCTTCCCCACTACAAAACAAGTGGTTAGTGCACATTTTTATCAAAAAGAATAAGGCAAAACACACATTAATTAAATCCTAATTAAACTTGGACCTAAACTAGACTCTATTTTAATCCTAAAGGAACTAGAAAAAGCTAGGACAAAAATACAGCACCTATTACAGCCCCTATTACACAAACAGCCATGAAAACAATGCATGATGCAACTCAGCTTTTTACAGCCAGCATGCAACATGAAAAAAGTAGGTGTAAAAGGTCAAATGCAGCATGTACACATAACAAACAGCACACATTTTACAGCACCTATATGCAAAAACAGCTATGAAATGCAAAATCCAGAATTGACTATTTTCATTTTTTTTAATGCACAAATTCAATTAAAAATGCACTAAACACATCATGAACACACATTTAAACATGGATCAACATACAAAAATGCAAGAACATGAATATTTTTGATGATTCAAGAATGCATCATGTGGATTATGCAACAAGTAATGCACAAAGTAGTACTTAAACATGCATATGAACATGGCATTTGAACATGGTGATTATTGATTATGAACATGCAACATGATAGCTCAACAAGCATGCTAAACTTAATGCAAAATTCAGAATTAAATTGATGCATATGACATGATAAAGTATGCAACCAAATGCAACCAAATGCACCTACATACATGATTATGTGAAATGCAACATATCTTGATATAATGGAAATGCAAAAGTGATTTAATGCAATGCCAACATGTAAAACAGAATGCAACATGATTATTATGTGTCAAACAATGCACAAACATGGTAACAACATGCAAGAATTTAAGCTATGCACAAAGAAGCACAAAAACGCATAAAACGCAACATAAACGGAATCGTGTCGAAACGACTCGAAATGGGGAGACTAGCTACTGGAAATGGACCCAAAAATTCCCTAAAATCAATACCTAAACATGTATGAACATTAGAGGCACTAGGAAGCAAGATTGAGCAAGAAAATAGGCTAAAAATCCAAAAATGGACAGCGTTAATCGATTAACCATATAGGTTAACCCGTTAACGGGCAAAAAAATCAGCATTTTGGCCAAAAAACGCATGCGTTAACCGGTTAACCATATGCGTTAACCGGTTAACCCTGAACAAAAAGTGAAAAATGCTTTTGAAATAAGTGCTTTTGGCCACAATCTTCCTTCTAAATAATCCTAAACCCCACCTAATCATGCTAACACTAATTTCTACTTATTTTGAGCTTATTTACACATGCTAGCACCTATAGCCATCAACACTTTAACTTCTAAATCAACAAAAATCAACAAATCACAAGCAAACATAATTGAAACGGAATTGATTTTAAACAAAACGAAAAAAAACAATTAAAGAATGCCAAAAGTGGCGGGATGAAGAGAATAACTTAAAGAAGAAGTGATTAAGATCACCAACCTACGAAGCGGAGGATTGCTTCGGTAATTGTTGCAAGTATCGAAGCTTGAATCGAAGAGAAAACCGAAAACCAAGAAACCGCAAAATAAATGCGTTCTTGATGCTTGAACCTTTGGTGCGCTTCCGATAATCCGAAATCTTCAACAAAATCACTAGCTTCTTCTTCTACGATCCACCATTAATGGAGGTTGGAGGCTTAAGCTTCAAGATCTTCAAGTTTCAATGTGAAACTTGAAGAGCTTATTTGAAAAAAGCTTTGGTGAAAGGGAGAGGAAAAGTGAGAGAGAAAAAGTGATTATGGAAGAAGTGAAAAATTTGGAAAAAATGGTGGGAACCCCTTTTCAATGAAGTGATTAATGGTTATATAGAGATTAGGCTAGGAGTTAGGTTTGGAATGGAATGAGGTTTGGGGCCCAAAAAATAGGTTTGGGATCCAAAATTAGGTTTGGAAGTTAGTTAGGGTTAGGGTTGGAAAAGGGAATATTCCTTGGAATATTCCTTGGAATATTCCTTGGAACACTCTAGAAGATGGTGGAAGGTGGTGGAAGGTGGTGGAAGTTTCCAAGGGAAATGGAGTGGAATTGAAGTGAAAAAATGAGATGGAAAGAATGAAAGGAAGTGTGGAAAGAAAGTGGAAGGAAAAGCGGAAAGAAAAGGGGAGGAAAGTGGTGAATTCTTCCTTTTTAATGGGTTAGCTTGAAAGTGGTGTGGATTATTTTTGGTACATCATTTTCTCTTGAACTCCAATGTTTGCCAAGCCTCGATCGACCACACACCTCATGCAAAGGACGATGAATGACTTATTTATTTTTTCAAATGCGATGCGATGATATGCGGAATGATGCAAGAATGAAGCGTGAATCGCTCGAGGTTGATGATAAATAAGAGGGCAAATTTTGGGGTGTTACAGTTGCCCCTATTCAATCACTGTAGACTTGAATGGATGATAGGAGTTGCTTTCATACATTTGAAGTATGCAGGGATTGAATACTAGAAACAACCAGAAAATTTGCACTCGGTGGAAGAGAACAGGGAAATAAACCCAACCATCTAAACTCTGCTTGTGGAGAACTCGGACATGAAGAGTAGCGAATTGGTGAATGTTTTTGGAATATCACTGGGAGATTGTTGATTTGTCACGCTACGGGTGGACTTTGGAAATTGCCACGCTGCGGGTGGACTTGTGACATGATGCCACCCTGAGGGTGGACTTTCGCCAATCTGCGGTTGGACTTCAAAATACATCGCCACACTGCGGGTGGACTTTAAAGAGTTGCCACACTGCGGGTAGACTTTAAAGAGTTGCCACACTGCGGGTGGACTTTTGATATGATGCCACCCTGAGGATGGACTTTGGCCAGTCTGCGGCTGGACTTTTGCTCACTACGGGAGACCTTCGAGATTTGCCACCCGAAGATGGACTTTGGCCAGTCTGCGGCTGGACTTTTGCTCACTACGGGAGACCTTTGAGATTTGCCACCCGAAGATGGACTTTGGCCAGTCTACGGCTGGACTTTGGAATCTTTGCCACACTGCGGGTGGACTTTTGCTCACTACGGGAGACCTTTGAGATTTGCCACCCGAAGATGGACTTTGGCCAGTCTACGGCTGGACTTTGGAATCTTTGCCACACTGCGGGTGGACTTTTGCTCACTACGGGAGACCTTTGCTCACTACGGGAGACTTTTGCTCACTACGGGAGACTTTTGCTCACTACGGGAGACTTTTGCTCACTACGGGAGACTTTTGCCCACTGCGGGGGACTTTTGCTCACTACGGGAGACTTTTGCCCACTGCGGGGGACTTTAGAGATTTGCCACCCGAAGATGGACTTTGGCCAGTCTGCGGCTGGACTTTTGCTCACTACGGGAGACTTTTGCTCACTACGGGAGACTTTTGCTCACTACGGGAGACTTTTGCTCACTACGGGAGACTTTTGCTCACTACGGGAGACTTTTGCTCACTACGGGAGACTTTTGCTCACTACGGGAGACTTTTGCCCACTGCGGGGGACTTTAGAGATTTGCCACCCGAAGATGGACTTTGGCCAGTCTGCGGCTGGACTTTTGCTCACTACGGGAGACTTTTGCTCACTACGGGAGACTTTTGCTCACTACGGGAGACTTTTGCCCACTACGGGGGACTTTTGCCCACTGCGGGGGACTTTTGCCCACTGCGGGGGACTTTAGAGATTTGCCACCCGAAGATGGACTTTGGCCAGTCTGCGGCTGGACTTTTGCTCACTACGGGAGACTTTTGCTCACTACGGGAGACTTTTGCTCACTACGGGAGACTTTTGCTCACTACGGGAGACTTTTGCCCACTACGGGGGACTTTTGCTCACTACGGGAGACTTTTGCTCACTACGGGAGACTTTTGCTCACTACGGGAGACTTTTGCTCACTACGGGAGACTTTTGAAATTTGCCACCCGAAGATGGACTTTGGCCAGTCTACGGCTGGACTTTGAAATTTGCCACCCGAAGATGGACTTTGGCCAGTCTGCGGCTGGACTTTGCATATGGAATTGCCTGGTATATTGCCTCATGACACTGGGGATATTATGTCTTGAGTATTGTTGATGAACTGGTGACTGTAAAAGAAATTCCTGACGCGGAAGTGATAAGTCTCTGTTGACTCTGTGGGGAACCACAATGATCGCGAATTCAATATCAAGTAGCCCTGTGGGGATGACATCTCTGTCGGAGTGGAGCGTGAATAATTCATCTGTCCCGAATTATCACCTTTGCCAAAAATAAATTGGACTTTTAGATTTGAGGGCCGTGCCCCAGGATACCTTGATTATTGAGGAATATCCACTCTTATGGATCTGCTGGGGAGGAGAATGATTTGTCTGAAATCTTCTAGGGGAATAGGAATTGCCTTAGATCTGTTGAGGAATCAGGATCAAGGAAACCTTCTGAAGGAAAAACTTCTGACTTTAGTGAGGATAGATTTTACTTGCCTGTTGGTGATGACAACACCGAGACACGTCCTGCTGAGGAGGAAAGATTTCAAATTGTCTCGTGCTGGGGATCAGTTGCTTCTGTATGGATTTTACCTTAAGAGGATTTTACAAAAGACTTGGCGTCTTTAAACTCTTAGGTATCATAACGACTACATGATTCAGTGTAACAACCTTGCTGAGGAAGTAACCATTGTCAATGCAGATGAGTTTGTATCTGTCAGAAGTGTTGAACGAGATAGTTGACTTGACAAGTAACCACGGTATTCTAGACTCCGGGTAAATGCTTCTGATCGTCTGTCTTCGGGAAAGAATGAATTCTCGTACTATTGGGGTGGCCTGCCCCAGGATGAGTACTTGAATAGTTTTGCTCTTGACTGACTAATCTTCGCTCTTGGAGAGATTTGAATCTCGAGGTGCTTGCCCCAGATTAGCTGAAATTTGAAGGGATTGCTCAACATAACTGCCCCAGATTAGCTGGCTCTTACCATGACTAACTGGGGAAATCTCTACTCAATGAAGCTTTATTCGGATAAGTGCACCTTGACGTGACAGTCTTTCAGAAGTTTTAGACTCCTCAACCTGGCAAGCTTGAGCCTCCGGATTGAATTTCCGTATGTGAACCATTTATGATGCTCAACAAATGTATGCAAGTGAGAAAATGTTTATTCTTAGAATGAAAATCCTAATTCAACAAACATGTTAATCTTGAAATTTTGAAAACGGATCGTTAACCTTTGTGAGCAAATCACTGGTTAAAATACGACCTTTATTTGAATGAAAGTATGTACATGCAATACCAACAAACGTCTTTTAGCACAACTCATAGGAGTCAGGAACGCGGTCTCTTGTTAGTACGCTCTCAATTTAACCCTGTTTCAGTTAGGACTTTTAAGGGTTGTATCGTGGCCTGGTTCATGGTTGTAGAAACAAAGGATATAGGCTCAAAGTTTATTTGTGCCCACCCGCTCTTCGTGATGTTCTCCATTCCTATGTTCAGCTAGTTTTCACAAGCATTCACCTTTCATAAGGGTTTCGTGTTGATTGAGGAACCATTGCTGCTATCCGTTCAAGCACCAATCAGGTTATTATTGAGAGTCAGTCACTCCTCTATCTTTTGTGTTTATGCCACACGACTTTGTTCTTATTTGAGGATCTTTCTTGGTGATCCTTTCGGTCTTTCGTTTTTGCGTTATTTTGCTTATCCCTAACTTTTGCCTGGACTGATTCTTGTGAATCTTCGATTGTGAAGTCCAGCGGGATGCCCTAACTTTTTCCTAAGTCGCTTGTTTTCAAGTTTCGACTTAGCGGGCCTTTTTTCCTTCTTTTTTTTCTTTTTTTTTTTTGCATTGTGAACAAGTCGCGTGACATTGCTTGTCTTGATTGCTTCACGAGGGTTGTGACTGCCTCATTTTGGGGTCGGCGAAGGATAACCATTGTGGTTGTCAATCTTTGGACCTTTTGACTTGGATAACCATTGTGGTTTCGGGTCTTTGGACCTCTTGATTAGCATATTAGGATGCAACGGATCTTCAAATACACTTCTTTAGGAAAGTCTGAATGCTTGGTCTGACTAGCTGACGTCTACCCTGCCCCTGGGTTACATGTGAGGGTTCTTTTTTTTTTTTTTTTTTTTTTTTTTTTTTTGTGAAAAGAAACTCCTACTTCAAGGCTCAAGGGGTTAGCGAGGGTCTATCTCCCTTATATCTCCAATGTCTAGGATTTGAAACAATGCCTGTACATCGTCAACAGGGTCTTACTTGAGAGCACACAATTCAGAGATATTGCATTTTTGTTTCGTCATCCTCCCTCATAGAATTTAAGCACGACAATTGGTATTGCGATATACATATGCAAAATTATAAGGGAATGCAAATGAATTTACTTCAAGAAAAACATGTGAGTTTTATTATTACTAACATTCAAAGCAAACACAATTCATACATGTAGACAAATGTTTAGCATATAAAAGAAACTACAAATGGAAATGCAGTAAAGAAACTGAATATTGCCGTAGTTGAGGAGACTTGGCTCCGTCTGGGCCTGTCAGTCTTGGATACTTTCAACGATCAATAGCTCTTTTCACAGACTTGTGATCTTCAATTTGCAGTTACATGCCCAACCATGGCAGTAATACTTCCTCTTCTAGCTATTCTGACTCTGACACGAGACATCTGAAGGAAAGAGTGAAGCTGGGGAGTAAAGTTGCCCCAAAAGTTTGCTCGGAAAGACCTGACGATCTTCTGCCTACGTATCTCCATTGACTGATGACCAATGAAGAATCAGAGCGACGTAGTTCCCCTCAATAGGGATGAAAAACGAACAATGAAGAAAGGCAATCACATAAATGCCATCACTGAGAGTATTTGAATACTGCTGGCTTTATTTGCTTCATGAATACCCTGGTGTCCTGGGTGGTCAGCTTGAAGACTTCAGCTTAACGTGAACCATCTGGTAGAACGACCGTGACACCAGTTCCATTATGACTAGGCATCGGATTATGAAGTACATTGGGGAGAGGAGCGAAATTGATCGCCTTGGAGTCAACTAGGTCCTGTACCTTGTTCTGAAAGGCCCAACATTTCTCAATACTGTGCCCCTGGGCACCTGAATGGAATTCGCACCTGGCGTTAACATCAAAATTCGGAGGTAGATTGTCAGGAGCGGGAGGTCTCATGGTACGAAGCTCGACCAAGTTCAACTTTAGCAGCTCTGGAAGCAATACAGCATATGGGCATGGGACGGGGTCGAGTCTGCGGTTTCTCGCTCTTGTTCTTTCTTGGAATGGCCTCTGTACCTGTTGTTGCTGACCCTGTGGTCGTTGTTGTTGAAACTGTGGTTGTTGTTGTTGAACCTGTGGAGTAATAGTCACTGCAGCCGTTTGGTAGTAACCTTGAGAATAACTTCTGTCTCGGCCCCTATACACAGCATTCGTCTCGCCTTCTCTTCTTCTTTGGCCATTGCCAAAAGGTTTTCTCACACCAGAAGAACTAGCATTGCTTGCATCCTGGATCTTTCCCATTTTCAGAAAATTCTCTATCCTTTCTCCAGCAATGACGATATCAGAAAAACCAATGGACGGGCAGGCGGCCAGACGATCCAAGTAAACACCTTGCAAGGTGCCCATAAACATGTCTGCCATCTCCCGATCCAGCAAGGGAGGTTGAACCTGTGCGGCCAGCTCACGCCACCTCTGGGCATACTGCTTAAAACTCTCTTTGGGTCCTTGAGACAAGTTCTGCAACTGAGTGCGATTCGGAGCCATATCAATATTGTATTGATACTGCTTGAGGAATGCCTCTGCTAAATCTTTCCAACTTCGAATAGAGACCCGACTCAGCTTCATGTACCAGCTCAACGAAGCTCCAGATAAACTGTCTTGGAAGAAATGCATCCAAAGTTTCTCGTCATCAGTATGAGCCGAGATTTTTCCGAAGTACGCATGAATGTGAGTCCTAGGACACGTGCTGCCGTTGTACTTGTCAAACGATGGTGCCTTGAACTTTGGAGGGATTCTGACTCCTGGCACTAACCCGAGACTGGTTACATCGATACCCAAGGAATTCTGACATTCCATGGCCTTGATCTTCTCTGACAGCTCTTCATACCTGCGATTGTTGATCTCATTCATGTTACCCATATCTGCATCCAGTAGAGTGAACTGGTCCTCTTGATTGTCTTCTAAACCTGCATTACGTGTTGCGGTCCTATTTGGATGAGGCTCTCCGTTACGGGCAGCGTTAGCATCCACGTTCTCAGCTGGTGTTCCCGTATTAACATTCCCATGAGGTTGCTCAACCATCAACCGGAGACGCTCCTGGTTCTGGGCCATGCCAGTCATCATTTCCATGAACTGATCCATCCTCTGTCGGAACTCATTGAGATCGGTCTGCACTCGATCAGCCATCCTTACTCGGTTTCTTTTGGTCGGATATCGGTGAATGCGTTGACCAGCTATATTGCCTACGATCAAATAAGTTAGAAACCCTGGGTAACCTGCAAAAATACAAGAATATGGTATGCAGGAAATGAATGCTATGGCATGTTGATTCATTTTTAGGGCATCCCATCCCCTGATTCCAGTTTTGTGAGTTTGATGAAGACAGGAGCTCTTTTGTTGTAAATAACACTTCTTGGGTTCCATGCTCATAGATCAATACCCACAACCGGAATCACGGATGTAATATGCAGCCCTGTAAATGAATAAACATGCGTTAGGAATGCAAGTATGCGGATGATGTGATGCAATGCAATGGTGTGTGATCAATGATCTGACGACCACTGGTCTGACATTGGTGTTGAGAAGAAAGTCATGTGCTGGTGAAGAGTCATAATAACAGTACCACCGAAATTCCGGATTTCGAAACCAAAGGACCATGTAGAACCTGATCACAGTACCGAATAATGCTGGCAAAGTGGGTATGTTGGAAGTTTCAGGGTTCCTGCAAACCTGTAAAACCCTCCCATCTCACGAGTATGCTACTCCGAGTTAGCATCATAGACTCTCAAAGCCGGATAGCAATAATACGTTCACCATTTCCGAGAAATGGCTCGTGACCAGATCAGGGAATCGGTTTGGCATTATGTACTACTCAGGGAGGTCTCAGTTGAGTCCGGAAAAACAAGCATCCCTCATAAGTCTCCAGCTTCAAGCACTGAATCGAGAAACAATAGTACATTCATCCCGAAGGGTACAATACTATCGTCATACGAACAGTTTGCTTTAACTGAATTCCTATGAGAGAACCAGGCCATCCTATGCGAGTTCCCAATGGGCCCTCGGATGCGAGTGGGTTTGCCAACAAATGTGGTCTGCCACTGTCATCACTGGAGAGGGGTGTTTCCATTAAGGTTCTCAATGATCGGTCACCAGATGCACATAACTATCAAGGTCGTACCCTGAAGTGAGGTAATCCCCACACAGAATAGTTCCAAGACGGTCGCAATCTGGGTGTGGAACACATCGCCACCCATCATGGTGAGATACCATAAGAGTACAATGTCTGTCCACGCTAATCCTATGGTGCACTCAAGCCGGGTATTTGGCTTATCTCACAGTAACTCCCACCCACAGAAAAAATGAAAACCAGCACAGCCAGACAGTCCAGTATAATATGATGCATGGAAAATAAAATACTGGAAGCGGTAAATAAATGCGATAAAGTAAAGCTGTAAATAAAACTGTAAAGCTAAACTAAAGCACTCAGCATCAAACAGATAAACACCCAAAGAAACAAAACCAAACAGGCGCTAGGATTGACTCTACAAGGGAAACCGGAAGAATCGGTTTGGGTCCCCAGCAGAGTCGCCAGCTGTCGCTCCCGGGATTTTCATCCTAGTACAAACGCGAAAGTGGCGCGGAAAGGTAGAGTCGCCAGCCAGACATTTTTATCCCGAAAGAATGGGAAAGGTAATGTTGCACAAACCTGAGGAAGAAGGAAAAGGACGAGGCCTTGCGAACCAAAGATCGGGGTTCGGGAGTCGGTTACGACCTGGGAAGGTATTAGCACCCCAGATCGTCCGTCGTACCCGACGGGATCCACGCTTGCTTGCTTGTTTCAAAGGGTGAGAAAAATAACTGCTGCTGAATAAAACCGCTACTGGAACTGGAATGGAAATGAGAAAGGAGACTGGAAATAAGAAAATGAAAAGAAAAGGAATAATGGGAAAATGTAGGGAAAATAAAGATTGTGCTCGAACGGGCCCTACCCCGCTGCCTACGTACCTCATCGGGATAATGAGGATCAGAGTCGACGTAGTTCGCCTAACTAAGGCGGGAACTAATTGGTTTGTGTTTTTTAGGATGACGTTGCCATAGCTCTAGCTCAGGTGTTACCGGCTCTGACACGAGGGTGTTTACCGTATCGCTGTTTGAACTGTCGAGACAAGTCATGAAGAGTATGAGATGAGAAAGAAGACGTGACTTCTTGGTTTGTTGTTTTTTAGAAGAAATGTTTTGAATTTGTTTGTGAACGGTCTTGTACTAAGACCTATCCATCGCGGGAAGTATTTACACCTCGCCCCGAAACAGGACGCGTATAAACACTCCGCAACAAAGTCTCGTGTCGTACAAGATTGTTCGGTTTTTATTAAATGTTTTATTGTTTTTCTTTTGAGATGAGAAAGAATGACTCAAATGGGAAAAGGGACAAAAACTAAGGGGGACTAAGACACAACCCTAAGTTGTTTATTCAATATCACGGAGATCCTAAAGGTTAGTGAGGTTTCTAATCCTAAGGAGGAGAGGAAAGCAAAAAGGAATAGGAAAAAGGATGCAACTTACTTCCTAAGGAAGATAAGTTGATCCTAACAAGGGGGAATCCTACCAAACACAAATATGGAAGGAAAAATGAGTAGAATGCATAAAAGAAATGCATAAAAAATAAGGGATAAAGTGAAGTAAACTTACCTCAATCTTCCCCACTACAAAACAAGTGGTTAGTGCACATTTTTATCAAAAAGAATAAGGCAAAACACACATTAATTAAATCCTAATTAAACTTGGACCTAAACTAGACTCTATTTTAATCCTAAAGGAACTAGAAAAAGCTAGGACAAAAATACAGCACCTATTACAGCCCCTATTACACAAACAGCCATGAAAACAATGCATGATGCAACTCAGCTTTTTACAGCCAGCATGCAACATGAAAAAAGTAGGTGTAAAAGGTCAAATGCAGCATGTACACATAACAAACAGCACACATTTTACAGCACCTATATGCAAAAACAGCTATGAAATGCAAAATCCAGAATTGACTATTTTCATTTTTTTTAATGCACAAATTCAATTAAAAATGCACTAAACACATCATGAACACACATTTAAACATGGATCAACATACAAAAATGCAAGAACATGAATATTTTTGATGATTCAAGAATGCATCATGTGGATTATGCAACAAGTAATGCACAAAGTAGTACTTAAACATGCATATGAACATGGCATTTGAACATGGTGATTATTGATTATGAACATGCAACATGATAGCTCAACAAGCATGCTAAACTTAATGCAAAATTCAGAATTAAATTGATGCATATGACATGATAAAGTATGCAACCAAATGCAACCAAATGCACCTACATACATGATTATGTGAAATGCAACATATCTTGATATAATGGAAATGCAAAAGTGATTTAATGCAATGCCAACATGTAAAACAGAATGCAACATGATTATTATGTGTCAAACAATGCACAAACATGGTAACAACATGCAAGAATTTAAGCTATGCACAAAGAAGCACAAAAACGCATAAAACGCAACATAAACGGAATCGTGTCGAAACGACTCGAAATGGGGAGACTAGCTACTGGAAATGGACCCAAAAATTCCCTAAAATCAATACCTAAACATGTATGAACATTAGAGGCACTAGGAAGCAAGATTGAGCAAGAAAATAGGCTAAAAATCCAAAAATGGACAGCGTTAATCGATTAACCATATAGGTTAACCCGTTAACGGGCAAAAAAATCAGCATTTTGGCCAAAAAACGCATGCGTTAACCGGTTAACCATATGCGTTAACCGGTTAACCCTGAACAAAAAGTGAAAAATGCTTTTGAAATAAGTGCTTTTGGCCACAATCTTCCTTCTAAATAATCCTAAACCCCACCTAATCATGCTAACACTAATTTCTACTTATTTTGAGCTTATTTACACATGCTAGCACCTATAGCCATCAACACTTTAACTTCTAAATCAACAAAAATCAACAAATCACAAGCAAACATAATTGAAACGGAATTGATTTTAAACAAAACGAAAAAAAACAATTAAAGAATGCCAAAAGTGGCGGGATGAAGAGAATAACTTAAAGAAGAAGTGATTAAGATCACCAACCTACGAAGCGGAGGATTGCTTCGGTAATTGTTGCAAGTATCGAAGCTTGAATCGAAGAGAAAACCGAAAACCAAGAAACCGCAAAATAAATGCGTTCTTGATGCTTGAACCTTTGGTGCGCTTCCGATAATCCGAAATCTTCAACAAAATCACTAGCTTCTTCTTCTACGATCCACCATTAATGGAGGTTGGAGGCTTAAGCTTCAAGATCTTCAAGTTTCAATGTGAAACTTGAAGAGCTTATTTGAAAAAAGCTTTGGTGAAAGGGAGAGGAAAAGTGAGAGAGAAAAAGTGATTATGGAAGAAGTGAAAAATTTGGAAAAAATGGTGGGAACCCCTTTTCAATGAAGTGATTAATGGTTATATAGAGATTAGGCTAGGAGTTAGGTTTGGAATGGAATGAGGTTTGGGGCCCAAAAAATAGGTTTGGGATCCAAAATTAGGTTTGGAAGTTAGTTAGGGTTAGGGTTGGAAAAGGGAATATTCCTTGGAATATTCCTTGGAATATTCCTTGGAACACTCTAGAAGATGGTGGAAGGTGGTGGAAGGTGGTGGAAGTTTCCAAGGGAAATGGAGTGGAATTGAAGTGAAAAAATGAGATGGAAAGAATGAAAGGAAGTGTGGAAAGAAAGTGGAAGGAAAAGCGGAAAGAAAAGGGGAGGAAAGTGGTGAATTCTTCCTTTTTAATGGGTTAGCTTGAAAGTGGTGTGGATTATTTTTGGTACATCATTTTCTCTTGAACTCCAATGTTTGCCAAGCCTCGATCGACCACACACCTCATGCAAAGGACGATGAATGACTTATTTATTTTTTCAAATGCGATGCGATGATATGCGGAATGATGCAAGAATGAAGCGTGAATCGCTCGAGGTTGATGATAAATAAGAGGGCAAATTTTGGGGTGTTACAGGTATGTGTTATACTGATAGTGAGAAGGGAGAACACAATCATTCATAACATTTTGGAGAAAAAGGAGAAAATGTCTGAAGAATAAGGAGGAGGGGCTAGGGCTAGAGAATCTTCAGTGATTTCGAGGGAAGACGATTAGGAAGCGATAATCTAAGGTATGGGTGTAGGAGTCTTGCTTTATCTTTTGTATTTTGTTCATGTAATGACTTGTAACCCTTCGGGGAATATTTTGAACAACAATAAATAAAAACTAAACTAAAGACCCAGGTTCTTCTGCAGCCACCTCTGATTTGTTCTTCTTCACACCTGCTTTCAGCTTGAGTTCTTCAATCTCCTTCAGTGCCTCCTCCAAGGCTATCTGGCTTTGTGCCAACTGCTGAGTCTTTTCCCTTCGTATGTTGTGGACTTGTTCCACCTCTTCTTTCTTGAAGGCCATTTGTACCTCGAAAAACTCTTCTTTTTCTTTATACTTCTGTTGCTCCTGTTCCCTTTGGCCTTGCAACCAAACAATGGACTGGCGAGCTTCTTTGAGAGTCTTCAAAGTCTTTTTGCGCTCCGCTTCTCTTTTTTCCTCCATCAGACCCAATCTCTGAAAATGAGCTTCCCTTCCAGCAAACTCTTTCTCTTTAGCTTCCAAGGAGGATTGCATCTTCTGCAGCTTTCCCTCTGCTTCATTTTTGGCCCAGTTGGCAAGATGGTATAAGTTAACCATTTCAGCATTCTCCACTCGGACTTCATGCATCTGAGCTTCCAATTTCTTATACTCTTCAAGGGAGACAGTACTTTGGCATGGCACTTCTTTAGGATATAATGGAGCTTCTACTGAGAATGGAATGAGAACTTCCTCTACACGTTTCTGCAACCATGTAGCAAAAGGAGGATATGTCTTGGGATCTACTCTGCCAAAGTCCTTCTTACCTTTCCTCACCCTGTGAGCCCAAGCCTGAGATGCTTGTAGGACTAACTCTTTGTTTCCCTCCACAGGAAAATACAAAGACTCAGCAAACTCTTCCATATTTGGTGGATCTCTCAGAGGATAACCAAATTGCTTCCTGGCTAATGTTGGATGATAACTGATCACACCCTTCCTTCCTAGCAGAGGCACTCCAACAAATCTTCCACAACTGACCAGCAGCTCCTTCCCAATCAGAGTCGTCAGCTGTCGCTCCCCGGATTTCCATCCTGGTACAAACGCGAAAGTGGCGCGGAAAAGAATAGAGTCGCCAGCCAGGCATTTTTATCCCGAAGGAACGGGAATGGTAATGATGTACAAACCAGAAGAAAGAAGAGGAAGGACAAAGGTCCTGCGAACCAAAGAGACTGGGTTCGGGAGTCGGTTACGACCTGGGAAGGTATTAGCACCCCAGATCGCCAGCCGTACCCGACGGGATCCACGCTTGCAAAGAAGTTGTTTCAAAGGGTGAAGAACTGAAAGCTGCTGCAAAGAAAATGAACTGAACTGGATAAAAGAAACGAAAAGGGAACTGAAAAAGAAATGAAGAGGAAAAAATGTAGGGAAAATAAAGATCGTGCTCGAACGGGCCCTACCCCACTGCCTACGTACCTCATCTGGACAATGAGGATCAGAGTCGTCGTAGTTCCCCTAACTAGGGGTGGAAAAGATTGCTTGTGTCTTAAGGCTTGAACTACCTATGTCAATGCTTAGGTGTTGCAGGCTCGGACGACGAGTGCGTAACCGTCTTGCAAAATGACAAGTAGGAGCAAGTTCGCGTACGGAGCGAAGGAGATGAGAAAAGAATTCCCGAAGGAGAGAAGATTATTGCTTGTTTGTGTTTTTTAGAAGCTTTTAGGAGGGTGTCACAAGGAAGTGAACTCAAGCTCTTTTCCATGGAATGTGCACTTGTCACTACATTCCAAGATGGAATAATAGAACAAGCACACTCAAGTAAGGAGAAGATACCCAAAACTTGAATCCAGAGATTAGGGCTTAGGCTCACTAACTCATTAACTTATTAAGTGTTTTTGTATTTACAATGAAGAAGTGTGTTTTATGATTTTCTTGGTGAAGATGATATCCTGATCAGACTTGTACATCACAAGACAAGCTTGTATTATCCCAAGATGGGAAGACTACAAGTGTCTAATGGGATAAGGCTATTGCTCAAGATATCACTTCAATATTTATTAAGTGTCTTATTTAGGGTTTTAAGATGAGAAGAGAAGAGAAACCAAAGGATCAAAAATGTAAAAGTCTAATGGGGGACTACTGAATCCTAAATGTTATCATGCAATGGTAATCCTAGGTTAGTGAGGTTTACTATCCTAAAGAAGGAAGAAAGAAGAATAGAAGAAGAAGAAAGAAGAATAGAAGAGGGAGGAAGTAAGGCCTAAGCCCAACAAATACAAGGTTAGAAAAAAGATATGGAGAAGATAAGAGATAAGATTTGGAGATGTGGGAATCACATCCACACCTCTCACTTACCAAAGCCCCTGAAATGGTTACTGACACAAGTATAAAGGCAATACAAAATGAACATAATGCCATACCAAAGCTACACAAACAGAAGTGAAGTCATAAGCACAAATGCCAAGTGCAAACTACAAGCACAAGAATGAGAAAAGAATCACACAACTCAACATGAAGCAAAATGAATCACTATGGCAAAACAAAGTGAACATAAGAAGATACAAAGCAAAATAATCAAATCACAACCTCAAGGTGCAAGACCAGAACCCTAATCATGTTAGAAAAGTTCCTAAGGAACATGTGAGATGAAGAGAAAAAGGGCACATAGCCAAGCATTTACATCATGAGAAGAAAGAAGCAAAGGAAGTGAAGTGATCATGCATAAGTGTGGAAGAACTTCAAAAGCAAACAAATTACAAAATTCCCAAGGCACAAACCACAACCCAAGATCAGAGAGGTATCAACATCCTAATAAGGCTCTAAACAAGTTGAAGAAGTTGGCACAAGTGCCCTTCTAAGCTAAGGAGAGAACAAATTATCCAAAAGAAACAAAAAGGGACAAGTGAAGAACAAAAATTCAAATCAATTCAAGTAAGCATCCAAAAATTCCACAAACTTGCACAAATGATCTTCAATCATACCATAACAACATGCCAAAAGGAGAGGATCATATTCAGAAGCTTGATCATTCAAATGAGGGTTCAAACATGGATTAAGGTTAGAAGGCTTCATGCACAAGTTAGAGACCAAAATCAATTAAACAAAATTCTAAAAATCAGAACAAAAATCACCAATAAACTACATCTCATCATGAATCCAGAGCAAAAAGAATCACTTAAAATTTCAAAATAATGATCAAGATGGAAAATGAACAAGTCAGCATACTTCAAAATGAAACAAAAACAATTAATTAAAAGGAACAATTAATTTCCACGTGCCAAATAAAAATAAATGGAAAATAAAAATATCAGAAATTAAAGAAAACTCAAAGGAACCTTCATGAATTTTTTTAATAATTTTTAATGACCTAAAACTATTTTTATTTATTAAAAAGCAAACTGAAAATAAAATGGAAATAAAAAGAAATAAAAATAAAAGAAAGAGCCAAGGGGTGCGTATATCAACAATTCCAGTTCATTTCTCATTGGGCTCAAAAACAGGGGGGTGGGAATAGCCATTGAGGCCCATTGGATCCTGCACAGTTCATAATAGTTATGATGGATATTCAAAAATGCTGGAAAAAATGAGAACCAAAAGATCAATCTCACGCATCCAAATCAGTCAACAAAACTAAACAAGTCAAACCATCTGTGGATCTCATCACACGCACACATCAATTATGGTGGACTGGAAAACATGCAGCATTATAGGGCAATTAGAAAGTCACGTGAGAGAGAGGCCCTCTCATTAATGTGCTGGCAACACAATACCCGTCCAGATCACAAATCCAATGGTCCTGGAGTCATCTTCTTCATTAGAACTCAGGTGAACATTTTCCAGAATCCGGTGACCGGAGCTAGGGCTCCGGCACCGGAAAATACAAACTATGAACAAACTATTACTAAAATGAATCAAAAGCTCCAGATCAACTAAATATACCACATTGAATCCAAATATAGCAACCAAATTCACAATGGATTAAAGAATAAGCTGGATCGAAGGAAAACAAAAATCTGACCATAAAACTTCAAATCATCAATACAAACTCAATAATCATCCATTTTCAAATCCAATCATCACAGAATCATCATCATATCACACAGATCACAATGTATACAACTAAAACCATTTCTAGATCCATGAATTCAGTAGGTTACCTGAACTTGCAGAGCACGAATTAGGTCAAGATAAGCCTCCAAATGCTGCAGATCTACCTCTTCTAACCTCTCCTTGCAAAATAAATGCAAGAGAGAGCTTGAATTGCTCTGGATCTTGAAGTTTGAGAGCAGCTGCACTTGAATGACACCTCTTGAAATCTTGAGCTTCAGCTTAAATCAATGGTGGATTAATGATCCTTAAGGTCCAAGGATTCAGAATATGCAATTTGTTTGATGAATGAGTGAGAGAGTGATGAGATTCGAAGAGAAATGCTTGAGGTGCAAAAACTCTAGAGTGATGAAAATGTGATAAATCTCAGCACAAAGAAAATCCTAGCTGCTTATATATCATGCCAAATGATCACTGATGAAAAATAAGAGGGAATGCATGTGAGAGGAGAGTGTGAGGATGAAATTGCAAAATTGGCAAGTTTGGTGTGAAGTCATGAAACACTCGTGCATCCTTCTCATCCTTTGCATGTGTTCAATCACAATCCAGCCCTTGGTTCAAAACAAGAAGTATCTTGGCCCTTAGATGTGAGGGTCATGCATTTTTCATGATCATGCAAATTTGCACCTTATGGAATATTTCTCTTCTCATGCACGAATTTGTTGATATTTTTGGAGCAAACCAATTCTTATGCAATGCCTTGTGACAATGTGATCATATTTGGTCCATAACAACACTTGAAAATAACTTTCATGAGGTTTTGCATTTGGAGTAAACTTGGATTTCATGTCATGCCCTAGAATTTAGGCAATTTTCGAAGAGCATATCTCTCAAACCATGAGGGCTATGAAAATGCCCTTGTACTTTTTAAAAACGGGAGGCTTTAATCTTCAATTTTCATGTTTGGTGGCAATCTATTTGAAGCTTTTTTCACCAAGTTAAGTGCACTTGAAAATTAGGGCAAAAAGTTACTAAAAATGGCATATTTCATGACCTATCTTATGCCAAAAATGCAAAACACCTCAAAACCTCTTGATTCTTGATCCTTGACTTTGCCAAACCTCTTATAAGGTTATAAGAACATCCTTTGACTTGAAAAATAAGGTTGGACATTTTGAAATCTCACAGTTGACTTCTAGAATGCACAGTTGATCAATTTCTTCATTTACAAGCAACTGAAGAAATATCTGACTTCCACAAGGAATTTTCTCACCAAATTTCATCCCTAGGATATTCTTAACATATGAGAGACTTTGCCCAAATGAAATGGCCAAAGTCACCAAGTTTCCATGCTTGAAACTCAAACCCTAATTTGGGATCATTGTGTAGGAGCTTTGCCCTAGCTTGAATTCCCTAATGATCCTCCAACCTCCTGGGCTTTTGTGAATAATATTGAACTTGTGAATGCAATGTAGACTCCTCATAGGACTTGAACAAATCCATTGGGCCTCTTGTTATAGCTTGTGATGCTTCAAAACCCTCCACAGATGATCATATGCCTAATGCTAGGTTATGAGAATGTTATGCCTCATCTTTCCATGCTAAGATGCCAAGAATATGATATGCTTATGATGAATATGATGTGATATGATGCTTAAAAAGAAGAGGGCAAATTTGGGGTGTTACAATGGGGAATATCATTTTTCAATGTTTTCGATGTATGGTTGAAATATGTGGATATTTGGGGTGTTGGGTAGAAACCTAGGATTTTGATGAGTTTTGGTGAATTGATGATTAATGTTTGTTAATAATGTTGTATGTGTATTAGATACATGATTTGATGATGAATTTTATGATTAAACGTGTAAATTGGATGAGTTTTGGTGTAGTTTCCGTGACAGGTGCGATGTTGTTATCGTAGGGTTTTTTTGCTAGAATCGCAGAACCCGCTTAGCGAGACTTGGAAGTAGGAAAATATTGTTTTAATTGTAGAAAATTAGGGAATAATACGTAGACATGATGTAATGATGCTATGATGTATTATACTTGTTGAATTGTGTTTTCTTGATGTTTTAGAAGATAATTGATGATGTTTGATGAGGAATACTATGTGAAAAATGTTCATTGTGTATAATGATGTATAAATGACATGTTGAGAAGTATGTTGGATGTTTACAAAGAATTATTCATGAATGCTAATGCAATTGTTGGTTTAACATGTTGATATGTTGATGTTATTGCATCTTGCATCCATGGCATACCTATGTTGATTTGAGGATTCAAATCCCATTGTGTAGATTAGGGGTGATGTTGTTTATGTTGTGCTCTGTTGTGGAGGGTAGATAGCCTAGTGTCCATCACATGTTGAAATTGGTACCACATGCATCTTCGAAATTTTCATTTCATTCTTGGCAGCATAGCATGAAGCATTTGTTGACTTGATGTTTTGATAAGTTGTTTAAGAGGTTGGGTGAGATTATGATTTGTTGTTATGTGATGAATGACTACTTGCTTATCTTTACTTGCATTGTTTATATTGATTTGCGATTACTCACCTTGCCTGTTGTAATGTGGCCTCTACGTGGGTAACGCGTAGATACTCAAGAAGGATAACTTTGGTGCGTGGAGTCGAGTTGAAGTTCTTCACATTTATTTGTTTCTGTTTAGATGTAAAGAATGATGTCCTACTCTATGTCATGTAACATTAGGCTGGGAATGATTGTGAACTTTAGTGTTCTTTGTTTTGTTTTATGAGTAAAAATTGAGTTGAACTAGAATTATATTGAGGCTACTAATATTTGAAGCATGTTGAACTAATTGAAGTTTTAATGAATCTGATTTGAAGTTTTGAGTTTTTTGTTGCGTAGTTAATGAGTAAATGAATATACATGATGTAACCCGTGTTACGGGACAAGACACAATTGTATTTAATGTTGTTTGTAGTAAATGTGACACCTTTTTTGTTTTACTCTGATTTATTTGATTAATTTTTCTGTATTGTTGTGGGGTAATAAGGGTGTTACATTAGTGGTATCAGAGCAGGTCGGTGTGTCCGGTCAAGTCGTGTCGTTGCCAGTCCTTTGTCAGTGGTTGCTTGTGAGTGTTATGTTGATGATTTTCTCTTTTGATGTTGTTGGTGATATGCAAAATGGCTTTAAATTGTGCTCTTACGGATGCGGTGGCTGCACTTGCTGAAGCTACGGCTCAGAATAATGTTCCTGATGAGTTTCGTGCTTTGGACAAGTTTATTGGAAATAATTCGCCGAAGTTTGAAGGTACTCATGACCCAGATAATGCACAGAAGTGGCTTAAGGCAATTGAGAAGATTTTCATAGTGATAGTGTGCACTGATGCTCAAAAGGTGCATTTTAGTATGCACATGTTGTTGGAAGAAGCTGAGGACTGGTGGGATAATACCCATCAACGATTGGAATATGTTGGAACTGTGGTGACTTTGGTTGTGTTCAAGGCATAATTTTTGGGAAAGGATTTTCCTGAGGATGTCCGTGGTAAGAATAAAGTGGAATTCCTTGAGGTGAAGGAAGTATGATTGTAGTAGAGTATACTGCGAAGTTCGAGAAGCTAGTGAAGTTTTGTCCTCACTACAGTCTACAACCATGAAGATGCTAAACTTTCCAAGTGTCTCAAATTTGAGAATGGATTGAGACTAGAAATCAAGCAGGGAATTGGATGTCAGCAGATTCGTTGGTATAATGAGTTGGTGGATAAGAGTAGAATTTATTATGAGGATAGATGAGCTCGGTCTGTCCACTATAAGTAATTGGGTGAGAAGAAAGAGAAAGGCCAATTTAGAGTAAAACCATATGTGACTTCAACTGATAAGGGAAAACAGAAGGTTTCAGATGGGAAGAATCCAAGTGGAGGAGCAGGTTTCGTTCCTCTCAAGTGCTACAAATGTGGAGAATCAGGTTACAAGTTTGATGTATGCAACAACCAAGTGGTGAGATGCTATAGGTACGGTAAGATAGGTCATCGGGTTGGTGATTACCCAAATGAAGGACCAACTTGTTTTAACTATGGTGAAGAGGGACACATCAGTACTCAATGTTAGAAACTGAATAAGACTGCTACAGCTGCCCAGACCAATGGCAGAGTGTTTGTTTTGAGTGGCTCAGAAGTTTCTAAGAATGATAACTTGATTCGAGGTACATGATTTATTAATGATGTCGAGTTTATTGCTATTATTGACACTGGTGTTACTCATTCATTTGTTTCGCTTGAGTGTGTAACCAGGTTGGGATGGAAATTGTCTGATATGAATGGTGGTATGGTGATAGAAACACCTGCAAATGGTTCTGACACTACTACTTGTGTGTGTTTAAGTTGTCCTTTGTCTATCTTTGGTAAGAGTTTCTAGATGGATTTGGTGTGTTTACCCTTGCACCACATCAATTTTATTTTAGGGATGAATTGGTTAGAGTTCAATTTTGTACATATCAATTTTTATGCTAAGACGGTAGAGTTTCCGGAAGTTGGTAACCATGGCAAGTTGATATTCTTGTCGGCTAAACAGGTGGATGAACTTATAAGATACAAAGCTCAAATTTTTGTGATGTTTACGTTGTTGTAAGTTGATCAAGAAGCTAGGGGTGTTGAATTGCCAGTTGTCAGTGAATTTCTAGATGTGTTTCCGGACGACATAAGTGATTTGCCTCCAGAACGTGAAGTAGAGTTTGCAGTGGATTTGGTACCGGGTATTAGTCCTATGTCGATGACTCCTTATCGAATGTCAGCATCTGAATTACATGAGTTGAAGAAACGACTAGAGGAGTTACTTGAGAAGAAGTTTGTTCAACCAAATGTTTCTTCGTTAGGTGCTCCGGTGTTGTTAGTGAAGAAGAAAGATGGCAGTATGAGGTTGTGTATCGATTATCGACAATTGAATAAGGTGACTATTAAGAATAAGTATCCACTTCCAAGGATCAATTATTTTATGAATCAGTTGGTAGGATCTTGTGTATTTAGCAAGATTTACTTGAGGTATGGTTATCATTATATTCGAGTTAAGCTTGATGATATTCTGAAGACAGCTTTCAGGACAAGATATGGTCACTATGAATATATTGTGATGCCGTTTGGTGTATCCAATGCACATGGTATGTTTATGGAGTACATGAACCGTATTTTTCATGAATACCTGGATGAGTTTGTTGTGGTTTTCATTGATTACATACAGATATACTCTAAGTCGGAAGAAGATCATGTCGAACATCTTAGGACTGCTTTGCAGATTTTGCGGGAGAAGAAGTTGTATGCGAAATTGTCAAAGTGTGAATTTTGGTTGAAGAAAGTAAGCTTCCTTGGTCATGTAATTTCGAGTGTCGGAATAGTTGTGGATCCTTCAAAGATTGATGTTGTGTTGAACTGGAAAAAACCGAAGTCTTCTACAGAAATTCGAAGTTTTCTAGGATTGGCAGGTTATTACTGGAAGGTTATTGAAGGTTTTTCTAAGTTGGTGTTGCCTTTGACTCAGTTAACTCAAAATAGTCAAGCTTATGCGTGGTATGTTGCATGTGAAAAGAGTTTTGTTAAATTAAAGAAGAAGTTGATGACTGCACTAGTGTTGATTTTTCCTAATTCGAGTGAGTCTTTTATGGTGTATTATGATGAGTTGAAGATAGGACTTGGAGGAATATTGATACAGAATGGTCAAGTATTTGCTTATGCTTCTAGACAACTAAAAGTTCATGAAAGGAGTTATCCTACACATGATTTAGAGTTAGTAGCGGTGGTGTTTGTGTTGAAGATTTGGAGACATTATCTATTTGGTTCAAAATTTGAGGTGTTCAATGATCATAAGAGTTTGAAATATCTGTTTGATCAGAAGGAACTGAATATGAGGCAGAGAAGGTGGTCAGAATTATTGAAAGATTTTGATTTTGATTTGAGTTACCATTCTGGTAAGGCGAATATGGTTGCATATGGTTGAATATGTTATTTATGTTGTGCTCCGTTGTGGAGGATAAATGGCCCAATATCCATCACATGTTGAAATTTGTACCACATGCATCTTTGAAATTTGCATTTCATTCTTGGTGGCATAGCATGAAGCATTTATTGAATTTATGTTTTGATGAGTTGTGTTAGAGGTTGGGTGAGATTATGATGTGTTGTTATGTGATGAATGACTACTTGCTTATCTTTACTTGCATTGTTTATATTTATTTGTGATTATTCACCCTGCTTGTTGTAATGTTGCGTCTTCATGGGTAATGCGCAAATACTCAATAAGGATAACTTTCGTGCATGGAGTCGAGTTGAAGTCCTTCACATTTATTTGTTTCCGTTTAGATGTAAAGAATGGTGTCCTGCTCTGTGTCATATAACATCGGGTCAGGAACGATTGTGTACCTTAGTGTTCTTTGTTTTGTATTATTTTGTTTTATGAGTAAAAATTGAGTTGAACTAGAATTATGTTGAGGCTGCTAATATTTGAAGCATGTTGAACTAATTGAAGTTTTAATGAATCTGATTTGAAATTTTGAGTTTTGTGCTACATAGTTAATGAGTAAATGAATATACATGATGTAACTCGTGTTACGGGACAAGATACAATTGTATTTGATGTTGTATGTTTTAAATGTGACACCCTTTGTGGTTTACTCTGATTTAATTGATTAATTTTTTCGTATAATTGTTGTGGTGTAATAAAGGTGTTATAGGAGACAAAAATAAACGACTTTCCATCTACTCTGGTTGCTCAATGGCTAAGTTGGAGGATTCCCTCAAAGTTGATAAGAATCGATATTAGGATGCTTCATATTCTATTAAGGAGAAATCTCATCAGGTGGAGGAGCATCGTAAAAACCTTCTTTAGAAGACTGATGCTCATGAAGAGGCCTTGAAAGATCTTCAAGATGAGGTGGCCGATCTGAAGAAGCCACATAATGATTCTCTTTAATGGACTATGCAAGTCATGCTCGGAGTCCGTGAGTGATTTGTGGAGAAAACGAGGAAGTTATGTTTGGATGCCATAATTTCAGCGGACATGATGGAACAATTACTCCCGAAAGGTTAGGTGGTCAATAACCTCTTCTAATCAAGGGGAGTAGTTGTCGCCACTTAGGGTTACCTAAAAATTAGGCCCAAAAACGCCTCTATAAGTACACATCCCTCCATGGTAAGAAGAACATATCATAACTCATATTGATCATACCCCTCTGAATCATATACATAAGCATATCATTCATCGACATAGCATTTCATCTCACATGAGCAAGACTCTCAAAACCCCCATAAAAGATCATTGTACAAGGCTTCTCGCTACGGTGGGTAAACCCTAAGCACCATACAACGTAATATATCTATTAAAGCCTCTGAGTCCCCCTGCCCTTGCATGGGGAACATACATACATGTACTTTGTGACCAATACATAGATGTTTGAGAGTCAACAAGGGGTACGACAATGATGAACTAGTTAGTGTAGGAAATTGAATGTTGATAGGAATGCCTTATAGTCAGGTCATTTCCTTCATGAAGGGTCAACACTTGGGTCATGCATTTATAAAGGAAGAACGACCTCTCTATATCGAGTAGCCATCAGTAAGGTCTTAGTCATCAATGTTGTGATCAAGGTAATTAAAATCGGACCAGATATTAAACCGGTATAGGTTGGGGTTTAAGGTTTTAAGGTCTGACCGGGTCGGACCGTTATTGTATATGCTATATGATTTAATAGTAATAAATTGGTGTATTTTTTTCATCTCTTAATATATTTTTCTTTTACATAAATAAAAAAATAGCTAAAAAAGTTAAAATCCGGTTCAACCCATGTATTTGAACGAACCCGTGATTTTGACCGGTTTTCTCGGTTTCCACCTGGTTTTCCGATTTTTACCATGGTTCTTTGACTGCTCGGTTTAAAGGGTTTAATTAACTAGACATAGGCAGGTTCCCGGTCTAACTAGTTGAACCGGCCGGTCCAGTCCGGTTTTCATAACCTTGGTTGTGATAGAGAATCGATGGTCCTAATAGCAAGCATGTAGACAAACTAATAATCTAGATATTGAAGGAAAATTGCGATCTAAACGCAGCGGAAAACAAAAATTTTCCTTTAGTGATCCTTACGAATGAGCATGGTCAGTGATAGAATCGTTACCTCTTTGTGGCGATTCAGATCTTTGATGCAGCGATCACAAGCGTTGATGAAGTGCAACGCCTCTACTCAGTCCACACGAACAGTTTCCGGTCACAGTGCTAGCTGCTTTACGAACGGAATTATTTGAGTGAGAAAAGAGAATCAAAAACGAAATTGCATCAAGTGAAAGCTTCATCACAGGGGTTCCTTTTATAGACTCTCTTGTGGGCTGCGGGCTAAAAGCCCAATTCACATGATCCATAATAATATTATATATTATTATAATAACTATTATTATAATAAATATATTTATTTTATTATTATTTTATAACCATTATAAAATAACAATAATTATTATTATATTATCCGAATTTCTATTTTTCACTTAAGTGCACCGTACCTTACGGTGTTCCTTTGATTTCTCTATCTCTCATCAAACTGTCCTTATGTGTGTGACCCTGTAGGATTTCGTAACGTTGGTAATTATATTAAATTATATATTTAACATAATAAACAGTGAGCGGTATCTAGCAACACATCACTGCTACCCAAGTCACGAAAGTGTCATGTGATCTGACAAAACCTTTTTCGTGATAATATATGTTTGTACAATTACCCTTTTGCCCCTATGTCTATATTGAACACAAGGCATACACTGTGTCATCCTTGTCCAGTTCAATATTGGGCCCTTAGACATTTCTCCTGTTATGCAGGATTGGCAAATTCCATCTAGGACACTCATGTCCCTCAGCATGCTTCGTGGAGTGCCCATCAACCGTCTTTATGATCATCCAGTTACGGATAATGTTTGATCAGCAATAAAGCACCCGACTCTACATCTAGGGTCCATAGTGGTTTCAGGTCGAAGGGTGGTAATACACCATTATCACCATGAGAATAACTTATGACACTTTGCATAACATACTATGTAGTATTCTCATAGCGGGTCAATCCGGTATAAATATTACTCCTAATATTTATACCTATGTCAAGACTTGATAACTCTTTATCCATGATCCATGAGATGTGATCATCAGTCTATCTTCATAATAGTCTCAATGCTTTAATGTTATCCCACTTTGCAATAAAGCTTGACTACGGATATTTTAAGAATAATGTCTTTATGTTTAATGGGATCTCATGATTAAGTCACACTTAACATTTCATTAAACAGACTAACTATTCTAGGGACTTTATTATTCTGAAAGACAAACATAATAAAGAAATGCCTTTTATTATTAAACGAATAATCCGATACAAGTACCAAAAAGTATCGGCCTCTAGGGCTTACACCAACAGATATTTGGTACTATTAATCCTAAAGAACAAATATTAAACCGATTTAAGTTGCCATCAACTCCATTTGAAACACCATGATTAAAAATCAAACTTGATACATGTACCAATCAACGGGTCACTCAGCGTCGCCATCAAACATGTTCCCAATCACTTATCTTTTACATGTCTTATGCTTGAGGAATTGTGGACTAAAATATTCTCGCTTAATCACTTCACTCTTACATTCCTTATGCTTGAGGGATTTTAAACCATAATGCTCCCTCTTAATCATTTTTCCCTTACTGGCTTTATACTTATGGTTTTTGAACTAGAATGTTATTCCTTAATCACTTGATCCAATTATCATAAAAATATTATCACTTGATCAAGCTCACCCACCCGTTTTGTGGAGTATATTGTAGGAGAGAGTGTCAAGTAATGCCTCATATTGTTTCATGATTACCGACTGACCTCACAAACCAACACGAGTCTTTTTAGCATGCTTTGACCTTACTCACACGCTTTCCGGAAAACTTCCCAGAAGGTCACCCATCTTTAAATTGCTCCAAATCAAGCACGCTTTGTATCTTGTTGGTATAGGTAATACCAATTAATCCTTATAAGTCTTCCTTTAACCATGTAGTCCCATACCAACACAACCTTGGGATCCCTATCATTCCAATGTGAATTCGGGTTTTCCCTAGAAGTTGCTAGGAGTGTCTCATTGTCATGCCTCGTGCACCTACAACCACTCCCTCGCCAAGCTGCTAGGAGTGTCTCATCCGACAACCACTCCCTTGGACTCGAGTGTTACATGTCCACCAACTTTCGCTTGGTTCATCCCCGACCCCATCGTACTGCGAGAGGTGTGGCTCTTATACCATTTGTAACGCCTCATACTGCTTTCATGATTACCGACTGAGCCCACAAACCAACACGGGTTTTTTCAGCATGCTTTGACCTGACTCACACGCTTTCCGGGAAAATTCCCAGAAGGTCACCCATCTTTAAATTTCTCCAAATCAAGCACGCTTAACTATGGAATTCTTATAGAACGGGCTCCCGAAAAGAAGATGCATCTTGTTGGTATAGGTAGTACTAATTAATCCTTATAAGTCTTCCTTGAACCATGTAGTCTCATACATGCACATCCTCAGGATCCTTCTCATTCTGATATGAATTCAGGTTTTCCCTAGAAGTTGCTAGGAGTGTCTCATTGTCATGCCTCGTGCACTGACAACCACTCCCTCACCAATCTGCTAGGAGTGTCTCATTCGACAACCACTCCCTCGGACTCGAGTGTTACATGTCCACCAACTTTCGCTTGGTTCATCCCTGAACCACATCATACTGGGAGAGGTCTGACTCTTATACCATTTGTAGCGCCTCATACTGCTTTCATGATTATCGACTGAGCCACAAACCAACACAGGTTTTTTCAGTATACTTTGACCTCACTCACACGCTTTCCGGGAAACTTTCCAAAAGGTCACCCATCCTTAAATTGCTCCAAGTCAAGCACGCTTCATTGTGGAGTTCTTATGGAACGGGCTCCCGAAAAGAAGATGCATCTTGTTGGTATAGGTAGTACCAATTAATCCTTATAAGCCTTCATTGAACAATGTACTCCCATACCTGCACAACCCCAGGATCCTTCTCATTCCGATGTGAATTCGGTTTTTTCCTAAAAGTTGTTTGGAGTGCCTCATTGTCATGCTTCATGCACTGACAACCACTCCTTCGCCAAGCTGCTAGGAGTGTCTCATTCGACAACTACTCCCTTACACTCGGGTGTTACATAACGTTTTAAGTGAGTCCAACGATACTCTTTCCATTAATAACTAAAGTATTCGTTGGTCTTTGGGATTGATCCACCTCCTGCATTAAAGAATGACTTACCTCAGTCATTCTACTGATGAGTTAAAGTCAAAAGAAGATAGTCGTTTTTGTAGACATTAAAAGCGATCACTCCGTCAACTCCTCCATCAGACAACCACATCTATAAATACAGAACTAGACATCTTAGGTTGATTCATTCACTTTTTACATATCAAAACCCCAATCCTCTTGTATTCTACAATATATAGCATATATTGTAGTTGCAATACGGACAAACAGAATAACATCTATTATCCTTAATACAATTATAAAAAATACATTACATTTTTTTTATTTAAATAGATAGGCATATTAGAATTATGGCCTAATTTAAATATATATATATATATATATATATATATATATATATATATATATATATATATATATATATATATATATATATATATATATATATATATATATATTATTGGATTATGGATTCTTTTTGTTTCATTTCTTTATAAATTTATTTTACATTTTATATAATTTTGTTTAAAAAATCATTAAGAATAATTTGTTAAGAAAATTAAATTAAAAATATATTTAAATCATTTTGCATAAAAATTATTTTAAGTATTTTATTATTTTATTAAAATTTTAAAAATCACATAAGTCTTAAGCTAAATATATTTTTTTTAAATTCATTTTTAAAATATTTAATTTTAAAAAATAATGTGATTTTGATTATTTTAAAATTACTTTAGGAATAAATAAGTTATTGAATAGAGTTTAAAGATAGTACATTTTACACTCTCAGTGTAAAATAATATTACACGTACATCCAAACAAAATCTTTAAATTTGTCAAATCATATCATAATTTTATAAATTTATATATGTGATATGATATGATACACGTTCCTCAATGGTTGTATTTGTATATTCGTTTTTCTCTTATGGAAATCAAAGATACTCTTTTAATTCATAAAAGATGAGTGTGAAATAACTTATACTTTATTTTGAAATTTCTTTATAATAATTATTTGTAAAAAAATATTTACAAAAATCAATTTTTAATATATAATAAATGGGCCGTCTCAATATAAAAATAAAAATAAAAATACTTTCTTTTTTTATAAATATAAGAATTATTATACTACAATTTTAGGACGGAAGCGTTACGCTTATCATTCGGTTAATATTGTCTATTGCCATTGCCATTCAATAGTAGTAATAGTTAGTAATTACTGTAAAGTGAAGAAAAAAAGTGTTACAAATAATTAGGAAAATGAAAAGTTTTGTAAGTTACTATAATATCAAAAGCCACTTCTTTGTTAAAATTCTTGAAACCCTCCCCTCTTCTTTCACAACCAAACTTTGCAGTTCTCACCTTCCCAGTGAGAAAATATTGCTGTTATAGCATATTTCTTGGAACTTATAAAGTATTAGAGTTAATCACTGATTATGCACAAATCCTTACACTTTGCCTTGAAGTAAGAACTTCCCATGTCATTAAAAATACCAAAATCTCAAGCAAAAAACATTTCCAATCTTTTGCATTTGCATGCATTAGCTAACACATTATATAGTACTATTACACAAATCTTCCAAAGCAACAACATTAAACATGGAGATGAAGAAAAACAATTCAAGCAGCTATCTTTTGGCACTAGTTTTCATTTTGGCTTTTACCTTTCCAACTCTTTTGAGTGCTTCTTCAGATTCTTATGCAACAAAAGATCATCTGTTTCCTGAATTCATAAAATGGCATGTATATGTTGTCAATTCCTTGAGCTACAACCAAAACTTGTTGGTGCATTGCAAATCATCAGAAGATGATCTGGGCGTCAATCATCTATCTCCAGGTTCAAATATCACTTGGAGTTTTAGGACAGATTTCTTTCACTCGACAATGTTTTCTTGCTATGTGACTAAAGACGGCGCTCATCTTAGTTTCAAGGCTTTTTGGTATGATGCTCATCTTTTCAACAAGTGTGATTGGAAGAACTGTATTTGGGTTGCTAAAGATGATGGAGTTTACTTGAAAAATTTGAGTCGAAGACTTGATGAGTTGATTTATAACTGGAATGCTGGAATGTAACAATGATTCTGATGCTGGTATTTTTATTTTTATTTTGTTATTTTCAATAAATCGTACCATAGAGAGAATAGGTTTTAAGGATTGGTCATGTTTATTATACTCTGAATTGCAAATCAGTTATACAAACGATCAATCGAAGAATCATTACATAATGAAGAACAAAAATATAAACATGAATGGTCTTTCAGGTATAAAAGTTGCTCATTTCAGTTATACAAAACCTCGAACTAGAGATTTATTAGGGTTTCACTAAACTTCAATGTATAATGCTTTCAAGTTTCAACCAACATTTGCCAAATCGGTAATCGGATCAGATTCCCTTTAGGATGAGAGTAACATTGTCATGGTCTTAGCTCCCCTTATTTTTAGCAGTAGCTTCAGATATGAGTGTTTCAAGGTCTCCTTTTCTGTACAGCTTAAGTGTATCTGCACAAGTAAAAACAGAAATGTTGGGAGAAAAAAAAAAGGAGAATACAAAGTAAACATCACATTGTTAAGATTTTATTGAACTTTGTGATGTATGTTTTTGAAACTGATAAATCCAAACAGAAATGATATTTGTCACAGATTCACAAACGCAAATGCAACTCCCCACGCATGTTTTTCAGGCAAAATAGGATTTAAATGGTTAACAGAATCGTGAAACAAATAGTCGGGATAATTAGCGCGCCTTAAATCCAAATTCATATATACACACAATTTACATTTGAGGTTATATACATTTTCAAGTAAAGGCAGAAAAATGTATAAAAAAAACTAAAATACTTCAATCAATAAGGGGAAAAAAATGATGTTTTGAACAGCCGAGACATGCTCCCTCAGCTAAATAATGAATAATACAACAGCAGCACAAGAAAAATATACCTGTACATCCACCAATGTGTTTGCCACCTGCAATGGAGAAAACATTAGGGTCAGAAATCAACTTTTTATTTCAAAAGATAGAATTAAATGCACAGTAAAAGACTTGTCGTTTTATATTAGCAAATCTGTTCCTGCAGTCCCTTGGTTTAATTTTAGATGACGGTTCAATCTTTTATCTTCTTTTTCCAATTTGATCCTTTAAAAGGCTAACACACTTATCCTATTTTACATTTTTTTCTAAAAACCCAAAATCCCCCCAAAAAAAAACTCAACCTAGAAAATTCAGATCTTCATTGAAGAAATCATGAGAGGAGATAAGTTAGAGATTTGGTGGTGGAAGAAGAGAAGGAAGAGAGGGCAGAATAACGATGACAAGAAGTTTGATGCATTGTGCCTGTGGTCGTGTGAGAGGTAAAAAATGAGAAAAACAAAATAATGGAATTTGGATTTCTTAGTTTTTTTTAATGAAGAAATAGATTTTCTCACGAGTTTTCTGAGTTTTTCTATGAAATTTCTAGGTTTTTGACTAGGTTCCAAAATGCTATAGCGCCATAGCAGATAGCAAGATGACCGCTATTGTGAGCTTTAAAAACCAAGGTAATACTTAACATTAATACATAAAGACTTAAAATAAGTTTCAACAACATACATAATGCCTTAAAAACAGAAGTTGCAACAACATGCATAAATTCCAACAGCACCACAATATAAGTTCCCATCAAAATCAAATTATAAATGTGACCAAAATGAGTAAAACCAAATTCTAAATGTAAACAAACTTAAACAAAATAGATGTGGATGGTCAATATTGTCACCCTATGTCAATGTTGTCACCAATAGGTTTCCTTTGTTGTTGGAAGTTTGTGTTAAACTTGCAGAAGATGATGCCATAGTTGCTAATAGATGAGAAATCAGTAAAACAGGGGAGAAGTAGATTTCAATGGGTGAGAAAGTGAAGAAAACGATGAATAGGTGAAGAGGAATTTGGAGCAATGATGAGAAAGATGGATGCTTCCTAATTTGAAAAGAATGTGGAAGAAGAAAAATTGCAGAGAGAGAATGACAAATTTTTAGGTCAAAAGATCCACCGCTTGCTGATTTCAGTGAAGAGAGAATTGGAAATGACCTAAAGCATCACTAGCAACCTTTATATTAGTCAAATAAATGAAAGAAGAAAAATACAAACTTGATGTTAAAAAATTTCTAAGTTACAATATTGCCCTCATCTTCACAAAAGCCGAAAGCGGTCTGTAAACCGCTACAGAACCGCTATTGCGCTGCCACAACTCAACAAATAGCAGCCGCTATTTCCGCAACCGTGGATAGCGGGTAGCAGCCCAAAAGCGAAGCGCCGAGGTCCTCTACCGCTAAGTTATGCCGCTATAGCGCGCTATCGACAACCAAGGTTTTTGATTATTTGTAAGTAAAAAAGGATAAGAATTAGCATTTTAGAATATAAAGTATACATCGGGAGGAAAAAACACTGAATTGTTACCTAAAAGTAAGTTTAGGGATCTCAGGAGCAATCTTACCTTCTATAACATGAGAATGTAATACAATACATTTATGAATCATTCAAGAGCAAAGGAAGAATTGAAATAGTATATCAGGGTTTGACAGATGAACTTTCCGCGATTGTGAATGGTAGGTGTGGCCTAATTTTAAGTTGGATATTGAGAGTGCCTACAATTGAATGTGATGGAGTTTCTAAGGTTATGTTCTTTACAGAAAGGACTTCGGAGTTAGGGCTCTCTCACAAACAGGGAATTCCACTTTAGTAAAAATTTGAATGATAGAGCAGTAATCCATCACATTTGCTTCTGCTGCTACATCTACTCAGTTTTTATTTTATACCAGAGGTAATAGGAAGCATTTGAAATTTAGATTTTTCTGGTGTATTTTCTGTCTATTCTTCTCTAACTTCCCAAATATTCAAAAGTCTCTCCTTCTATACTGTTTGGAATAGTTTAGGAAAACAGCTTGTGACATATCCAAAAGTTGTTTTCAGCTTATTACATATACACTGATAACACTAAGAGTAAAAAGGCTCCTTTTGACAGGCAAAAGCTCTGGAAATAGGGGAATTGAAACAATGAGATTTTATTAAAATGTTACAAAACCCTTTTCATTGATCAAGTGATGAATTTATATAGCTTTTTCTAATTCATTCTCCTATGAATGTGGATCATGCAGTCTTATGACCAAGCTACCAGAAGCTAGAAATTACAAAAACAAACTATGGAATATTCCACACAATCTCATAACCATCTCTCTCCAAGCCGATTATCCAAGACCTTAGGGCTGGATGCCAGCACACAAGTCATGCTATCTTAGATTTTCTGCTGTATTGTTTTTGTAAATCCTTCTCAAACCCCCCAAATATTCAAAACAATCCTCCTTAACAAATCCTTCTCTCTCTTCTTAGTTTCATAAATCACTAAATAGTAAGCATATTCAACATACCTTCAACCATAACTAGTGGTCACTATATGTCCCTATATATCATATGTTTACCTGCGAATATACTCACTCAAGTGGGCCTACAAGATATTTCCATATCCAAGTCTTGATAACTTAATCAACATTGTTAGAATATACAAGCTAGTAAGGTCGTATTCTATCATGTTTAATATCTTAATCAAGTTGTTTATCCTAACTATATAAGCTAAGTGCTAATGACATAACTAGTTAATTGAAATTGAGTCAATCAATGCTTAGGTGATTGCTTACCAATAAACACATTTGGGACAGTGTATTGGCCAGTGAGTCTTTCCAACAACTTCTGCAATTGTGGACCTTGTGGACCTAAAATGAAATAATAAAAAATCAATTAAGATAAACAGAAACGAATTTGCCAGAAGCAGTTAGTTAGGGTTAGTTTGAAATACCCATTTCATCCAATTCGAAGACCAGCGGTTGAACACCGAGCTTCTTAAACAACGATTTCACCTCAGAGCAATAGGAGCACCAGGATTTGGAATAAACGACGACAGGATTTTGGGAAAGAGTGGTTTTGATGGTTTCTTCGAGGCGAGAGCCGAAGGAGGAAGAGGAGGAGGAGGAAGAAGAGGTGGCTCGAATGAGAGTGGGTGCGCGTCTTGTGGTTGAGGATGATGCATTGGGAATGGGGTTAGAGAGAGTGAAGAATTTGGGGAGAGATGAAGAAGAAGAAGAAGAAGAAGAAGAAGAAAAGGTGTGAGAAGGGTTGTAGGTAAAGCGAGGAAGAGTGAAAGTGTTGGCCATGGATGCCATACCCATTTAGTTTTGGTTCTGTTTCTATGAATTGAAGGAAAAAGCCAAAACTGCTCAGCTAAAGCTCAACCATTTCGATTATCTACCTCCAACTCCGGTTATCAAGACAATAATCCTCATTTTATTATTCCAATTATTAATTATTATTTATATTATATTATTATATTTGTATAATCTAATCGTTTCTATTTGCTTTTGTTTTATGAAAACTAACGTCCACGTATTCGTCTTGTCTGCATTTTATAATATTCTCAAACGTGATAATATAAACTGTATACTTATTTTTGTTTAATTTTAATTTTAGTTTAGACTAATTATAGTTTTAGTTTTGCTACTATACTATTATAATAATTAATTATTAATTATAGATTTATTGATTTTAATTATTGTAAATAAATTATTAATTAATATTTTTTATATAGAATTTATTTGGTAAAAATAGAGATTGATAAATAACTTAATTGATAATTCATAATTTATGAGTGATGACGGATGACTTATTGTAGATGCAAGCCTCTTATTTCTTATTGTAGATGCAAGCCTCTCTCAAGTATGCTTTTGATGATAACAACAAATCAATCAAGTCTTGGAAGAAAGCAAAAAGGATTATTCAAACTTCATTCAAAAAGTCTCCATAAAAATCAAGCTTTCTTATTAAAAGGTATATGACATTTCTCATAATCCAATAATGATTATTAAGTGTTCAATACACATTTAACACTCTCTAAACAAATCATTTTGTGCATGCCTTTGTTATTGATCAAATTGAAAAAGAATTTTTTTTTTTATTTCTGATCAAGTAACCGGTTACCCATGGGGTAGTAACCGGTTACTTCAGCCCATATTTGAAAAATGTTTTTAACGTTACAGCATGTAACCAGTTACCCTTGGGGTAGTAACCGGTTATCACTGTTTAAAATTCAGAAATTATTTTTGTTCAAATTTTGAATTGTGTCTCTTGTTTTTTAAATTGAAATGATGCATTCTTTCATATTTTGTACCTTTTCCAAAAGGTATCTTGCACTCTATATAAACCTTATGTGCAAAATTTTTTTGAGATACCTCCTTCAAATTTTTATGAAACATTTTTTCACTCAAAAATTTCAAATTATAAAAATTCATAAAAGTGCACTAAAATTATCATACACTTTAGTGAACACTTAGTCATTATTGTTGAGTGGGAAATATCAATCAAAGGAGAAGATCAACATTGTTTGATATACCAAGACTTCAACTTTTCTACATCTTATTCAAAAATATTATTTCTTGTATTGACTTGTTATCCAGGATTGTTGGACACAAGGGTTTGTGTGGCAAGAGGATTGTTCTTGCACACTTGAATGTTATAGTTGTTAGAAAGTAGGCATCACCGGTTGATGGTGTGATAGATTGTACAATCTAAAACTATAGTGGAAAATCTCTTTCGGTTTGGAAAGGGGATTGGATGTACCTTCGGATTGTGAAGGGAACCAGGATAAATCGCCGTGTCTTTTTACTTTCTGCTTTACCGCATTCTTATCTTAACCACATAAAAGAGAAAAATCCATACACCGATAAAATAACCGAGAAAAATTTATTAAGCCTAATTCACCCCCTCTCTTAGGCAATCTCTGAAACTACAATTGGCATCAGAGCAAGTTATAGGTAACTTGTTCCTAGGGATCCATCTTGAAGCCCAAGGAGAAGGTATATGGGAAGCAATCGAAGAAGGTCCCCACAATCCGGTAAATGTAATCAATGGTGTTGGAACTGCAAAGTTGAAAATCGCGTATGACGAAGATGATAAGAAAAAGATCCTGAATGAGAAGAAAGCAATCAACATACTTCAAAGTGCTCTCAGTATGGACGAGCTCTTCCGTGTATCACAATGTAAATCGGCAAAGGAAATCTGGGACACCTTGCTAGAAACGCATGAAGGAACCACATAAGTTAAAAGATCAAGGCTTAACACTTTGAGTCAAGAATATGAGATGTTCCGTATGCAGCTCGGTGAATCTATTGTTGCCTTACAAAAGAGATTCATTCATCTAACAAATCACTTGATCGCTCTCGGGAAGACCTTCATCAACGATGATCTCAACTTGAAAGTCCTAAGATCCTTGACAAGAGAATGGCAACCGAAAGTGACCGCTATTTCGGAAAAGAAGAGTCTCTCAACGATGACATCCACGTCCTTATTTGGAAAACTTCAAGAGCACGAATTGGAACTTGGAAGGCTCGAGAAGCATGAAAATCAAGAAAAGAAGTTCAAGGGAATTGCCTTGAAGATTGATACGAAGGATGACAAAGACGACGAGACTTCCGAAGATGAGAACTTCATGCTTCTTGTAAAGAAGCTTGGTAAGTTTTTTAACAAAAATAAAAGTTCCTCTTTTCCTAAAAAGAATAAACATTTCTGGAAAAAGGATGCATCCACATCGATTCAAGAAGTCACATGTTACGAATGTGGCAAGCAAGGTCATATAAAGCCGGATTGCCCAAAACTTGCAAAGAAAGGAGGATTCAAAGGCAAGAAAGATTTCAAGAATAAAAAGGATTATGTTGCTTGGGACGATAATGAGATAAGTTCATCATCGGAATCGGAAAGCGATGAATGTGCAAATATGGCTCTTATGGCTTCACATCACTCTGATGAAGAAACTGATGAGGTTAGTAGCAATTTTTCAATTTATGACAATGATGCACAAGAAGTCATAAATGAACTTCTAAAAGAATGCAAGACTTTGTATAAAAGCATCTCATCCCAAAAGAAACAAATTTCATCTTTAGAAGAACAAAATACCGCTTTTGAAAAATATATTGAAAGTGAAAAACAAAAATTGATGGATGAAAAACAAAGTCTTGTATGCAAAAATTGTGAGTCCTTATCTTTTCAAATTGTTCAACTTAAAAGAGTTTTGGAAAGATATGAAAAAGGTCAAATTGGTTTGGAGGAAATTCTTAGACACCAAAGATATCCTAATGATAAAAGTTGTTTAGGATATTCTAAGTTTTCCAAACCAAGCACAAATGAAACCATTTTTGTGAAAGCAAGTGAACAAGTTGTTAAAGAAAAGACAAACAATTCTAAAACTATGCATCAAAGTCATAAAAAGAAAAGAATTGTTAAGAAAAAGAATTATGTTCCTAGATATAAAAGTCACTTTCAACCTACTTGTTTTTATTGTGGAATCAAAGGGCACACACCTAATGTTTGCTATGTGCGCAATATTGGCGTTGCTAAAGGGCATTATGTGTGGGTTGAAAATGGTACTAACTATCAAGGACCCAAAGTAATTTGGGTACCTAACAATACTTGATTTTGTTTTGTAGGTATGCTTGAAGACAACTTCTAATCAATGGTATCTTGATAGCGGTTGTTCAAAGCATATGACGGACAACATCAATAAATTTTCAAGTCTATCTTTAAAGGCCAAAGGATACATTACTTACGGTGATGATAATAAAGGAAAGATTCTTGGAGTAGGAACCGTTGGTGCACCTCCATTTACAATCATCGAAGAAGTTCTTTATGTTGAAGGCCTTAAACACAACCTACTTAGCATAAGTCAATTGTGTGACAAAGGGTTCCGAATCAACTTCACAAAGGATGAATGTTTGATAGAACATGAAGTCACCCACGACATTTTTCTAAAAGGTAAAAGAATAAATAATATTTTTATGATTTCTTTTGATGACTCTTCCTTGAAGGTAAAATGCCTATTGGCAAACAACAACGAGGCGTGGCTATGGCATAAAAGGTTCGCTCACATTCACATGGAGCACTTAAACAAATTGATAAAGCATGACCTAGTTGTTGGTCTTCCAAAGATAAAGTTCATCAAGGATAAGCTTTGTGACGCATGTCAAAAGGGAAAGCAAACCAAGACAACCTTCAAGTCCAAGAAAGTGGTGTCCACATCAAGACCACTTCAATTGTTGCATATGGATCTTTTCGGTCCATCAAGAACGAAAAGCTTCAGAGGTAATATTTATGCTTTAGTTATTGTTGATGATTTCTCTCGATATACGTGGACATTGTTTTTAGTGCAGAAAAGTGATGCTTTTAAAGCATTCAAGAAGTATGCAAAGCAAATTCAAAACGAGAAGTCACTCACTATAGCCTCCATCAAAAGTGATCATGGTGGAGAATTCCAAAACTCATCTTTTGAAATTTTTTGCGAAAAACATGGAATTTCTCACAACTTTTCTGCACCAAGGACTCCTCAACAAAACGGTGTCGTAGAAAGGAAGAATATGTCATTGGTGGAGCTTGCAAGAATAATGCTTAGCGACTCAAATCTTCCTAAATATTTTTGGGCGGATGCGGTTAGCACGGCGTGTTTCGTAAGCAACCGTGTCACTATTCGACCAATTCTCAAGATGACTCCGTATGAGTTGTTCAAGGGTAGGAAACCAAACATATCATTCTTTCACATTTTCGGATGCAAATGTTTCGTTCTCAACAACGACAAGGACAATCTCGGTAAGTTTGATGAGAATTCTGACGAAGGTATATTCCTTGGTTATTCCCTCTCTAGTAGAGCTTTTAGAATTTTCAATAAACGAACACTTACCATTGAAGAATCTATTCATGTTTCATTTGATGAGACTAACCTCTCAAAAGAGGATAATATTATTGTGGATGATGATGATGATATAGTAGATATGCCACAACAACAAAAGGAGATTCCAAAAGATCAAGCAATACCACAAGAAGATGACCCACCAATCATTGAAGAACATCAAGATCTTCCGAAAGAATGGAGAACTCATAGAGATCACCCGATAGATAAAGTTATTGGTGATATTAGCCAAGGCGTGAAAGAATCACATCTTACCGCCGTGAAGAGGATTATGAAGTATCTCAAAGGAACAACGAATGTCGGACTATGGTATCCAAAAGGTAGCACATGTTCCTTAATTGGTTATTCTGACGCTGATTATGCAGGATGTAAGATCGATAGAAAAAGCACAAGTGGTACTTGTCACATTCTCAGGAATGCACTAGTGTCGTGGGCATGTAAGAAGAAAGCATGTGTTGCACTTAGCACGACCAAAGCGGAATACATCGCAGCAGGCAGTTGTTGTGCACAGATCTTGTGGCTTAAGCAACAACTCCTTGATTTCGGTGTAGACCTTGGTTTCATTCCTCTCCGATGCGACAACACAAGTGTCATCAACATCACAAAGAACACGGTCATGCATTCAAGAACAAAGCACATAGACATCCGACATCACTTTCTTCGAGATCACGTGCTCAACGGAGATGTAGATGTTACTTTCGTGGATACACACAACCAACTTGCAGACATATTCACTAAACCTTTGGCGAAAGAACCTTTCTTCAAGATTCGGCGAGAACTTGCTATTCTCGATGAAGGTGACATCTAAAATTAACTTAAAATTGCTTGTTATATGTTTTAGTTGCATAATATAAGTTTTTGTTCACTTTTACATCACAAAATGCTACTCATATTTTGCCGTTTTTCGTTTTTCTAACCTTCGCATACTAAAAAATAATCGGTTTTAAAATATTTTTTGATCATGAGTTGCGTAATATCATGTGCTAACACTTTTTGAAATTTTTTTTGCCAAAAATCACTATCTTTTGACTTGTACAAAGTTGCTATTGTTTTTAATTTTTTTTTGAAAATCTGAAGCAAGTAACCGGTTACCCGTGGGGTAGTAACCGGTTACCACTGCCATTTTTATGAATTTTTTTTAACGTAGAATGGTTTATATGCTACATGTTTTTTTCTTTATTTTTTTTGTTTATGAGTCTTAAAGTATATGTTGAATACATTAAAAGTCTCATTCACTTCTTAGAACCCTAATATTCATTTATTCCCTCAACCTCCCACCTTCCTCTCATAAACTCTCTTGACCAAAAATCACTTTCAATTAAAACCCACTCAATAACCTTTCACCTTATAACCCTAGCCACTCAAAATCAACTCATCCTCATCTCTCACTATCCAAAATCTGAAAATACACACCTAAACCCTAACCTTACCAATTTCTCATGGCAACTTCAAAGAGTAGAGGAAAGCAACAAGTTGTGGATTCCGGTTCTGATTCCGACACTGTTAAGGAGAAGCTCATGAAACCCCGGAAGTAGAGAAGACTTGACATTGACATTCGCTCCCGGAAGTTAATGAGCATCAAATATGTGAACTTTGAAGAGTTCCCTTCTCATAGCTTCACCTTTGAAGCTCTTCTGGATACATCTGGTGTGAAAGAGTTGGTTGCTGACACTGGAAAAGTTTATCCTGACTTGGTAAGAACTTTCTATCACAATCTTTCTTTTGGAGAAGATGAATTTGGTGATGAAAAATTTACTGCTAAGGTTAATAAAAAGGAAATTGAGGTTACAATTGAAAAGCTAGGAAGCATTCTTGATATATCATCTGAAGGATATGAGTTCAAAGTTGGTTGTATGCCTAACACTGACAGGTGGAACAATTTTGATTCTTTAGCTTATTTTATTGAAAGATCAAGGGGCACTCATAAAGATTTACTCGGTAGGCAAGTCCAATCTTCTCAGGTAATTAAATATGCAAAGTCCTTAACCGTTAGCAACCGTATGCTTCATTACATCCTGGCCTATGTGTTGGTACCAAAAAGTTCAAACTTTGCTCAAGTTAGTGAACTTGAGTTGATGTTGTTCCGTTCTTTGAAAGAGGATTGGCCAATCAACTGGGCCTATGTCATTTTTCATCACATGAAGCATCAGGTTCGTTTGGGTAGCGGTCTCCCATACATCCGCTTTGTATCCAAAATTCTGGAACATTTCGGTATACCAAGTTCAAGAGAATCTGAGTTTGAGATGACGACCAAACAAAATGAAATAAACATGGTTACGACTACTAAGAACACCTGAATCATATGTGGTCCAAATGGCGTTTATGGATATAAAGAAGATATTTCCGCTCAAGCCGCTCCAGAAGGTGGTTACACAAATGAATTCCTTTACAATGAAGTTGTCACTCTCAAAACAACCATGAACCATAACCATCAGAAAACAACCCGTACTCTCAGAAAAATAATGAAAATGTTTAAGAAATTATCTACCTCTCAACCTTCCAATACGGAGAATTCAGAGGGTGAGGAAGAAGACATGGATAAAGACGGATCCGGAAGTGATTAGATGTTTAATGCATTTCCGTTTTATGTTCTAGTTTTATAATTCTCAGTTTAAATTTTGTTTAGTCTTTATGTTGTTAGTTTTCGTACCGTGTTGTTTGTTTTAGCTTCAATTATGTTAATGTTCGTAAACTTATAGTTGTTATATTTTTCTGTCTAGTATTTGTTTCTATATGATTGTTTACTATATGACTTATTTTTTCCAAATATTTTAAAACAAATTTTTAAGGAAACTTCCACTGGTGGATGTTCAGTGTAGAAACTAACTAAAATGTTTTCAGACACTTTTATAAGGCATCTTCCACTGGTGGATGTTTAGTATAAAATATGACAAAATTCCTACTAATCATTTTTTGAAGAACTTTTCTCATCCTTTTTGTGGATGACAAAGGGCGAGAAGTGTCTAGTTTGCTCTCTTGTTTCTCTTTA
Source organism: Lathyrus aphaca (assembly GCA_963966055.1). Lineage (NCBI taxonomy): Eukaryota > Viridiplantae > Streptophyta > Magnoliopsida > Fabales > Fabaceae > Lathyrus > Lathyrus aphaca. The sequence goes on along the minus strand of OZ014520.1, from coordinate 218,671,763 downwards.
TGCAGATTCTTTCGATTAAAACCTCCTAATATCACATTGAGGGGGAGCACCTTCATAGGGGGAGTGTTTGGAGAAACATAAGAAGCAATCATGCAAACTCAATTTTCACATGTGGTTGTCATCATAAAAAAGAGGGAGATTGTAGATGCAAGCCTCTCGAGTATGCTTTTGATGATAACAACAAATCAATCAAGTCTTGGAAGAAAGCAAAAAAGATTATTCAAGCTTCATTCAAAAAGTCTCCATAAAGATCAAGCTTTCTCATTAAAAGGTATATGACATTTCTCATAATCCAATAATGATTATTAAGTGTCCAATATAGGATGCACACACATTTAACACTCTCTAAACAAATCATTTTGTGCATGCCTTTGTTACTGATCAAATTGAAAAAGAATTTTTTCTGGTTTCTGATCAAGTAACAGGTTACCCATGGGGTAGTAACCGGTTACTTCAGCCCAGATTTGAAAAATGTTTTTAACGTTACAGCATATAACCGGTTACCCTTGGGGTAGTAACCGGTTACCACTGTTTAAAATTCAGAAATTATTTTTGTTCAAATTTTGAATTGTGTCTCTTGTTTTTTAAATTGAAATGATGCACTCTTTCAAATTTTGTACCTTTTCCAAAAGGTATCTTGCACTCTATATAAACCTTATGTGCAGATTTTTTTTGAGGTACCTCCTTCAAATTTTTATGAAACATTTTTTCACTCAAAAATTTCAAATTATAAAAATTCATAAAAGTGCACTAAAATTATCATACACTTTAGTGAACACTTAGTCATTATTGTTGATTGAGAAATATCAATCAAAGAAGAAGATCAACATTGCTTGATATACCAAGACTTCAACTTTTCTACATCTTATTCAAAAATATTATTTCTTGTATTGACTTGTGATCCAGGATTGTTGAACACAAGGGTTTGTGTGGCAAGAGGATTATTCTTGCACACTTGAATGTTATAGTTGTTAGAAAGTAGGCCTCACTGGTTGATGGTGTGATAGGTTGTACAATCTAAAACTATAGTGGAAAATCTCTTTCGGTTTGGAAAATGGACTAGATGTACCTTCGAATTGTGAAGGGAACCAGGATAAATCGCCGTGTCTTTTTACTTTATGCTTTACCGCATTCTTATCTAAACCACATAAAAGAGAAAAATTCATCCACCGAGAAAATAACCGAGAAAATTTTATTAAGCCTAATTCACCTCCTCTTAGGCAATCTCTGAAACTACACTTATACCTTATAATTTATAGTTGATAGTTGATGATTTATAATTTATAGGTTAATTGAAATATTCGGCAAAATTAACAATTTAGTTAATTGTTATATTAAGATGACATAAAAATCATTTAACATATAATTGTTTTATTTTAAATTAGAATAAATTATAATGGAGAGTAGTGAATTTTAATCAAAATAAAAAAGATAAAAGTGGAAGAAAAATATTAAATTATAAATTATAAATTAAAAAGCTATTTGAAAGTGTCAGAAAAATAAATTTATCAAATAATTTATAAACTCGTAATAAAAGATCGTTACCGATTGATCTTATATAATTATTATATTATTATATAAGCTATGCCAAATAGAGGCTAAATTAATAATCAATAATTTTAATTATTTTTTTAAAAAAACTTATATTAATTAATACAAATATTAAAAAGTGGGAATCAATAGTAAAGATGGGGACCATAACCTCCGCTGATTAAGACCGCAAATCCCCACATTTGCTACTCAAAATAAATGATTTATTTCAATTTTCAATACAATTTTTTCAATTAACTCTTCAATTAATATTATTTTAAATATATATATATATATATATATATATATATATATATATATATATATATATATATATATATATATATATATATATATATAAGGATATATTAGTAAAAATATTATTTTCTTTCCTTTATTTATTTATTTTTTAATACGTATTAAAAATCAATTGGGTCAGACGGAGGGAGTATAAAAGAAACATTCCCAACGCTGGATGGATAGCATAGAAACTTCCTATAACAACACGTTGTGATTGAAACCCAATTTTATAATACCTTTTATTCAATTCATTGACTAAAAAAAACTAGTAATCAGCTCATTCCTCGTCACAATGGAGAATAAATAAACAAGAAAAACAAATAGCATTTATCAGCATCTTATCGTCAAGGAAAATAAATGAAGAAACAATTTTCAATATGATATACAAGGTTTTGACTTTTCAAGCTTCTCAAAATTCTCTTGTCAAAATTTATATCTATGTAGAAGATCCACGGTTTCGGGCGTTAGAAATTCAAAAGTGTCAAAGGTAAAGACTCATGCGTTGCAGTTGTATTATTTAAGACAATGAATGTAATTTTTTTTTACAATTCTAAACGAGATCGCAGAATTCTAAACAAGATCGCAGCACAACTTATTCCAGTATATCTATTTATATATAATCTTGATTATATGTATTAATACATTTGCAATATCAGTTAAAATAGACCACCTTAGTATTAGTTCATTTAAAAAAAGGTTGAATTTTACATTTTACAAGCAACAGTAGATATATTGTTTGGCATTGAAGGTTATATTGTAGACACAGCTCACTCAGAGCTTGTATACTACTGTTACTATCAAGCTCATTAGCATATTTATTTCCAGCTAAGATAATTTGTTCAGCTGCTCTACAACTTTGACGTTTGAATCTAGAAGCACAATAATACCGCACCAAATAAAACAGAAAAATGTACTTCCCTTCTCAATCTATAAATAAAACAAAAGATTTAACTAGTTAAAAAATGTTATGACCACATTACTTTGAGAATACCTTATAGCTTGCTCAGAGTATGTAGCCATGCCCATTGATAGCTCACATTGCGCTTCTGATATTCCAACTGCCTCACATACTTCAGTTCTACATTTGGATAATGTCTAGAAAGTACAAAATAAAATTTGTTTTGAGTATTACCAAGACTAGATAGACAGTACCAGAAATATTAAAGAATCAATTGTCATTAATTATTAGGCCACAAAATTCCAGGTTTGGACAATTTCTAACAATATGTTATACAAGGTCTAGACGAAGTGTTGTGGTTCAATGCCAATTTTTTTAAAGGCCGAGAGGAATAAAAATAAAACACCCAGCACAAGCAGTGCTCAAAAAACATAGTTAATGATACAGATACAACAGAAGCCAAATAGCAGCCCCAGCACCCCAACAGAGAAAATCCCAGGACCCCAAAACAATAGAAGGAAAAAGAAAACATGGGGCACTAAAACACTACCCAGCCCCCTCCCTAGAAACTGCTGAGGCTGACACTAGAACACCCACCACTCCGATGGAAAATGAGATCTTGGGCTACCACCTAACCAGCCCCAACAAAACACTTCTGTTGCACCAACCAGAAACTTACAAACACACCACTAAGCAGAACCCCTCCTAAGAAAACCAAGAAGCTAGCCTGAACCGAACTGAAGCCAATCAATCCGACTGAGCCAAAGGCCAGGGTCACAGTCTACTTACGCCATTAAATGGGCTTAGCATCCACCGATCCAACGGATAATCAAAGTCTGACATTTTACCCTTTAAACAGGACAAAGACAACGTTTTGATATCGTTGATCAACCTCCCTAAATTCAAATCCTGATTACTAAAGATCTTATCGTTCTGACATTTCCACATATTCCAAATGCAAACAAACCATATCGACTTGATCACCACATCCTTCCCTTTACCACAATCATTTAAATGAACGAATTGTCTGTAATTTTCCAAACCTGAATTTTGTAAGGCAGTCGAAACCTTCAGCCACTTTAGAATCGTGATCCACATCTCGTTTGATTTTGTGCAGTCAAAGAATAAATGTGATGTTGTCTCATTACAATCACACCCAAACGGGCACCGACTTTGCGTTGCATTTAGAATTCCTCTTTTAATCAAATTGTCCTTAGTCGGTAATTTGTTTTGCCACAATCTCCAAAGTCCAAACCAACGTCGACACTTTAAGGGGTATAACTTTATGCCAAGCTTTCGCTAACCTTCTTCTTTCTTCTATAATATTCTCCGGTGACACCAGCTTATAAGCATCTTTTACCGAGTATTCTTTATTGCCCCAGGTCCACCTATCATCTACACCTTCTCTGAAGCTTATGCTTTGAACTTTTCCTTTTATTTCTTCTGCCAATATCCTTTCTTCTTCGTTGATTCTTCACTCCCACCTAATATTCAGGTTCACCCCTACTGAATCTCTCTGCACAACTTCCTTTACACTCGCTTCTTTGTTCGCAGCCAGACTATGCATCTCCGGGAACAAGCTTTTCAATGTCTGTCCCTCTTGCCACGGGTCGCTCCAGAACCGAGCTGTAGTCCGGCTTCCGAATTTCCTGCACAGTTTTTTGAAAAACCAGTTCATGTTAGAATCTCCATTCCCGTTTGCAATCTTATTCAAGTCTTACCACCATATTGACCCCTCTCCTTTCCTAGGACATTCCCTACTTATAAAATCCCCATACTTACACCCTAACACCTTTGCCCACAAGCTATGTATTTCAGTAAGCAACCTCCACAGCCACTTCCCTAGTAGTGCAATATTGAAATCTCTTATTTTCTTTAAGCCCAGACCTCCCTCACCCCTTTCCCTGCAAACCAGCTCCCACTGCACCCAACTCACTTTTCTGCTCTCCGCTCCCCAACCCCACAAGAATTTTTTGATCAGAGACTCAAGAGTTGAAATCACCACTTGAGGAGCCTTAAAGAAAGACATGAAATAGACAGGTAATGCATAGAGGACTGATTTTAGAAGTGACCCCCAATGGATAAATGCCTATTGTTCCATTTGCTCATTCTCTTCGATACTGTGTCAATCACCAATTTCCAAAAGAATTTTCTTCTGTGATTGCCTTCAATGGGAATACCCATATATTTAAACGACAAAGCTCCAACTTTACAATTTAGAACTTGTGCCGCTTCTTCCAGCCACAGACTCAAAACGTTTATCCCGACTAATAGACTTTTGTGGAAGTTCACTTTCAACCCGTATATCAATTCAAACAGCTGTAAAATTGCCTTGATACTTCTTATGTTTTTCCAGCTCTTCTTTCCCACAATTAGCGTATCATATCGTCTGCATATTGCAAGTGTGACACCTTGACCTCTCCATGCCCGAACTCATATCCTTCGTACATATCCAATTGGACACTTTTAATCATCATTGTGTTAAACCCTTCTGCTGCTATCAAAAAGAGAAACGGCGATAGCAGGTTGTCTTGCCTCAATCATCTTTGTAAATGTTATAGATTGACAACAATTTTTGGTAAAACAAGTTATGTGTTTCTAAAGTCATGATTGATGTCATGACATGATGTTTAAGAAATTTGCAGGAGTAAAATTTTAGTGTGCTGCTATTTTATCAAGATATCAAGAATGATGTCATGACATCATTGTCTGGTCTTCAGTCCTATTTTGTTCATTTATTTCTGCGCGCGTTTTCAGTGATTCAATTGTGTGTTTTAGTTGAGATTTATAAGGCGCTCTATTTGGAAGATTTTTATTCAGCATGGTTTATTTTGTTTATGAATGTTTTATATAGTTTCAATTTTTGTTCCTTTAATTATGAGAATTAGTTTTAGGTTAAAACTTATTCTCAGGTGCAGCAGGCCCATGCCCATGTTCTTGTTTCAATTTAAAGGTTGTGAATCCTTATTTGAAGATACAGAGAAAAAACGTTGAACTGTGTTGCTTGCGCTAGGGTTTTTAAGTGTTCTTAGTTTTCTTGTGAGCCAAACAATTATCATGTTGATAATTGTATTGGACCAGGTTTTGTTGAGTTGTAAGTTGTCCACTTAAAGATTTTAAGCAAGAGTGATTTGTTCTTGACTGAAGCTTTTAAGCAAGGTCAAGGTTTGTCTTTGAAGTGTGTCTTCTACTGCTTGTTTTTTAGGTTGTTATCACTATTGTGATTGAGGGGGAGTGAGAAGTGTCTCATATCTGAGTGTTTCTTAGATAAGAAGTTGCATTTGGTAGAGATTTGTAGATGTTAAGAATTGGCAGAATTTTTGACAAACAAGAGTAAGTGAACTTAGTTCAGGATGTCACACCAGATGTTGTGACATTGACAAATAAAGTAAAAGTTAATGAACTTAGTCAAGACATCAGGATGTCACACCAGATGTTGTGACATCGTAAACCTGCTACCTGACTTAAATGATGCATAACAGAACTGAGTAAATTCAGGGGAGTTTATCTGGAATTAATTGAAAATAGATAAGCACTCCAAGGCGCATCTTTAGGGAGCTTAGTTATCTGGTTTCAGTATAACAGAATAACTAACTCACCTTGATTCAAGGAGATAACAAACTAACTAACCCTAATTCAAGGTGATGACTGTGGGATTTATCAGGTCTGGATAATTGGCAAAAAGCCCAAAAACCAAGCATCTATTTAAGGAACTGAAACTCTCAGAAAAGAGTACGACTTTAAAAAGACCAAAAAGGGTGTTTGTGTTTTATAGCAGGTTTTAATTGTTTGTCACTTTATGAGCTTTTAAGCAAAAAGTGTATTGTGTCTTGATTGAAACTTTTAAGTAAGATCAAGCTGTTGTGTTTGAAGTGTGACTTCAATTTTATTAATCATTGTAAAATATCACTGTGTGATTGAGGGGGAGTGAGTAGGTACTCATATCTAAGTTGTGTCTTAGGTAGAAATTGCCTTGGGTAGATATTAAGTGAAGGATTAAACTGGTTGGTTTAATTCCAGAATTAATATTACTTATATTGGATTTCCTTCTTGGCTTGGTAGCCCCAAGATGTATGTGTGGAGATACACTGAACTGGGTTAACAATTTCCTGTGTTATTTAATTTACCAGCACTTTAAGTTTTGTTTAAGTCTTCAACTGTTTAAACATCTGATTCGACATCACGTACCTGATCCCAGAATTACAATTGGCATCAGAGCAGACACCCTGCCTGCATAACTGGATGAGATCTAGGGACTGCAAATTTTGGGAACATGGACAGAGATGTAGGATCTGTGAATCAACCACCTATCTTGGATGGATCCAACTATGATTACTGGAAGCCAAGAATGGTAGCATTCTTGAAATCTCTTGATAGCAGGGCTTGGAAAGCAGTTAACAAAGGATGGGAGCACCCTATCCAAGACAATAAGGATGGGGCAAAAGTGATGAAGCCTGAAGAAGAATGGAGCAAGGAGGAAGAAGATTCAGCACTTGGAAATTCCAAAGCCTTAAATTCCTTATTCAATGGCATTGACAGGAACATATTTAGGCTTGTGCATCACTGTGAGCTGGCCAAGGATGTTTGGGACACTCTCAAAACTACTCATGAAGGAACATCAAAGGTGAAGATGTCAAGACTTCAACTTCTCACCACCAAGTTTGAAAACTTGAGGATGAAAGAAGATGAGACCATTCATGAGTTTCACATGAACATCCTGGAAATTGCTAATACTTCTGGTGCCTTGGGAGAGAAGATGAGTGATGAAAAGTTAGTAAGGAAGATTCTCAGATCACTGCCAAAGAGATTTGACATGAAGGTTACTGCCATAGAAGAAGCTCAGGACATCTGCACAATGAAGGTTGAGGAGCTCATTGGTTCTCTTCAAACCTTTGAGATGGGAATGAATGATACAATTGTAAAGAAAAACAAAAGCATAGCCCTGGTCTCAAACACTGATAAAGAAGAAGAAAGTCATGAAGCAGGCTCTGAGGACAACTTATCAGAATCAATTGCTATGCTTGGAAGACAATTCAACAAAATCCTCAAGAAAATGGAAAACAAGCCTAGACCAAGTGGAAGAAACTCAACCTCTGAGAATAAAAGACCTTATGATTCTAATAGAAGGTCAAACTATGATGAGAGGACTAACCAAGGAAAAGGGATCCAATGTCATGAATGTGAAGGGTATTGACACATCAGAAGTGAATGCCCAGCCTATCGAAAGAAGCAAAAGAAAGGTCTCTCTGTGTCCTGGTCAGATGAAGACTCAGGTTGTGAGTCAGAAGAAGAATCTGCAAAGCACATCACTGCTCTAGCTGGAGTATGTGAAACTGAAGGGGGATCCAGTGATGAGGATCTGACATTTGAAGAGCTTGAATCATCTTACAGGATGCTGTGTAAAAGGAGCACTGAAGTATGCATGGAAAATATACAGCAAAAGAAGCAGATTGAGGAATTAAAGGCTGAAAAGGCAAGGCATCTAGAGATTATTGACACTTTGAAAAGTGAAGTCAGCCTACTCAACTCCAAAATGGAACATATGTCCAAATCTGTCAGAATGCTGAACAGTGGCTCAAACACACTGGATGTCATTCTCAACAACAACAAGAATTCAGGGGATAAGACTGGGCTGGGATTTAATAAAGCTCAAAACTTTGAGGCTAGCACCATCCAAACAACTCCAAATCCCATGAAGCCAAACAAGATGTTCAAGCAGATGTCTCAACATCATGACAAGAACATGATGAAAAAGAAATATCAAAGATGGAGATGCCATCACTGTGGAAGGTTTGGTCACATCAAACCTTTTTGCTACAAGCTGCATGGATACCCCAATCAGAGTTCTCAGCACCCTCTTAAACAGAAGATAGAGGTCACCAAGAAAATCTGGATACCTAAAGCTAGTCTTTATGCTGATCAAAGCTACCAGTACATGCCTAAGAACAAGGTCAACAGGCAGCCTTGGAACTCTAGAGATGGACACTACCCAGAACAGATGCATCAAAGGAAACCTCACAACAGGCACAAATGGTCCAAGAAGGTTGTTGCCTCTATAGCTCATACATCTCTCAGAGTATCTGCTAAGGAAGACTGGTATTTTGACAGTGGCTGCTCAAGGCACATGACTGGACTGAAGAATCTGCTGGTAGACTTAAAGTCACACTCATCCAGATATGTAACCTTTGGAGATGGAGCAAAGGGGGAAATCAAGGGAGTTGGGACCCTGGACTGCTCAGGTGTACCAAGTCTAGATGATGTGCTGTTGGTAAAAGGATTAACTGCTAACTTGATCAGCATAAGTCAATTATGTGACCAAGGTTACAGTGTCAACTTTACCAAAACTGAATGCATAGTTTCTGATAAAGAATAGAAGGTTGTCATGAGAGGAGCCAGATCAAAAGACAACTGCTATATGTGGGAACACCAAGATTTCAGCCTCACATCAACTTGTTCCTTAGCCAAAGAAGAAGAAGTGAAGCTGTGGCATCAAAGACTTGGTCATCTCCATCTCAGAGGAATAAAGAAGATCATATCTATGGAGGCTGTAAGAGGAATCCCAAGACTTAAGATTGATGAAAGTAAAGTTTGTGGTGAATGTCAAATAGGCAAGCAAACCAAGATGTCACACCCAAAGCTTCAACATCTGACAACTTCCAAAGTCTTGGAATTATTGCACATGGATCTCATGGGACCAATGCAAGTAGAGAGTCTTGGTGGAAAAAGATATGCTTATGTGGTTGTTGATGACTTCTCAAGATATACCCGGATAAGCTTCATCAAAGAAAAGTCTGATGTGTTTGATGTATTTAAAGATCTTTGCCATAGAATCCAAAGAGAGAAAGCAAGCTGTGTGGTCAGAATAAGAAGTAAGTGCTACATTCTAGCTGATAGGGATCAAAGAAGAAAGATGGACCCTAAGAGTGATGAAGGGATATTTCTTGGATACTCCATAAATAGCAGAGCTTACAGAGTATTTGACTCCAGAACCAAGGTTATAATGGACTCAATAAATGTGATTATTGATGATGCCTATGCAGATGTTGCTGATGATGTTGGAACATCTGCTGACAATCAAACTGAAGTTGAAATAGAAAGTGATAATCTTGACTTCACTCTAACTGGGGCAAGGTCAGAGCAATCCAACAAACCTCCCTCCATCAGAATCTAGAAAGATCATCCTAAAGAACTGATAATTGGTGATCCCAACAAAGGTGTCATCACTAGATCAAGAGAGGTGATCTCAGGCTCCTGCTTTGCTTCAAAAATAGTATGCCTGCTTGATGCTGACTGGGCTGGAAGTGCTGATGATAGAAAGAGTACATCAAGAGGATGCTTCTTTCTAGGAAACAATTTAATTTCTTGGTTCAGTAAGAAACAAAATTGTGTGTCCTCATCCACTGCTGAAGCTGAATATATTGCAGCTGGTAGAAGTTGTTCACAGCTAGTATGGATGAAGCAAATGCTCACAGAATACAATGTCCCACAAGATCTCATGACATTGTACTGTGACAATTTAAGTGCTATTAACATTTCCAAAAATCCTATCCAACACAGCAGGTCTAAGCACATAGATATCAGACATCACTTCATCAGAGATCTTGTGGAAGAAAAGGTGATCACATTAGAGCATGTAGCCACAGAGCTACAATTAGCTGACATATTTACTAAGGTCGTGGATGCTACCCAAAATTTGAAAACCTAAGGGGTAAATTGGGAATTTGCTTATGTGAAATATAGCAGTTATGGAGAAGTGTCAGCATGTCTCATGACATCGTGTGGCATGATCACCAAATGGCAGCACCAGTCTGGTCAATAACTCTGTGTATTCCACTCTTAAAAATTCCACTAGTAACGGATTCTATAAATGTGAAAACGTGCTCTCAGCTTCTCACATTCCCACTAGCTCCACAAAACATTTTGCATGCTACAGCTGAATCTCTAAGCTCATCAAAATCGATCAAACCTAACTCCTCTTCCACTACATTCGAAAAATGTCTCAACATCAAAACCCTAACTTCATTGATGAGGGTCTCAATCAAGAAGATGTAGTGCACGCAACTCCAATTTCTGTAGTACCAATGGATGCTACTCCTATAGATGAGATCAGAGGAAGCGTTCCTATTGCTCAAAAACCTAGAACTCCCAATGCAAGAAGAGCTAAGGAGCCTGTTTTCAGCAAAAGCAAGGGAACTCCTTCATCTACAAGCACCCCCAAAGCTTCTGATTATGTGGATGCATCCATCAAACAACTTGTAAAAAGGATTCTTTCTGAACAAAGAATTGTGCCTGGGGTGTCTGTTCCCTTGAACAGTATGCCTGCTCCTCAAGAAGAACCAAGCAATCAGGCTGAAGAGGACATACCTGCTCAACAGGATGTCCCAAGAAATGTTGAAGAATCCGAGGGCCATGACAAAGCCTCAAATGATCAAGCCACTGATGAGAAAGCCACTGATGATCAAGCTTATGTTGATCAAACTTCTGAAAAAGAGGCTTCCCAACCTCCACCTGTTGAACACCTAGATGATGACTCTGACACTGGGATCATAGCATCTATCAATCCTAGCATAGCCAAGAGGCTTAGGGCTAGGAAGGAGAATAAGCCAGCTGCACATGCAACTCCTGAAAAGAAACAATTTACTCCCAAGAAGGACAAGGTCAAAGTTGTCTTTGGACCTACTAAGCAATGGAGCAAGGTAAGCACCCAGAAGAGGAAATCTACAACTCCACCTGATTCAGATGTTGAGGAGGATGTCCCAACATCCCAACCAAGGAAGAAGCCAGCACCTCCCAGGTCTGCCTCTGCTGTTCCCGAAGCACCTCTTGACAATGTGTCTTTCCATCATGTCTCCAGTGTGAGCAAGTGGAAGTATGTCTACCAAAGAAGGGTGGCTCTAGAAAGAGAGCTGGGCAGCAATGCTTTGGAGTGCACTGAGGTAATAGATTTAATCTCCAATGCTGGTTTATTCAAAACTGTCTCCAATTTTTCTCCCTGTTATGAATTGCTGGTCAAAGAGTTCATAGTTAATCTGCAAGAGGGGTGTGCTGATGGGAAATCTGAGGATTTCAGGAAGGTTTATGTGATGGGGAGATGTGTTGATTTTTCTCCTAGGGTTATAAATCAGTACCTGGGGAGAGAATCTGATGGGCCAAATGAGCTGGGCAAAACTGACAACCAAATCTGCAAAATCATCACTGCCAACCAGGTCAAGTCATGGCCAGTCAAAGGCAAACTATCTGTCAGCTTGCTAACAAGAAAGTATGTTATGCTGCATAGAATTGGAACTGTCAACTGGGTCCCCACAAACCACACTTCTTCTATAGCTACTGGGCTGGGAAGATTCATCTGTGCTGTAGGCACCCAAACAAAGTTGGACTATGGGGCTTATATCTTTGATCAAACACTAAAGCATGCAGGAACATCAGCAACCAAGCTTCCAATAGCTTTTCCCTCTCTGCTTTGTGGAATTATTCTCAACCAATATCCAGGCATCCTTACTGATAAGGATTCTATCTGCAAAAGGGAGAGTCCACTGTCCTTTCACTACAAACTGTTTCTGAGCCATCATGTTGCAGATGTTGAGGCTCCAAGTGGGACATCTGCTGGACCATCCAATGTCAAGACTCCTATATCAAAGGCAGCCCTGATTGCAGAGCTCAAGACTACCTGCAAAGAGCTAGATGAAAGGAAGAAAAAGTTGGAGAACATAATTCAAAGACTAGAGCTGGAGGAAGTTGCTGGAGATGTTGATGGATCTGATGCTGAGTCTGAGGATGAAGAAGATACTGAATATGATGAATCTGAATGAAGATGTGTGTGGTGGAAAGTGTACTGCCTGTTTCTGCATTGTAATTTTGATTTGTAATGTTTTTGTTTTTCTCTCTGCTTATGTAATGTTTGGCCCCAAATTTCTGTCTAACAAGGGGGAGAAGTGTATTGAACAATGTCAGCTGCTGTTAATGCCTGAACAATGCTGATGTTATTTTTCTGTCTTCTGAACTAAGTTGTTTTGTTGAATGCTCATTGGTATATCAAAGTCTGTTGAACAAGTCATAGCAGTATACATACAGGTTTGAGGGGGAGCAAATTATTAGCTCTCACATGATTCAACAGAAAAGAACTCTGCTGCACTCTGATAAAAGAACTATGCTGCTCTCTGATAAAACCAGAAGATTGTGTTAGCCAAAAATTAGCCAAAGGGGGAGTTTGTAGATGTTAAGAATTGGCAGAATTTTTGACAAACAAGAGTAAGTGAACTTAGTTCAGGATGTCACACCAGATGTTGTGACATTGACAAATAAAGTAAAAGTTAATGAACTTAGTCAAGACATCAGGATGTCACACCAGATGTTGTGACATCGTAAACCTGCTACCTGACTTAAATGATGCATAACAGAACTGAGTAAATTCAGGGGAGTTTATCTGGAATTAATTGAAAATAGATAAGCACTCCAAGGCGCATCTTTAGGGAGCTTAGTTATCTGGTTTCAGTATAACAGAATAACTAACTCACCTTGATTCAAGGAGATAGCAAACTAACTAACCCTAATTCAAGGTGATGACTGTGGGATTTATCAGGTCTGGATAATTGGAAAAAAGCCCAAAAACCAAGCATCTATTTAAGGAACTGAAACTCTCAGAAAAGAGTACGAATTTAAGAAGACCAAAAAGGGTGTTTGTGTTTTATAGCAGGTTTTAATTGTTTGTCACTTTATGAGCTTTTAAGAAAAAAGTGTATTGTGTCTTGATTGAAACTTTTAAGTAAGATCAAGTTGTTGTGTTTGAAGTGTGACTTCAATTTTATTAATCATTGTAAAATATCACTGTGTGATTGAGGGGGAGTGAGTAGGTACTCATATCTAAGTTGTGTCTTAGGTAGAAATTGCCTTGGGTAGATATTAAGTGAAGGATTAAACTGGTTGGTTTAATTCCAGAATTAATATTACTTATATTTGATTTCCTTCCTGGCTTGGTAGCCCCCAGATGTAAGTGTGGAGATACACTGAACTGGGTTAACAATTTCCTGTGTTATTTAATTTACCAGCACTTTAAGTTTTGTTTAAGTCTTCAAGTGTTTAAACATCTGATTCGACATCACGTACCTGATCCCAGAATTACAAGATTAAATGAAGGGTGTAAACTGACGGGTTTAACTCTGAATTAATACTACTTATAGTGTATTTTCTCTTGGCTTGGTAGCCTCCAAATGTAGTTGTGTTGCACCGAACTGGGTTAACAATTTCTTGTGTCTTTTACAATTTTTTGTGATTATTTAACTTGTTCATATTTAAATTTGTCAAATATTAGTGTCGTAACATCTCATTCGACATCTCATATCTGGTTCCAGAATTTCAATTGACATCAGAGCAGACACCCTGCTAGTTTTTCTAGGTGAGATCTAGAGGCAGTATATTCTGGTACTATGGACAAAGATGGAGGATTTGTGAACAGACCACCCATTCTGGATGGATCTAACTATGATTACTGAAAACCTCGTATGGTGGCCTTCTTGAAATCTTTGGATAGGAAGGCATGGAAAGCTGCAGACAAAGGATGGGAACATCATGTCATTGTTGGAAAATATGGAACAAAGACTTTAAAACTTGAGGAAGAATGAAGCAAAGAGGAGGATGAGTTGGCTTTGGGTAACTCTAAAGCTTTAAATGCTTTGTTCAATGGAATTGATAGAAATATATGCAGGTTGGTGCACCATATTGAATTGGCCAAGGATGTTTGGGATACTCTTAAAACCACTCAAGAAGAAACTTCCAAGGTCAATATGTCAAGACTTTAGTTGCTCACTACAAAATTTGAAAATCTGAGGATGAGACTATTCATGACTTTCACATGAATATTCTTGAGATTGCCAACACTTCAGGAGCTTTAGGAGAAAAAATGTCTGATGAAAAGCTTGTGAAGAAAATACTCAGATCTTTGCCAAAGAGATTTATTATGATGGTTACTACTATAGAGGAAGCACATGACATGTACAATATGAAGGTGGATGAACTCATTGGATCCCTTCAAACATTTGAAATGGGAATCACTGACATCCCTGAAAAGAATAACAAGAGCATAGCCTTTGTTTCTAATGCTGAAGAGGGAACAAAAGAATGTGAGATGAAAACTGAGGAAAGCCTGACAGAAGCTCCAGCTATGCTTGGAAGACAGTTCAACAGAGTTATGAAGAAGATAAATATGAAGTTAAGACCTAATGTCAAGAAAACCTCATTGACATTAGTATATCTTATGATTCTAGCAGAAAAACAAAGTTTGAAGAGAATCCCAATCAAAGCAAAGGGGTTAAATGTCATGGATGTGAGGCTTTTGGTCACATTAGAGCTGAATGTCCTACTTATCTTAAGAAACAAAAGAAGGGACTATCTGTTTCATGGTCTGATGGAGATTCTGAAAGTGAGTTTGAAGAGGAATCAGCTAAACACATCACTGCTTGACAGGGACATGTGTTTCTGATGATGACTCTAGTGAGGATGAATTAACCTTTGATGAACTTGCAGAATCTTATAAAAAGTTGTGTCTAAGAAGTGCAAAAGTGGTTAAAGAATGAGAGAAATAGAAGAAACTCATAATAAAACTGGAGGCTGAAAAGAAAGAGCATCTGAAAACAATCTCCAACTTAAACAATGAAATCATCATGATGAATTCCAAGCTTGATCAAATGTCCAAGTCCATTAGAATGTTGAACAGTGGATCTGAAACACTAGATGAGATTCTTCAAATTGGGAAGAATGCATGAGACTTGTCTGGTTTAGGGTTTGATGGTACAAAGAAGACCTCTTCAAGTAGCAGCCAACCTGAACTCAAGTATGGTGTTTCAAATCAGATGTCAAAATCCATGTCTCAACATCATGGTAAAGGAAGATCAATTCATCAAAGAAGAAGATTTCAAAGTTGGAGATGTCATTACTGTGGCAGATTTGGTCACATAAAACCTTTCTATTTTATACTATATGGATATCCTGATCATAACCCTCAGTCCATACCTAAACAAAATATGATCACTAAGAAACAACAACGGGTTTTTAAGGATGTTGCCTTGATAGCTCCTACTTCTCTTAGAGTATCAACTAAAGAGGATTGATATTTTGACAGTGGTTGCTCTAGGCATATGACCGGAATAAAGAATTTGTTGGTTGACATCAAACCTCATTCTACCAGCTATATGACTTTTGGTGATGAAGCAAAAGGAGAAATCAAAGGTGTTGGAAAAAAGGAATGTTCAAGAGTTCCAAACCCTGATGGTGTCTTACTTGTGAAATGATTGACTGTCAATCTTATCAGCATCAGTCAATTGTCTGATCAAGGGTTTAATGTCAACTTCACTAAATCTAAGTGTGTGGTTACAAATGAAGAAAAAGAAGTGATCATAAGGGGATTCAGTTCTAGGGATAATTGTTACCTATGGGTTAATCAAGATCCTAATTACTCATCTGTGTGTTCTATAGCCAAAGAAGATGAAGTAAAACTGTGGCATCGAAAATTGGGTCATCTTAATCTAAGAGGGATGAAAAGTATTATCTTTGTGGATGCTGTAATAGGAATTCCAAAGCTACAAATTGATAAAGGAATAGTGTGTGGTGAATGCCAGGTTGGTAAGCAAACCAAGATGTCACATCCGAAGATTCGACATCTTACTACCTCTAAAGTTTTGGAGTTGTTGCACATGAATTTGATGGGTCCCATATAGGTGGAAAGCCTTGGTGGGAAGAGATATGCTTATGTGGTGGTGGATGACTACTCAAGATTCATTTGGGTAATTTTTATCAGAGAGAAATCTGATGTTTTTGATGTTTTCAAGGATCTTTGTCAAAAACTTCAGAGGGAAAAAGAAAGTTGTGTTGTCCGAATTAGAAGTGATCATGTGAAGGAATTTGAGAACCATAAATTTTCTGAATTTGCTCCTCTGAAGGAATCAGCCATGAATTTTCATCTCTCATTACTTCTCAGAAAAATGGAGTTGTGTAAAGGAAGAACATAACCCTTCAAGAATCAGCTAGAGCTATGATTTGTGCCAATGGACTTCCCATGCATTTCCGGGCTGAAGCTATGAATACTGCTTTCTATGTTCATAATAGAGTCACCTTGAGAATGGGAACCCCCACTACCTTGTATGAGATCTGAAAGGGAAGAAAACCTACTATCAAATGTTTTCATGTGTTTGGAAGTAAGTGCTACATTCTGGAAGATAGAGAACAAAGAAGAAAGATGGACCCCAAAAGTTATGAAGGCATATTTCTGGGTTACTCTACTAACAAAAGAGCGTATAAATTCTTCACTTCTAGAACAAGAGTCATGATGGAATCCATAAATGTGGTTGTTGATGATCTGCATAAAGAAGCTAATGTCACATATGACGTTGGAACAT
This sequence comes from Lathyrus aphaca, assembly GCA_963966055.1. Taxonomy (NCBI): domain Eukaryota; kingdom Viridiplantae; phylum Streptophyta; class Magnoliopsida; order Fabales; family Fabaceae; genus Lathyrus; species Lathyrus aphaca. The sequence continues at coordinate 218,654,648 of OZ014520.1, read as the reverse complement.
TCTTTGATACACCAGCTAAAGCTTCTAATAAAGAGGTTGATCCTAATCTAGATATCATAGAATCTGAGCTAGAACCAACAAACAAAGGACCCTCCATCAAAATCCATAATGATCATCCTAAAGATCTTATTATAGATGATCCTAACAGTGGAGTTACTACTAGATAAAGGGAAATCATCTTAAACTCTTGTTTTGTGTCAAAGATTGAACCTAAGAATATTAAGGAAGCCTTCACTGATGAGTTTTAGATTAATTCCATGCAAGAGGAGTTAGGATAGTTTAAAAGGAATGAAGTGTGGGAACATGTTCCAAGACCTGAAGGAACCAATGTTATTGGTACTAAATGGGTGTACAAGAATAAATCAGATGAACAAGGAGTGGTGACCAGGAATAAAGCCATATTGGTTGCTCAAGGATACACTCAAGTTGAAGGGGTTGATTTTGATGAGACTTTTGATCATGTTGCTAGACTTGAATCAATAAGATTGCTATTGAGAGTTTCTTGCACTCTGAAGTTCAAACTATTCCAAATGGATGTGAAAAGTTCCTTTTTGAATGGATACTTGAATGGGGAAGTTTATGTGGAACAGCCTAAAGGCTTTGTTGATCCAAACTTACCAGATCATGTTTACAAGTTGAGAAAGGATGTTTATGGGTTGAAACAAGCTCATAGGGCTTGGTATGAGATATTGACAGAGTTTCTCATTAATAATGGATACAAGAAAGGAGGAATAGATAAGACTCTCTTTGTTAAAGATGAAAGAGGAAAGATAATGATTGCTCATATTTATGTGGATGATATAGTGTTTGGTGGGATGTGAGATAGGATGGTTAAACATTTTTCCAGACAAATACAGTCTGAATTTGAAATGAGTCTTGTTGGAGAATTAACTTATTTCCTTGGTTTGCAAGTGAAACAGATGGAAGATTCCATTTTTCTCTCTCAAAGAAAGTATGCCAGGAACATAGTCAAGAAGTTTGGAATGGAGAATGCCAACCACAAAAGAACACATGCTCCCACTCATCTGAAGTTGTCTAAAGATGAAAATGGTATAAGTGTTGATCAAAGTTTGTATAGAAGCATGATAGGAAGCCTGCTATATCTTACAGCTAGCATACCTGATATTGCTTTCCATGTTGGAGTGTGTGCTAGATATCAAGTAGAACCTAAAGTCAGTCACATAAATCAAGTCAAGAGGATTCTAAAATATGTGAATGGAACTTGTGACTATGGTATGATGTACTCTCATGGTTGTGGAATTTCACTCTTCCTACTCCAAATTTAGTCGTGGGGTTGCCATTCACTAGAATTGAAATCCTAGTACTTTGAATACACTCAGAAATCCATCCTCTCCATTTGATATTAAATCCTATTTTCTCCATTACGAATCCTAAGTACCTCCAATCTACCGAGTCATACGCCTTTTCAAAATCTACTTTGAACATCACAGTCTCCCTTCTTCTTCTTTTCGCATCGTCCACCAATTCGTTTTCCACTAAAATGCCATCCACCATTTGACGACCTTCCACAAAAGCACATTGTGTCTCTGAAATGACTATTTTCATCACCTTCTTCAGTCTATTTGCCAACACCTTATATAACACCTTATACATACATTCAATTAGCGTTATAGGTCTAAAGTCGTTGAGCTTCGTCAGGTTCTCAATTTTTGGGATAAGTGTTATAAATGCACAATTTGCTCCTTTAACTAGTTTATTGTTTTAATGGAACTCAACTATGAATCTGCGGAAATCTTCTTTCACAACATCCCAAAACTCTTTGATGAACTTAAAGTTTATGCCATCAGGTGTAATGCCTATATATTTAATTAATTTTTTTATTAAGTATTTAGTTAATATTTGTGTTTAGTTGGTATATTTTTATCTTGTGTTTAGTTGGTATATTTAGTTAATATTTGTGTTTAGTTGGTATATTTTTTTATTAAATATTTAATTAAAGTTTTGGCTTATATGTGGATGATGGAGATCTTTATATTTGATCATAATATGAAGAAAAAATAGTTTATTTTCAGTTCAGTGAGGTAGAATAATGGATTATCTTCCTCCTTAGCTTTTACTGCTTCGATAACTCAAGGATTGATGAATTTTTTTCACTACTTTTCATTTATGTAGATTTAATTTTTGTTTTTTTTTTACTTTTTTTTAAGAAACTAATTTTTTTATATTCTTAGAGGTTTGATGTTGAATAAATTTTGGCTTATATGTGGATGATGGAGATCTTTCTATTTAATCATAATATGAAGAAAAAAAATAATTTGTTTTTAGTTCAGTGAGGTAGAAAAATGTGGTAAGTTTACTGGTGCTATTTTGTGGGAAATGAATGCCTTGTATGAGATTGTGAAGAATCAATTTTCTTACACAATCGTGATTAAAGGTACATTGCACATACAGTGGATATTTCAAGTAGATGTTCGTTGTACATCTTTACAACAACCTTTGTTTCAAGTAGTGTCGGTTGTAGCAAATATTTGACAATATTTTGTATAAAATATTTTATCGGGAAATAATATCATATTCTCTATTTAACAACACGGTTCAATTAGTCATTTTCTATGAGGCTAAAGTTTTCAGAGAAGCAACTTATTTAACACGATATAACTTAATTGCAATCTCATTTTTCAGTGTCATCATGCTTCTTGTATCAGCCTTGTAATTATATATGATATTCATAAACTTATAGTGACAATAGTATTTTGATTTTGCAGGTAAGGATTTTAAAGACGCACAAATGCTAACTGATGTCGATGATGTCCCTATGCAAGAAATTTGAGATTGTGGCATAGAAGATAAAAGATTGATGAGTTTCATTGGTGAATATGTCAAGTTAGTGATGGAAGAGGTATACTTGCCAATTTTTTATCTGGAATTAAAATTTTAACTTTAATCATCATCAATATATTATTTCTTAGCATTCACTCCACTATTATGTGAAATACTATAATGTTATACCGATAACTTTATGTTCAAACTTTCTTGTTCTTCGTGTTATTTATATTCTTACATTGCATATATATACTAGTTCATGAACTTATGCTTTGAATTTACTCCTGTTGCTGATATCCTTGGTTTGCAGCAGAACTAAGAGCATTAGAACTGCTATTTGAGTGGTGGGCTTCTAATCTAGCCTTGCAAGTATTTATCTTACAGAAGTCCTTTGTCTTTCCACCCTACTTTATCTGTTTGAGGTTCATCTCAATTAACATATCCTTTGTCATAAACTACTTTTTGTTTTGATAGTTGAATTTCTCAAGTGCAATTTGTCCTCGCTTTATGTTTTTTCTTGCTAAAATTTGAAAACAAGGAAGGTATTCTTCAATAAAGTATTCAGATCGATACTATTGGCATGATAAGATTCATGTTGTGTTGACGTGGATGATATGGATAAGTTCTATTCTCCATCACATATATCATTATTTCAAATGTCAATTTAATTATAATGAATTAAGTGGAATTCATTGTTATAGGGTACAAGATATATACTTGCAAGTGATCATCTTCAACTTGCCCCAACCATTCAAAGTGTTGAAGCTGAGAAGAACGGTTTAGGAAGAATCCTCTTCGAACGACTTGCAGAATTGTATGGAGAGGAAGTCACATCTATACTTATTGTCCAGTATCGTATGCATCAACTTATCATTGATTGGTCTTCGAAAGAGCTTTACAACAGAAAGGTGCTCTAATTTTAAAGCACTCGTCTTGATGTTTGCATTGCAATAAAAATATATTTTCCCTCTTATTAAACCAATAATAAAAAGGTAGAATTTATCAATATTGAACTAGATAGTCTGATTATATTGGGGGATAAACTTTTTGTTAGATCTTCATTCATGGAATTATGTGATAACAGGTAAAAGCTTATCCAAGTGTTACTCCACATACGCTATATGATCTCGAGAATGTGATACTATACATCTTCAACTGAACCAACCATTCTACTTATAGATAGAACTGGATATGTTGAAATATCTATAATCTCATAACTGATTTTGATTAGTTTAGACATGTGGAATAAAGACATGGCAATCTCTTTCTAATGAAAATTGTTGAACCATCATTTTGTACACAGTGATTTGGTATTTTGATTAATCGATATCCAATGATTGATATTAGAATTTTAACAAACATCTGAACTGATATGAGGAAGATTTAGGGAAAGTCATTGTATTTCATTTAAAGAAAATATATGTTGTTGATAGGAGCATTCAACCAAAATTGTATCTAGCTGATTATATTGATTGAGCTATCAAGAATATCATCCAGTTTGAATTTATAAATTTGTTGAGTTACAAAAGGCTCAAGCTTTTTATATACTATTTATGTTGGTAATCTTAAGACTCTTTTTTACCTATTAATGACATAAGATATTTAATATTCTCTACAAATGAAGGTATTCTAACAAATGATTCAGGCTAAGATGAGGAGTTAATTTTGCATTAGAGACATGCTTTTTATGTGTATATTCTATTGATCTTTCTATGTGCATATTGTATTGTTGCTTCTATGTACCAATAATAATTTTGACTCAAATGTCTTATATGTTACTTATACTGTTATGTTTGGAGCTATTACAAAATCATGTTCTAAAGAATATTAAGATAATTAACAATTTATTTGTTTCATTCTCTAAAAAAAACACTCTAATGTCATTCAAATGCCTTATAGATTGTCTCTAATATGCTTTGAAGTTACTGAAACATTTTTCTTTTAATCTGGGTAGGAAACATTTTATCAATAATACTGATATGTTCTCCGACCCAATACAAGAGTTTAGCAAAAAGAGAGCGAAATTAAAGGATATGTCTCTAATTTTAATAAAAATCAAAAGGATAAAGCATCTAATTAAAAAAAAGGGACAAAGCCTCAAACTTCCTATCTACAAAAAAATCAAGTGGATGATATATCCAATCGTATAAAGAATAATTCCATCACTTATATAGACATATAAATTATATATGAACCGATAATATCGTATACAAAAATTTATAATATTTCTAAGAATTATAATATATCTCTCTCCACAGTCACTTATAGGTATATAATATATATGGACTGATAATATTGTATATAAATATTTCTTATATTTCTAAGAATATAATATTTGTTTCCACTATAAATGACATAATTTAAATGAACTGAATATTATATACAAATATTTCTTTCCACTATAATAATGCATGTTGGTTCCAATTTAATGTCATCCTTTTCGGATGAAAATTTTATGTAACTACAAAAATTGAGGTGCTATTAATATAAATCGGTGTAGAATTTAGTGATTCAATGTGCTAGATCGAGTTATGTCATTTAATTAACATTAAAAATTAAAATTTATTTATTAATGTAATTATTAAATATTATTTTATTTCAGCTACTTGAATACAGAAAATACAGTTTTCTAAGGATAAAAATTAAGGGCCTGTTTGAAATTCATTTTAAAACTGTTTTTTAGTTTTTGAAAATTAAAATTTAAAAACTTGTTTGGATATAATGTTTTGCAAAAGTGTTTTTAAAAACTCTTTTCTATTTTCCAGTTTTTGAAAGCAAAAAAAGTGAAATAACTTCGTTGTGTTTTGCTTCTTACTTTTCAGTTTTTAGTACTCTGAAATTTGAAGAAAAACACGGAAAACTTATCATTTTCATTATGTCTATTGCATTAATGCAATTTTAATAATTTTAATTTTTTTTAAATAAAACATGAAAACACATTTGAAAGGGTATGTATGTGCTCTTTTTCTGCATAAGTAACCTTTCCAAATATCTTTATTTAATTATTTGATAAAAAATGAAGAACTAGTTGAATATCCAAGAAATCTGGATAGACTCAACAAATGGGTTATACCCTTTATTTCTTCTAATCAAATTTATAGATTTGATAAGATGGATGTTTTTTCTCGTTTTGCAGTTAAAACTCTCGAGCAATCTATTCAACTTTCTGAAGAAAAACAGACAATCGAACTGTTAACTAAAAGTGATTTGAAACCTTTTAAAAATTATAATTTTATCCACATTGGATTGATTCAAATTGCTTTAAAACATTTAACATTATTAGGTTTAGATTCTAGCATAATGACTTATGTTAGAGATGGTAGATGTAAAGATTTCAAACAATCTTTAGCTGCTATGGTAGAGACAAGTCTATGTCATGGACCAGTCTACTTTGATGTTTCACTTAATTTAAATATATCTTTATCTGATAAAAATTTATTAGATGTTATTCAGTTAACTGTTTATACTAACAGTTACAATTTCAATCCTGGAAGTGAAATCATAGCAATATTCTATAGAATCTATTATAAGGTTCTCACTACGCTTAATCCTAAAGTAAAGCAATCATCGTTTCCTGGAACTATTACTTTGGTTCAAACCAATATATTAACTTCCAATGTTGCAACCAATAGATTGATAAAATGGGATGAAATAAACTTCCCAGAGGCATGGTCCCTTCCTCATGAAATAGATCCTGAACCTATCCTTAATAGGGATATAGATTAAATAATTCAGACTACTGAAGGAGATCTAGAAATAACCTTCAGTCCTAAGAGAATAATAAGGATACCCAGATCCCTATCTGCTAGGTGTAAACACCCCAAATTTGCCCTCACCTTTTTCTCACACCATGGCTTGTGATCGTTTCATATTGCATTGCATAAGCATACCATCTCCCACTGCATAGTTTATTTCACTGCATAAGTTGCATAGCTAGGGTTTGTGATCAGATGAATCCAAGAAGTGATTTGAGCCATCTCCAAGGTCTTGAAGCATGCCAAGAGAGTCCATGTGTATTCTATGATCATCTTATGCTCCCCAAGGTTCATTAAAGTCAAGAGATCACAAAGCATTGCAAAGGCATAGAGGCAGACTGAAGATTCCTGCACAGATGACCTAAAATTAGGGTTTTGGTTTTAGAGGCCTTATCAGTTCTCTCATCTGCATAATCATAGCATTCACATCATTTTTCCCCAAACTAAGCGTAACATTCCGTCTAATACGGAGTATTACGGCAAAAATCAAACATTTGCATGATCATAAGCCAGGTTCGAGCCAGTCACCTGCAAGCATCAAAAATCACTTCACCAGCAATATACAAAATTTATCCCTGCAGGCAAAGCCAGAATACCTTTTGCACTCTCAATACAGATACTTGTTCATACTGATACATATTCTTTTTGACACTCGCCCGTATCATACTTCCCCAGCAAGTCAAACACTCGTCCGTGTCCCTTGCTCAATCTTTTTGACACTCGTCCGTGTCTTGCACATATTTCCCCAGTATGTCAAACACTCGTACATATTGATACACAATCCTCTGATACTCGTCCGTATCTTGTATATATCACCTCCCAGCAGACCAGACACTCGTCCGTGTTCCTTGCTTAACCGATTGATACTCGTCTGTATCATCATCTTTAAACACGTGTCAGCGTTTGCTTCTATCGATACTCGTCCGTATCATGGTCCTAAGGATGCTCGTCTGCATCTTTAATCTATACACTCTGACAAACAATTATGCCTTTTATTTCAAAGCGTAAGCACTCGTCCGTGTTTACCTTTCCCCAGTAAGTCACCGACAAAACAACCTTTCTATCCGACATTTGTCCTATGTCGCGAGATCTTTTTAGCATCCGTCCCCTGCTAGGTGTTCTTCCTTCACCTTGTGATGACCGTCCCTCATCATTTATCCGATGGCCGTCCCCATCGTCGACCTTTGTTATCCGGCATTCGTCCTATGTCGAGATAATCCCCAAGAACAGCCGTACCCTGCTAGGTGATCGTCCTTCACCTCTTGATGATCGTCCTTCATCATGTTTGTCCGATGGCCGTCCCCCATCGTTGATCTTTTCTATCCGGCATTCGTCCCGTGTCATGATATTTTCAGCAGCCGTCCCCTACTAGGTGATCGTCCTTCACCTTTTGATGATCGTCCCTCATCATTATTTCATCTATTCTTTTACCTGATGGTCGTCCCCGTCGCGGTTTATTTACCCTTTAACCTGATGGCCGTCCCCGTCAGTGCTTTTCTTTAATCCCCAGAAAGTTTTATTTCTTTACCCGATAGCCTTCCCCATCGTGGTCTTTTCCTTTATCCTGATGATCGTCCTACATCGGTTTACCCGATGGCCGTCCCCGTCGTGGTCTCTTTATTTCCCAGCATGATGGTCGTCCCCGTCATTGTTTTACTTACCGTTTTTATCCCCAGCATTCGTCCTCTGCTCAATGGTCATCCTCCTTCTCTTTCATTTTATACTCATACTATACTATTTGTTACAATTTATATCTCTTTTCTTCTTCTCCCCAGTGAGTGCAAATTTTAGACTGTCTTTGGTATTCAACCACAAGTTATCTTGTTTGTCTGTTAAGCTAGGTGCTTACATCCTGCACAGCTAACTCATGCTTGAATAGGGGCAGCTGTAAACACCCCAAATTTTCCCTCACCTTTTTCTCACACCATGGCTTGTGATCTTTTCATATTGCATTGCATAAGCATACCATCTCCCACTGCATAGTTTATTTCACTGCATAAGTTGCATAGTTAGGGTTTGTGATCAGATGAATCCAAGAAGTGATCTGAGCCATCTCCAAGGTCTTGAAGCATGCCAAGAGGGTCCATGTGTATTATATGATCATCTTATGCTTCCCAAGGTTCATTAAAGTCAAGAGATCACAAAGCATTGCAAAGGCATAAAGGTAGACTGAAGATTTCCTGCACAGATGACCTAAAATTAGGGTTTTGGTTTTAGAGGCCTTAATCCCAATTTTTTTGGTCATTCTTATTTCTAATGGTCTTAATATGTTATAAGGATCATGTGTACCAAATTTGATGAAGAAATTCATTATGGAAGTCATCTGATCAACTGGTAACTAGTTGTGCAAGAAAAGTCAGAATCAGGACATCTGAGGCCCCCAACAATGGAACCAAAGGGTCATTTTCATCAATTTGAGGTTCTATGATATTTATTTGATCTTAGAAGTGGTTATAAGTGCACAAGATTGAAGAATTTCAAGCCATTTACAAACTTGCTATTTTTGGACATGACTTGTAATGGAAACTTTCCATTTTGGGAAAGATTTTCAACCTCCTTTTTCTTGATCAAAAATGCTTCAAATGAAAAATCCTTAAACATGAAAGTTGTAGATTGGATCTTCCCATTTTCAAAAAGTACAATAAATCCTCTTGATTCATCCTAGAACTAAAGATATGATCTTCCAAAGTTTGGAAAAATCCTATAATTTTCAAGTTCATGCCAAAGAGGGATTTTTGCAAAATCAAGTTTCAAGACTTCTAATGACCTCTAATCCACTTCTAAGCATCATTACATGATAACACAACTTGCCTTGATCAAAATTGGGTTTTGGACCTAAGTTTTTCATGACTTGTGATCCAAGAAATTTCAAAGAGGGAAATTTGCAAAACATGTGATAACTCTTGTATCATGCCATCCAGATCCTCAAATCCAATACTAGGGTCATCCTTGATGCAAGCTGAGGCAAGACAAGCCCCCAAGCCAGCTCTGACTCGTGCCATGCTTATGGTACCATAACTTTTGACTTTTTGCAACTTGGCCCATACCAATCAAACTATGCCACTACCAACTTTCTGACCAATCAGCATTGTTTATGTGGACATCAAGGAGCTCATTACACAAGACACACAAGCCTGAATCAAGCCCTAAGCTCAATTTCACAAAAAATCCCCAAAATCTTCATTTCTTCGAAACTCCACACACAACCATCAAAACTCAGTTATTTCTTCACCAATCATCTCAACATCACTCAAGGATCATAAACCACCCTTCACCATGGCCTAAAAGCTCCCAAAACTAAAACACGATTTCGGCCTTAGCAGAACTGAAACACTCAAACTAGCCATCATAAACTTGCTCTAAGCTTTCCAGAAGCATCAAGGGGATCATTGGAGTGGATTGGCATCAAGGAGAGGTCCAGAAAGTTCAGATTGAGAAAGCTTCATCTCAGGTATCATCCAAGAACAAATTTTCCAGAACTTGTTTTTTAAGTTACAATATCAATCTACATGTTTCACTGATCATTGTGATGTGTTTGGTTTTGAAAATGAGTGGAAAATAAGCATGTATTTAGCTTCTGAAAGTTTTGCACATTTTTCTGTTTTGCTTCGATTCTCTCTTTTGATGCATGATAAATGATTTTTGTTGTTGGATTCTTGTTTAGTGATGTCTAGTGAGTGATTCTGGAGAGTTTGAGTTGTTTTCATGGCGTTTTGAGAGAGATAGGTTGAGTGAGCTGTCGGAGAAGATGACCGGAGGTCTTCTCCGGCCACCTGAGAGTGATTAGCCCTAATCTGTAATTAATTAGCTAGGTTTAAATTTAAGCCCTTGGATCATGATTCCCGCGTGTGTGGACGGTCAGGATTAGTTCACTTAAACCCTAATCTTGATTTATTAAATTAATTAAGTTTAATTAAATATTTTTGCCAGATTCAATCCTAGCCCTTTAAACACGCGCGCAATCAACCCTCATTTAAACCTCAGCCATCAGATTGGTTGACTTCCCCTTTATTTGATTTTTATTTCATGTTTATTTCATTTCTTTCCACATTTATTTTAAAATAGCAAAAACAATTTAAAAAATCTAATTTTTTGCATTTTCATTTAAAATATTTTTCTTAACTCAAAAACATTTTTTATTTTAATTTTTGCATCAAAAAAGTATTTTTAAAACATTTAAATGTTTTATTTAATTAATTAATTGATTTTAATTAATTAAAAATACATTTAGGTTTCTACAAATCACCGAAAAATTCATGAGGCATTCTTATACATTTAGAAACATTTTCAAACTCACCATACAAATTTATTTTTAGTTTTGATCACATTTTCAGAATTATCTTTGAATTAGGGTTCTTATAAATCACATTTTCTAACCCTAACTTGAAAAAATCACTTCTGGTCAACCATGATGAGTTTGAATTGATTCTTTTTGCATTGTTTCACATATTGAATCTAGTATCTAGGTTATTTTTCTCATGATTTTTCATTGCATTTTCAATTTGATTTGCATTTTCCCTTTAGGATCACCCAAAAACCTTAGTTAACTTAGGAATTTCATAACTTTCACTAGTTTTAACTTCTGACATTCTCCTTTGGTGAGTGATCTTGTATGTATTTAGGGTTTGTTTGAGTTCAATTTCAAATTTTTATCATGATGTATACTTCTTTTTTGGTCATATGCATCTCATGTTGCCTTAAAACCCTAATTTCTCATGTTCATTTGCATCCATCTTTGCATAGCTCAATCATATGAACTTTCCATGACATTTCAAGAATTTGTATGAAATCATAGACATATTAAGACATGCTTGAACATTGCTTGATCATTTCTTCATTCATTTAATTTTCCTTGCATCCATTGCATTTCATGAACATCCATGTGTTTTCAAGCTTCTTACTTGCTTCCATTGCATCTCATCCTTGTATGAACATTCATAAGAATTATGTATGACCTTGCATCATCTCATAAAACATTTTCCTTGCATATACACTTCTGGTTTTGGTTTTTGCATCTTTATTCATTTAATTTCATTTTGCCTTGCATCTTATGCATTCATACTAACCTTTCAGGGTCTTATGGTAAGTTGTTTGGGATGTGGATTTTCCTCCACATCCTACCTTCTTCTTATCTCTTCATATGCATTATTTACTTGTCTTTGAAGTGAACTTGCTTCACTTATGCTCTCTCATTCTTACTTTCTTTCTGTTAGGTTACTTATATTCTTCAGGAAGTAAGTAACTTATTCTTTCTCTCCTTCTCTTTTCATCTGCTTCTTCTTCCTTGGTGGCCTCCTGAAGACCTTTCTTTAAGCCTCACAAACCATAGGATATCCAAGCATGATAATCTTTAGGGTTTTATATAGTCCCCCCTAGCTTTTTACCTTTGAGTCTCCTTGAGTCTCTCTTCTCATCTCATAATCAGAGGCTAAACACTTAAAGTTTTAGGACTTTGAATTAAGGTTATGCCTGCATCCTTATCTTAGGATGGAGTGCATAACTTTAATCCTTAGTGTTAAACCTTTAATTTTTTTACACCTCTTAATCAAAACACCTAATAACTATTAAGACTTAAGCTTGTAACTTAGGCCTTATATTAGGGTTACATCTCTTCCTTATGGTTAAGAGGGACTAACCTTAATGTTTAATGGACAAGTCCCCCTCAAGTTGTCTTACAAACTTAAAACTCACTTCTTAATCTCACCCTTTATTTAAAATCCACTTTAATAAAGGCTTGTTATATAATGAATTTAGTCCCTAACCATGGATTAAGTTGAGGTATCTTCCTCAGCTTAAGTGTTCTCATATATCATCCTTCTCTTAGGATGGTGTAATGAGTTCACTAATCCCTGATTAGAGATTAAACTCATTACTTAACACTAATCAAAAACCCAAAAAAATTTTAATAATCACAAGTAGGTTAATGATCTTAATCCTACATCATCGTGGTAATTAAGTTGAGATGCTTATCTCATACATAAGTAGGCTCATTATCCCTAATCAGGGAGGATATAATGAGTTTACAAACCTTTGATTTAGGCTTAAGCTCATTATCCTATGCAAAACACCAAAAACAATAAAAAACTGAAAACGCAAAAGCAAACAATAATCGTCTCCTCCGGGATTCTTTTCTCATCATATTCACTCTGAAAATGAGAACTCGCTTCTTCCATATAATGCAAGATAGTTAGCACTCGAGCCAGACGAGTCATACACTTGAGCATAGACAAGCAAGCAGTTCACAGTCAAATCATCTCAGTCTCTTTGAGTCGAACTACGGTGTTCTGATTTCCTCATTGCACGAGAGGATACATAGGCATAACTTAATTGTTATCGAACAAAAGTCTCTGTGTCTTCCCCCTCTTTCAACTTTCTTTCTAAGTCTCAGTCTTGAGCATTTCACCCTCTCTTTTTACACTGACACACTGTATGTTCATTCCTAGCTTTCCATACACAGTTAGCACATACACTACCCCCTTTTAAACACAATCAAGTATGCGTGGATCCTGTCGTAACCAACCCCCTTTCTCAGTTTCTTTGGTTCGCAACCATCTTATCCATACCCTTCCAGGTTTATGCAGCATTACCTTTCCTTCGGGATAAAAATTCCTAGTTGGCGACTCTATTTAACCTCAACCTCCAACATCGCCGACAGTTCACATCTGTACTGGGACGTAAGTCTTTTCGGGAGCGACACTAGGCACCCAGTTAGTGAATTTTACATAACTTCTAGTCAATTACCTAAACCTTCTACATCTCAAATAAGAGAAGAGATAAAAGTCACTGAGAATATAAGACTTAGCGAAAATAGAATTCCCCAAGGGATTCATCAAAAACCAAGTACTCCAAGAGTAGAATCACCTACTCCGTCAGATATGGATTTCCAATTATAATGTTAGGTTATTCCCCTAGTAGTAAGATGAGACAACTCATCAATGATGAGTTTCAACATGAGAGATACACTCAATTCAGAAATTGTTTTTTTATTTTATTTTCAAAACCCGAATTAACCCAATTTAAAAATGAGTACTACACTCAAATGAGCCTTGAGCAAGATTTTATTCCTTTTGTTAAATGGTTTGTTAATTACTTCATAAGTAAAAAACAAGAGATCCTTGTTTTACAAAGACCATGGGAAAACATTCAAGGAGAAATAATGGAATCTCCTTTCCCCCCCTGAACAAACAATAAGTTTGAGTCAAAATAACAAAATCAAGTTACTCTTAAGGAATTAAATTCCGACACCAGGTCTCAGAATTATACCAATGCTTACCTTGTGTGCTTAGGAGAACAATTTATCTCTTTGGAAAAAGATCTCTTATCCATAAAAGATCTTTTAGAAAAACAAATAGCACGTCAAGATATCATTATTAACCACATAAATAAACCTAAGGACCAAATGTCCACCTCCAATATTTTAGATGTTCCTATAGTGCAACCTCCTGTTTCCATATAAGGATTTAAAATGGAAACCAATGGTTAAGAATTTGTTCGTATTTTAGAACAAAAGTTAAAAGGTCTTAATATCACAGTTATGTCTCAGGAAGATTATTCTGAGGATAATAATGAAAACTATATTGACCAACTATCTGATATGTTTGCTAATTTAGACATTAGTAACCTTGACATTAATAATACTAATATTATAAATCCTGTTTATGCTCTTAAACCCATAGAGAGATCTTATTACTAGCGTCCCTCACCGCAAGATTTGCTATTTGAGGAACCAAAACCATTCCAAAATTCATATTCAGGAAACGCCATTTATGAATGGAATGTTGATGGGTGGTTTGGAGAGACAAATAAACACTTGATTCCTCAACGATACAAATTTTCAAGATTGTTAAGAGTATTAAAAATTATCTACATGTTAGAGTTGATAGGAGGTAGAAAAGTACTTAATTTAAGATGATGTTTTTAGTTAGAAACTCGTAATTGTTTAGATTGTCTTTCGAGACATTATTGAAATTTTGTTTTTCACCAATAAGATATCTCACACAGTGTAGAAATAATGTATGATATGATATGATATAAAAAGAGTGATGAACAAATAAACAAAATACAAAGTAAATAATAATGATAATTGATAATTCAGTTTGGTGCAACGTCGTATACGTCTAAAGAGTTATATCCTCAATGAAAGGAAATTCAGTAATTTAAGTAGTCACTAGTACACGACATTTTTATCTGAACTCTCTCAGTTCAATGTTCTTCTTCTAATAATACCCATGAATTTCAGTAATTCAGTAATTCAAGTAATTTCAGTAATTCAAGTAGTCACTATGTTTTATTGAACAAGTGTTTAAATTACATTTTAATGAATAATGTTTTTTTGGTTTGTTTTATTGAATAAGTGTTTAGATTGTATTATAATGGTTAAACGTTTGCTTGTACGCTCGCGGTGGAGACTATATTTTGTGGTCCACAATTGATAATAATGAGAAAATTCAATGGTCTGGAAGCGATTTGTTAAGAGATCCCAAATTTCTTTTACAAAATCATAATTATCAAATTGAAAATTGAATATGAATAGATGGTAGAGAAGTGTTTTACAACCACATGAAGATCTAGTGTTTTTTTTGCTATTCCATTCCTCAAGTCGATCAAGAAATTTTGTAATATGGGATATTGGAACGAACTCTAGGTTTAGCATGTCGTCAAAGTCCGCTCACATGTTATTGATAATTGGGCCTTGTGTTATGCATCCAATTGTTTAAGTTAGCTTGTACCCTAAGTTAACTTGTAATGGGTAATTGTTAAAAATCCCATTAGATTAGTATGTTAGTTTTCTTATAAATAACATACTAGTATCTCAACTTTAAAATAAGGGAAAATAGGGAGATGAAACCCTAATTCAATAGTGAGAGAGGTTACTTGTTATTCTTGTATACTTGTAATCTTGTTGAAATAGAAAGGAAAGAATAACAGTTTATAACCAATTCTTGCTGTTATCTTTGGTTCCCCTAAACCCTAACCCTTGTGGGTTTCCAAACTGATAAAGGAACCAATTATACTTTGTTTCTAAGGTATCTGATTCACAACAAATTGGTGCGGTGAGCATGGAGAAGATGCATTCAACAAAGAATGAGATTGAAAACTTCACCGCAATGAACAATTTCAGTATGCGGCGCTTGAAGATGAAAGCCCTATTGGTTCAACAGGATTGTTTGGAAGCGTTGAAGGGAGAGGTGACCATGAATGTTGCGTTAACGGCAGCTGAAAAGATGTTGCCCAGTTGCAAGTTTTTCCACTGTATGCAGTTGATAATGTTGCATGAATAAAGCTAGTTTTGTTTTGTTGTTGGTATAGAGTTTGGTCAAAGGTGGAGATTTGTGGAATATTGGATCGAACTCTGATACGAAACAAATTTAGCATGAAGTCGAAGCTAGTTTACATGCTAGTGCAGAAGTTATACATATTGTAGTCAAAGTCAGTTCTAGTATGTATGTTTAATTGTTTCCTTAATGTTGTAGAGTTTTTTCCAATATGGAGATTTATAGATATTGGAAGGAACTCTAGGTTTAGCATGTCGTCGAAGTCCGCTCACATGTTGTTGTTTAATTGAGCCTTGTGTTATGGATCCAATTATTTAAGTTAGCTTGTACCCTAAGTTAGGTTGTAATGGGTAATTGTTAAAAAACCCATTAGATTATTATGTTAGTTTTATTATAAATAACATACTAGTCTCTCAACTTTAAAATAAGAAAAATTAGGAAGATAAAACCTTAATTCAATAATGATAGAGGTTATTTGTTATTCTTGTATACTTGTAATATTGTTGAAAGAGAAAGGAAAGAATAAAAGTTTATAACCAATCCTTGTTGTTATCTTTGGTTACCCTAAACCCTAACTGTAATACCCCGTATTTTAATTAAGTGCTCTGGATAATATTAATTAAGATTAATAGGGTTCCGGTGTGCTCCCAGATTTTTCAATTGAAATAATTAGAGCAACTGACGAACTTAAATTAATAAATTAGTATTATCTGACTCAGAGGTTTTATTAAATATTCAACTCAAAGACATTTTTGGATACTCTCAAATTGGACCAGTTAGTGTTACTAACTGAAGGATAATTTTTTATTTTTATAAAAAGAGAGAAAGAAGGGTTTATAAGAAAGAATGAAAGAAGAAGAAAGTTGGTAAGGAGGAAAAGAAAAGAAAGAAAAGGGAGAAGGGAAAGAGAAGAGAAAGAAGAAGAAAATCTTGGATCATCACCATTCTTCATCATCTTCATCAAAATCCTCTTCATGGTTAGATGTGGGTTCTAGTTAGATACTTTTGCTTTAGATTTTTAGAGTTCAAAGAGTTAGGTTAGAAAATTTGATAAAATGATTAATCAGTTAAATCGAGAGTTTGAACGGTTAAATATCGATTAAAATGCATGAGTATACTGGCATTAGGTGTAGGAACCTATGTTGTGATTGTTTTGACGTTTGATGATGATTTGGTTAAGTTTTGGACAAGTTTCATATGTTAAAAATGTGCATTTCCTGCCACTGATTGTTGGTTAACCGGTTAACAAACCTGTTTTAGGCTACTGGATTCTATGAACTGGCGGGTTTAACCGATTAACCCAGAGCGTTAACCGGTTAACACTGTTAGTGTGAGGAAAAATGTTTAATTTTTCCAACTTTAAAATTCATAACTTTTTCATCGCTTATCCGTTTTAGTTGTTCTTTATATCGTTTCGAAGCTAAAAATATGTACTTTCTTATGATATTGAGAAATGTAATTTTTACCCGAATTTTACCCGACTTTTCTGATTAACCGTAATTTTGTTAATTAGGGAATTTGTGAGCTATTGAGAATAAAAAGAAATAACTTGTGAGGTAGTTAGGATTTCCCTAAGTTGATACAAAGCTGATCTAGAGACATAAAAATGCTTAGATGTCGATACTCGAATAGTGTCCTCGTGCTAAGTAGTTGTGAACGAATGGAGGATATGTTCCCATCGCGTTAAAATCCTAATTTAATTATGTTTAGCTTGTGTCGAGGTCCCATGAGGCGGGATGGCCGGGGAGACATAATTAATCCATGTTCGAATCCCTTAATGGATGAACGTGACCCGTGCTGAAGTGCCTTGGTGTGGCTGGGCAGGGAAAGTATCCATTAGGATAAGTAACGAGTGACCCGTGTCGAGATCTCCGTGTGTGGGATGGCCGGGGAAAGTTACTTTGTGGTAAGGTACCGTGACCCGTGCTGAAGTGCCCTTGTGTGGCTGGGCGAGGAAAGTACCTTTGGTAGTTAATGAGTGACTTGTGCTTGAGCGCCCTTGTGTGGTTGGGCGGGGAAAGTTATCTATACGTTAAGGATCGAGTGACCCGCGTCGTATTTCCCTTGTGGTTGGCCGGGGAAAGATGCCTTAAAGCACGTTGTGCTCTGTTTTTTACCTTATGTCTCTAGTTGTTATGTGAACTCGAAGTATATGTTTTTTCCCAACTTGAGTAGTGGTTAGATTCGAACCTTTAGAGCCGAGAAAACTTTAAGATAGGGAATCCACTGAGATGTTGTTATCTCACCCCACTATTGTTGCTTTTTCAGGTTTCTTTGCAGGTTTGATTTACAAGTGGAGCTATGCTCGGGATGTTTCAAGAGAAGCATAGTCTTAGTTTTTCCGCTGTGTATTTGTCTTGTACAATAATTGATGTTGTATTGATCTTAACATGTTTTTTTTTTGTTTTAGTATGATTTTCATGTCTTGTACCTTTGTTGTATAGAATTTTAGAATTGGTTAAGAATGTGAATTATATTATTAGGTACTTATGATGATGTCAGTACCAAAATAACACTTGTATGATATTATTCTAGATATATATTATTTGGGCGTTACAATTGGTATCAGAGCAGGTCGTATCCTCGACCGAGCCTTGAAACATCATAAGCAAATCTTTCCTGCCGCCTAAGTGTGTCTTTCCGGCATGATTCTTAATATCATATTATGTAGTATTGGGTCTGATCAGCCTAATTCTATGTATGTGATATGTAGAATCATGGTTGTGCGGCCATGAGGACTCTAAAGTGTTGTCAGAACTTGTGCTGCGGGAGCAGGCTCAGGTCAGGATTTGTTAGCAGAGGGAGTTTGGTCAGCTTAGTTGGAGTCTTCTTAAGAGTTGTACTTCCTGTAACATGTAGTTGCAGAGTAGTGTGTGGTTCGAGAAATCTTTTGGAATGAAAAGAGTTTGAAAGGTATAAATATCTACAGGATGAGTGGTCAGTGCATCAAGGAATATGTAAAGTCACTAGTATGGACAAGAGTTTTGAGAAATCTCATTCCACAAAAAGATAAGATGCTTTGTGGAACGTATGACGTAAGATTCGGGAATGAGTTTATTGTTAGTGTTTCAGTTCTAAAGTCGGAGTGGCATCTTAGATGGACGAGAGTACTTCAAGGAATGTATTCAGATAATACCTTACAGATAGATAGAAGTTACAAGTTAAGAATGTTCATTTTCTTTTGAGAACCTAAAGTCGTGATGAAGCTATAAACACCCCAAATTTTCCCTCACTAAGTTCACACCATGGCTTGTGATCTTTTTTCATTTGCATTAGTTCAATCATACCACATCATATTGCATTTTTGCTTCACTGCATTAGTTCAAGTTCATCTGCATCTAGGGTTTGTGATCTGAGCAATCCAAGATCCTTCTGAGCCACTCCAAAGGTCTTCAATCATTCCAAGAGGGTCCATGTATGCTCAATAATCATTTTATATCCCTCAAAGATCAAGGAAGTCAAATAATCACAAGAACCGGCAAGGCATGGAAGTAGAGCCAGGATTTAACTGCACAGATGACCTGAAATTAGGGTTTTAATTTCAGAGGCCATAACTCCAAATTTTTTGGTCATTCTTGTTTCTATTTGTCTCAATATGTCATAAGGATCATACATACCAAGTTTGATGAAGAAATTCATTGTGGAAGTAATCTGATCACTAGGTAACTTGTTGAGCAAGTTAGAGCCAAATTAGGGCATCTGAGGCCCCCATCAATGGACCCAAAGTGGATCTTTCATCAAATTGAAGTTATATGGTCTTTATATGATCATTGAAGTGCTTATAAGTTCACAAATTTGAAGAAAAGTGGGCTAAACCAAAAGTTGCCAAAAATGGAAATGACTTGTAATGTAAACTTTCCATTTTGGGAATGTTTTTCAACCTCCTCTTTCTTAACCAAAAATGCTTCAAATGAAAAATTGTTAGTCATGAAAGTTGTAGATTGGATCATTCCCTTTTCAAAAAGTACAAGAACAAGGTCTAATTCATTTTGGAACTCAAGTTATGGCTTTCCAAAGTTGGATAAAATCACATAATTTCATGTTTCATGCCAAATAGGGATTTTTGCAAAACCTCATGCCAAGCTATTTTGTGACTTCAAATTGACTTCTACACATCATAACATCATAGTGCTTGGTTTAAAACTCAGAATTGGCCCAAGAATTTCCAATTTCCATGACTTGCACATAAAGAAATCTCAAAAGGGCCAAAGGTTCATGAATTTGCAAAACCTCCCATAACTTTGTCACAACTTGCTGATTTGCCTCAAAGAGATTTCCATGGACATCCTTAATCCTTGCTGCACCAGACACCCCTTTGTACTTGGCCTGAACCAGCCCATACCTCAAGGTACAACCAATGTTGACTTTTTGCATTTTGCACCATACCAATCACACTATGCCATTACCAACTTTCTGACCAATCACAATACCTTATACTAATCAAAAGCAATCTAAAACACACCACACACAAGCCTGGACTCTCCCATAACTCAGCATTCAAAAAAACTTGCAAAAACTTCATTCCTTCGAATTTCTCAGCACAAACATCAAACCTCAAAACCAACTTCACCATTCATTCAGAAAAGCTTCATAGAGCATAAATCACCCCTCATCTTGCCCTGAAAGCCCTTGAAACTCAAACACGATTTTCTGACCAGTTGATCACAAACTCACAAACCAGCCATAAAAAACTCCATCCAAGCTTCAAAGCTTCTTCAGGGAGGTCATTGGAGGCATTTTGAAGCAAGGAAGCAGTCAGAAAGCTCCTGGGTGGCAAGCTCCATCTCAGGTAGCCATGTTAATCCTTTTTTCCAAAACCTTTATTTTAAGTTATTAAATGGTTAAGCTTGTTCCCCTGAGTGCAATGAACTTTGTATTTTTGAAAATGATGAAGAAATGAGAATGTATGGTCTGTCTGAAAGTTTCACCATTTTTGTTCTTGGCTTCGAATCTTGAAATGGAGTGAAAATAAATTGCTTTTGAGGGTGGAGTTGATCTTAGGAGGGTGAGAGGAATCAATCTGGAGCTTTAGAGCTCCAGAAATGGCCTAGGGAGTGATTTGGAAAATTTTCAGGGGAGGTGTGGTCGGAGAAGATGACCGGAGGTCATTTCCGGCCACCTGAAAGTAATTAATTTGATTAATTAGGGTTATGGCATAATTTAAACCTGGACCATTGGATTTGAGTTTGGCGCGTGTTCTGGATGGCTAGGATCAGATCATTAGTTTTAATTTAGGATTATTTAATTAATTAATCAGGTTTAGTGAAGTTTGAATTCTATCCCTTGGATTTGGCGCGTGGTCAATGTTTTTAAACCCAGAATCAATCCCGACTCTCCATTTTGTATACTTTTTATTTATTTTGTTTTTAATTCATTTTTTCTAATTTCTTTTGTACGAATTTTTAAAAATAGTAAAAAACATTAAAAAATTCTGAAATATTTTATCAAACCTTTTATTAGTTTTCAGAAACCAAAACTATTTTTATTTTTATTTTTTGCATTAAAAAAGTATTTTTAAATCATTTAAATGTTTTATTTAATTAATTAATGAGAATTAATTAATTAAAATACATTTAAGTATTTAAAAATCACCAAAAAAATCAGAGATCCTTCTTAAACATTTACAAACATTTACAAACTCACCATACAAATTTCTTTTTGGTTTTGATCATGCTTTGACATTTTTTATTTGAATTAGGGTTCTTAAATTGTTCATTTTCTAACCCTAACTTCAAAAATTCATAACTTTTAAACCAAGTTGAGTTTGTGAATGATTCTTTTTGCTTTGTCCTATGCATGACTTCTAGTTTTTAAAAACATTTTTGTTTTATTTTTATCTTCCATTTTCATTTTTTTTTGGAATTTTACCTTGAGGATCACCCTTAAAACCCTAGAAACTTAGGAAATTCATAAGTCCCTCTAGGTTTAGCTTCTGACCTCCCCCTTTGGATGGTAACCTAGTATAGGTTTAGGGTTCCTTTGAGTGAAATTTCAATTTTTTATCTTATAATTTGCTTCTGTTTTTGAGTTTTGCATCTCGCATGTTCATATAACCCTAATTTCTCATCTTCATTTGCATTCATCTTGCATAAGCTTTCATGTAAGAACTTGCCGTGACATTTTGTGCATTCACATGACATATAAGACATCTTATGACACATTAGATTCATGTTTGATCATTGCATTATCCATTTGCCATGTTATGCTTTCATTACATTCCATGTGCATTCATGAACTTTCATGCCTCCTTTCATGCTTCATTTGCATCTTCATCCCTTGTATGATCATTCACATCTCTTGACACACATTTACATCATCTCTTAGCATCATTTGCATCATAAATGTGCTTCTGGTTTTGGTTTGCATCCTTGCATTCATTCCATTTTCATTTCATTTCATTTCCTTTCACTAACTTTTCAGGTGGTATGTTACTTTGAGAAGTGAATTTGCCTTCACTTCTCACAAATTCTTCTCATCTCTCTTATGCATTCATTGCTGCATTTTGTATTTGTATTAGAGTGAGCTTGCTCATTCATGTTCCCTCCTCACTTTCTTTCTTCAAGCAACTTATCTTCTTAAGTGAAGTAAGTTGACTTGTTTCTTCTGCATCTCCTCCTTTCATCTACTTCTTCCTTGGTGGCTCTCCTTGAAGATCTTTTGCAAGCCTCATAAACCCTAGGAATACCCAAGCATGATCATAATTAGGGTTTGATTAGTCCCCCATTAGTTTCACCTTTGTGTCATCTTTGTGTCTTCTCTTCTCACCTCTTAATCAAGGACTAAACCTTTAAGGTTTTAAGGCTTTGTGATTAAGGTTATGCCTGCATCCTTCTCTTAGGATGGACTGTATAACTTTAATCCTAAGTGTTAAACCCTTAATGTGTTTAAATATTTTAATCAATCCATCTAATAAATCACTAAGACATCAAGCTTGTAACTTGGGCCTTGCATTAGGGTTCTAATTCTTCCTTAATTGGTTAAGAAGGACTAACCCTAGTGTTAATGGACAAGTCCCCCTCAGGTTGTCTTACAAACCATAAAATCCACTTCTTAATCTTACCATTAACTAAAATCCACTTTAATAAAGGCTTTTTTTTGTCATGAGGTTAATCCTTAATCATGGATTACGTTGAGGTATCTTCCTCAGCTTAAATGTTCTCATCTATTATCCTTCTATTAGGATGGTGTAATGAGTCCATTAAATCCTTGATTATGGCTTAAACTCATTATTTAACACTAAACAAAAACTCCAAAAACATCTAAATAATTACAAGTAGGTTAATGATCTTAATCCTACATCATGGGGATTAAGTGTGAGGTGCTTACTTCACACTTAAGGTATTCTCATTACCCCTAATCAGAGGGAGGATGTGATGAGTTTACTAATCCTTGGTTTAGGCTTAAGCTCATTTTCTTATGACAAACTCCAAAAGCAATAACAAAACTGAAAATACAAAAACAAACAATAATCGTCTCCTCCGGGATTCTTTTCTCACCTTATTCACTCACAAACGAGAACTTGCTTCTTCCGTCTAATGCAAGACAATTAGCACTTGAGCCAGACAGGTCATACACTTGAGCATAGACAAGTAAGCAGTTCACAAGTCAATTCATCTTTCAGTCTCCTTGAGTCGAACTGCGGTGTTCTGACTTCCTCATTGCACGAGAGGATACGTAGGCATAACTTAACGGTTATCGAACAAAAGTCTCTGTATATTCCCCCTCTTCTAGCATTATTCTTTTAAGCCTCATTGTCTTGAGCATTGCACTCTTTTCTTACACTGACACTCCCTTTCTTCACTTCACTTTCCAGCACTGACACATGTACATCCTTTTCCAGCTTTTGCACACAGATAGCACTGACACTACCCCTTTAAACACAAAATTTCAAGCGTGGATCCCGTCGAGTACGACGGAAAATCTGGGTGCTAATACCTTCCCAAGTTGTAACCAACACCCTTTCTCAGTTTCTCTGGTTCGCGACCGTCTTATCCACATCTTTCCTAGGTTTATGCAACATTACCTTTTCTTCGAGATAAAAATGCCTAGCTGGCGACTCTTTTCAGTTCATCTTCATGTTCTCCTTTCGCCGACCGTTCGTGTCTGTACCCCTTCTGGCCAGGTGTCATTTGGTGGAAGTGACAGCTTGGCGACTCTGCTGGGGATCCTTATACTGCAACCAGGGCTTCTAGTTCTTTTTGTGGGTTCCTCCTAGCGCTTGTTTGATTTGTGTTTACTGGGGTGTTATGTGTTATGTGTGTTTATTTATTTTGCTTTATTTATTGCTTTATGTACAGCTTTATTTATTGCTTTCTTTACAGTCTTATGCATATTTCATACTGTCATTGCTGGATCTGGTTTTCTGTTTTGGTGGGTGGGGTTCCATTGAGAGATTAAGGTCCTATACCTGGGACCTGAGTGACACCTAGGCTAGAGTGGTTCATGTTCTTTCCCATTCCATTTCGGTCTGGTACGGGAATATGAAACACGGTTCAGATGTGGGTTTCTTCTTGAGAACTCTGTGCTACAGATTTCCTGTAGTGCTAGGGCTATCTGGGAAGCCTGCTAAGTATGGATGACCTTTATTATTACCTTCAGAATCTGGGGTGAATTAGAGGAGGATCTTTTATGGTTATTGTAAACACTGTACCTCCGAGTTAGAAGTGTTTACACTTCTCATAACTGATCCAAGTCTGAGGATCTTTGTTTACACTTCTCATAACTGATCCAAGTCTGAGGATCTATGTGAGGGGGTTGGGTTGTTTACAGGTTTGCAGGAACCCTTGGCCACATCATACCCTGTTACTGTTTTGTTTAAGAATACTTCACTTTGGACAGTTCTTGTGATTAACCCTGGACATGTGACTCTTTATTTGAGTCCCCCACCCTGATTACTGGATTTCTGAGCCTCCACCCGGACCTTTGAACATACATGGACCTTATATCAAGACATATAATCAGATCCGACTCTTGATCACAAACCATTGCATATCATTTGCATATATCATCATTGCATCATTTAACATTTGTTTATTTGTTTTTCAGGGTATCCACCTCATTATTTCTTGGTTTTGGTTTTGACCCCTTCTATTGCTTAGACCTCTGCTTCAGCTATCCTCTTCAACATCTGCTTCAGCTATCTCCTTCATCACCTGCATCAGTCTGTCAGAGACTTACCTCCAGCTCCTCAGTTTGTGATCTTCATCAGCATTTGACTTCAGCTTCTTCAGCAGCACTCATGGCTACTCCCAGGAAGAGCAATATATCTTATCACTTTTTTGAGCCCATATTAACTGGTATCAGGCAGGTCCAGTCACTCATCACCCCTGACCACATCCCACTGTTTAGAGAGCATTATGGGGGTATTTTGGACATGGTCATGGATCTTGATCCTTCTCAGAGAAGCATGATCCACACATGCTTGCAGTTCTATGACCCTCCACTTAGGTGCTTCACTTTTCCAGACTTTCAGATGGGACCCCTGTTGGAAGAGTTTTCTTTGTTTATTGGAGTACCTATCAGAGGAGGGATACCCTTTACCTCAGAGATGACTGCTCCCAGAGGTGAAGAGATAGCAAGGGCATTGTACTTGGAGCCTGCCCTTATTGAGCAAAGCATGACAACAAAAGCTGGGATTCCTGGTTTACATTTGGACTTCTTGATTTCTCAGGCCATCTTGAAGGTTACATTGGGAGAGTGGAGGGCAGTCTGTGCACTTTTAGCCCTCAGCATATATGGGGCTATATTGTTTGCAGATGAGCCCAAATTTGTGAGTAAGAATGCCATCCACTTGTTTCTGCTGAGGAACCTAGTGCCTACATTGCTAGGGGATTTCTACTACTCCATCCATCAGAGAAATGAAAAGCAAAAGGGGAAGTTGGTAAGATGCTGTGCTCCCTTGTTCTACTCTTGGCTACTCAGACACCTGCCTAAATCAGATGCTTTCTTGAACCCACACCAGCAAAAGAATTGGGCCAAGAGGTTCATTGCCTTAACATCAGATGATATCAGGTGGTGCACCCAGAGCACCAAAGGCAAGGACATTATCACCAGCTGTGGGCAATACTCTAATGTGCCTCTCATAGGAGTAAGAGGTTGCATTAACTACAACCCTTTACTATTTAAGAGACAATTGGGATATGCCTTAGTTCACCCTCCCAGAGGACAGGATCTAGCTGAGACCCTATACTGTGAAGTGCAACCTAATTCAGCTGTTGTCAGGCAAGTAGCCTGGGCTTGGGACAACATCCAGACCAAAGGGATAACCATCCTTGGAAGGTGTAATAATGTTGCTTCAGCTCAGTACTCTGACCGGTCCCGTACTAGAGCTCAGATTACCAGAATGCCTTTCACCTTGGAAGACACACCTGGACCATCTACAGTACAGCCTGCAGCAACAGTTAGCCTGGAGGAATTTGAAAAGCTGAAAGAGAGGAATAATCAGCTATCTGAAGCCACGAAGAAGACTCTTTGGGAAAGAAATGATGGTCGCCTGGACATTGAGAGATTGGAAAGACTCAAGACTGAGCATCTTACCAAGATTGAAAGGACAAATGACTACATAAGGAAAGCAAGGGCTGGGGAACAAATATTGAAGAATGCCTGTAAGGAGGCCAAGATTCAGAAAGCTAGGGCTGAACATTACCTGGAAAAGAGCCAGGCTAGGTGGGTCAGGATCACCGAAGCCCGTGCACAAGAAGACCAGAGAACTCAGGCCAAGATTGATCAGATGGGGGCCAATGAGAAGAAGCAGCATGAAGCTTTATTGGCAGCTCAGAAGGAGATTTCAGAGTTGAAGCTTCGAGCAGGGTTAAAGAGATCAAAATATCAGGACAGGCATAAGAAGCTGACTAATGCCATTGCTACCAGGAACCTCCTCATTAGGACCATTACAGAGCATCCATCTGGTCCGGTGACTGAGGCACTCCTGAAGGAAGTGAGGGAAGATGACTATGGACTGGATGTCTGATTCCTTTTGCTTGTAGTTCCTTTCTTTTGATGTACTTTTCCTTTTTGTTGTATTTTTGACCCACCATGGGCATGTATTGTAAACAAGACTATGTATTTTTCATCATTTGTAATATATTTAGTTTGTTTCATTGGGCTTCTTTTCTCAACATCATCAAGCATCTCCTCGAGGTCTGGAAAGGTCAAAACCAAGAACCAAACCGGATACCTTGGAAAACAAATAAGCATACTACATTGCATACTAACATTTTTCTTTGTTTTGTAGGTTTTTGTTTATTATTTGTTTCTCACTCTGTTGTGATCTCAGGAAACATTGCTCGTCGCCGAGTGTTCCCTATCAACCGCACACACCGGTACCCAACTCGTAACAACCTTCTAGGCATTCAGATGGAGCAAGTACAACAGGATCTGAATGAAGTAAGAAATCAGATGGTAAATGAAAGGGTCGAAATGAGAAACCAAATGTCTCAGTTTATGGCTGTGATGACTGGCTTAGCCCAGAGCCAGGAGAGATTAAGGGAGCTGGTAGAAAGGCAGACACCTGAAGAGCCCTACCTCGGAACAGGAGGAACTAACAATAATGAACAAGGGTAGCCTCGTATTGACCCACCAGAGTATGGGCCCCATTTGAATTTAGATGTTAATGGCACAAGGAATGTTCAAGGTAATACTGCTGAGGGCAGAATCCTGCAAGAAGATCCCCAAGAAGAACAATTCACTGTTATTGGAGCAGGGGATGAGGTGTATGATAGAAGACTGGACGAGATTGCTGAAAAGCTAAGTTCTTTGGAATCTCAGAATTCTTTAGGTTTCGACGTGATGGATATGGGGCTGGTAGATGGGGTGAGGATTCCCCACAAATTCAAACCCCTGTGCTTTGAGAAATATAATGGTACCTCTTCCCACATACTCATCTGCAATCCTTCTTAGGAAGACTCAAGGCTTATACCATGGACGAGAAGTTATGGATGTTCTATTTTGAGGACAACCTGACTGGAGCTTCAAGAGAATGATATTCGCACCTGACAAGGGCCACTGTAAGATGTTGGAAAGACTTGGCCGAGGCCTTCATCCGTCAGTACCAATACAACCTAGACATGGCCCCCAATAGAACTCTTCTAATGGGCATGTATCGGTCTTCAAGGGAGAGCTTTCGGGATTATGCTCAGAGGTAGAGACAGCTTGTTGCTGCTGTCCAGCCACCCATGTCAGAAAGAGAGATGGTTGACATGTTTATGAACAACCTGCAGGGAACTTATATTGATAGACTTGCTGCTTTCTCCTCTACCAGTTTTGCCGATGTAGTTATAGCTGGTGAGAGAATTGAGAGTCTTTTGAATATGGCCAAAATCTCTGACAACGGTGCCAGTTCCTCCAACAATCCCAGAAAACCTTTTGCAGGACCCCGAAGGGCGGGTGAAACAAATGCTATCCATGCAGGCAGGGGCAGACCCTAGTATTCTCACAGATCAGTAGTAGCTGTTACCATCCCGGCTCCGGTTCCACAACAACCACTTTATCCTCAACAACAACAACAACATCAGTATCAGCAGCAGTCTCATTTTCCGCAATAAAGAACTTACAACAACAACAATAGCAACCAACAGCAACGCCCCTTTCAACAGAGGCCATCTCAGGCAAATAGGGTGATTGAACCTATCCCTATGCCTTATGCTGCTTTATTGCCACAACTCCTGAAGCTTAACCTGGTTGAGTTAAGGACATTGGTTCCGCCAGATCCTCTCAATCTCCCGAAGAATTATGATGCTAATGTCAGGTGTGCCTTTCACTCCAACGCCCCTGGACACAATACTGAGAAATGTAGAGCCTTGCAAATGAAGGTTCAAGATCTGGTCGATTCCAAAGCTCTCAATTTCGCACCTCCTCCGAATGTTAACAAAAATTCTATGCCTAATAATGGTGGGCCCATGATTAATGCCATAGAAGAAGATCAACCATCATCACTAATTGATAATGTTGCACAGATTCAAACACCACTGGCTGAAGTCAAAGTTTAACTTTTAAGATGCCAAATGTTCCCAGGCTGTGGGGCCTGCTGTGAATTATGCAAGACTGCTATTAATGGTTGTGAGAAGCTAAGGTTTGGCATAGATGGCCTCATCAGAGATAGAATCTTGCAAATTACTTCAACAACACCTTCAACAATCCTCCCTTCAGCAGCAACAGATTCTCCTACAACAGCAACAACTATCATTCCCACTGATTCTTCAACAACTCCAGCAGTTACTCCCTCCATTATTTCAACAGATCAGAGTTCAGCAACTTTTTTTCTACAACATCAGCACCCATTTTATCAACGGAATCTCCTACAACACCATTAAACACTAATGAAGATGTCTCAACGGTCACGATCTATTATGACCCGACCAATGTTCATCCCGAAAACAATTTCCAACAACAAAATGCAACACCTCCTGTCAGATCTCCAGTCACGATCTATTACGATCCGCATACCATCACAATTCCTTCCGCTGCAGCAATCAGTCCGATTACCATTACGGTACCTGGACCTGTTCCTTATGAAAGCAATAATGCCATACCCTGGCACTATGGCTCTGATCTCTACTACGACAGGAAGAAAATCACTCTAGATTCATCAACCTCTTCACCACAAGTTGACAATGTTGGGGGAGGCGGAGGCTTCACCAGAAGCGGACGCCTTTTTGCCTCACAAACATCAAGACCCAATGCTGAAGCAGAAGTTGCTTCTAAGGCAAAAAGGAAGAGTGTGGTGCCCGAAGAGCCAACTGCTAAAGAAACTCAGAAGACGTCTTTTTAACAAGATATAGACGAGTTCATGAGAATAATCAAAAGGAGTGACTACAAAGTGGTGGACCAGCTTCACCAAACACCCTCCAAAATCTCTATATTATCACTGTTAATGTGTTCCGAGGCCCACATGAATGCATTGTTGAAAGTCCTGCACGCAGTATACGTGCCAGAAGAGATTACTGTTAAACAGTTAGAAACTGTGGTTGCAAATGTCAACACTAGTCATGGTCTGGGCTTTACAAATGCTAATTTAACAACGGAGGGATGCAACCATAACAAGGCTTTGCACATCACCTTGGAATGCAAAGGTGTTGTCCTTTCTCATGTACTGGTGGACATTGGGTCTTCGCTCAATGTTCTCCCAAAGAAGGCCTTGGTGAAGTTGGAGTATGATGGTTTGGAATTGTGTCCAAGTAATTTGGTGGTGAGAGCATTTGATGGCTCTAAGAGATCGGTGCTTGGAGAGATCGATTTACCTGTGTTGATTGGCCCGCAGACCTTTAAAACTACCTTCTTTGTGATGGACATACAGCCGGCCTACAACTGTCTGTTGGGTAGACCCTGGATTCACGCCGCTGGCACTGTTACGTCTACCCTTCACCATAAGTTAAAATTCGAGTGGGAGGGCCAGATCATCACCATTTGCGGGGAGGAGGATATCTTTGTTAGCCAGCTGGCTACTTATAAATACATAGAAATGGATGGGGAGAAGACGAATGCAACCTGGAAAACTGAATACGTCCAAGGATCCCGGGGAACCAAGTCTCAAACTGGTCTTCTCAGGAAATTATAAGAGTTACTCCTGCAGAGTAATTATTATTTCCTATCTTTAAGCATGCATCAAGTCCTGCATCTTGCCCAAGATGTCAGGGCTCATTTTGTAATCGGGCCATCTTGTATTTTGTGCAAACGATCAATTAATG
Source organism: Lathyrus aphaca (assembly GCA_963966055.1). Lineage (NCBI taxonomy): Eukaryota > Viridiplantae > Streptophyta > Magnoliopsida > Fabales > Fabaceae > Lathyrus > Lathyrus aphaca. The sequence continues at coordinate 218,624,150 of OZ014520.1, read as the reverse complement.
AATATCAGGACATCTTTTGCAAATGAGTCTCTCCTTTTTTCCTGCTCACTGTTTTTCATTTTTTATTTTTTGTACAAAAATAAAATGGCAATGTTTTTGAAAATAATAACTTCATTTTCACTTTTTCTAAGCAAGATAAAACTAATCACTAAAATGAACAAATATAAACCCTTGCAATGAGTGCCCTCCAAACTGCACCGAAACCGACACTGCTATGACCTCGTATGACTTTGAGAATCCGATTAATCAAGTCGATGAAGGGGTTGAAGAAGATTATGAGCTACCTGAAGAGCTAGCCAGGTTATTGAGACAAGAGGAGAAGGTTATCACTCCTCATCAGGAGGAAGTTGAGACAGTTAATCTTGGTACCGAAGAAGACTTGAAAGAAGTGAAGATCGGGGCCCGCCTGCAAGATTCAGTGAAAGAACAACTTATCGACATGCATCAGGAGTATGTGGATGTTTTTGCTTGGTCTTATCAAGATATGCCGGGTCTGGATACCGACATTGTTATGCACAAGCTGCCTCTAAAGGAAGACTGTCCTCCAGTAAAACAGAAATTGCGCCGTACTCGCCCGGATATGGCAATGAAGATAAAATAAGAGGTGCAAAAACAGTGGGACGCCAGTTTCCTTGCTGTAACTAGTTACCCGCCGTGGGTTGCTAACATTGTACCTGTGCCTAAGAAGGATGGCAAAGTACGGATGTGTGTGGATTACCGGGATCTAAACAGAGCTAGCCCGAAAGATGACTTCCCATTACCTCACATTGATGTATTGGTCGACAATATGGCTCAGTTCTCGGTGTTCTCCTTCATGGATGGATTTTCAGGATATAATCAGATCAAGATGTCACCTGAAGACATGGAGAAGACAACTTTCATCACACCTTGGGGCACATTCTGTTATAAGGTAATGCCATTCGGACTGAAGAATGCTGGTGCCACTTATCAACGGGCTATGGTAACATTATTCCACGACATGATCCACAAAGAAATTGAATGTTATGTGGATGATATGATTGCCAAGTCCCTCACAGAAGAAGACCACCTGGTAAATTTGTTGAAGCTATTTAAACGTCTGAGGAAATACCAGTTGAAGTTAAACCCCAACAAATGCACATTCGGGGTGCGATCCGGTAAGCTGCTGGGATTTATAGTAAGTGAGAAGGGAATTAAAGTTGACCCTGACAAAGTCAAAGCCATTCAAGAGATGCCTGCACCAAAGACTGAAAAAGAAGTTCGGGGGTTTCTAGGTAGATTGAACTACATTTCAAGGTTCATATCTCACCTTACAGCAACCTGCGAGCCCTTGTTCAAGTTGTTAAGAAAAGAACAAACGGTCAGGTGGAATGAAGACTGCCAAAGGGCTTTTGACAAAATCAAGGAATACTTACAAGAGCCTCCAATCCTTATGCCTCCAGTTGAAGGAAGACCTCTAATAATGTACTTGACAGTATTAGAAGAGTCAATGGGGTGTGTGCTGGGCCAGCATGACGAGTCTGGTCAAAAAGAGTATGCAATATACTACCTAAGCAAAAAGTTTACCGACTGTGAACAACGTTATTCACTGCTCGAGAAAACTTGATGTGCTTTAGCGTGGGCTGCTCACCGACTAATACAGTATATGATGACTCATACTACCTTGTTGATCTCAAAAATGGATCTAGTCAAGTATATATTTGAGAAGCCAGCACTTACCGGACGGGTTGCAAGATGGCAGATGATTCTCATAGAATATGACATTCAGTACACATCCCAAAAGGCCATCAAAGGCAGTGTATTGTCTGATTATCTAGCTGAGCAACCCATTGATGATTACCAGCCAATGAGATTTGACTTCCCTGATGAAGACATCATGTTCATAAAAGCAAAAGATCATGAAGAGCCTATTCACACTGAAGGGCCTGACCCAGAAGAAGAATGGATGATGATGTTCGATGGGGCTGTTAATATGAATGGACGTGGAGTTGGTGCAGTACTCATTACACCTAAGGGAGTTCACATGCCTTTCTCAGCTAAACTCACCTTTAACTGCACTAACAACGAAGCTGAATACGAAGCCTGTATCATGGGTCTTGAGGAAGACATTTACCTCAGGATCAAAACTTTAACTGTGTTCGGAGATTCAACTATGGTAATCAATCAAACCAACGGCAAATGGTACACTCACCAGGAGCATCTGATTCCATACCGGGATTATACGAGAAGATTACTGACCTTCTTCACTACAGTCAAACTTGAGTATATCCCTCGAGATGAAAATCAGTTTGCAGATGCTCTGGCTGCCATTTCATCCATGATCAAAGTTCAAGCTGCCAACTTTGTGCCTCAGATTTCAGTATCCAGACTTGACAGACCAGCATACGTATTCTCAGTAGACAATGCTAAAGATGATAAGCATTGGTTCTATGACATCAAATGCTTCTTGGAGGTTCAAACATACCCACCTGGGGCATCATCCAATGATAAGAAGAGATTAAGAAGGCTGGCGGGTAGTTTCTTCCTGAATGCTGATGGCTCCTTGTACAAGCGAAACTTTGACATGGTACTTCTCAGATGTGCTGATAGGGCAGAGGCAGACTTGTTGATGCACGAGGTGCATGAAGGATCTTTTGGTACCCATGCTGGAGGACATGCAATGGCTAAGAAATTGCTAAGGTCATGTTACTACTAGATTACAATGGATGCAGACTGTTGTGCTTATGCCAGAAAGTGCCACAAATTCCAGATTTATGCGGACAAAGTGCACGTGCCTCCGAATCCTTTGAATGTGATGTCTTCACCTTGGCCCTTTGCCATGTGGGGCATTGATATGATTGGAAAAATCGAACCGACTGCTTCAAATGGCCACAGATTCATCCTGGTAGCCATTGACTATTTTATCAAGTGGGTAGAAGCAGCTTCATATGCCAACGTCACCAGGCAAGTTGTAGCCCAATTCCTGAAGAGAGACATCATCTGTCGGTATGGAGTGCCCGAGCGAATCATTATTGGTAATGGTTCCAACTTGAATAACAAAATGATGGCAGAACTATGCCGGGACTTCAAAATCCAACACCATAATTCTTCTCCTTACAGACCAAAGATGAATGGCGATGTTGAGGCAGCTAACAAGAATATCAAGAAGATTGTGCAAAATATGGTGGTCACTTACAAATACTGGCATGAAATGCTGCCATTTCCCTTGCATGGGTACCGCACCTCAATCAGAACATCCACTGGGGTAACACCATATCAGCTTGTGTATGGTATGGAGGCAGTCCTACCTGTTGAAGTTGAATTACCCTCCTTGCGAGTGCTGATGGATGTCAAGTTGAATGAAGCAGAATGGGTCCGTTCTCAGTACGATCAACTGAATCTGATCGAAGAAAAGAGATTAGCTGCAATCTGTCATGGGCAGCTATATCAGAAGAGAATGAAGAAAGCCTTTGATCAGAAAGTCAGGATTCGGGAATACAAAGTTGGAGATCTTGTACTGAAAAGACTCCTTCCTCCTTATACAGACCACAGGGGCAAGTGGACTCCGAATTACGATGGTCCATTCATAGTAAAGAAAGTATTCTCTGGTGGAACACTGATGCTCACTACTATGGATGGTGAAGATTTCCTGTCCCCTGTGAATTCAGATGCAGTTAAAAAATACTTCGCATAAAATGACCCACTGGACATAAAAACAGAATGTAAGTCCAGGCAAAAATAGGGCATCCCGGCGAGTCAAAAACAAAATAAGACTCGGGCAAAAATAAGGGAAAATAAAGAAAAAAATGTACACCCGCTGAGCTGAAAAGCCGCATTGGACGGCTCAGGCAAAAATGGGTATCCCGGTGGATTGAAAACCCGAAAGGGCGATCCACGCAAAATAAGGGGAATAAGCGAACAACTGTATTCTGAATTCGTCTGTATTATTCATGACATGGCAAGTTTTGTAAGGTTAAAGCATCGGTCAGAATCAGCCTTCTTCAGAAAGCAGGATGGGAAGAACGTCAAAAGTCATATGGGTCATAGCAAAGGGAAGCTCACTAAAGCGTCGTCAACATTGCCAGCACTTTCATTTTTCTCAATTTGTAACAATCTCCTCTTTTCAGGGGATTTGTTTCTTTGACTGTATTTGCCAATTCAGGGTACACAAATTAATAAAACCAGAATTTTCAGTCACACTCCGTCTCGTACATTTTTATTTCATTTGCAAAATGTCTGATATCCTTGATAAAATGGTTGCATAAGAACATATGTGCCTTTCTAATCACATGCTTGCAGGAAATATATTATTTGCTCTTGTGAGTGTCTAAACTCCTATGACGGGATCCGATAAGGGATACCTCGGGATACTTGTGTGTTTCTTTGTCTTAACAGGTGTGCCGGTATTCAAAACCCAACATAGGGCATGAAAGGTGTTCCCCAACAAAGCTTCCAAATCATTATCTCCTCAATACATCTTCCAAACAGCACTAAAAGTGCTTTCTCCCCATCAGAGTTTCCAGGCATCACTTCTCTAGCACATCTGTCAGAGCAGTACCAGAAGGTGCTCATATCCCCAGCTGAGTTGTCAAGTCATCCTCAGCAGGATCCCACAAAAATCTCTAGGAAGATCGTTCAGTGATCTTTCTCTTCCCCAGCCGAGTCCTAGACGGGGAACCATCTCCCCATAGGGCCCTAGCCTCTCCCAGAAGAGCAATGTCTGAATCTCCCGCACAACAAAGTGATGAAAGCTTCTGCATCCCCAGCTGGGCTCCTCATTATTAAGATAAGTCTATCAGTGACCTATTTCCCCAAGCAGAGTCATACATATTATCGGATCTACCAATGATCTCATCCCCAGCTGGGATATTCTTTTGCATAATCATAGCATTTACATCATTTTCACCTCAGAGCGTAGCATTCCGTCTAATACGGAGCATTACGGCAAAAATCAAACATATGGCATAATCACAAGTCAGGTTTTGAATCAGTCACCTGTAAATATCAACAGTACTTCATCAACAATATATAGAATACATCCCTTGTACGTAAAGACTCACAGTCCCCGCGGAACGCCAAAGCATCCCCTTTGCACTCTCAAATACAGATACATGCTCCTTTTGGAACTCGTCCGTGTCATCATTCCCCAGTAAGATCGCCAGGACACTTTCCACCAACAGATAGTTATACATAACCTGTTTGTCCCGACACTCGTCCGTGTCATCTCATATTTCCCCAGTAGAAAGCCGAAGCGTTCCCTTTGCACTTACAAATACATGTTCATATATACTCTTCTCGACACTCGTCCGTGTCATCTCGTATCATCCCCTGTAGATATATCTATACACTCTCTTTGGACACCCGTCTGTGTCACCGTTCCCCAGCATGGTTGCCTAAACACTTATCGTAAACCAAACACTTGTTTATAATACATTTCTTTCGACACTCGTCCGTGTCATCTTATCCCCACAGGTCGCCAGAATAATCTATACACTCTCTTTGGACACCCGTCCGTGTCACCGTTCCCTAGCATGGTTGCCTAAACACTTATTGTAAACCAAACACTTGTTTATAATACATTTCTTTCGGCACTCGTCCGTGTCATCTTATCCCCACAGGTCGCCAGAATAATTTATACACTCTCTCTTTTGACACTCGTCCGTGTCATACTCTCCCCAGCAAGTTGAACACTCATTTGTGCCTCACTCCTGCTTAACTTTACTCATACGGATACTCGTCTGTATCTTGTATACACCACTTATTTCCCTTCAAATTCAACACTCGTCCGTGTTCTTTGTTAACCAGTTGGTACTCGTCCGTATCATCGTCTCTGAACACGCGTCAGCGTTTGTTTCTACCGATACTCGTCTGTATCATAGTCTTAAGGATGCTCGTCCACATCTTTAATCTATACACAGTTTCAAACACTTATACCTTTCATTTCTTGGATGTAAACACTCGTCCGTGTTTACTATTCCCCAGCAAATTTTTTTTTCTATCTGACATTCGTCCTATGTCATGATACTTTCGGCAGCCTCACCCTGCTAGGTGATCATCCTTCACCTTTTGATGATCGTCCTTCATCATTCCCCCAACGGAGTCTCCATTATTGGAACCCTTTTCTATCCGGAATTCGTCCTATGTCGTGATATTTAGCAACCGTCCCCTGCTAGGTGATCGTCCTTCACCTTTTTGATGATCATCCTTCATCATTTTATCAGATGGCCGTCCCCATCGTTGATCTTGTTATCTGACATTCGTCCTATGTCGTGATAAACCCCGAGAGCAGCCGTACCCTGCTAGGTGATCATCCTTCACCTCTGGATGATCGTCCTTCATCATGCTTACCCGATGGCCGTCCCCATCGTCGACCTTTTCTATCCGACGTTCATCCTATGTCGTGATATTTTCGGCAGCCGTACCCTGCCAGGTGATCGTCCTTCACCTTAGATGACCGTCCCTCATCTTATCCCCAACAAACCAGTCGTCCCCTGCTAGGTGATCGTCCTTCACCTATGGTGACCGTACCTCATCATTTATTTCATCTATGCTTTGAACCGATTGCCGTCCCCATCATTGACTTTACCTTTAATCCCCAGAGAACTTTGTTACTTTACCTGATGGCCGCCCCCATCATGATCCCTCTATTTCCAAGCATGTCGGCCGTCCCCGTCATTACCTTATCCCCAACAGTCGTCCTCTGCTCGATGGTCGTCCTCCATCGCCCGCACTTTATAATCATACTTTACTACCTTTTACAATCTATATCCCTTTTCTTCTTCACCCAGTGAGATCAAATTTTGGATTGTCTTTGGTATTCAACCACAAGTTATCTTGTTTGAATGTTAAGCCCGTCGCTTACATCCTGCACAGCTAACTCATGCTTGAATAGGGGCAGCTGTAAACACCCCAAATTTTCCCTCACTAAGTTCACACCATGGCTTGTGATCTTTTTTCATTTGCATTAGTTCAATCATACCACATCATATTGCATTTTTGCTTCACTGCATTGGTTCAAGTTCATCTGCATCTAGGGTTTGTGATCTGAGCAATCCAAGATCCTTCTGAGCCACTCCAAAGGTCTTCAATCATTCAAGAGGTTACATGTATGCTCAATCATCATTTAATATCCCTCAAAGATCAAGGAAGTCAAAGAATCACAAGAACTGGCAAGGCATGGAAGCAGAGCCATGATTTAACTACACAGATGACCTGAAATTAGGGTTTTGGTTTCAGAGGCCATAACTACAAATTTTTTGGTCATTCATGTTTCTATTGGTCTCAATATGTCATAAGGACCATACATACCAAGTTTGATGAAGAAATTCATTGTGGAAGTCATCTGATCACTGGGTAACTTCTTGAGCAAGTCAGAGCCAAATCAGGGCATCTGAGGCCCCCATCAATGGACCCAAAGTGGATTTTTCATCAAATTGAAGTTATATGGTCTTTATTTGATCATCGAAGTGCTTAGAAGTTCACAAATTTGAAGAAAAGTGGGCTAAACCAAAAGTTGCCAAAAATGGAAATCACTTGTAATGTAAACTTTCCATTTTGGGAAAGTTTTTCAACCTCCTCTTTCTTAACCAAAAATGCTTCAAATGAAAAATTGTTGGTCATGAAAGTTGTAGATTGGATCATTCCCTTTTCAAAAAGTACAAGAACAAGGTCTAATTCATTTTGGAACTCAAGTTATGGCTTTCCAAAGTTGGCAAAAATCACATAATTTCATGTTTCATGCCAAAGAGGGATTTTTGCAAAACCTCATGCCTAGCTATTTTGTGACTTCAAATTGACTTCTACACATCATAACATCATAGTGCTTGGTTTAAAACTCAGAATTGGCCCAAGAATTTCCAATTTCCATGACTTGCACATAAAGAAATCTCAAAAGGGCCAAAGGTTCATGAATTTGCAAAACCTCCCATAACTTTGTCACAACTTGCTGATTTGCCTCAAAGAGATTTCCATGGACATCCTTAATCCTTGCTGCACCAGACACCCCTTTGTACTTGGCCTGAACCAGCCCATACCTCAAGGTACAACCAATGTTGACTTTTTGCATTTTGCACCATACCAATCACACTATGCCATTACCAACTTTCTGCCCAATCACAATACCTTATACAAATCAAAAGCAATCCAAAACACACCTCACACAAGCCTGAACTCTCCCATAACTCAGCATTCACAAAAACTTGCAAAAACATTATTCCTTCGAATTTCTCAGCACAAACATCAAACCTCAAAACCAACTTCACCATTCATTCAGAAAAGCTTCATAGAGCATAAACCACCCCTCATCTTGCCCTGAAAGCCCTTGAAACTCAAACACGATTTTCTGACCAGTTGATCACAAACTCACAAATCATCCATAAAAAACTCCATCCAAGCTTCAAAGCTTCTTCAGGGAGGTCATTGGAGGCATTTTGAAGCAAGGAAGCAGTCAGAAAGCTCCTGGGTTGCAAGCTCCATCTCAGATAGCCATGTGAATCATTTTTTCTAGAACCTTTATTTTAAGTTATTAAATGGTTAAGCTTGTTCCCCTGAGTGCAATGAACTTTGTATTTTTGAAAATGATGAAGAAATGAGAATGTATGGTCTGTCTGAAAGTTTCACCATTTTTGTTCTTGGCTTCGAATCTTGAAATAGAGTGAAAATAAATTGTTTTTGAGGGTGGAGTTGATCTTAGGAGGGTGAGAGGAATCAATCTGGAGCTTTAGAGCTCTAGAAATGGCCTAGGGTGTGATTTGGAAAATTTTCAGGGGAGGTGTGGCCGGAGAAGATGACCGGAGGTCATTTCCGGCCACCTGAAAGTAATTAATTTGATTAATTAGGGTTAGGGCATAATTTAAACTTGGACCATTGGATTTGAGTTTGGCACGCGTTTTGGATGGCTAGGATCAGATCATTAGTTTTAATTTAGGATTATTTAATTAATTAATCAGGTTTAGTGAAGTTTGAATTCTGTCCCTTGGATTTGACGCGTGGTCAATGTTTTTAAACCCAGAATCAATCCTGACTCTCCATTTTGCATACTTTTTATTTATTTTGTTTTATATTCATTTTTTATAATTTCTTTTGTACGAATTTTTAAAAATAGTAAAAAACATTTAAAAATTCTGAAATTTTTTAGCAAACCTTTTATTAGTTTTCAGAAACCAAAAATATTTTTAATTTTATTTTTTGCATTAAAAAAGTAATTTTAAATCATTTAAATGTTTTATTTAATTAATTAATGAGAATTAAATGTTTTATTTAATTAATTAATGAGAATTAATTAATTAAAATACATTTAAGTATTTAAAAATCACCAAAAAAATCAGAGATCATTCTTAAACATTTACAAACATTTACAAACTCACCATACAAATTTCTTTTTGGTTTTTGTAAACACCCCAAATTTGCCCTCACCCATTTTACCATGGCTTGTGATCTTTTCATGTACATAAGTTCAATCATAGCATCTCATATTGCACTTTTGCTTCACTACATTGCTTCTAAGTCATCTGCATCTAGGGTTTGTGATCTGAGCAATCCCTGAGCCATTTGAACCGCTTCAAAGGTCTTCAATCACCTCAAAGGGGTCCATGTATGTCCAAGCATCATATTATATCCCCACAAAGTCAAGAAAGTCAAAGAATCACAAGAACTGAGAATGGCATGGAAGCAGAGCCAGGTTTAACTGCACAGATGACCTAGAATTAGGGTTTTGGTTTCAAAGGCCATAAATCCAAATTTTTTTGGTCATTCTTGTTTCTATTGGTCTCTATATGGTATAGGGAGCGTGCATATCAATTTTCATGAAGAAATTCCATGGGGAAGTCATCTGATCAAGAGTTGACTTCTTGAGCAAGTCAGTGTAAAATCAGGGCATCTGAGGCCCCCAATGACCCAACCAAAGGGTGTTCTTCATCATTTTGATTGTGTATGATATTTATTTGATCATAGAAGATGTTAGAAGTTCACAAAATTGAAGAATCTCAAGTCATTTGCAAAGTTGACTTTTTGGGAAAGTTGACTTATAATGAAATTTGCCATTTTGGGAAACTTTTTCAACCCTTGCTTTTTGATTCAAAAATGCTTCAAATGGAAAAACTTTGGTCATGAAAGTTGTAGAATGGATCATTCCCTTTTCAAAAAGTACAAGAACATGACCTAATTCATTTTGGATCAAAAGTTATGGCTTGTCAAAGTTGGCTAAAATCACAAAATTTGAAGTTTTCTACCAAAGAGGCAAAGTTGCAAAATCACTTGCCAAGGCAATTTGTGCTATCAAATGGACTTCTAATCTTCATACAAACATGAGCCAATGCCTAAAGATCAGAATTCACCAAGAGTTTGCTCATTTTTGTGATTTGTGAAACAAGAAATTCCAAAAGGGCCAAGGATGAAGCAAGTTGCAAAACCTCACTCAAAGATGAACCCACTTGCTTGCTGACTTCATAATCAATCCTAGGGCTCTCCACACTTCTTGCTGCGCAGGACACCCCATTTGTCCTTGGATAGCTATGAGCTCATGCTTCTCTTACACAAAGTTTGACATTTTGGCCAAAGACCCATACCAATCACCATAGGCCACCAACAACTCTCTGACCTATCACCTTTTGATACATGGACCAAAGCCAGCATAACACACCACTCACTTCAAGTTGAAACACACCCAAGCCATAGTTATCATTTTTTGCTCCAACTTGCAAAAGCATTCGAAACACTCAGCACAAGCCTCAAACACACAAACAAACTTCACAAACAAACTCAACATGCTTCACTGATCAAAAACCACTCATCACCATAGCCTGAAAGTCACTGAAACAAAAACACGATCACCACCCTCCCTTGAACAGAACTTCTGCCATCTCTCAAACCAGCCATCCACAAAGCTTTCTAAGCCTCATTTCATCATCAGAGGGTTCAAAGGAGTGGACTTGCAGCAAAGGAAAGGCCAGAAAGCTCAGGACCAGGAGTTTCCATCTCAGGTAGCCATCTCAAACTTTTTTTCCAGAAACTCCATTTTAAGTTCTTAAATGATTCTATGTGCTCCCCTGGTCATGGGGATATGATTAATTTTGAAAATGGTTGAGAAACCAGGATGTATGATTGCTCTGAAACTTTTCTGCCCTAAATGTGTTTTGCTTCGATTTGCATGATTAATGATGAAAAAATGATTTTTGTTTGGGGGTTTTGATTCAGTATTGAATGGGGATGGATTCTGGGTAATTAGATTTCATTTTCATGGCGTTTTGAGAAAGTTAGCAACTTTCAGGTGAGGGTCTGGCCGGAGAAGACGACCGGAAGTCTTCTCCGGCCACCTGAAGTTAATTAGGGTTAATCTGCGTAATTATGAGAGTTTGAATTCTGGCCCTTGGATGTGTTGACCCGCGCGCGTTTGGTTAGTCAGGATTCCACCATTTTGCCCTAATCCTCATTTGACTTTTTTAATTCAGTTTAATTAAGTTTAATTGGAAATTAGCCCAGTTTGAATTCCAGCCACTGGATCACGCGCGCAGTCAACTCCCGCGCGTCCAGTTTGAATGTCAGCCTTTGATCTTGTTTACTTTTCATTTAATTCATTTTATTTTCTTTTTTTATTTCATTTGTTTTCTACAATTAATTTAAAATAGCAAAACACTTTGAAAAATTCTGAAAATTTTTATCCAAGCTTTTATTAATTTTCAGAAACCAAAAACATTTTTATTTTTATTTTTTGCATTAAAATTTATTTTTAAATCATTTAAAAGTTTATTTTTAATTGATTAATGAGAATTAATTAATTAAAAATACTTTTAGGCATTTAAAAATCACAAAAAAATTCATGAAACATTTAAAATCATTTAGAAACATTGTCCAACCCTCAAACCAAATTTCTTTTTTGATCTTGATGTCTTTTGACAATTTCCCATGGAATTAATTTCATTTCAAGGCATTATTTTGATCCAATATTCAAAAATTCATTTCTGCCTAACCTTTAAGAGTTGGACTTTGATTATTTTTGCATTGCATCTTGTATAGCATGTAGTTTATAGGATTAAATTGGCATGAATTGATCTTGCATTTCCTTTTTGTTTGGCATTTTTCTTGGCAAGGTACCTTAAAACCCTAGCAATCTTAAGAAATTCATAACCCTCATTAAGTTAAGAGTTAGAACCCCTCCTTTGGGCAGTGAGTTTGTATATATTTAGGGTTCCTTTGAATGCATTTTCAAATTTTTATTTTGATGTTTGCTTCTGGTTTTGAATTTTGTTTTGTGCATTGATCATAAACCCTAATTTGGGCTTTCATTTGTATCCATCTTCCATTTGCTTGCATACCATGACTTGCCATGGCATTTTATGCATCCATTTGATTCATAGTACATCTTAGGACATGTTAGAATCATGTTTGATCATTTCATCTTTCATTTGCCATGTTGTATGTCATTTGCATTCCATAACTTTTCATGTATGTTCATGGTTCTAAGCATGCTTCCCTTGCATCCATAGGCTTGTAAGATCATTCTCATGCCTTGCCTCATATGTGCATCATCTCTTAGCATCATTAGCATCACATTCATGCTTCTGGTTTTGGTTTGCATCATCTCATTTCATCCCATTTTGCACTGCATTGCATTTCTTTCACTAACTTTTCAGGTGGTAAGTTACTTTAAGAAGTGAATTTGCCTTCACTTCTCACAATCTCTTTTCATCTCCCTTATGCATCATTGCTCCATTTTGTCTTGTGCTTGAGATTGAGCTTGCTCATTCTTCTTCATCTTACTTTCTTTCTTCAAGTGACTTGTCTTCTTAAATGAAGCAAGTTACTTTGCTTCTCTTTGCCCCTTTGATCTGCTTCCTGGTGGTTCCTCTGAAGATCTCTCTTGTAAACCTCACAAACCCTAGGAACAACCAAGCATGACAATAATTAGGGTCTTGGATTAGTCCCCATTTAGATTTTACCTTTGTGTCTCATCGAGTCTTCTCTTCTCATCTCATAATCAGGGACTAAACCCTAAAGGCTTTAAGGCTTTGTGATTAAGCTTATGCCTGCATCCTTCTATTAGGATGGAGTGTATAACTTTAATCCTAAGTGTTAAACCCTTAAGGTGTTTAATTCCTTTAATCAATCCACTTAATAATCACTAATACAATCAAGCTTGAAACTTGGGCCTTGCATTAGGGTTCTAATTCTTCCATAACTGGTTAAGAAGGACTAACCCTAGTGTTAATGGACAAGTCCCCCTCAAGTTGTCTTACCAATCATAAAACTCACTTCTTCACCATACCATTAACTAAAATCCACTTAATAAAGGCTTTGTTTTGTCATGAGTTTAATCCCTAATCATGGATTAAGTTGAGGAGCTTTCCTCAGCTTAAACATTCTCATCTATTATCCTTCTATTAGGATGGTGTAATGAGTCTGTTTGATCCTTGATTATGGCTTAATCTCATTACTCAACACTAAACAAAAACACCAAAAAACATTTAAATAATCACAAGTAGGTTAATGATCTTAATCCTACACCATGGTGATTAAGTGTGAGAAGCTGACTTCACACTTAAGACATTCTCATTACCCCTAATTAGAGGGAAGATGTCATGAGTTTATTGAATCCATTGGTTTAGGCTTAAGCTCATTAACTTATGACAAACTTTCAAAAGCAATAAAAGATTGAAAATACAAAAACAAACAATAATCGTCTCCTCCGGGATTCTTTTCTCATCTTATTCACTCATAAACGAGAATTTTCTTCTTCCGTCTAATGCAAGACAGTTTGCACCTGGGCCAGACAGGTCATACACTTGAGCATAGACAAGTAAGTAGTTCACAGGTCAATTCATCTTTCAGTCTCTTTGGGTCGAACTACGGTGTTCTGACTTCCTCATTGCACGAGAGGATACGTAGGCATAACTTAACAGTTATCGAACAAAAGTCTCTGTATATTCCCCCCCTCCTCCAGTATTATTCTTTTAGCCTCATATCTTGAGCATCTTACTCCTGTTTTTACACTGACACTGTACATACTACACTCCACTTCTTTTACACTGACACCTGTACATCCTTTTCCAGCTCTTTATACACAAATTGCACTGACACTACCCCTTTAAAACACAAATCTTTTAGGCATGGATCCCGTCGAGTACGACGGACAATCTGGGTGCTAATACCTTCCCAGGTTGTAACCAACCCCCTTTCTCAGTCTCTCTGGTTTGCAACCGTCTTATCCGTATCTTTCTAGGTCTATGCAGCATTACCTTTCCTTCGGGATAAAAATGCCTAGCTGGCGACTCTTAAATTGTTCATTTTCTAACCCTAACTTCAAAAATTCATAAATTTTAAACCAAGTTGAGTTTGTGAATGATTCTTTTTGCTTTGTCCTATGCATGACTTCTAGTTTCTAAAAACATTTTTGTTTCATTTTTATCTTCCATTTTCAATTTGTTTGGAATTTTACCTTGAGGATCACCCTTAAAACCCTAGGAACTTAGGAAATTCATAAGTCCCTCTAGGTTTAGCTTCTGACCTCCCCCTTTGATGGTAACCTAGTATAGGTTTAGGGTTCCTTTGAGTGCATTTTCAATTTTTTATCTTATGATTTGCTTATGTTTTTGAGTTTTGCATCTCACATGTTCATATAACCCTAATTTCTCATCTTCATTTGCATTCATCTTACATAAGCTTTCATGTAAGAACTTTCCATGACATTTTGTGCATTCACATGACATATAAGACATCTTAGGACACATTAGATTCATGTTTGATCATTGCATCATACATTTTCCATGTTGTGCTTTCATTACATTCCATGTGCATTCATGAACTTTCATGCCTCCTTTCATGCTTCATTTGCATCTTCATCCCTTGTATGATCATTCACATCTTTTGAAACACATTTTCATCATCTCTTAGCATCATTTGCATCATAAATGTGCTTATGGTTTTAGTTTGCATCCTTGCATTCATTCCATTTTCATTTCATTTCATTTCCTTTCACTAACTTTTCAGGCGGTAAGTTACTTTGAGAAGTGAATTTGCCTTCACTTCTCACAACTTCTTCTCATCTCTCTTATGCATTCATTGCTGCATTTTGTATTTGTATTAGAGTGAGCTTGCTCATTCATTGCTTTTATTTATTGCTTTACGTGCAGTTATTTATTGCTTTCTTTTACAGCTTTATATACATCATACTGTCATACTGTTTTGGCTAGATCTGGTTTTGTTGCTTTGGTGGGTGGGTGTTCTATTGAGAGTTTAAGGTCCTATTGTCGTACCCCGAAAAATACGACCTCACGCGATCCGAATGGACGGAGCCGCGCGCCGGACGGACTGAAGAGTCGCCACCTAATTCTATTTATTCCCGAAGAGGGAAAGGGGAGATATAGATACAGCCCGGGAGGAGAAGGATGAGGACAAAGGTCAACGGAACCATTGCCTGGGTTCGGGAGTCGGTTATGCAGGGGGAAGGTATTAGCACCCCCTACATCCATCGTACTCGATGGGAACCATCTAAGTTAACGCGCGCGAAAGGATGTCTATGCTTAAATGAATTGCTTGCTAGAGGGAAATGAGTTGAATTATAAGTTAGATTGGACCTAGGTGCTCGGCAAGGATTGAGATCCTCGTGCCTACGTACTCCCGTGTGCAATGCGAAAGTCAGAGCCTCGTAGTTCGGCCTACTAAGGGTAATGGTTGTTGATTTTATTACCTTTCGTCGATGAAAGGGTTTAGGAGTTGAAATGCACTAAAGACTATGGATAGTTTATCTCGCCCAACAAGATGGGTGTCATGCGTCGAAATAATCGGAGCGAGTAACGAAAGCTCGTTATCCCCCTTTCTACCGCTTAAGGCTCGTGGCGTACAAATCTTCTCGTATTATTAAAGTGTTTTATTATCCTATGACCGCTTGACGTTGGATCAAGGGTTTGGATCTAATCGAAACATTTTGGTTTTTTGAGGTTTAGAGGGTGCATGCAATTGGAGGTTTATTTTTGTAGTTTGTTAGCGAGGCACGAAGCGCTCGGCTCGCAAAGGAAGGTGGATCCTAATAAACGAAAACGATAACTGGAAAATAAAGTGCAAGTGTGCAAGTGCAACCGCTTGGCGTTGGACCATGGGTTCGGAATTAAATGCGAGAAATAAAAGTGCGTACAAATTAAGGGGAGAGGGATACAAAATAAATACAGGGGATTGCGAGAAATAAAGGGTATCATTGTATTTTGCCCAAGAGGAAGCGTGTGTGCAGTGTGTTTGAACTATTCGAAGGCGTTCAGCCTGTTTAATCGGGACGCAACTATTTGAAGGTGTTGGACCTTTTGATCGAGCGCAACTATTCGAAGGCGTTGGACCTTTTTGGGACGCGACGAAATTTGGTTCGTTTACTGCCTTAGAGCCGATTTAATGAAATCGTTCTATGAGGAGTCGAACATAATTTGAAATGCGATAATAAAATGAATAAATTGAATCGCGAAAAATAAATGGAATAATGAATATAAATAAATAAATAAATTAAATAATGTTGAAAATAATGAATAAATTAAATTATATTACATGTTTTTTGTTCCGAATAAAAAATAATAGAATAAAATAAAAGAGGGCCTCATATTGACCGCACATCACCGATTAAATGTAATCGGGCGAAAAAACGGCCTTTTAATATATCATTGGCCCTTAAAAATAAAAATAAATAAAACAAAGAAATAACTAAATTAACTAAATCACTACAAAAATTTTTTTAACATCTTTTAGCAAAACAAAACAAAATAAATATATATAAGAACTAATAAGATTTAGCAACAATTATAGTATAACTTAATAAAAATAGTAATGAAGAAGAAATAAATAAGATAACATAATAATAATAATAATAATAATAATAATAATAATAATAAAAGAAAGCAGAAAAGGAAAAAAAAAGAAAAAAGTTTGCAACGATGATCAGGTTCATGAGATTAAATTATGATTTTAATTCATGTTAATCCCTTACTTAAACAAGTATAATATAATGGTAAAAAGCATAATAAAACAGATAAATAAATAAATGGAAAAAACGCTGTTTCATGCCCTGTTTTCAAAAGTAAATCAAAACAAAGAGGCTCACCCTTGACCTCTCGATTGACGGCGGAAAAATGAAAAAAAAACGTTGACGGCTTCCTCCGTCTCTCTCGCCGATTCCACTCCTTGTATCTCAGCTCTCAGTCTCTCAATCACCGCGGCTTTCTCCGTCTCTCTCTCAACTCCGATCGTCTCTCGCGGTTGCGGCACTTTCGCGGCTTCTCACGGCTTTGTGGCTCTCGGGTTCGCGCGGATGGGCGACGCTCAGGTTCGTCACAGTCTCGCGGATTTCACTGTCCCTCTCGCAGCTTCGTCGTTGAAGGTGGATTCGCGATTTTGGCCGGACGACTTGTGAAGGTACGGTTTGGGAAGTGTTGTTCGTCGCGGTTGCTGCGGATGGAAGAAAGTGGATTTCGCAATGAAAGTGGTGATTTGGATTCGTTGAACAGGTTTGTTGATGGCGGTTTGTTGGTATTTCTGCGAAGCTCACAGTGGCGGTGGGGCTGGTTTTCACAAGTTTTTGTTGTACGGTTTTTTGAAGCTTTGGTTGGAGGTCGAGTGGTGGTTGCGGATTCGGCTCACAGCTCAAGGGTTTTTTGTTTGCAATTTCGAAGGTAGTTGCGGATTTGTGTTTGTGATGGTTTTGGCTCTGTGCGGCCGTGGTTTTCTGGTTTGGGGTTTCTGCTGTGGTAAGGTCCTCGCCGCCGGATTTGTTCAGTTTCTTTTTTTTGTTTCAAATGCGAATCAGTTTTCCGGCACAGGGAATCGTGGACAGTTTCAACAGGTGAAGGTGGGCTGCGGTTTTTTGTGTGGTGTTTATGAGGTTATCGGCGAACAGGTTTGATGATGGTTCTTACACGACGGAGGTTTTTTTTTTGAATGATGAGGTAATGAGTGGCGTTTTGAGGTTTACTGTGTTTATTCCAGACGGTTTTTGTGCGATTTACAAAGGGTTTTGCTGGTTTTTTCGGAAAACAGGTGGTTTATGGTGTTTATGGAAGGTTTGTTAATGGAGGGTGAGAATGAGGTTGATGAAGCTATTTGTGGTTGAAGATCTGAAAGGTGGATAAAGGATGAACACGATTTGTATTGTTTTTGTTGTTATTCAGTATTTGCAGTAGGCTGAAACTTGAAGATGAATATTGGAATTTGTGAAAGGGTAACAAAATTTTTCTGAACTTTATTGGTTATTCAAGTTTTTGGGTTTTCGATTTTTCTGTGTTTGGTTTTGATGATTTTTTGATTTTTTTGAAGCTTGGCTAATGATTTTGCAGAGGTTTTGTGGGCTGTCCAAGCTTGATTAGGATTGTGAATGATAGTTTATTTATAGAGGCATTTGGGTTGAATTTGGATAAGAGGAAAAGGGAATCTTTGAGAATTTTTTGGAGATTTTTACAGGCTGTGAGTTTGTTATGCTGTGAGGTAGTGGAATTGTGGAAAAAGTGGGTGTGAGTGAGTGGAGTGATGCGGAATGCATTTGCAAAGAAAGGCAAGTTTGTTGTATGATGCTGTTAAAAAAAAAGTGGATGTTGTACGTTGGTGAAGGATGGGAAGTGGGGGACACGGATTTCTATTTTGTGCAAGACTCATAGTATATTTTGTGCAAGACTCATAGTAACCACTCATAGTAACCTGGGATATAAAAATCTAATAATAATAATAATTGAAATTCTGTGATCAGGTATGAGATGTCCTAAGAGATGTCCCAACACTTAATAGGACATTTGACAAATTTAACCAAAACTTAAACAGCAGGAAAAGTAAACAACACAGAAGTTTGTTAACCCAGTTCAGTGTATAACCACACCTACATCTGGAGGCTACCAAGCCAGGAGGAAATCCACTATTAGTAATATTAATTCTAGACTTAAACCACCCTGTTTAATCTATCACTTAATACTTACCCAATGCAATTTCTACCTAAGACTCACTTAGATAAGAGTACCCTACTCACTCCCCCTCAATCACACAGTGATCAAGTTTACAAGTTTACTGAAATTGAAGACATCCTTCAAACAAAACAGCTTGATCTTACTTAACAGTTTCAATCAAGTCACAAATGCACTTTTGCTTAAAAGCTCATAAAGTGGTACATAATAAACAACCTGCTATTAAAACACTAGACACCCTATTTGGTCTTCTGAAATTCGTACTCAATTCTATGAGTTTCTGTTGTTTAAATAGGTATCTGAATTTTGGGCTTTCTGTAGAATGATCCAGCCCTAATGTGCAGCAACTGTCACCTTGAATTTAGGGTTTGTTACCTCCTATATTCTAGGTGATTTAGGTCTTCTGTTTTAATCTGAATCTTCAATATAAAACACCCTACAGATGCGCCTTGTTCTGTTTTTATCCATCATTAATTAATTCCAGATACTTCTCCTTAAATATCTCTGATCAGTTAATCATTAATTAATTCTGATAGCAGGTCTGAGATGTCTCAACATCTGTTGGGACATCCTGAAAAACTGAACTTAATTTATTCACACAATGTCCCAACATCTGATGAGACATCCTGAAATAAATTCACATACTCTGTTTGATAATGTCCCAACATCTGATAGGACATTCTGAACTGAATTTAACATTTCTTGTTTGGTCAAAAATTCTGCCAATTCTTAAACATCTACAAACTCCCCCTTTGGCTAATTTTTGGCTAACATCTTTTCTGGATTTCAGAGTGCAGCAGAAGTTCTTTTTATCAGAGTATAGCATTACTTTTCTGTTGATTCTTATTTGAGATTTCTCCCCCTCAAACAAATATGTGTCCAGTCTTGTTGCAACAGAAATACACACTGATTCAGTTCAGACAGAAACAAACAGATTTCATTCAAAAATTAAACAGCAGTACAAATTTGTTGTTGTTCTCCCCCTTGGTAGACACAAAATTAGGGGCCAAAGACACTATTACTGTCATTACATTGCTGTCATTACATTTGCCTCACATACATTGATCACTCAGATTCATCACTCTCAGTTGCTTCCTCCACCTCAGTGTCTTCATCTTTATCAGCTTCACTTTCTTCATCAGCCTCACTGTCTTCACCAGATGCAGCATTCTGATCTTCTTCACTTTCCAACCTTTTGATGATTTCCTCAAGCTTCTGCTTTCTAGCTTCAAGCTCTTTGCAGGTGCTTTTGAGTTCAGCAATTAAAGTCTTCCTGGAGATTGGATTCTTAGCAGTGGATGGACCAGCAGATGTCCCAGAAGGTGCTTCAACATCTGCAGCATGGTGACTGAGAAATAATTTGTAGTGAAAAGCCAGGGGGCTTTCTCTTTTGCATGCTGTATCCTTGTCAGAGAGAATGCCAGGGTATTGATTGAGCACTATACCACACAACAATGATGGAAAGGCTATTGGAAGCTTTGTTGCTGAGGAGCTGGCATGCTTCATGGTTTGATCAAAGATAAAAGCTCCATAGTCCAGCTTGGTTTGAGTTCCCACGGCATAGATGAATCTGGCCAGACCAGTTGAGATTGATGAAGTGTGGTTGGTAGGCACCCAGTTAGCAGTTCCAATCCTGTTCAGCATGGCATACTTTCTGGTAAGCATGCTCACAGAGAGCTTTCCCTTCACAGGCCAAGCCTTGACCTGATTTGCAGTGATCACCTTACAGATTTGATTATCTGTTTTGCCTAGCTCATTTGGTCCATCTGTTTCTCTTCCTAGGTATTGATTTATGATTTGAGGAGAAAACTCAACACACTTACCTCTCACAAACACTTTTCTGAACTCAGATGACTTACCATTTGAGCAATCCTCCTGAAGATTCACAATGAACTCTTTGACAAGAAGTTCATAGCAGGGAGAGAGGTCTGAGACTGTCTTGAACAGTCCTGCAGCAGAGATGAGGTCTATCAGTTCTGTGCACTCAAGTGCATTGCTGCTCAGTTCTCTTTCCAGGGCAACCCTTCTTTGGTACACATATTTCCACCTGTTGACACTGGAGACATGATGGAATGATATGTTGTCCAAAGGAGCTTCTGGAACAGCAGTTGAAGCTCTGGAAGGTGCTGGTCTCTTCTTGGGAGGAGATGTTGGGACATCTGATCCAACATCTGAATCTGATGGTGTGGCAGCTTTTCTCTTCTGGGTTTGAACTTTGCTCCATGGTTTTGTTGGACCAAAGGTAGCTTTAGCCTTGCCTTTCTTTGGACTAGCCTTCTTCTTCTCAGGGATTGCTGCTTCAGCTTGCATCTTGCCTTTCCTGGATCTTAGCCTCTTGGCTATGCTTGGTTTAACAGATGCTATGATTTCTGCATCAGAGTCCTGCTCCAGATTGACCACTGGAGGAGATTGAGCAGTCTCCTCTTCAGCTGTTTGATCAGCAGGGATTTGATCTTCATTTGAGGCTTTGATCTGATCCTCAGAGTTTTCTTTATCACTTTCACTTGAGGCCTTTTTCTGGTCCTCAGTCTGTTCAGTATCAGCATCAGGTGAATTTTCTTTCTCATCTGCAGATGTTCCAACATCTATTGGGACATCTTGTTCTGCAGGAGTGTCCTTTGCAGTTTGAGCTGGTTCTTCTTGAGGTGCAGGCATTGTGTTCAGAGGAACAGAGATTCCACTTACCTTTCTTTGTTCAAACAGAATTTGAGTGACAATCTCCTTGATTGAATCATCCACATATTGTGAAGATTTAGGGGGCATGTTAGCTGGAGAGGGAGTGCCTTTAGCTTTGCTTCTGACTTGATCTTTACCTCTCTTTGGAGTTCTTGCCTTTTTAGTGTGAGAAACGCTTCCCCTGAGTTCGTCCAATGGGGTTGATTTCATTGGTACTACAGAAATGGGAGTGGCATGAACTACGTCTTCTTGATTGAGAACTTCTTCAGTTGAGTTAGGGTTTTGAGACATTGTTGAGGAAGATGGATAGAAAGCTTTAGGGTTTTTAATTTCTGGAGAATAGCTGGTTAATGTGATTCGCTTGTGATAGTATGATGGGAATCTTGATAGCTGATTATAAGCAGTTACTAAATAAGTAGCCGTTACAGTGCAAATGATTAGAGCTGGAATTCCCAAGGATCTTGTCCAGATTAGTTTTGCCGTCTGGACCTTATGCCATACAATGTCATATGACATGTTGGCACATCTCATTAACTGCTAAATATCACATAAACAGATTCCAAGTTTGCCCCTTAAGTTCTCAAATTGTGTAGCATCCAATGCTTTGGTAAAGATATCAGCTAACTGCAGATTTGTAGCTACATGCTCCAATGAAATCACCTTTTCTTCTACAAGATCTCTGATGAAATGATGTCTGATATCAATATGCTTTGTCCTGCTATGTTGGATAGGATTCTTTGATATGTTGATTGCACTTAAGTTGTCACAGTACAATGTCATGACATCCTGTGGGACATTGTATTCAGTGAGCATCTGCTTCATCCAAACCAACTGAGAACAACTGCTACCTGCTGCTATATACTCAGCTTCAGCTGTAGATAAGGATACACAATTCTGTTTCTTACTGAACCAAGAAATCAGATTGTTTCCTAGAAAGAAGCATCCTCCTGAAGTGCTTTTTCTGTCATCAGCACTTCCTGCCCAATCAGCATCACAGAAGCCAGTGAGAATTGGTTTGCAACCATGAAAGTACATTATGCCATAGTCACAAGTACCATTAACATATTTAAGGATTCTCTTGACTTGATTGAGATGACTGACTTTTGGATCAGCTTGATATCTTGCACAAACTCCTACTGCAAAAGCAATGTCTGGTCTGCTAGCAGTCAAGTATAACAAGCTTCCAATCATGCTTCTGTATAAGCTTTGATCTACATTCTCACCCTTTTCATCTTTAGTCAGCTTTAAATGTGTGGGGGCAGGAGTTCTCTTATGAGCAGCATTTTCCATTCCAAATTTCTTGATTATGTTCTTGGAATACTTGCTTTGTGAGATGAACATTGAGTCTTCCATTTGCTTTACTTGCAGACCAAGAAAGTAGGTTAATTCTCCTACTAGGCTCATTTCAAATTCAGATTCCATCTGCTTGACAAAATGTTTGACCATCCTGTCAGACATCCCACCAAAGACAATGTCATCAACATATATTTGTGCAATCATGACATTTCCTTCTTCATCTTTAACAAACAATGTTTTGTCAATTCCACCTTTTCTATATCCTTGCTTGATAAGAAATGTGGTCAGTCTTTCATACCATGCCCTTGGAGCTTGCTTCAAACCATAAAGTGCCTTCTTTAGTTTGTATACATGATTTGGACAGTTTGGATCAACAAATCCTTTAGGCTGTTCTACATATACTTCTTCATTAAGGTAGCCATTTAAAAAGGCACTTTTCACATCCATTTGGAATAGCTTGAACTTCAAGATACAAGCAATTCCCAACAGTAGTCTTATTGATTCAAGCCTTGCTACTGGTGCAAAGGTTTCATCAAAGTCTACCCCTTCAATTTGAGTGTATCCTTGAGCCACAAGTCTAGCTTTGTTCTTTGTAACAACTCCTTGTTCATTTGACTTGTTCTTATACACCCATTTTGTACCAATCACATTTATGTCATCAGGTCTAGGAACAAGATTCCACACTTCATTCCTTGTGAATTGACCTAATTCCTCTTGCATAGCACAAATCCAGTATTCATCAGTGAGAGCTTCCTTGATATTTTTAGGTTCTATTTTGGAAACAAAACAAGAACCTGAAATCACTTCTCTTGATCTAGTGCTCACACCTCTGTTGGGATCACCAATTATCAAATCTTTGGGATGATCCTTTTGTATTCTGATGGAAGGAGGTTTGCTTGATTCTTCTGTCCTTGTATCAGTTTGAGTGAAGTTATATTGATCATTCTTTTCTTCAGCTTCAATCTTGATATCAGCAGATGTTCCAACATCTTCTGGGACATCTGTAGGAGCATCATCAATTATCACATTTATGGACTCCATGATGACCTTGGTTCTAGAATTAAATACTCTATATGCTCTGCTGTTTATAGAGTATCCAAGAAAAATCCCTTCATCACTTTTAGGGTCCAATTTTCTTCTTTGCTCCCTATCTGCCAGAATATAGCAGTTACTTCCAAACACATGAAAGTACTTAACAGTGGGTTTTCTGCCCTTCCAGACTTCATATATTGTGGACAAAGTTCCTTTTCTCAAGGTAACTCTGTTATGGATGTAGCAGGCAGTGTTCATAGCTTCAGCCCAGAAATACAGAGGTAACTTTTTGGCATGGATCATAGCTCTTGCAGATTCTTGGATAGTTCTATTCTTCCTCTCAACAATCCCATTCTGTTGAGGAGTGATTGGTGAAGAATATTCATGATTGATTCCCTCTGAAGAGCAGAAATCTAAGAACTTTTGATTCTCAAATTCCTTTCCATGATCACTTCTTATTCTGATTACACAGCTGGATTTTTCTCTTTGTAATCTTTGGCATAATTCTTTGAATACATCAAATACATCAGACTTTTCTTTGATGAAATTTATCCATGTATATCTTGAAAAGTCATCAACCACCACATAAGCATACCTCTTACCACCAAGACTTTCAACCTGCATAGGTCCCATAAGATCCATATGTAAAAGTTCCAAAACTTTGGAAGTTGACAGATGTTGGAGCTTTGGATGGGACATCTTGGTTTGCTTGCCTATTTGACATTCACCACATATTTTGCCAACATCAATCTTCAGTTTAGGAATACCTCTTACAGCATCCATAGATATGATCTTCTTTATGCCTCTGAAATGAAGATGACCTAGTCTTTGATGCCACAGTTTCACTTCTTCTTCTTTAGCTAGAGAGCAGGTTGAAGTGAGACTGAGATTTTGGGATTCCCACATGTAACAGTTGTCTTTAGATCTGGCTCCTTTCATGACAACCTCTTGTTCTTTGTTAGTCACTATACATTCAGATTTGGTAAAGTTTACACTGTATCCTTGATCACATAGTTGACTTATGCTGATCAGGTTAGCAGTTAAACCTTTAACTAGCAGCACATCATCTAGTCTTGGAACATCTTGACAATCCAAGGTTCCAACTCCCTTGATTTCTCCTTTAGCTCCATCTCCAAAGGTAACATACCTGGATGAATGTGATTTTAAGTTTACTAGCAAATTCTTCAATCCAGTCATGTGTCTTGAGCATCCACTGTCAAAGTACCAGTCTTCTTTAGCTGATACTCTCAGAGATGTATGTGCTATGTATGCAGTACTTTTCTTTGACCAGATAAGTTGAGATTTCTTTTGATGCCTCTGCCCTGTGTGTTGTTCAGCTGATCTCCAAGCTTGATTGTTGATCTGGTTCTTAGGTATGTGGCTTTGATCAGTCTGAATGTCAGCTTTTGGTCTCCAAACCTTCTTGATGACCTCTGTCTTCTGCTTAGGAGGTTGCTGATTTCTTTGATGTCTATGCAGCACTTTCTTGGTACCTTCTACTTCCTGCTTGGAAGATTGCTGATACATCTGATTTGGATATCCATGTAGCTTATAACAGTGAGGTTTGATATGCCCAAATCTTCCACAGTGATGGCATCTCCATCTTTGATACTTCTTCTTCATTTTGTTCTTTCCAGAATGTTGAGACATCTGTTGGAACATTATGTTTGTCTTTGTGTTCTGATGTTGAAGCATCTGTTGGGACATCTTGTTTGACTGTGTAGTTTTTGCAGTAGCTTTGCTAGAGCTGGCTTCATCTTTGTTATATCCCAGTCCACTTTTGTCCCCTGAATGTTTATTATTGCTGAGAATAACATCCAGTGTATTTGAGCTGCTGTTCAACATTTTAACAGATTTGGACATATGTTCCAACTTAGAGTTGAGAAGAGTTACTTCACTTTTCAAGGTATCAATGATTACTTGACCACTTGCTTTTTCATCTTCTAATACCTCATTCTGCTTCTTTAGCTTTATAACCTCACTGCATATTTCAGTGCTTCTCTTGTATAGATCTTTGAAGGCTTGCTCAAGATCTGCATAAGTAAGCTCTCCACAACTGGAATCACTATCATATTCAAACAGTCCAGCTAAAGCAGTAAAATGCTTAGCTGATTCTTCTTCTGAATCTCCTCCTGAGTCTTCATCAGACCAGGTTACAGATAGTCCCTTCTTTTGTCTTTTTAAGAAGGTAGGACATTCCTTCTTGATGTGTCCATATCCTTCACATCCATGGCACTTGATTCCTTCTTGACTGGTCTTTTCAGCATAATTTGACTTTTTATTAGCATCATAAGGTCTTCTGTTCTCAGAGCTTGTGTTTCTTCCACTAGGTTTGGATTTGCCTTCCATTCCTCTGAGAATTTGTTTGACTTGTCTTCCAAGCAAGGCAAGGTTTTCTGATAAGCTTTTATCATTTGCTGATTCATCATCTTCTTCTTCATCTGTATTTGACACCAAGGCTATGCTTTTGTTCTTTTTGACATTTGTGTCATTCATTCCCATCTCAAAAGTTTGAAGGGAACCAATGAGTTCTTCAACTTTCATGAAGCATATGTCTTGAGCTTCTTCTATTGCAGTGACTTTCATGTCAAATCTTTTTGGCAAAGATCTGAGAATCTTTCTTACAAGCTTTTCATCAGTCATCTTTTCTCCCAAAGCTCCAGAAGTATTGGCTATATCCAAGATGTTCATATAGAACTCATGAATTGATTCATCTTCCTTCATTCTCAAGTTTTCAAACTTGGTGGTGAGAAGTTGAAGTCTTGACATTTTTACTTTTGATGTTCCTTCATGAGTTATTTTGAGAGTATCCCAAACATCTTTGGCCAGCTCACAATGATGCACAAGTCTGAAAATGTTCCTATCAATGCCATTGAATAAAGCATTTAAGGCTTTTGAGTTGCCTAGTGCTGAGTCTTCTTCCTCCTTACTCCATTCTTCTTCAGGTTTCAGCACTTTTGATCCATCTTTGGTGTCTTGGACAGGATGATCCCATCCAACATTGACTGCTCTCCATGCCCTGTTGTCAAGTGACCTTAAGAATGCAATCATTCTTGGCTTCCAGTAGTCATAATTAGATCCATCCAGTATAGGTGGTCTATTTACTGACCCTAAATCTCTGTCCATGTTACAGAATTTGTATTCCCTAGATCTCACCCAGTATAAACAGGCAGGGTGCCTGCTCTGATGCCAATTGAAATTCTGTGATCAGGTATGAGATGTCCTAAGAGATGTCCCAACACTTAATAGGACATTTGACAAATTTAACCAAAACTTAAACAGCAGGAAAAGTAAACAACACAGAAGTTTGTTAACCCAGTTCAGTGTATAACCACACCTACATCTGGAGGCTACCAAGCCAGGAGGAAATCCACTATTAGTAATATTAATTCTAGACTTAAACCACCCTGTTTAATCTATCACTTAATACTTACCCAATGCAATTTCTACCTAAGACTCACTTAGATAAGAGTACCCTACTCACTCCCCCTCAATCACACAGTGATCAAGTTTACAAGTTTACTGAAATTGAAGACATCCTTCAAACAAAACAGCTTGATCTTACTTAACAGTTTCAATCAAGTCACAAATGCACTTTTGCTTAAAAGCTCATAAAGTGGTACATAATAAACAACCTGCTATTAAAACACTAGACACCCTATTTGGTCTTCTGAAATTCGTACTCAATTCTATGAGTTTCTGTTGTTTAAATAGGTATCTGAATTTTGGGCTTTCTGTAGAATGATCCAGCCCTAATGTGCAGCAACTGTCACCTTGAATTTAGGGTTTGTTACCTCCTATATTCTAGGTGATTTAGGTCTTCTGTTTTAATCTGAATCTTCAATATAAAACACCCTACAGATGCGCCTTGTTCTGTTTTTATCCATCATTAATTAATTCCAGATACTTCTCCTTAAATATCTCTGATCAGTTAATCATTAATTAATTCTGATAGCAGGTCTGAGATGTCTCAACATCTGTTGGGACATCCTGAAAAACTGAACTTAATTTATTCACACAATGTCCCAACATCTGATGAGACATCCTGAAATAAATTCACATACTCTGTTTGATAATGTCCCAACATCTGATAGGACATTCTGAACTGAATTTAACATTTCTTGTTTGGTTAAAAATTCTGCCAATTCTTAAACATCTACAATAATAGCAAAAACAATAACAAACTAAAAAAATAAAAAAGTAAAAATCAACAAGAATAATAATTAAAGAAACTAAATAATAATAATAGTAAATAATAAGAAAATAATGGGGATACGATGATGATAATTTGAAAATAATAATAATAATAATAATAATAATAAAAATGATGATGATAATTTGAAAATAGTAATAATAATAATAACAATAATAAAAATGATAATAGGGATAGAAATTGAAAAATGAAAATAAAAGTATAATAATAAGAGTAAGAGAATAACAAAAATGCTAAAATAATGACAATAAAATAATAATAGTAAGAATAATGGTACTAATATTTTTGTAAAATAGTATAGGAATGAAATAAAGTAACAAAAAATAGATTTTTTAAAACAGAATAAAAGTGGAATAAAAGATAGGAGAGAATTTGAATTTTTTT
This sequence comes from Lathyrus aphaca, assembly GCA_963966055.1. Lineage (NCBI taxonomy): Eukaryota > Viridiplantae > Streptophyta > Magnoliopsida > Fabales > Fabaceae > Lathyrus > Lathyrus aphaca. The sequence continues at coordinate 218,595,674 of OZ014520.1, read as the reverse complement.
GGAATTTTTATGATAAAAGAATACGATAGAAACAACTAAAAAAGAAGTGATCATCGAGCAATAAGATAATTAGGAGAGAAATAAGGAGAGAATGCAATTTTCGAATAAAGGGAAATGAAACATATTTTTTTGGATTTTTATAGTATCAGACAGAAATAAAATAGTACATATTTTTTTTATTTTATTTTTAGATATTTGGTTAGACGGAAAAAATGGTGCGGGTAGGACAAATTTGGGGTATGACAGATGCCCCTATCGAATTAGCTTAGACCGAGTAAAATGAACTGGCCCGCGTTCAATCTTTCAAGGTATAAGATAATTAGATATTAACAGACTCCAAATTTGTCCGACAAAGAAAGAATTTGTGAAAATTGTAAATGAAATAAATTGAAAATGATGGGTGACACAGCAAGACAAATTAACAAAATAAATCACTTATCACCAGAGGATGATAAGGTAATAAACAGAAAAATAAACTCACTTATCAACAGAGGATGATAAGGCAATAAACTGAAAACAAACTCACTTATCAACAGAGGAAGATAAGGCAATAAACAGAAGAATAAACTCACTTATCAACAGAGGATGATAAGGCAATAAACTGAAAACAAACTCACTTATCAACAGAGGAAGATAAGGCAATAAACAGAAAAATAAACTCACTTATCAACAGAGGAAGATAAGGCAATAAACAGAAAAAAATAAACTCACTTATCAACAGAGGATGATAAGGCAATAAACAGAAAAATAAACTCACTTATCAACAGAGGATGATAAGGAAATAGACAGAAAAAATAAACTCACTTATCAACAGAGGATGATAAGGCAAATAACTGAAAAATAAAATCACTTATCCCCGGAGGGTGATAAGGCAAATGGACTGAGATTTATACACGGCTATTGAATCCGCTAAGAGAATGCCTGGAATCTGATTGATGTGATCCTCCGCTGGGGAAAGGACCGGAGACTTGTATGGATCCTGGATCCTGAACTATGCATGTATGCTTGATTGTTTTGAAATGGTATTCCATAATGATGGAGATACGATGCAAATGCTTATGCACTGAGATATAGGTTGAAAATGTTGGAGAAAATAAAAAGTTTTTTTTTTTTGGGTATGCATATGATGCACATGTTGTAAATGATTGATGTAAATGATGCGCATGACTGCATATGATGCACAATGATGCATATGAGCGATTGAAAGGTGCCAGCTTGGTGGACTTTTTGGTCTGGTAGTTGCCAATAGGGATTGGACTTTGGGTGGGAGGAGGGCTTGATTCCCCGACACTCGATCTTTGACAATGTATGATCAGAAGATGGATCTGGAAACTCCAAGTTTGGTCACTTGCTGAGGAGCGAAGCGACTTAACTGACGCATGAAGACTGATTTTGCTTCGAATGATTGCCAACGTCTAGCAAGGTCTGCTTGATTAGTTGGGGAGAAGAGATAGGAAGATTTGCTCCTTGTTTGCTTGCCCCTGCCTGCAAGGTATTTGAAATAAATCTGGTGGGGAAGCTTTGACAATGACCATGACGTGACCTGCCCCTGATTGAGCCTTTGAAGGTGATCTTGCCCCTGATTGGACTGTTGAAGATAATTTTGCCCCTGATTGGGCTGTTAAGAATGCTTTGCCCCTGATTGGGTTGTTGAAGATGCTTTGTCCCTGATTGGACTGATTTTGAAATAAATTGCCCCTAATTGGGCTGTTGAAGATGCTTTGTCCCTGATTGGACTGTTGAAGTAGTCTTGATTCATGTTGGCAATGAAGTTCAAGTTTCTCTTTTGATTTCCCCTTGTTGGGATTGTATTGATGTCAAGCACTAAATTGCAATCAAATTGTTCATACACAAATGGTAGTGTTAATGTAAAGTTCATGTAAGTTTTGAAAAAAGTCAATTTATTTGAATGACTGTGATAGTGTAACGAATGGACCTTTAGTCCAAACGAGGTGCTGATTTAGAAAGTGCGTGAAAGATGCAGCAAAAATAATATGCAATCGAGATTAAAGATTAGCAAATATATGGGAGTCAATTTACGCAACCTTGTTGGTAGTATGCTTTCAGAATAAACCGCGCCTCAATTAGGACTTTTGAGGGTTGTAACGTGGTCTGGTTAATGGTTTGAGAAACAAAGGTATAAGGCTCAAAGTTTGATTTGTACCCGCCCCTTCTTCGTATTGTTCTCCAGTCCTACGTTCAGTTAACTCTACACATGCATTTGTTTTGACTTTGCAAGAGTGAAGATGAAGCTTTAAAGTTTGCTTGAAAATGGCAGTCATCCTTTTTGTTGTTGGTGACCCTTTGATTTTTGATTTTGTGGTCACTGATATTTGTTTTGCTTTTGCTGAGGATTTGAGTTCCCCTCTTGATTTTTTCGACTAAGTCTCCCTTTGGGTGCTCAACTTAGTGTTTTTTCTTTTGTTTTTTTGTTTTTGCTTGAATGCTGTGACTGCCAAGTCACTTGTTGATGGTCCTCTGACGGGATGTCTCATCTTGCGATTCGAAGGTGTAGCCAGGCTAACTGAACAACTACCCTGCCCCAGGTTAAATGTAAGGGTTGTATCCGAAAGAAACTCCTACTTCTAGGCTCGAAGTGGTTAACTAGGGATTAACTCCTTGTATCTCCAGTGTTTGGGAATTTGAACAAATGCCTGTACATCATTGACGAGGTTTTATCCGAAAGCATACCGCAACAGTTATGGGTATTTCGTTTTCATCATCCTCCCTCAAATATTTGCTAAAGTGAAGTGAGGGAAATATTTTTGTGATTTTGTGATAAATGATAAATAATGAGCGAATGCGAATAAACTGATTCAAAACATGCATAAACATTACATTAACAAAACCAAATACAAATAACAATGTTCAGAGCAAACAGTACTTAAACAAACATTACAAAACAAACAGGAATGCGGAAATAATAAATGGCACTGGCTGCCTTGATTTGAGGAATTGAACTTCTCTTGATTGAATGCTTCAAAGTGGGAGACTACTCAGCTTTGGTCTTCTTCAAAAGCATTCGTTGAGGGGACACTTGTGGCGACACTGGATTGCTCTAGACATTCAGACCCTTCTGAGTAAAGGTGAGATCCTTAGAGTTAATTAAGTCTTGAACTTTGTGCTTGAATAACCTGCAGTTGTCAATTGTGTGACCTGGAGCACCCTTGTGATACTCACAGCGAACATTGACATCATAATCTCGAGCGTTACCAGTTTGTGGTGGCATGTCTTTCAACACAAGAGTTCCTTTTGCCATTAACCCATTAAAGATTTCTCCATATGTCAAAGGCAGTGGATCAAAGTGTCTCTCCGATCCTCTTTTTTGATATGGTGGGCGTTATTGAGGAGCGCGTTGTTGTTGTTGACCGGGCTGTTGTTGATAAGCCGGTTGCTGATATGGTCTAGGTCCATATTGCGCAGCTGCACCCGGAGGATAAAGACCTGGTTGATAAGCCATCAGAGGCGGAAGCAGAGCTTGAATAGCTGGATGAACAGGCATTAAAGGAACAGGCTGATGAGACACAACCATCCTGGCCAAGGCTTGCATAGCCTCATGAATATGATCAATCTTGCTCTTGATTGAGTCAATCTCTCCCCTCATAGCAGCTTGTTCTTATCGAATCTGATCCATCAGTCCTCTAGTGCTGGGCTCAAGTTAAATACGGTCGTCTAGCTCGATACGGGCGTCGGGAAACCAGCTTGATTTACTGAGGATGGAGGAACGTGGAAATAAGTTTTTTGGCTTTGGAATGAAATGCAATATGAATAAATGATGCAAATGAGATGATATGCAATGTCAGAATCCAGGATCACAAGATCAGGGTCTCACGAGTCCAAGGTACAGCCGGAAGATACTCTGATCAGGAACTCACTAGATAGACTCTAAGGTTTTAGGGATCCCAAAGTTATCAATTCATATGGCTGTTCATCACACGCGCCATGAGCATGACGGTTGATTGACTCCGCCATATGAATCTATTTTGGGTGAGATCTTCGTATCGACAACCCACGAGATCAAATTTTCTCGGGAGTCCATACTACGTGATCATCGACACAAGGTTTAAAACAAAGTCCTGGAGTTATGGAACTTTCTCAAGTGTTTGATGCACGTGTCAATTTCATACATTCTTGACAGTCAATCAACTCCATTGAGTAAGTCTATTCCAAGTGAGGTTTTCGTATCGAGCCACGCGAGGGAGAACCCTGGTGCCCCATACTACGTAACCATCAACCGATGTTTTAACCAAATGGTTCTAAAGGTCCTCAGAGTCGACGACTTTAATGAAACAACTGAGCACACACGCCAAAAGCTTGACGGTTGTCAGTATTTCCATTAAAATATACTCCGAGTGAGGTTTTCGTATCGACAACCCACGAGAGAGGTTCTCTCGGGAGCCCATACTACACAACCTCGCTAACTTATGTTTGTACTCGTAAGCCCGGGTATAGAGCTTTTCCCTCAAGTTTCTTTTGCAAAGTATCGATCCAAATTATAGTACCAAGGAGCCACAAGATATATAAGATGGAATGCGATAAAGAAAGCGATAAAAATAAACAAGCAAGGCATAAAAGCAAACATTCAAACAAACACGGGAACCTAGACTAGGCTTGACTCGCATAGGGGTGAACCCCTTCCCCAGCAGAGTCGCCAGCTGTCGTACCCCGAAAAATACGACCTCACGCGATCCGAATGGACGGAGCCGCGCGCCGGACGGACTGAAGAGTCGCCACCTAATTCTATTTATTCCCGAAGAGGGAAAGGGGAGATATAGATATAACCCGGGAGGAGAAGGATGAGGACAAAGGTCAACGGAACCATTGCCTGGGTTCGGGAGTCGGTTATGCAGGGGGAAGGTATTAGCACCCCCTACATCCATCGTACTCGATGGGAACCATCTAAGTTAACGCGCGCGAAAGGATGTCTATGCTTAAATGAATTGCTTGCTAGAGGGAAATGAGTTGAATTATAAGTTAGATTGGACCTAGGTGCTCGGCAAGGATTGAGATCCTCGTGCCTACGTACTCCCGTGTGCAATGGGAAAGTCAGAGCCTCGTAGTTCGGCCTACTAAGGGTAATGGTTGTTGATTTTATTACCTTTCGTCGATGAAAGGGTTTAGGAGTTGAAATGCACTAAAGACTATGGATAGTTTATCTCGCCCAACAAGACGGGTGTCATGCGTCGAAATAATCGGAGCGAGTAACGAAAGCTCGTTATCCCCCTTTCTACCGCTTAAGGCTCATGGCGTACAAATCTTCTCGTATTATTAAAGTGTTTTATTATCCTATGACCGCTTGACGTTGGATCAAGGGTTTGGATCTAATCGAAACATTTTGGTTTTTTGAGGTTTAGAGGGTGCATGCAATTGGAGGTTTATTTTTGTAGTTTGTTAGCGAGGCACGAAGCGCTCGGCTCGCAAAGGAAGGTGGATCCTAATAAACGAAAACGATAACTGGAAAATAAAGTGCAAGTGTGCAAGTGCAACCGCTTGGCGTTGGACCATGGGTTCGGAATTAAATGCGAGAAATAAAAGTGCGTACAAATTAAGGGGAGAGGGATACAAAATAAATACAGGGGATTGCGAGAAATAAAGGGTATCATTGTATTTTGCCCAAGAGGAAGCGTGTGTGCAGTGTGTTTGAACTATTCGAAGGCGTTCAGCCTGTTTAATCGGGACGCAACTATTTGAAGGTGTTGGACCTTTTGATCGAGCGCAACTATTCGAAGGCGTTGGACCTTTTTGGGACGCGACGAAATTTGGTTCGTTTACTGCCTTAGAGCCGATTTAATGAAATCGTTCTATGAGGAGTCGAACATAATTTGAAATGCGATAATAAAATGAATAAATTGAATCGCGAAAAATAAATGGAATAATGAATATAAATAAATAAATAAATTAAATAATGTTGAAAATAATGAATAAATTAAATTATATTACATGTTTTTTGTTCCGAATAAAAAATAATAGAATAAAATAAAAGAGGGCCTCATATTGACCGCACATCACCGATTAAATGTAATCGGGCGAAAAAACGGCCTTTTAATATATCATTGGCCCTTAAAAATAAATAAAAATAAAACAAAGAAATAACTAAATTAACTAAATCACTACAAAATTTTTTTTAACATCTTTTAGCAAAACAAAATAAAATAAATATATATAAGAACTAATAAGATTTAGCAACAATTATAATATAACTTAATAAAAATAGTAATGAAGAAGAAATAAATAAGATAACATAATAATAATAATAATAATAATAATAATAAAAAAAGAAAGCAGAAAAGGAAAAAAAAAGAAAAAAGTTTGCAACGATGATCAGGTTCATGAGATTAAATTATGATTTTAATTCATGTTAATCCCTTACTTAAACAAGTATAATATAATGGTAAAAAGCATAATAAAACAGATAAATAAATAAATGGAAAAAACGTTGTTTCATGCCCTGTTTTCAAAAGTAAATCAAAACAAAGAGGCTCACCCTTGACCTCTCGATTGACGGCGAAAAAATGAAAAAAAACGTTGACGGCTTCCTCCGTCTCTCTCGCCGATTCCACTCCTTGCGTCTCAGCTCTCAGTCTCTCAATCGCCGCGGCTTTCTCCGTCTCTCTCTCAACTCCGATCGTCTCTCGCGGTTGCGGCGCTTTCGCGGCTTCTCACGGCTTCGTGGCTCTCGGGTTCGCGCGGATGGGCGGCGCTCAGGTTCGTCACAGTCTCGCGGATTTCACTGTCCCTCTCGCAGCTTCGTCGTTGAAGGTGGATTCGCGATTTTGGCCGGACGGCTTGTGAAGGTACGGTTTGGGAAGTGTTGTTCGTCGTGGTTGCTGCGGATGGAAGAAAGTGGATTTCGCAATGAAAGTGGTGATTTGGATTCGTTGAACAGGTTTGTTGATGGCGGTTTGTTGGTATTTCTGCGAAGCTCACAGTGGCGGTGGGGCTGGTTTTCACAAGTTTTTGTTGTACGGTTTTTTGAAGCTTTGGTTGGAGGTCGAGTGGTGGTTGCGGATTCGGCTCACAGCTCAAGGGTTTTTTGTTTGCAATTTCGAAGGTAGTTGCGGATTTGTGTTTGTGATGGTTTTGGCTCTGTGCGGCCGTGGTTTTCTGGTTTGGGGTTTCTGCTGTGGTAAGGTCCTCGCCGCCGGATTTGTTCAGTTTCTTTTTTTTGTTTCAAATGCGAATCAGTTTTCCGGCACAGGGAATCGTGGACAGTTTCAACAGGTGAAGGTGGGCTGCGGTTTTTTGTGTGGTGTTTATGAGGTTATCGGCGAACAGGTTTGATGATGGTTCTTACACGACGGAGGTTTTTTTTTTGAATGATGAGGTAATGAGTGGCGTTTTGAGGTTTACTGTGTTTATTCCAGACGGTTTTTGTGCGATTTACAAAGGGTTTTGCTGGTTTTTTCGGAAAACAGGTGGTTTATGGTGTTTATGGAAGGTTTGTTAATGGAGGGTGAGAATGAGGTTGATGAAGCTATTTGTGGTTGAAGATCTGAAAGGTGGATAAAGGATGAACACGATTTGTATTGTTTTTGTTGTTATTCAGTATTTGCAGTAGGCTGAAACTTGAAGATGAATATTGGAATTTGTGAAAGGGTAACGAAATTTTTCTGAACTTTATTGGTTATTCAAGTTTTTGGGTTTTCGATTTTTCTGTGTTTGGTTTTGATGATTTTTTGATTTTTTTGAAGCTTGGCTAATGATTTTGCAGAGGTTTTGTGGGCTGTCCAAGCTTGATTAGGATTGTGAATGATAGTTTATTTATAGAGGCATTTGGGTTGAATTTGGATAAGAGGAAAAGGGAATCTTTGAGAATTTTTTGGAGATTTTTACAGGCTGTGAGTTTGTTATGCTGTGAGGTAGTGGAATTGTGGAAAAAGTGGGTGTGAGTGAGTGGAGTGATGCGGAATGCATTTGCAAAGAAAGGCAAGTTTGTTGTATGATGCTGTTAAAAAAAAAGTGGATGTTGTACGTTGGTGAAGGATGGGAAGTGGGGGACACGGATTTCTATTTTGTGCAAGACTCATAGTATATTTTGTGCAAGACTCATAGTAACCACTCATAGTAACCTGGGATATAAAAATCTAATAATAATAATAATAGCAAAAACAATAACAAACTAAAAAAATAAAAAAATAAAAATCAACAAGAATAATAATTAAAGAAACTAAATAATAATAATAGTAAATAATAAGAAAATAATGGGGATACGATGATGATAATTTGAAAATAATAATAATAATAATAATAATAATAATAAAAATGATGATGATAATTTGAAAATAATAATAATAATAATAACAATAATAAAAATGATAATAGGGATAGAAATTGAAAAATGAAAATAAAAGTATAATAATAAGAGTAAGAGAATAACAAAAATGCTAAAATAATGACAATAAAATAATAATAGTAAGAATAATGGTACTAATATTTTTGTAAAATAGTATAGGAATGAAATAAAGTAACAAAAAATAGATTTTTTAAAACAGAATAAAAGTGGAATAAAAGATAGGAGAGAATTTGAATTTTTTTGGAATTTTTATGATAAAAGAATACGATAGAAACAACTAAAAAAGAAGTGATCATCGAGCAATAAGATAATTAGGAGAGAAATAAGGAGAGAATGCAATTTTCGAATAAAGGGAAATGAAACATATTTTTTTGGATTTTTATAGTATCAGACAGAAATAAAATAGTACATATTTTTTTGATTTTTTTTTAGATATTTGGTTAGACGGAAAAAATGGTGCGGGTAGGACAAATTTGGGGTATGACACCTATACCTGGGACCTGAGTGACACCTAGGCTAAAGTGGTTCATGTTCTTTCCCATTCCATTTCGGTTTGGTGCGGGAATATGAAACACGGTTCAGATATGGGTTTCTTCTTGAGAACTCTGTGCTACAGATCTCCTGTAGTGCTAGGGCTATCTGGGAAGCCTGCTAAGTCTGGATGACCTTTATTATGACCTTCAGAAACTGAGGTGAATTAGAGGAGGATCTTTTATGGTTATTTTAAACACTGTACCTCCGGGTTAGAAGTGTTTACACTTCTTATAACTGATCCGAGTCTGAGGATCCTTGTTTTAGAACATCACCTGTGAGGGGGTTGGGCTGTTTACAGGTTTGCAGGAACCATTGGCCACATCATACCCTGATACTTATTATGTTTAAGAATGCTTCACTTTGGACAGTTCTTGTGATTTAACCCAGGACATGTGACTCTTTATTTGAGTCCCCCCACCTTGGTTACTGGACTTATAAACCTCCATCTGGACTTCTTAGACATACATGGACTTATACCAAAGCAGTAATCAGATCCAGCTTGATCACAAACCCTTGCATATCATTTGCATACATCACCATTGCATCATTTAACATTTTCTTATTTGTTTTTCAGGGTATCCACATTACATTTGGCTTGGTTTTGACCCCTTCATCTGCATAGATCCCTGTTCATCAGTATCCGCTTTAGCTATCTTCATCAGCTACCTGCTTCAGTCACCTGCATCACCAGTATCAGCCTATCAGTGGCTCATCTTCTAGTATCAGTCATCATCATCAGCATCTGTCTCAGCTCTTCATCAGCAGACATGGCACCCAAGAAAAGCAACATCTCATACCATTTCTTTGAACCTGAGCTGACTGGCATCAGGAAGGTCCAGGCCCTTATTACTCCAGACCATATACCACTATTCAGAGAACATTATGGAGGCATCCTTGATGTGGTTATGGATTTGGACCCTTCTCAGAGGAGCTTGATTCACACCTGCCTACAGTTCTATGATCCTTCTTTGAGATGCTTCACCTTCCAGAATTTTCAGTTGGGACCCTTGTTGGAGGAGTATTCATCACTGATTGGAGTGCCTATCAGGGGAGGTATCCCCTTCAACCCAGAAATGGTTTTTCCCAGCAATGAAGAAGTAGCAAAAGCACTGCATCTGGAGCCAATTCTGATTGAGCAGAACATGACAGCAAAGGCTGGAATCTCTGGTCTACACTTGGATTTCTTGACTTCTCAGGCTATCCTGAAGGCCTCCTTGGGAGAATGGAAGGCAGTCTGTGCATTATTAGCCCTCATCATATATGGGGTTATATTATTTGCAGATGAGCCTAAGTTTATTAGCAAGAATGCCATTCATCTTTTCATTCTGAGGAACCCAGTGCCCACCTTACTGGGAGATTTCTACTACTCTGTTCACCAAAGGAATGAAAAGCAAAGAGGAAGGCTGGTGAAATGCTGTGCTCCCCTGTTCCATACCTGGCTGCTCAAACACTTGCCCAAGACTGATGCCTTTTTGAATCCTCACCAACAGAAGAATTGGGCTAGGAGACTTATTGCTTTGACCTCGGATGACATCAGGTGGTGCACCCAGAGCACCAAAGGCAGGGACATCATTACTAGTTGTGGGCAGTTCCCCAATGTACCTCTGATAGGAGTGAAAGGTTGCATCAACTACAACCCCTTGCTATTCAAAAGACAATTGGGCTATGCATTGGTCCACCCTCCTAGAGTACAAGACTTGGCTGAAACCCTTTATTGTGAGATTAAGCCTAATTTAGCTGTTGTCAGGCAAGCATCCTGGGCTTGGGACAACATCCAGACCAAGGGGATGGCCATTCTTGGGAGATGCAACAATGTGGCCTCAGCTCAGTATTATGAGTCATCTCATGCCAGGGCTCAAATTTCTGGGATGCCCTTCACCATTGAGGATGCACCTGGACCATCCACAACACCACCTCCAGCCACTGTCAGCCTGGAAGAGTTTGAAAAGCTGAAAGAGAGGAATGAGAATTTGTCTGAAGCCCTGAAGAGAACCCTCTGGGAGAGGAGTGATGGTCGTCTGGACATTGAAAGGTTAGAAAAGCTTAAGGTGGAGCATCTAGCCAGGATTGAGAAGTCAGAGGACTACATCAAGAAGTCAAGAGCTGGGGAGCAGATTTTGAAGAATGCTTGTAAGGAGGCCCAGTTCCAGAAGGCTAGGACTGATCTCTATCTGAAAGAAAGTCAAGCTAGGTGGGTCAGGATCACTGAAGCTCGCACTCAGGAAGATAAGAGAACTCAGGACAAGATTGAGCAGTTGGGGGCTAATGCAAAGGAGCAACAGGAAGCCCTGCTAGCAGCCCAGAAAGAGATCTCAGAATTGAAGCTTAAGGCTGGTGTGAAGAGGTCAAAGGACCAAGGCAGACACAAGAAGCTAACTACTGCTATCACCACCAGGAATCTTCTTATCAGGAACCTCACAGAGCATCCAGCTGACCCTGTGACTGAAGCACTTCTGAAGGAAGTTAAGGAGGATGAGTTTGGTCTTGGTGTCTGACCTTTTTCTTGTTGTTGCTTTCTTTTCATGTACTTTTCTTTTATGTTGTATTTTTAACCCCTCAGGGGCATGTATTGTAAAAAACAAACTATGTATGTTTCACCATTTGTAATATATTCGTTAGTTTGTTTCATCTGAATTCTCTTTCTCCCAAGCAACATCAAAGCATCTTCTTCAGGGGTCTGGAAAGGTCAAAACCAAATGCCAAGCCGGATACTTTGGAAACAAATAAGCATACTACATTGCATACTAACTTTTGTTTTGTTTTGTAGGTTTTTAGTTTGTTTGTTACTAACTTTGTTGTGATTCAGGAACTATTGCTCGACGACGGGTGTTCCCACTCAACCGTCCGCACAGATATCCTACCCGCAACAACCTTCCAGGTATACAAATGGACCAAGTACAGCAGGACCTTACAGAAGTCAGGACTCAAATGGCCAATGAGAGGCTAGAAATGAGAAACCAGATGACCCAGTTCATGGAGGTTATGAATGGTTTGGATCAAAGCCAAGAAAGATTAAGGGCATTGGTAGAAAGGCAGACCCAGGAGGAACCCCATCTAGGAACTGGAGGAACGAGCAACAATGAGAGGGTTCAGCCTCATGTTAATCCACCTGTGTATGGGCCTCACCTTCATCCAGAAATCAACATCCCTGCTAATGTGCAAGGGAATGCTACTACGGGCAGAGTATTACAAGAAGACCCCCAGGAAGATCAATTCACTGTGATGGGAGCTGGGGATGAAGCCTATGATAGAAGGCTAGATGAAATTGCTGAGAAATTGAGATCTCTAGAGTCTCAAAATTCCCTGGGCTTTGATGTCATGGACATGGGATTAGTGGATGGGGTAAGGATTCCCCATAAGTTTAAACCTCCGTGCTTCGAGAAGTACAACGGAACTTCCTGTCCACGAACCCACTTACAATCCTTTCTGGGGAGGCTGAAGGCATACACCATGGATGAAAAGCTATGGATGTTTTATTTTGAAGATAGTTTAACTGGAGCCTCAAGGTAATGGTACTCTCATTTGACCAGAGCAACCATCAGATGCTGGAAGGACCTAGCTGAGGCCTTCATCAGACAATACCAGTACAACTTGGATATGTCTCCTAACAGGACCCTCCTGATGGGAATGTCTCAATCATCAAGAGAAAGCTTCCGGGAATACGCCCAGAGGTGGAAACAGCTTGCTGCTGCTGTCCAACCACCCATGTCGGAAAGGGAAATGGCCGACATGTTTATGAACACCCTCCAAGGGACTTACATTGACAGGCTAGCTGCCTTTTCTTCCACCAGCTTCACTGACGTAGTCATAGCTGGAGAAAGAATTGAGAGCCTATTAAAGATGGGCAAAATTTCTGACAATGGTGCGAGCTCGTCCAGCAACCCCAGAAAACCTTTTGTAGGTCCAAGAAGAACCGGTGAGACTAATGCTATTCAGGCCAACAGGGGCAGACCTCAATATGTTCATAGGTCAGTGGCAGCTGTCACTATTCCCGCTCCAATTCCTCAGCAACCGGCATATCAACCACAACAACAACCCCATTATCAGCAACAAGTTCAATATCTGCCTCAGAGAAACTACAACAACACCAGCAACAACAACCAATAAAGACCATTTCAACAGAGACCATCTCAGGCCAATAGGGTGATTGATCCAATCCCTATGCCTTATGCCGCTTTATTGCCATAGCTCCTGAAGCTCAACCTGGTTGAGTTAAGGACGTTGGCACCACCAGATCCTTCCAGTCTGCCAAGAAATTATGACGCCAACGCCAGATGTGCTTTTCACTCCAATGCACCTGGCCACAGTACAGAGAAATGCAGGGCTTTACAGATGAAGGTACAAGACTTGGTAGATTTTAAAGCTCTAAACTTTGCACCCCCGCCAAATGTTAACAAGAATCCCATGCCCAACCACGGAAGGCCAAGAATTAATGCTATTGAGGAAGATAAGCCGTCTTTCTTAATAACCAGTGTTGGGCAGATTCGGACACCCCTGGTAGAGATTAAAGCTCAACTCCTTGAATGCCAGATGTTCCCCGGGTGTGAGCTCGGGTGCGGTTATTGCAACATTTCGGTGAATGGGTGTGATAACTTGAGAAGCGGCATAGATGGTCTTATCCAGAGTGGTCTATTTCAAATCACAACATCAACACCTTCAAATCCAGCAAACTCTTTGACAACAATTCCCGAGTCTCCTTCTGCAACAACAATTATTCCAAACAATTCTTCAATCTCATCAACAAATGCTTCATCTATCACTTCAACAAACCAAATATCAACAACCATCTCTTCTACAACATCAGCACCCCTTCATTCAGAATCTTCTACAACGCCAACAAACATCTCAGCAGTCACCATTTATTATGATCCGTCTTATGTTCCTCCTAACAACAATTTTCAACAACAAACAGTGGCATCTCCTGCCAGATCACCAGTTACCATCTACTACGATCCACACACTATTTCAACACCCTCCTCTGCTGCAGTCAGTCCGGTTACCATCACGGTACCTGGGCCCGTGCCATATGAAAGCAGTAATGCCATCCCTTGGCATTATGGCTCTGACCTTTACTGCAATGGGGAGAAAATCGCTCTTGACTCTTCAACCTCTTCACCACAGATTGATAATGTTGGGGGAGGCGGAGGCTTCACCAGAAGCGGACGCCTTTTTGCCTCGCAAGCACAGAGACCTAATGCCGAAGCAGAAGCTGCTGCCAAAGCAAAGGGAAAGAGTGTGGCAGTGGAAGAACCTATTCTCAAGGAAACTCAGAAGGCATCTTTTGAACAAGATGTAGACGAGTTTATGAGAATTATCAAGAGGAGTGATTATAAAGTGGTAGATCAGCTTCACCAAACTCCCTCAAAAATCTCCATTTTATCCCTGCTGATGTGTTCCGAAGCTCACCGGAATGCATTACTAAAAGTCTTGCACGCAGCATATGTGCCAGAGGAGATCACCGTTAATCAGCTGGAGACCGTGGTAGCAAATGTCAATACCAGCCATGGATTGGGTTTTACCAATGCTGATCTAACAACTGAGGGATGCAACCACAACAAGGCTTTGCACATCACCCTAGAATGCAAGGGTGCTGTTCTATCACATGTGTTGGTAGACACTGGGTCTTCACTCAATGTTTTACCCAAGAAAGCCTTGGTGAAGCTGGAGTATGACGGCTTGGCATTGCGTCCAAGTAACTTAGTGGTGAGAGCATTTGATGGCTCTAAGAGATCAGTGCTAGGAGAGATTGATCTGCCTGTGATGATCGGCCCACAGACTTTTAAAATTACCTTCTACGTGATGGACATTCAGCCGGCCTACAGCTGTTTGTTGGGTAGACCTTGGATCCATGCCGCTGGCGCAGTTACATCTACCCTTCACCAGAAGTTGAAATTCGAGTGGGAGGGCCAGATCATCACCATCTGTGGTGAAGAAGATATTTTTGTTAGCCACCTGGCTACATACAAATATATTGAGATGGATGGAGAGATCCATGAAACCATGAGCCAGGGATTTGAAGCCCTGAACATTAATGAAGCATCTGCTGTACTTGGGACTTCCATGACATCTTATCAGCAAGCCAGGAAGGTTGTTGAAGAGGGGACTGCCCAAGGCTGGGGCAAGTTGCTGCCTGTGGAGAAGAAAGAGGACAAATTTGGGTTGGGTTACAAACCAACTCAACAAGATCAATCAGAGGCTGCTAAGAAGCCCAGTTTTGTCAGTGGGGGGATGCTCACCCCAGATGCAGTGAACAACTCGGAAGATGAGTCGGAAGATGAACGCAACCTGGAGAGCTGGATACGTCCAAGGATCCCGGGGAGCCATATCTCAAACTGGTTTTCCCAGGAATTATAAGGGTTACTCCTGCAGAGTAATTATTATTTCCTGTATATTTTAAGCATGCATCAAGTCTTGCATCTTGCCCAAGATGACAAGACTCATTTTGTAATCGGGCCATCTTGTAATTTTGTGCAAACAGATCAATCAATGAATATCAGACATCTTTTGCAAATGAGTCTTTTTCTTTTCCGCTCACTGTTTTTCATTTTTTCTTTTTGTACAAAAATAAAAAATGGCAATGTTTTCAAAATGATAACTTTACTTCACTTTTTCTAAACAAGATTAAAATCGATCACTAAAATGAACAATCTAAACCCTTGCAGAGAGTGCCTCTCAGACTGCACCGACAACAACACAGCTATGACATCGTATGACTTTGACAATCGAATCAATCAAGCTGATGAAGGGGTTGAAGAAGATTATGAGCTTCCTGAAGAGCTAGCTAGGTTGTTAAGGAAAGAGGAGAAGGCTATCAATCCTCATCAGGAGGAGGTCGAAACAATTAATCTTGGTACAGATGAATATGTGAAGGAGGTTAAAATCGGGGCCTGCCTGCAAGACTCAGTGAAAGAACAGTTGATTGACATGCTTCGGGAGTATGTGGATTTGTTTGCTTGGTCTTATCAGGACATGCCAGGGTTGGACACCGATATTGTCATGCACAAGCTGCCTTTAAAAGAAGACTGCCCGCCAGTAAAACAGAAACTGCGTCGTACTCGCCCAGATATGGCAATGAAGATCAAAGAAGAGGTGCAAAAGCAGTGGGACGCCGGGTTCCTTGCTGTGACCATCTATCCTCCGTGGGTTGCTAATATTGTACCTGTGCCTAAGAAGGATGGCAAGGTGAGAATGTGTGTCGACTACCGGGATCTGAACAGAGCCAGCCCGAAAGATGACTTCCCTTTACCTCACATTGATGTATTGGTTGATAATACGGCCCAGTTCTCGGTATTCTCCTTCATGGACGGATTTTCAGGATACAATCAGATCAAGATGTCACCTGAAGACATGGAGAAGACAACTTTCATCACACCCTGGGGCATGTTCTGTTACAAGGTGATGCCATTCGGACTGAAGAATGCTGGTGCAACATATCAACGGGCTATGGTGACATTATTCCACGACATGATCCATAAAGAAATCGAATGTTATGTGGATGACATGATTGCCAAGTCCCTCATAGAAGAAGACCACCTGGTAAATCTGCTGAAGCTATTCAAGCGTCTGAGGAAGTACCAACTGAAGCTGAACCCCAACAAATGCACATTCGGGGTGCGATCCGGTAAGTTGCTGGGATTTATTGTAAGCGAGAAAGGGATTGAAGTTGACCCTGATAAAGTCAAAGCCATTCAAGAAATGCCTGCACCGAAAATGGAGAAAGAAGTTCGAGGTTTCTTAGGTAGATTGAACTACATTTCACGGTTCATATCTCACCTTACTGCAACCTGTGAACCCTTGTTCAAGCTGTTGAGAAAGGAACAAACGGTCAGGTGGAACGAAGACTGCCAGAGGGCTTTTGACAAGATCAAGGAGTACTTGCAAGAACCTCCAATCCTTATGCCTCCAGTTGAAGGAAGACCTCTGATAATGTACTTGACAGTATTAGAAGAGTCAATGGGGTGTGTGCTGGGCCAGCATGACGAGTCTGGTCGAAAAGAGTATGCAATTTACTACCTGAGCAAAACGTTTACCGACTGTGAACAACGTTATTCACTGCTCGAGAAAACTTGCTGTGCTTTAGCGTGGGCTGCTCGCCGACTGAGACAGTATATGTTGACCCACACTACTTTATTGATATCGAAGATGGATCCAGTTAAGTACATTTTTGAGAAGCCAGCGCTTACCGGACGGGTTGCAAGATGGCAAATGATCCTCACAGTATATGACATCCAGTACACATCTCAGAAAGCCATCAAGGGCAGTGTACTGTCTGATTATCTTGCTGAGCAACCTATTGACGATTACCAGCCTATGAGATTTGACTTCCCCGATGAAGACATCATGTTCATAAAAGCAAAAGATCATGAAGAGCCTATTCACACTGAAGGCCTGACCCGGAAGAAGAATGGACTATGATGTTTGATGGGGCTGTTAATATGAATGGTCGTGGCGTTGGTGCAGTACTCATTACACCTAAGGGAGTTCACATGCCTTTCTCGGCAAAGCTCACCTTTAACTGCACTAACAACGAAGCTGAATACGAAGCTTGCATTATGGGTCTTGAGGAAGCCATTGACCTCAGGATCAAAACATTGACTGTATTCGGAGATTCAGCTCTGGTAGTTAATCAAACCAACGACAAATGGTACACCCACCAAGATCATCTGATACCTTACAGGGATTATACAAGAAGGCTATTGACTTTCTTCACAACGGTCAAGCTTGAGTATATCCCTCGGGACGAGAATCAGTTTGCAGATGCTCTGGCTACCATTTCATCCATGATCAAAGTTCAAGCTGCCAACTTTGTACCTCGGATTTCAGTATCCAGACTTGACAGACCAGAATATGTATTCGTAGCAGATGTTGTAAAGGATGATAAGCCTTGGTTCCATGACATCAAATGCTTCTTGGAGGATCAAACATACCCACCTGGGGCATCTTCCAATGATAAGAAGACTTTTAGAAGGCTAGCTGGTAGTTTCTTCCTGAACACTGATGGTTCCTTGTATAAGAGAAACTTTGATATGGTACTCCTCAGATGCGTTGATAGAACAGAAGCAGACTTGTTGATGCACGAGGTGCACGAAGGATCCTTTGGTACCCATGCTAGAGGACATGCAATGGCCAAGAAGTTGCTAAGATCAGGATATTACTGGATTACAATGGATGCCGACTGTTGTGCTTATGCCAGGAAATGCCATAAATGCCAAATTTATGCGGATAAAGTGCATGTGTCTCCGAATCCTCTGAATGTGATGTCTTCACCCTGGCCTTTTGCTATGTGGGGTATTGATATGATTGGCAAGATTGAACCGACTGCTTCAAATGGCCACAGATTCATCCTGGTAGCCATTGACTATTTTACCAAGTGGGTTGAAGCAGCTTCTTATGCAAATGTTACAAGGCAAGTGGTAGCCCGATTTCTGAAGAGAGACATCATCTGCCGATATGGAGTACCCGAGCGAATCATTACTGATAATGGTTCCAACTTGAACAATAAAATGATGGCAGAGCTATGCCGGGACTTCAAGATCCAACACCACAATTCTTCTCCTTACAGGCCAAAGATGAACGGCGCTGTTGAGGCAGCTAATAAAAATATCAAGAAGATTGTGCAAAAGATGGTAGTTACCTACAAAGACTGGCATGAAATGCTACCATTTGCCTTGCATGGGTACCGCACGTCAATCAGAACATCCACTGGGGCAACACCGTATCAGCTTGTGTATGGTATGGAAGCAGTCCTACCTGTTGAAGTTGAATTACCCTCCCTACGAGTACTGATGGATGTTAAGTTGAACGAGTCAGAATGGGTCCGATCCCGATACGAACAACTGAGTCTGATTGAAGAGAAGAGATTGGCTGCAATCTGTCATGGGCAGTTGTACCAGAAAAGAATGAAGAAAGCCTTCGATCAGAAAGTCAGGCACCGAGAGTACAAAGTAGGAGATCTTGTGCTGAAAAGAATCCTCCCTCCTCATACAGACCACAGGGGCAAATGGACTCCAAACTATGAAGGACCATTCATAGTAAAGAAAGTTTTCTCTGGTGGAGCACTGATGCTCAGCACCATGGATGGTGAAGACTTCCCGTCCCCTGTAAATTCAGATGCAGTTAAAAAATACTTCGCATAAAATGACCCGCTGGACATAGAAACAGAATGTTAGTCCAGGCAAAAATAGGGCATCCCGGCGAGTCAAAAACAGAATAAAAGACTCGGGCAAAAATAAGGGAAATAAACCAAAAAATGTGTGCACCCGCTGAGTTGAAAAGCCACATTGGACAACTCAGGCAGAAATGGGTATCCCGATGGATTGAAAACCCGAAAGGGCGATCCATGCAAAATAAGGGAATAAGCGAACAACTGCATTCTGAATTCGTCTGTATCACCTACAACTTGGTAAGCTTCGAAAGGATCAAGCCTCTTTCAGAATCAGCCTCCTTCAGAAAGCAAGACGAGAAGAATGTCAAAAGTCATACGAGTCATAGCAAAGGGAAGCTCCTCGAAGCGTCGTCAACATTGCCAACATTTTGTTTCTCAATTTGTAACAATCTCCTCATTTCAGGGGATATGTTTCTTTGACTGTATCTTGCTAATTCGAAGCATATAAATCAATAAAATCAGATTTTCAGTCATGTCTCGTCTCGTACGTTTTATTTTCACTTGCAAAATGTCCGATGTCTCTAAAAAACTGATTGCATAAATACAGATGCTTCTCTTCTAAAGAATACGTGCTTGCAGGAAATATATTTACTCCCGGAAGTGTCTAGACTCTTACAACGGAATTTGGTAAGGGATACCTCGAGATTACTTGTGCGTTTCTCTGTCTTTGCAGGATTACAGGTATTCAAAACGCAACGTGGGCATGTAAACTTCATCCCAGCAAGCTGGCAAATCAATACTCACTCAGTCTCAGCACCCAAAGTGTTTTCTCCCCAGCTGAGTTGCCACTTGTTATTTCTCCCCAGCCGAGTTGCCATTCATTCTTCCTCCTCAGCCAAGTACAAAAGCCAGGGAACCATCCCCCCACAAAGTGTCAATCTCTACCCGGAAGAACAACACGTGAAGGAATCACAACAGAGTGACGAAGGCTTCTACAAACCCCAGCTGGGTCCCTCATTATCAAGGATGGGTCTATCAGTGACCCATTCCCTCAAGCAGATACATCTCATCAGATCTACCAATGATCTCATCCCCGGCTGGGGATGTCCACTTCAAATAGATCGACCAGAGATCTTCATGGCAACGGGATCCGAGTCCTGGATCGGTATCTTTGCATAATCATAGCATTCGCATCATATTCCCCACAGAGCGTAGCATTCCGTCTAATACGGAGCATTACGGCAAAAATCAAACATATTGCATAATCATAAGCCATGTTGTGAACAATGACAATCCATCAACAATATACAGAATGCTCCCCAGATTCCCCAGCGGAGAGCTAAAGCTAAAGCAGTTGCCTTACACCCACAAACATCAGTACATACTCCTTGTGACACCCGTCCGTGTCATATCCCCCAGTAAAAAGCCAAAGCGTCCCCTTTTCATTCACAGATACATATACATATATATAATTTTCTTGACATCCGTCCGTGTCACCTTCCCCAGCATAATTACCTAAACACTTTGTAAAGCATATACTTGTTTATAATATGTACCTTTTGACACTCGTCCGTGTCACTCTCCCCAGCAAGTTAAACACTTGTCCTTACACCACTCATACTTATTACTCCTTATTTCACCTATACAGATGCTCGTCCGTGTCTTGTATACACCACTTATTACTCCTCAGATTCGACACTAGTCCGTGTTCTTTGTTAACCAGTTGGTACTCATTCGTACCATCATCTCAGAACATGCGTCAAGCGTTTGTTTCTACCTGATACTCGTCCGTATCATAGTCATAAGGATGCTCGTCCGCATCTTTAATCCATACACCGTGTCAAACACTTATGTCTTCTCGAATATTGGACACTCGTCTATGTCTATTATTCCCCAGAAGAGTCCCCTCAGAATCAACACTCGTCCGTGTTCTTTGTTAACCGATTGATACTCGTTCGTATCATCATCTCTGAACACGTGTCAGTATTTGTCTCTACCCGATACTTGTCCGTATCGTAGTCTTAGGGATGCTCGTCTGCATCTTTAATCTATACACAACACCAAAACACTTATACCTTTTATTGCTTGGATATAAACACTCGTCCGTGTTTACTATTCCCCAGTGGATCGCCCGCAAAGCAAAATTTCTTTTCTATCTGACATTCGTCCTATGTCATGATAAACCCTGAGAGCAGCCGTACCCTGCTAGGTGATCGTCCTTCACCTCTTGATGATCGTCCTTCATCATGCTCATCCGATGGCCGTCCCCATCGTTGACCTTTTATCCGACATTCGTCCTATGTCGTGATATTTAGCCGCCGTCCCCTGCTAGGCGATCGTCCTTCACCTCTTGATGATCGTCCTTCATCATTTTATCCGATGGTCGTCCTCATCGTTGATATTTTTATCTGACACTCGTCCTATGTCATGATAAACCTTGAGAGCAGTCGTCCCCTGCTAGGTGATCGTCCTTCACCTCTTGATGATCATCCTTCATCATGCTCGTCCGATGGCTGTCCCCATCGTTGACCTTTTATCCGGCATTCGTCCTATGTCGCGATATTTTCGGCAGCCGTACCCTGCCAGGTGATCGTCCCTCACCTTATATGACCGTCCCTCATCTTAACCCTTTCAGAGCAGCCGTCCCCTGCTAGGTGATCGTCCTTCACCTTTGATGACCATCCCTCATCATTATTTCATTTATTCTTTAACCCGATGGCCGTCCTCGTCGTGGTCCCTTTTCCTTTTCCTGATAATCGTCCTTCATCAGTTTAGCCCGATGGCCGTCCCCATCATCGTTTGCATTACTTTATGAACCTGATAACCATACCTCATCATTTATTTCTACCTATGATCCCCAGAGAGTCCTGATGGCTGTCCCCATCATAATCTCTTATATCCCCAGCATGGCGGCCGTCCCCGTCATTGCTTTACTTCCCGCTTTTTCCCCAGCATGTCGGCCGTCCCCGTCATTGCTCTATCCCCAGCAGTCGTCCTCTGCTCGACGGTCGTCCTCCGTCGCCTACACTTTACAATATACTTTATTTCCTTTTACAATCTATATCCCTTTTCTTCTTCATTCAGTGAGTGCAAATTTTGGACTGTCTTTGGTATTCAACCACAAGTTATCTGGTTTGCCTGTTAAGCCGTTGCTTACATCCTACACAGCTAACTCATGTTTGAATAGAGGCAGCTGTAAACACCCCAAATTTGCCCTCACCCATTTTACCATGTCTTGTGATCTTTTCATGTACATAAGTTCAATCATAGCATCTCATATTGCACTTTTGCTTCACTACATTGCTTCTAAGTCATCTGCATCTAGGGTTTGCGATCTGAGCAATCCCTGAGCCATTTGAACCACTTCAAAGGTCTTCAATCACCTCAAAGGGGTCCATGTATGTCCAAGCATCATATTATATCCCCACAAAGTCAAGAAAGTCAAAGAATCACAAGAACTGAGAATGGCATGGAAGCAGAGCCAGGTTTAACTACACAGATGACCTAGAATTAGGGTTTTGGTTTCAAAGGCCATAACTCCAAATGTTTTGGTCATTCTTGTTTCTATTGGTCTCTATATGGTATAGGGAGCATGCATATCAATTTTCATGAAGAAATTCCATGGGGAAGTCATCTGATCAAGAGTTGACTTCTTGAGCAAGTCAGTGTAAAATCAGGGCATCTGAGGCCCCCAATGACCCAACCAAAGGGTGTTCTTCATCATTTTGATTGTTTATGATCTTTATTTGATCATAGAAGATGTTAGAAGTTCACAAAATTGAAGAATCTCAAGTCATTTGCAAAGTTGACTTTTTGGGAAAGTTGACTTATAATGAAATTTGCCATTTTGGGAAACTTTTTCAACCCTTGCTTTTTGATTCAAAAATGCTTCAAATGGAAAATCTTTGGTCATGAAAGTTGTAGAATGGATCATTCCATTTTCAAAAAGTACAAGAACATGACTTAATTCATTTTGGATCAAAAGTTATGGCTTGTCAAAGTTGGCTAAAATCACAAAATTTGAAGTTTTCTACCAAAGAGGCAAAGTTGCAAAATCACTTGCCAAGGCAATTTGTGCTATCAAATGGACTTCTAATCTTCATACAAACATGAGCCAATGCCTAAATATCAAAATTCACCAAGAGTTTGCTCATTTTTGTGACTTGTGAAACAAGAAATTCCAAAAGGGCCAAGGATGAAGCAAGTTGCAAAACCTCACTCAAAGATGAACCCACTTGCTTGCTGACTTCATAATCAATCCTAGGGCTCTCCACACTTCTTGCTGCGCAGGACACCCCATTTGTCCTTGGCTAGCTATGAGCCCATGCTTCTCTTACACAAAGTTTGACATTTTGGCCAAAGACCCATACCAATCACCATAGGCCACCAACAACTCTCTGACCTATCACCTTTTGATACATGGACCAAAGCCAGCATAACACACCACTCACTTCAAGCTAAAACACACCTAAGCCATAGTTATCATTTTTTGCTCCAACTTGCAAAAGCATTCGAAACACTCAGCACAAGCCTCAAACACACAAACAAACTTCACAAACAAACTCAACATGCTTCACTGGTCAAAAACCACTCATCACCATAGCCTGAAAGTCACTGAAACAAAAACACGATCACCACCCTCCCTTGAACAGAACTTCTGCCATCTCTCAAACCAGCCATCCACAAAGCTTTCTAAGCCTCATTTCATCATCAGAGGGTTCAAAGGAGTGAACTTGCAGCAAAGGAAAGGCCAGAAAGCTCAGGACCAGGAGTTTCCATCTCAGGTAGCCATCTCAAACTTTTTTCCAGAAACTCCATTTTAAGTTCTTAAATGATTCTATGTGCTCCCCTGGTCATGGGGATATGATTATTTTTGAAAATGGTTGAGAAACCAGGATGTATGATTGCTCTGAAACTTTTCTGCCCTAAATGTGTTTTGCTTCGATTTGCATGATTAATGATGAAAAAATGATTTTTGTTTGGGGGTTTTGATTCAGTATTGAATGGGGATGGATTCTGGGCAATTAGATTTCATTTTCATGGCGTTTTGAGAAAGTTAGCAACTTTCAGGTGAGGGTCTGGCCAGAGAAGACGACCGGAAGTCTTCTCCGGCCACCTGAAGTTAATTAGGGTTAATCTGCGTAATTATGAGAGTTTGAATTCTGGCCCTTGGATGTGTTGACCCGCGCGCGTTTGGTTGGTCAGGATTCCACCATTTTGCCCTAATCCTCATTTGACTTTTTTAATTCAGTTTAATTAAGTTTAATTGGAAATTAGCCCAGTTTGAATTCCAGCCACTGGATCACGCGCGCAGTCAACTCCCGCGCGTCCAGTTTGAATGTCAGCCTTTGATCTTGTTTACTTTTCATTTAATTCATTTAATTTTCTTTTTTTATTTCATTTGTTTTCTACAATTAATTTAAAATAGCAAAACACTTTGAAAAATTCTGAAAATTTTTATCCAAGCTTTTATTAATTTTCAGAAACCAAAAACATTTTTATTTTTATTTTTTGCATTAAAATTTATTTTTAAATCATTTAAAAGTTTATTTTTAATTGATTAATGAGAATTAATTAATTAAAAATACTTTTATGCATTTAAAAATCACAAAAAAATTCATGAAACATTTAAAATCATTTAGAAACATTGTCCAACCCTCAAACAAAATTTCTTTTTTGATCTTGATGTCTTTTGACAATTTCCCATGGAATTAATTTCATTTCAAGGCATTATTTTGATCCAATATTCAAAAATTCATTTCTGCCTAGCCTTTAAGAGTTGGACTTTGATTCGTTTTGCATTGCATCTTGTATAGCATGTAGTTTATAGGATTAAATTGGCATGAATTGATCTTGAATTTCCTTTTTGTTTGGCATTTTTCTTGGCAAGGTACCTTAAAACCCTAGCAATCTTAAGAAATTCATAACCCTCATTAGGTTAAGAGTTAGAACCCCTCCTTTGGGCAGTGAGTTTATATAGATTTAGGGTTCCTTTGAATGCATTTTCAAATTTTTATCTTGATGTTTGCTTCTGGTTTTGAATTTTGTTTTGTGCATTGATCATAAACCCTAATTTGGGCTTTCATTTGTATCCATCTTCCATTTGCTTGCATACCATGACTTGCCATGACATTTTATGTATCCATTTGATTCATAGTACATCTTAGGACATGTTAGAATCATGTTTGATCATTGCATCTTTCATTTACCATGTTGTATGTCATTTTCATTCCATAACTTTTCATGTATGTTCATGGTTCTAAGCATGCTTCCCTTGCATCCATAGGCTTGTAAGATCATTCTCATGCCTTGCCTCATATGTGCATCATCTCTTAGCATCATTAGCATCACATTCATGCTTCTGGTTTTGGTTTGCATCATCTCATTTCATTCCATTTTGCACTGCATTGCATTTCTTTCACTAACTTTTCAGGTGGTAAGTTACTTTGAGAAGTGAATTTGCCTTCACCTATCACAATCTCTTTTCATCTCCCTTATGCATCATTGCTGCATTTTGTCTTGTGCTTGAGATTGAGCTTGCTCATTCTTCTTCATCTTACTTTCTTTCTTCAAGTGACTTGTCTTCTTAAATGAAGCAAGTTACTTTGCTTCTCTTTGCCCCTTTCATCTGCTTCTTGGTGGTTCCTCTGAAGATCTCTCTTGTAAACCTCACAAACCCTAGGAACAACCAAGCATGAAAATAATTAGGGTCTTGGATTAGTCCCCATTTAGATTTTACCTTTGTGTCTCATTGAGTCTTCTCTTCTCATCTCATAATCAGGGACTAAACCCTAAAGGCTTTAAGGCTTTGTGATTAAGCTTATGCCTGCATCCTTCTATTAGGATGGAGTGTATAACTTTAATCCTAAGTGTTAAACCCTTAAGGTGTTTAATTCCTTTAATCAATCCACTTAATAATCACTAAGACAATCAAGCTTGAAACTTGGGCCTTGCATTAGGGTTCTAATTCTTCCATAACTGGTTAAGAAGGACTAACCCTAGTGTTAATGGACAAGCCCCCCTCAAGTTGTCTTACCAATCATAAAACTCACTTCTTCACCATACCATTAACTAAAATCCACTTAATAAAGGCTTTGTTTTGTCATGAGTTTAATCCCTAATCATGGATTAAGTTGAGGAGCTTTCCTCAGCTTAAACATTCTCATCTATTATCCTTCTATTAGGATGGTGTAATGAGTCTGTTTGATCCTTGATTATGGCTTAATCTCATTACTCAACACTAAATAAAAACACCAAAAA
This sequence comes from Lathyrus aphaca, assembly GCA_963966055.1. Taxonomy (NCBI): domain Eukaryota; kingdom Viridiplantae; phylum Streptophyta; class Magnoliopsida; order Fabales; family Fabaceae; genus Lathyrus; species Lathyrus aphaca. Next base: position 218,569,482 of record OZ014520.1, on the reverse strand, counting down.
ACATTTAAATAATCACAAGTAGGTTAATGATCTTAATCCTACACCATGGTGATTAAGTGTGAGAAGCTGACTTCACACTTAAGACATTCTCATTACCCCTAATTAGAGGGAAGATGTGATGAGTTTACTGAATCCATTGGTTTAGGCTTAAGCTCATTAACTTATGACAAACTTTCAAAAGCAATAAAAGATTGAAAATACAAAAACAAACAATAATCGTCTCCTCTGGGATTCTTTTCTCATCTTATTCACTCATAAACGAGAATTTGCTTCTTCCGTCTAATGCAAGACAGTTTGCACCTGGGCCAGACAGGTCATACACTTGAGCATAGACAAGTAAGCAGTTCACAGGTCAATTCATCTTTCAGTCTCTTTGGGTCGAACTACGGTGTTCTGACTTCCTCATTGCACGAGAGGATACGTAGGCATAACTTAACAGTTATCGAACAAAAGTCTCTGTATATTCCCCCCCTCCTCCAGTATTATTCTTTTAGCCTTATATCTTGAGCATCTTACTCCTGTTTTTACACTGACACTGTACATACTACACTCCACTTCTTTTACACTGACACCTGTACATCCTTTTCCAGCTATTTATACACAAATTGCACTGACACTACCCCTTTAAAACACAAATATTTTAGGCGTGGATCCCGTCGAGTACGACGGACAATCTGGGTGCTAATACCTTCCCAGGTTGTAACCAACCCCCTTTCTCAGTCTCTCTGGTTCGCAACCGTCTTATCCGTATCTTTCTAGGTCTATGCAGCATTACCTTTCCTTCGGGATAAAAATGCCTAGCTGGCGACTCTTTTCATTTCATCCTTTCGCCGACCGTTCGCGTCTGTACCTTATTTGAGTTAGTCTCATTCTTTGGGAGCGACAGTTTTGATCATGCTTTGGCATTTTTTAATTGAATTAGGGTTCTTAAATTGTTCATTTTCTAACCCTAACTTCAAAAATTCATAACTTTTAAACCAAGTTGAGTTTGTGAATGATTCTTTTTGCTTTGTCCTATGCATGACTTCTAGTTTCTAAAAACATTTTTGTTTCATTTTTATCTTCCATTTTCAATTTGTTTGGAATTTTACCTTAAGGATCACCCTTAAAACCCTAGGAACTTAGGAAATTCATAAGTCCCTCTAGGTTTAGCTTCTGACCTCCCCCTTTGGATGGTAACCTAGTATAGGTTTAGGGTTCCTTTGAGTGCATTTTCAATTTTTTATCTAATGATTTGCTTATGTTTTTGAGTTTTGCATCTCACATGTTCTTATAACCCTAATTTCTCATCTTCATTTGCATTCATCTTGCATAAGCTTTCATGTAAGAACTTTCCATGACATTTTGTGCATTCACATGACATATAAGACATCTTAGGACACATTAGATTCATGTTTGATCATTGCATCATACATTTTCCATGTTGTGCTTTCATTACATTCCATGTGCATTCATGAACTTTCATGCCTCCTTTCATGCTTCATTTGCATCTTCATCCCTTGTATGATCATTCACATCTCTTGAAACACATTTTCATCATCTCTTAGCATCATTTGCATCATAAATGTGCTTCTGGTTTTAGTTTGCATCCTTGCATTCATTCCATTTTCATTTCATTTCATTTCCTTTCACTAACTTTTCAGGCGGTAAGTTACTTTGAGAAGTGAATTTGCCTTCACTTCTCACAACTTCTTCTCATCTCTCTTATGCATTCATTGCTGCATTTTGTATTTATATTAGAGCGAGCTTGCTCATTCATGTTCCCTCCTCACTTTCTTTCTTCAAGCAACTTATCTTCTTAAGTGAAGTAAGTTGACTTGTTTCTTCTGCTTCTCCTCTTTTCATCTGCTTCTTCCTTGGTGGCTCTCCTTGAAGATCATTTTCAAGCCTCATAAACCCTAGGAATACCCAAGCATGATCATAATTAGGGTTTGATTAGTCCCCCATTAGTTTTACCTTTGTGTTATCTTTGTGTCTTCTCTTCTCACCTCTTAATCAAGGACTAAACCTTTAAGGTTTTAAGGCTTTGTGATTAAGGTTATGCCTGCATCCTTCTCTTAGGATGGAGTGTATAACTTTAATCCTAAGTGTTAAACCCTTAATGTGTTTAAATCTTTTAATCAATCCATCTAATAAATCACTAAGACATCAAGCTTGTAACTTGGGCCTTGCATTAGGGTTCTAATTATTCCTTAATTGGTTAAGAAGGACTAACCCTAGTGTTAATGGACAAGTCCCCCTCAGGTTGTCTTACAAACCATAAAATCCACTTCTTAATCTTACCATTAACTAAAATACACTTTAATAAAGGCTTTGTTTTGTCATGAGGTTAATCCCTAATCATGGATTAAGTTGAGGTATCTTCCTCAGCTTAAATGTTCTCATCTATTATCCTTCTATTAGGATGGTGTAATGAGTCCATTAAATCCTTGATTATGGCTTAAACTCATTACTTAACACTAAACAAAAACTCCAAAAACATCTAAATAATTACAAGTAGGTTAATGATCTTAATCCTACATCATGGTGATTAAGTGTGAGGTGCTTACTTCACACTTAAGGTATTCTCATTACCCCTAATCAGAGGGAGGATGTGACGAGTTTACTAATCCTTGGTTTAGGCTTAAGCTCATTTTCTTATGACAAACTCCAAAAGCAATAACAAAACTGAAAATACAAAAACAAACAATAATCGTCTCCTCCGGGATTCTTTTCTCACCTCATTCACTCACAAACGAGAACTTGCTTCTTCCGTCTAATGCAAGACAGTTAGCACCTGAGCCAGACAGGTCATACACTTGAGCATAGACAAGTAAGCAGTTCACAAGTCAATTCATCTTTCAGTCTCCTTGAGTCGAACTACGGTGTTCTGACTTCCTCATTGCACGAGAGGATACATAGGCATAACTTAAGGTTATCGAACAAAAGTCTCTGTATATTCCCCCTCTTCCAGCATTATTCTTTTAAGCCTCATTGTCTAGAGCATTGCACTCTTTTCTTTCACTGACACTCCCTTTCTTCACTTCACTTTCCAGCACTGACACCTATACATCCTTTTCCAGCTTTTGCACACAAATAGCACTGACACTACCCCTTTAAACACAAACTTTCAAACGTGGATCCCGTCGAGTACGACGGACAATCTGGGTGCTAATACCTTCCCAGGTTGTAACCAACACCCTTTCTCAGTTTCTCTGGTTCGCGACCGTCATATCCATATCTTTCCTAGGTTTATACATCATTACCTTTCCTTCGGGATAAAAATGCCTAGCTGGCGACTCTTTTCAGTTCATCTTCATGTTCTCCTTTCACCGACCGTTCGTGTCTGTACCCCTTTTGGCCAGGTGTCAATTGGTGGGAGCGACAGAAGCGTGAAGAGAAACACAAGGATGTGATTGCACGTTTCAAGTGAGACAAGTATACCCCGAACAGAGAGTAGAAGATTGCAGTTGTATTCTCGGTTAGGACCGAGGAGACAACGTTTAGAGTAATGCATCAGGGTGTTATATTTAGTAAGGGATCAATTCGGAAAATTTCGAATTACCCAAGGAATGGGGTAAGGTATAGTACCGGAGAAAGAATAAGCTTTATTTAGTAACATGAGGTGTAATTAGTATAAACCTGTTGAAGTTGTGATAAGTAATAGAGTAAGCACCTTGGATCCGGGAGAGTTCTAGTAAGATGAATTACGTTTTGGGTATGAGAGGATTACCGCAGAGCGTGAAATGAACTGTAATGCCCCGAAAATCTAAATTTATTTATTTATTTATTTATTTAATTGATTTAGAAAGGATTGGAGGTTTTGGGTAAATATGGAGAATTTTGGGGAGAAAAAGAGTATTTTTATATAATAAAGATATATAGTGTATTATTATGCTATTATTGTTATTATTATTAAAAATATTCTAAAGAAAATGGTAAGGTGGTCATTATGTGAAAAGAGTAAGGTTAAGTTGGGAAAAACATAAACTGGGATAGTTTTATCAAAAAAGAGGATACGATCAAACTCTTATGTTATTGTGTTTTGGGTAAAGAGCTCTGAAGAAAAGAAGGAAAGGAAGCTCAGAGTCAGGAAGTTACGAAGAACCTTGGAGAAGATTATCAATCGACGAAATTCTCTAAGGTATGGGGAGTTTTCATAATCTATTGTAATTTTATAGGGTTTGGTTTAGGAATAGATTAGGTACATGTAGATTATTATGAAATTGTTAGGTTTAATGAATTAGAGTGTTTTGGATTGTTGGGTGTTGATGAATGTGAATTATATGAACAATTGATGCATCTTGATGTTGTAAAAAAATGGTTTTTGTGGTATTTGAAGTCAAAACCCAGCAGAAAAATGTTTTGGTGAAAAGTGGGTTTCGTCGCACTCTGACACGGGCCATGTCACATGATACGGGCACCCATGTCAGCCTACTGGATGGGTTAAACAAAAATTTTGGACTTCAGGGTGCCTGACACGGACCGTGTCAGCCTTCTGGTTTTGAGGAAAATAATTTTTGGTTCCAGTGTGCCTGACATGGGCAGTGTCACGCGACACGGCCACCCGTGTCAGACCACTGTATTATGAGTTTTTATTGTGTTTTAATGACTTGAGCGTAGGCCTCTGACACGGGCCATATCATGGGACACGGTAGGCCGTGTCAGGTGTCTGTTTTGGTGATTTTTGATGGTTTGTATTGTCGTTTTGTGCGGATTCTTATAGCCGAATTGGTTGTTGATGTATGGACTATAAAACATGATAATTTGATGATTAATTTCTGAATATGAAATGGATGATGCACTATTGAATTTTCTGTGATTTTTACGGAGTAACGCTCCATTGCATTTCATGACATTTTTGGTGGGGCTTTGGTCTATTAGGTAGCTTCAATCCCATTGTGTGGATTGAAGTTATTCGATGATTTTTGGTGTGCTCCCTTGTAGAGGGTTGATGTCCATGTGTCCATCTCACGGAGAAAATTGGTACCACATGCATATTACACATTTCATTGTAGTTGACATCACTTTGTAAGGGATGTGTTTTTGGAGATTGTATTTGTTGCTAAATTTTGTTGTTGATGTGGTTATGAAATGTTTATGCTTGATTTATTTATATTCCATATCCTTGTATTATTATAATGAATTATGATTACTCACCCTGCCTGCTTGGAAATGTTGCCTCTTATGTGGGTAACTTGCAGATGATAAATAATGGCAATGCAGTGTGAGAGGATTTTCAGAGTCTTGGATCGTGTCTTTTATTACTTTAGGAGTGGTTTTGGAGTTTTGTGTCCTGCTCTGTGTCATGTAAAACTGGGTTGGGGATTTAGCTATTAAACTTGTTTTCCTGTTATGTTTTATTGAGGATAATTTATGTTGCTCTATGATGTCAATTCTGGATAGTTGAAGTTTATTTTAAGAAGAGAAATGATGATTTTGAATTATTAAGTTTGATTCCGCTGCGAAATAAATATATATTTGTTTATGTTGAGGATGTAACCCGTGTTGTAGGACAGAACAATGATTAAATGATGTTTTCGATATATATGTGATGCCCTTCTTGTGTTGTACTCTGATAATATTTTAAATAAATTGTGTTTGGGGTAGAAGAGTGTTACATTAGTGGTATCAGAGCAGGTCGGTCTGCCGGCCAATTCTTGTTGTTATTAGTCTGTTGTCAATCATTATTTATTAACGATTATTATTTTCTGATGTGGTGAGTGTTGTGCATAATGGCTGGAAACAACATGTGTGCCCTCGCTAACGCTATTGTAGTTGTTTCTCATACTACTGCTCAAAACAATGTGCATGATGAGTTTCGTGCCATGGAGAAGTTTCAGAGGAATAACCCACCTGTGTTTGAAGGAACTCATGACCCGACGAGCACGCAGAAATGGCTCAAGGCGATTGAGAAGATTTTCAGAGTGATGGCATGTGCTGACGCGTAGAAGGTGAAATTTGGGACTCATATGTTATCTGAGGAAGCTGAAGACTGGTGGGATAATACTCGTTAGTGTTGGGAGGATGAGGGTGATGTGGTGACTTGGACTGTGTTTAAGACAAAGTTCCTTAAGAAGTATTTTCCTGAAGATGCTCGTGGTAAGTTGGAATTAGAGTTCCTTGAACTGAAGCAAGGGAACATGTCGGTGGCAGAGTATGCTGCCAAATTTGAAAGGCTGGTGAAGTTTTGTCCTCACTACAACAAGGCAGATGCTGAACTTTCCAAGTGCCTTAAGTTCGAGAATGGGCTGAGACCTGAAATCAAGCAGGGAATTGGATGCCAACAGATTCACAGATATGTAGAGTTTGTAGATAAGATTCGTATTTTTGACAAGGATAGTCGAGCTCGATCTGGTGACTACAAGCAGCTGAGTGAGAAGAAAGACAAAGACCATTTTGGGGGAAACCCATATGTAACTACCGGTGATAAAGGTAAACAGAAGGCATCAGATGAGAAGAAGCAAAGTAGGGGAGCTGCTAATATACCTATTAAGTGTTACAAGTGTGGAGAGGTAGGTCACAAGGCCGATGTGTGTACCACCAGAGTTCTGAAATGTTATCGCTGTGGTAAGCTTGGACATAAGATTGGTGATTGTCCGAACAAAGCACCAACCTGTTACAATTATAATGAACATGGGCATATCAATGCTCAATGCCAGAAACCAAAGAAAACTGCTGCTACTACTCAGAATTCTGGGAGAGTTTTTGCTTTAGCGGGTTCAGAGGCTCTGAAGAAAGACAACTTGATTAGAGGTACTTATTTTACTAATAATACTGAGTTGATTGCTATTATTGACACTGGAGCTATGCATTCATTTATCTCTCTTAAGTGTGCTAATATATTGGGTTTAAAGTTGTCTAATATGAATGATAGTATGATAATAGAGACTCCTGCTAATGGTTATGTGACCACCATGCTAGTTTGTTTGAAGTGTCCTTTGACAATTTTTGAGAAGAATTTTGTGATGGATTTGGGCTACCTACCTTTGCACCAAATCAATGTTATCCTTGGTATGAACTGGTTGGAATTCAATTATGTTCATATTAAATGTTATAGTAAGACTATGAGGTTCCCTGAATTGAGCGAGAATGGCGAATTGATGTTCCTATCCGCTAAACAAGTGAATGAACTTTTATTATATGAAGCCTTGATGTTTGCGGTGTTTGAATCGTTGCAAGTTGATGATAAGACCGTAAGTGCAAAGTTGCTCGTGGTTTGTGAATTTCAAGATGTGTTTCCTGGTGATATAAGTGACTTACCTCCAGAACGTGAAATTGATTTTTCTATGGACTTAGTACCAGGTATGAGTCTTGTCTCGATGGCTCCTTATAGAATGTCTGCTTCAGAGTTGAATGAGTTGAAGAACCAATTAGAAGAATTGTTAGAGAAAACGTTTGTTGGACCCAGTGTTTCTCCATGGGGTGCTCCGGTGTTGCTTGTTAAGAAGAAAGATGGTAATATGAGGTTGTGCGTCAATTATCGACAGTTGAATAAAGTAACTATTAAGAATAAATACCCACTTTTGAGGATTGATGAACTGATGGATCAGCTAGTAGGTGCTTGTGTGTTTAGCAAGATTTATCTAAGGTCTGGTTATCATCAGATTCGAGTTAAAGCTGATGATATTCTGAAGACAGCTTTCAGGATGAGATATGGGCATTACGAGTATATTGTGATGCCATTTGGGGTTTCTAATGTGCCAGGTGTGTTTATGGAATATATGAATAGGATCTTTCATGAGTATCTTGATAAATTCGTGGTGGTTTTTATATATGATATCTTGGTATATTCTAAATCAGAAGAAGAACATGCTGAGCATCTGAAGATTGTGTTGCAAGTGTTGAGAGAAAAGAAATTATATGCTAAATTGTCCAAATGTGAGGTCTGGTTGAAGGAAGTGAGTTTCCCCGGCCATGTAATTTCAAGTGGTAGAATTTCTGTGGATCCTTCAAAGATTGTTGCAGTATTACAGTGGGAGACTCTGAAGTCTTCTACAGAGATTCGTAGTTTTCTTGGATTGGCTGGTTACTATCGTAAGTTCATTGAGGGTTTTTCTAAGTTAGCTTTACCGTTGACGCAATTGACTAGGAAGGGTCAGACGTATGTGTGGGATGTCGCTTGTGAAGAGAGTTTTGTGGAACTGAAGAAAAAGTTGACGACTACACCGACGTTGGTTTTACCGAATCCAGATGAGTCATTCGTGGTTTATTGTGATGCTTCCAAGATGGGTCTTGGTGGAGTTTTGATGCAGAATAATAAAGTAGTTGCTTATGCTTCTAGAAAGTTAAGAGTTCATGATATGAACTATCCTACTCACTACTTAGAGTTAGAGGCTGTAGTTTTATGCTTAAGATTTGGAGGCGATATTTGTTTGGTTCGAAATTTGAAGTATTCAGTGATCACAAAAGTTTAAAGTACTTGTTTGATCAGAAAGAGTTAAATATGAGGCAGAGACGATGGCTTGAATTATTAAAAGACTTTGATTTTGATTTGAATTACCATCCTGGTAAGGCAAACATGGTGGCCAATGCTTTGAGTAGGAAGTCGTTGCATATTTTGATGCTTATGGTGAGAGAACTGGAAATGATTGAGTAATTCAGAGACATGAGCTTGTTGTGTGAGACTACTACAGATAGTGTGAAATTGGGAATGTTAAAGCTGACTAGTGGGATTTTGGAAAATATTCGTGAGGGTCAGGAATCTGACCTGAAATTAGTTGATCAATTGATGTTGGTCAATCAAGGTAATGAAGGTGACTTCTGAATTGATGGAGATGGATTTTTGAGATTTCGGGATAGAGTATATGTTCCTGATATTCCAGGAATTAAAAAGAGTATTTTAGAAGAGGGACATAAAAGTTGACTGAGTATTCATTGTGGTGCTACGAAGATGTATCAGGATTTTCGCAAGTTGTTTTGGTGGCCGGGTATGAAAAGAGATGTTTCTGAATTTGTATATACTTGTTTGACATGCCAGAAGTCAAAGATTGAGCATCAGAAACCTTCAGGTATGATGCAACCGTTGAATGTTCCTGAGTGGAAATGGGATAGTATTTCCATGGATTTTGTGACTGTATTGCACCCCAAAATTTTCCCTCCACAAGGCAAGTCATTGTGTACTAAGAGGCTCACAAGGTTCACAAGGTTCACAAGACATCTCATGAGGTTCACAAGGTTCACAAGACATCTCATGAGGTTCACAAGGTTCACAATTAGTCAGAAGAATTGACAATTCCCTCAGACAATGCATCCTCCTAAGCAATGCATCATAAACTAGGGTTTTGACTTTAATCAGGCTAAATGGACTTCCAAGACTTCAAGTGAGCTTCATAACATCTTATATGTGTTCAAGAATCTCCATGACAAGTTTCAAGACTTTTCCCAAAGGTTTGCTCAGTCAGATGATCAGATAGGTTAAAATCAGTTAAAATAGTTAAAAAGTCAAAATGAGGTCAACTGTGGTCAAACCAAAGTCAAACTTCATGATTTTTTTCCAACATCAAGTATATGAAGTAAAATTCATCATTTGATCAAGAGTTGATCATAATTCATCAAGGAGATTTCAGATCATCAAGAATCAGGAGTTTCTAAATTAGGGTTTTCATAGGAAAAGTCAACTGAACTTTGACCAGCCATAACTTTCACATGCTTCATCAAGAATTTTCCATCCAAAGCTCATTTGGAAGGAAATTGAATTCTCTACAACTTTGTGTCTCACAAGCCAAGCCCAAAAATGCTTCATTTGGAAGGTATGAGCTAATACATTATAGGTCCTTTTAAAAGTCAACAAAAAGTCAACAACTTCAAAAGAGCATAACTTGAGAATGGTAAAATATATGGACATGAAACCAATGAGGTTGGTTAGATGACTCTTTAAGATTTCCAAAATGTCCAAGAACACCCTCATAGCATTAAAATTGAAGGATTTGTGCCCTTGCAAAGTTGGCAAATTTTAGGGAAGTTCATGAAGCAAATAAGGCCTTAAATCAAATTTTTGCTAAATGAGCCCACCAAATTGCCATCCCATCTTTACAAAAACACCAAGCACGACCCAACCCACTTATTTTCTGATTTTTATTTTTTTATTTCATATTTATTTGAATTTTATTCATTAAAATACCATTTAAATTGAAATAAAATATAAAATCAAATATTTAAAAAAGGATTTTGCTTCTAGAAAGTCATAAACATTATTTGGATTAGATTGATACACAAGTTATGCAGATTGTCCCAAAATATCAATGTTAGATCAAATAATATTCAAATTTTATGACATATCTTTCTCAATATTCAAATGATCCAAAAATCCAAAGAACCATAACACTTTTTTAACCTAATTTGATTCACTACATATAGAGGAACATATCACAACCAAAGAGACGAATTTTTGCAGCCTCTAAGACCTATTTCAAACTTCACCAAAACCTTAAAAATCCAATTTTCGGTTTCCATATTTCAAGAGGTTTCAAGGTATTCTAAAGACACCACAAGCTTCCTTGAGCTTCCCTGAATCTAAACCACCCCTTACATGCCTCTGATTCATTCTCATTTGCATAATCCGAAGCATTCTTGCCATTAATCTATTTTGTTTCGATTCATTAAATTTGCGTGTTTATAATGAATTTTGATTATGTATTAATGTTTGTTGTGGCTCATAGATGGTTTCTGGATTGTTTTTGTGAAGAACCATGGCCGAATCCTGAAAGTGCCATTGTTAGGGTTTGAATGGCCGTTTAGGGTTTCTTGATTGGACCAATATAAATGAAATCTAAAACCATAGATCAATTCTAATCAATCTCTGGATCATGTTTGTACATTTAATTTGATGAAATTTTGCAGTTTTGATGATGATTGAGATTCCTAGGTTTTGCTGCAAGTAAGAATTCGCAGGAAAGCTTGTCACTAAATTCGCAACAAAATTCGTAGGTCTGGAGGAAGAAGAAGATGTCCAGCGCGCCAAAATTCATATTCAAAAATTGGACATAATATTTTATGATTTGTTGTTGTTATTATTTCAGAAGACCAGCTTGGCTCAGTTGGTTTGTGTGTGCGCGTATGAGGTTGATGGTCCTGGGTTCGAATCCCCCCAGGCCATTTTGTATTGTTTTGCTTTTTTTATGATTTTCACAGGTTATGAAACAAAACGTATTGGCTCTCATTCAATATCACCAAAAGCAGCGCAGCCTGGTGGAGAGCTTGCTGGTCTTAGAGATGCAAAGCCTAGGGCCTGGGTTCGAATCCCAGCCCCAGGTAAGTTCTTTTTCTCACTTTTTTTATTTTATTTGATTTTTGTTTATATTATAATTAATTTAATTAATGATAAATGTTTAAAATAAAATTGTTATATTATTTTCTTGTATATAATTCAACAACTTATATATTTTTTTAAAAATTTAAACTTTATTCCTAAAATTATTTAATATTTATTTTATTGTATATTATTAATATTATATGTTTTTTAGATAAATAATTTAAATAGGCTTAGATTAAATAATTAACCCTAAAATTTTATATGTAAGAAACCTATTTTTTTTATAAACCCTAATTATCTTATAAATCTCAATATATTTGTTTGTAAATTTTAATTATATATATATATTTATTTTATAATTATTATATGTAGTTTGTTTATATATATATATATATATATATATATATATATATATATATATATATATATATATATATATATATATATATATATATATATATATATATATATATATATATATAAATAATTTAATTAAGTAGTTAACCCTAATTTATTTTTTTTCTAAACAATTAAAAACCCTAACTTTATTTTATGAGTTTAATTTATTATTTTTATATGCTTACTTAATTATAATTAATAAATATTTTTATAATATGTATATAAAATTAAATAATTAGACTATTAGTCATATTTATTAGTATATAATTATTATTATTTATTTCTTGTATTAAAATTCTTAAAAAATAATTATTTATTTAATTTTGAACTTTTAATTTGTTTCTACATTATATTATTATACTAACTTTCTTATATTTATTTTTGTTTGTTATTACTAACCCATTTACTTATTTATTTATTATATGCTTATTTATTTAAATTATTTTATTATTCTTATAATGTAATTGTGCCAATTATGTAATAGTTGTAGAATTATTCTTATTATTTATTTTTAATTGCCATGGTTAGTAAAATAGGGAGTGTAAACATGTTTGTATTTAAAATTGAATTTAGATCACTAATCTTAAGATAAATACTTGAATTTGTACACGCACACACGTAAGTCGATCCTGGATCGCCATCTCACATTCTTAAGGATACCACTCATGTTGCCTAAAGAAAAGGTCAAGTAAGGTGTACAAAGCAAAGTCCCTTCATTTATTTATATCATCTAGTCCCTTAAAAGATAAAAAGATCAAGTCCCTTCATGGTTGCCTTTCGTAAATGATCTTGTCCCTTTCGAATAAAGATGATAAGTCCCTTCGAATTGCTAAATACACCTTACAGTTGCCTAATCACAGTTGTCCCTTCATTTGTCCCTCACACATCCAAGGTAATGACTATCTATTCCTTAATAATAGGGATAGTCTTACCATTTAAAGGAATATTTAAGAACATAAAAGATTTAATTTAGGGTAGGTTCCACTTATGTACTTGCTCACCTTTTCAAAACATTTCAAAACACTTCACATTTTCAAGCAATTTTCAAAACAAAGGCTTTATATATATCCGTACATGGATCATTATAAAGTACTTAAGAAAATTTCTAAACACACACTACACTTCTCAAAAACAGTTTAAAGTGAGCTAAGTAACTAAGAGCCCATGGATAACCATGGATGTAAAGGGTGTTAACACCTTCCCTTTACATAACCTACCCCCCGAACCCAAAAATCTTTTAAGGTATTTCCTGTTCTTTTATGCCCTTTCCTTTGGATAAAATAAAAGTCGGTGGCGACTCTTGCTATCTGCAACATTTAACTAAAGTCAGTTCTCCCACCGTGTTACAGAACTGACGACTCTGCTGGGGATCATAATAAAAGAGGGGTACCCTTAGGAATTAGATCACTTAAATTTTTTTCCTTGTTTGCTTTATATTACTTGTTGGGCTTTATGTATGAAAGATCCTAACCCGGATCTAGTGTACCTTAGGTAAATGGCAATAGACCAAGGAAACTGTACGGCGTATACCGATATGGTTGATCTGGTGGCCATAGTTAGTGTGACTTCTTGGTTGGTGCTTATGTTCCTTAAGTCAAGTTGAGGATAATATGAGGCTGCCATATGTTGTCAATGCACTAACTAACTTTTAGAACCCTAGTTATCCCATCTTGGCCTTTAGAAAGTAGTGAGATAACCGGCTTTGGTGAAGACTGAAGTTGGTTGATACTCGATACTACGCTCATTGAGATTCTAAACTTGGAGGGTTTTGGTTGGCAAGTAAGTTGCCTACTGAACAACCACCCTTGTGAAGGATCAATGATATTGAGATCCCTTAGAACCTGGTTACTTTATAGGACAGGATGAACCATCTAAACTTCAGGGGAGGGTGCTTACCTTTGAACCTCATGCAAGCCTTTAAACCTAGGGCTATGGTGTGACTTGTTTGTGTGTGCCACATGTTTGTGATTAAGCATAACATCATGACATCATGCATCATAAGCATAGCATTTTCACTAACCGTTTCAAGGACCAAAGGATTTATCTTTGTTCTTTGTTGCAGGTCATGGCTTCTGCTCGTAGGAATACTATCAGGATCAACTTTGTAGGAATACCTCCTAAGCTTAAAGAATTGGTTTCCCAAGTTTATGAAAACTCCCAGTTCATCAAGATACATGGTCACCTATTGGATCTAGTCACTTCAGGGTTCAATGAAGACATGATGAGTGTGCTGTTTCAATTCTTTGACCCTAAGCATCATTGCTTCACATTCCCTGACTATCAGCTGGTTCCTACGATGGAAGAGTTCTCCAAGCTTCTGGACATACCTATACTTGATCAAAAACCATTCACAGGTTTGGAAAAGGAGCCTAAACCTGAGGTTATTACCGCAGCTCTACATCTGAAGAAGTCAGACATTGTTCTAGAAACGAGAAGTGGAGTTAAGGGTATTCTTGCTAAGGTGTTGATAGAGAAGGCTCAAGTATTCTTGAAGGCTATGAGCTATGATGCTTTTGAGGAGATCTTAGCCTTGTTGATTTATGGCTTAGTGTTGTTCCCCAATCCAGATCAGTTCATAGATGTTCACGCCATCAACATATTTCTGAGTCACAATCCAGTGCCTACATTGCTTGGAGACATTTTGCACTCTCTTCATACTCGTACTACAAAGGCACGAGGAACTCTGATGTGCTGCACACCTTTGCTATCTAGGTGGTTTGTTTCTCACCTTCCTCGATCAGTGATGAAGAATGAGCAAAGGTTCAGGTGGTCCAAGAGGATTATGTCACTCTCTCATTCAAATATCCATTGGTGCTCCAGATCTATGGAGAATGTTACTATCATTGACCGTTGTGGGGAGTTTCCTAATGTGCCACTTCTAGGCATAAGAGGAGGCATTACTTACAACCCTTCTTTAGCTTTACGACAGTTTGGTTACGCTCGGAGTGATGGTCCTCATGACATGCTTATTCAGGGTATTGTGTTTGACTATGACAACGATCTGCAAGGTTACCGTCAAAGGTTCATACGAGCATGGGGAAAAGTGAACAAGGTTGACAACAAGACTCTGGAGCCCAAGTACACTATTCTTATGGAAGCTTACCTTAGATGGGTGCGATCTCGTGCTCAGACTCTCATGATGCCATATCCTGCCATCCTGCCAGTTACTATGGAGCCTGTTGCTGAAGGAGATACCTCTTATACCATCCTTCACCCAGACATGCCCACTGACATGGAAGACTTACAGAGGTCCTGGATCCAGTTGAAGGAGCAAAGGGATACTTTTGAGGCTCATTACAAAGCAAGTCAAGAAAGAATCCTGGAGCTAACAAAGCAACTTCACGAGGAGCGGAATCTCAACTCATACCTCAACACAAAGAGGAAATGTCCATGGGAGACTTAAAACCCCATCTTTTGTATTTATTTCATTTCATTCTTATTGTAAGCCCAAGGGGCAAACAAATTTATTACTAAAAAAAGTTTACTTTCTTGATTGTTTAAGCAAATTTAAATCCTGCGGTCCTTGAAAACATTGCATACGCATTTATACACCATATCATTGCATCACAGGTTTCTTATGTACAAGTTTCTTATCTTCTCGCTGTTTATTTCAGCAATGGCTCTTGAACAAACAGTTAAAGATCTCCAGACACAAAATGCACAGTTCCAAGAGCTGATCCTGAACTTGTCCAAGGGGCAGGATGAATTGAAGACACTGCTGGCCAAGAAGACTAAGAAGACTAGAAGGTCAGGAGGCCTCATCAACATGGGAAGAAAGTTCAAAGGTCCTGTCAAGACCAAATAACAGGTTGAAGATTATGAGTCTGAAGAGTCTGAGAGAGAAAGAGGCAGTCTCCATAATACAACGGGGGACTCTGATTTCGAGGCTAACTACTATCATGATCCTAATGAAGATAAGTTCAAAATACTGGTGGATAAAATGAATGCTATGGAATTGCAAAAGTCTTCTGGGCTGGATTTTGAAGACCTGAGTTTGATATCTGGGGTGGTCATACCCATTGGTTTCAAGGTTCCTGCTTTTGTAGTGTATGATGGTGTCTCTTGTCCCAAGCTGCATCTGAGGTCTTATGTCCGGAGAATCCAACCCCATACTGTTGATAAGAAGTTGTGGATCCATTTCTTTCAAGAGAGCTTATCTGGAGCTCAATTGGAATGGTACTATCAGTTGGAGAGTGTCAACATCTGTGATTGGAATGATCTTGCTGAGGCGTTTTATAAGCAATATCAATACAATACTGACCTAGCCCCTACTCGCATGCAACTACAAAGCATGTCAATGGGTGCTAAAGAAAATTTCAAGGAGTATGCCCAGAAGTGGAGAGATTTGGCTGGTAGAGTGCAACCTCCTCTAACTGACAGGGAGTTAGTGGATATGTTCATGTGTACGCTGAATGGTCCTTTTTACAGTCATCTCATTGGAAGCTCATCATCTGGCTTCACTGAGTTGATAATGACAGGAGAGCGCGTAGAAAGTGGTATAAGGAGTGGCAAGATCCAAGTGGGTGCTTCTGCATCCAGTACTACAAAGAAGCCCCCTAGTGGGAAGAAAGAGTCGAATGCTGTTTATGGTCAATCTGATCGTAATAGGAGGCATCAATCTGTGAGTGCAGTTCATATCTCCAATCCTACTCCTGCAACACCAGAGCCACCACAGGGCAATCAACAGAGGCCTAGAAGGCAGTTCACTAAGCTTAACATGTCACTGGCCCAAGCATTGCAACACTTGTTGAAGGGAGAACTCATCACTTTGAGGGACCCTCCTCAGAATCCCAATGTTACCTCTCCCAGGTACAATCCTAATGCACGATATGCATATCATTCAAATTGTCAGGGACATGATACCAATAGTTGCTGGATATTGAAAAACAAAGTTCAAGATATGATTGATGCTGGAGAGATTGAGTTTGACCCTCCGGGTACTCCAAATGTGATTACTGCTCCCATGCCAAATCATGAAAAGACTGTTAATGCCATTGATGAAGTTTCACATATTTCCTCAGTTGCAGATTTAACCACACCATTGTTTGTTATTAAGAAGAAGTTGGTACAAGCTGGGTTCTTTCCCGGTCGTCATGAAGATTGTTTCTATTGTGCTTATAAACCGGATAGTTGCTGGAAGTTGAAGGACGGTATTCAACGCCTCATTAATAATTACACCATATTGTTTGAGAGGACACCTTCTGTAGAGAGCATGGTTGAACATATAACCAAAGGTGCGAAGGTTGAAGAAGTGGATATGGTTGATAAAGTGCCGGTAAGGATTACTTCCAAGGGTCCTGTAAAAATCACTCGTAAGGGTCCAATTAAAATTACTACTGAAGGCCCTGTGAAGATTGTTGCTGAAGCTAGAGTGGCTCCTATGATCATTACCACTCCTGGTCCTATTCCGTATACTTCTGATAAAGCTGTGCCTTGGCATTATGGCTCCGATGTTTATATTCATGGTGTTAAGCAGGAACCCTTAACTGAGACACCTGTTGTTGATGAAAACCTTGATGTTGATAATATTGCTGGATCTAGTAAGATCACACGAAGTGGAAGAGTTTTCTCTTCTCCGGCTGCTTCCAAAAATACAGTTACTCCAACTACTACCTCCACTGCTGATGCTCGGGGCAAGGGTCCTGTTATTGAACCTGTACAAACTGATGTACCAGCTACTGATGATCTTTCTAAGCAGATGGAAGAAGTATTGAAAATCATTCTCAAGAGTGATTATGACATTGTTGATCAATTGGGGCATACTCCCTCCAAGATTTATATGTTGTCTTTATTGTTGTGTTCTAAGGCTCATGCCAAAGCCTTGATTAAATTTTTGAAGACTGCTCACGTACCAAATGAGATTTCTGTAGACCAGTTTGAAAATTGTGTTGCACATTTGACCTACGATAATGGATTAGGTTTCTCCGATGCTGATTTAACTCCTGCTAAGAGGGATCATAATAGGGCTCTACATATCTCTATTGAATGTAGGGGCACTACCCTGTCACATGTGTTAATAGACAATGGTTCCTCGCTGAATGTGTTGCCCAAAGAAGTTCTGAATAAGCTTAGTCCTGAAGATGATGTCTTGAAACCCAATAATATAGTGGTGAAAGCTTTTGATGGCTCGAGAAGAGTGGTGCATGGAGAAATTGATCTCCCAATAAAATTAGGTTCTCAAGTCTTCAATGCTACTTTTTATGTAATGGATATCCGTCCTTCGTATTCTTGTTTGCTTGGGCGTCCCTGGATCCATGGGGCAGGTGCTGTAACCTCCACCTTACATCAGAAGCTGAGATATCCAGTAGAAGGAAAAGTTGTCACTGTTTACGGAGAGGAAGGATATATAGTTAGCCATGTGAACACCTTTAAATATCTTGAAGTGGAAGGTGAATATGTTAAAACTCCGTGCCAGACATTCGAAGTAGTTCCTTGGGTTATTAATAATTATGAAGCTCCTCCTGTTGTCAAGAAAGTTCCTGTGGTCACCAGAGTACCTCCTACGATGGCTTCCCTTAAAGATGCTAGAGCTGTGGTGGATGAAGGTGGTTGTACTATTTGGGGTCAGCTTCCTGACATTCCTTACAAGTCTGACAAATTTGGTTTGGGTTTCACTGCAGAGTCCCAGAAGGCTGTTCGTCGTGCTCGTGCTGTTCGTATCACCAATCAGGGGATTATGAAAGATCAGATCAATGATGTGGGTGACTATGATGAAGATTATAACCTGGATGCTTGGATTTTTCCTACTATGGGTGTTGGGCTCAATAATTGGAAGGCTGAAGATGTTATTCCTATCTCCTTTAGTCAGGAGTAAATACTATTACTGTGTTGTTACTTTTTAAAAGTTTATAATTTTTGAACAATTGAACTCTTAAGCCTTGTGCCTTACCTGGGGCACAATGGTATGCTTGTTTCGGGATGTCTTTTCATTTGCATACTTCATTCAATAAAAATCAGTGGACGTTTCGTTTTCGTAAATATTGTGTTCCTTGTCTTTCTTTTCTTTTATTTTTATTTTATCAGCTATGTGTTCTTACACACACCCATATCACTAAAATGCAGATCCTCATCCACTCTGGATCCTGTTGATAACAGTTCTACTATTTCCAATTATAATTTCGAGAATCCGATCTATCAAGCTGAAGATGGAAATGAGGACGGTTGTGAAGTACCTGTAGAGCTTGCTAGGTTGTTACAACAAGAAGAGAAAGCTATACAGCCACATGAAGAGCCACTCGAAGTTGTGAATCTGGGAACTGAAGAAAACAGGAAAGAGGTCAAGATAGGGGCTGAATTAGAGGATAGTATCAAGAGCAGATTGATTCAGATGTTACATGACTATGTGGAGATCTTTGCTTGGTCCTATGAAGATATGCCAGGGTTGGATACAGACATTATGGTTCACCGTTTACTAGTGAAAGAAGATTGTCGTCCAAAGAAGCAGAAGGTTCGTCGTATGCGTCCTGAAATGTCAGAGAAGATTAAGGAAGAGGTAATGAAACAGTTTGATGCAGGGTTCTTAGCTGTGACTTCTTATCCTCAATGGGTTGCAAATGTGTGCCGGTACCTAAGAAAGATGGTAAGGTACGTATGTGCGTAGATTACAGGGATTTGAACAAGGCCAGCCCCAAAGATGACTTTCCACTTCCTCATATTGATGTTCTGGTAGACAACACTGCTCAGCATAAGGTATATTCTTTTATGGATGGTTTCTCTGGTTACAATCAAATCAAGATGGCACCTGAAGATATGGAGAAGACAACCTTTGTTACACAGTGAGGCACCTTTTTCTATAAAGTGATGCCATTTGGTTTGAAGAATGCAGGGGCAACATATCAGCGTGCTATTGTGGCTTTGTTTCATGATATGATTCATCATGAGATAGAGGTATATGTGGATGATATGATAGCCAGGTCCCAGAATGAAGAACAACATCTTGATCATCTGCATAAGTTGTTTGAGAGATTGAAGAAATACAAGTTGAGATTGAACCCGAACAAGTGTACTTTTGGAGTTAGATCTGGTAAGCTCCTGGGGTTCATTGTCAGTGGAAAAGGTATTAAAGTAGATCCTGCAAAAGTGAAGGCTATACAAGAGATGCCAGCTCCCCGTACTGAGAAAGAAGTTAGAGGTTTCTTGGGACAATTGAATTACATTGCAAGATTTATTTCCCAATTAACTGCTACCTGTGAGCCAATCTTCAAGTTGTTGAAGAAAGATCAGGTGATGGAGTGGAATGACGAGTGCCAGACATCCTTTGATGAGATCAAGAAATATCTTCTAGAACCTCCAATATTGATGCCACCAGTTGATGGAAGACCCTTGATTATGTACTTAACAGTATTAGACAACTCAATGGGGTGTGTGTTGGGGCAACATGACGAGTCTGGTCGAAAAGAGCAGGCAATATACTACCTTAGCAAAAAGTTTACCGACTGTGAAACAAGATACTCACTGCTTGAGAAAACTTGCTGCGCTTTGGCATGGGCTGCTCGCCGACTAAGATAGTATATGTTGACTCATACTACCTTATTGATTTCGAAGATGGATCCAATCAAGTACATATTTGAGAAACCTTCTCTCTCCGGAAGAATTGCAAGATGGCAAATGATCTTGACAGAATATGACATACAGTACACTACTCAGAAGGCCATTAAAGGAAGTGTTGTGGCTGATCATTTGGCTCATCAAGCAGTGGATGATTATCAGTCAATGATTTTTGAGTTCCCCGATGAAGACATTATGATTATTACCAAAGAACCTGGACAATATGACGGACCTGAACAAGGATCCCGATGGACTATGGTTTTTGATGGAGCTTCTAATGCACTTGGTAATGGTGTTGGTGTTGTGATTAGTTCCCCTGAAGGTTGCCATACCCCGATTACTGCAAGACTTTGTTTCTATTGTACCAATAACATGGCTGAGTATGAGGCATGTATCCTGGGCATCAGAGCTGCCATTGATATGAAGATTCAGTTCCTTGACGTGTATGTAGATTCAGCCCTGGTAGTAAGTCAGATCAAAGGAGATTGGGATACCAAGCATGATAATCTCATTCCATACAGAGAGCATGTGTTGTCTTTGATCCCACATTTCAAAGAGATTACGTTTGGACATATTCCACGAAGAGAAAATCAGTTGGCAGATGCATTAGCCACCATGGCATCCATGTTTGAAATTAGCTAGGATGATGAGGCTCCCAAGATTACTATTGACAGATTTGAGAAGCCTGCATACTGCAATGAGATTGACACTGAAGAAGCGGAGGAGAAGCCTTGGTTCTATGAAGTGAAAAGATATCTTGAAGCCCAGGAGTTCCCTGAAGGGGCATCTGTCAAAGATAGGAAGTTTCTGAGGAGGTTTTCTGCTAAGTTCTTTTTGAGTAATGGCATTCTATACAAGCGCAATCATGATTCAACTTTGCTTCGTTGTGTAGATAAGAAGGAAGCAACTGAGATTATGGAAGACATGCATGATGGGATCTTTGGAACTCATTCTAGTGGTCATACTATGGCAAAAAAGATATTGAGAGCAGGTTACTATTGGTCTACCATGGAAGCTGACTGCTATCAACATTCCAGGACATGTCACAAGTGTCAAATCTATGCTGATAAAGTCCATATACCCCCATCACCTTTAAATGTGTTGACTGCTCCTTGGCCTTTTGCCATGTGGGGCATTGATATGATTGGCGAGATCAAACCTACTGCTTCTAATGGGCATCGTTTCATCCTGGTTGCTATTGATTACTTTACAAAGTGGGTAGAGGCAGCTTCATTTGCATCTGTTACTAAGAATGTGGTGGCTCAATTCATTAAGAATAATCTCATATGTAGGTATGGCATCCCTGAAAGGATTATTACTGACAATGGCTCTAATCTGAACAACACTATGATTGCTGATCTCTGCACGCAGTTCAAGATTAAGCATCACAACTCTTCTCCGTATCGTCCAAAGATGAATGGGGCAGTAGAAGCTGCTAATAAGAACATTAAGAAGATTCTACAGAAGATGACTGTTACTTATAAGGATTGGCATGAGATGTTACCATTTGCTCTTCATGGTTATCGTACTATAATACGTACTTCAACAGGGGCAACCCCATTCTCCTTAGTATATGGTATGGAAGCAGTTCTGCCCATTGAAGTTCAGATTCCCTCCTTAAGAATTATGAAGGATGCAGGCTTGGATGAAGATGAGTGGATTCAGACTCGACTTGACCAGATAAATTTGATTGATGAGAAGAGGTTAGTAGCTGTTTGTCATGGCCAGATGTACCAGAAACAAATGATCAAAGCTTTTAATAAGAAGGTTAAGCCAAAGGTATATCAGGCTGGTGATTTGGTAATCAAGCGTATCATATTACCACAGGGTGATCCTAGGGGCAAGTGGACTCCTACATATGAAGGACCATTTGTAGTCAAGACGGTATTCTCAGGAGGTGCCATGATACTTACTACTATGGATGGTGAAGACTTCCCACAGCCTGTAAACACAGACATAGTTAAAAAATACTACGTATAAAAAGAGACCCGCTAGGTCGACTGGCCTAGGCAAAAATAAGGGCATCCCGGCGAACCAAAAGGGTTCGGGCAAAAATTAGGGATATATATAAAAAATAAATGTACACCCGGCAAGTCGAAAACCTGAAAAGGCGGCTTGGGCAAAAAAGGGTATCCCGGTGGATTGAAAACCTGAAAGGGCAATCCAGGCAAAAATTAGGGATTAAAGCGTATGACTATGTCTCGTTTGGATCACCCATGAAACTACGACCAGTTGTGCTACTTACTCAAGCTCGAACAGATAAAGATCAATCCAATCGTTTCCGTCTCAACAGCAGAAGATGAGATACTTGAAGATAATGGCAATAGTAGAATTGAAACTCAATAGGATTATTTCCCACATAGCTGATTTTCTTTGTTTTGTAAAAAATGTTATGACGAATTCCTCTTACTAGGATTTCTGTCTCCTTGTACAAACTTGCCTATGCATGGGCCACTTTGTGATATAAATAAAATTCCATCTTTGAATCCAGATTTACTTTTACCCTATTTACATAAGCGAAACGTCCATTGGTTGTGTTTGAATGTATGTATGCTTTTGAATATGATTGATGTTTACCAGAAATGCATAAATGCTTAATATGATTGATGTTTACTGTAAACACCCCAAATTTGCCCTCACCCATTCACAACATGGCTTGTGATCTTTTCATATGCATAAGTTCAATCATAGGATCTCATATTGCATTTTTGCTTCATTGCATTGATTCAAAGTCATTTGCATCTAGGGTTTGTGATCTGAGCTATCCTTGAGCCATTTGGGCCACTCCAAAGGTCATCAATCACTTCAAAGGGGTCCATGAATGTTCAAACATCTTATTATATCCTCTCAAGATCAAGGAAGTCAAAGAATCACAAGAACTGAGAAAGGCATGGAAGCAGAGCCAGGTTTAACTGCACAGATGACCTAGAATTATGGTTTTGGTTTTAGAGGCCATAACTCCAAATTTTTTGGTCATTCTTGTTTCTATTTGTCTCTATATGTTATAAGGATCATGCATATCAATTTTCATGAAGAGATTCCATGGGGAAGGCATCTAATCAAGAGTTGACTTCTTGAGCAAGTCAGTGCAAAATCAGGGCATCTGAGGCCCCAATGACCCAACCAAAGGGTGTTCTTCATCATTTTGAATATGTATGACCTTTATTTGATCATATAAGATGTTAGAAGTTCACAAAATTGAAGAATTTCAAGCCATTTGCAAAATTGCCTTTTTGGGAATGTGACTCGTAATGTAAACTTGCCATTTTGGGAAAGTTTTTCAACCCTTTCTTTTTGATTCAAAAATGCTTCAAATGAGAAAAATTTGGTCATGAAAGTTGTAGAATGGATCATTCCCTTTTCAAAAAGTACAAGAACTCATTCTAATTCATTTTGGATCAAAAGTTATGGCTTGTCAAAGTTGGACAAAATCACATAATTTCAAGTTTTGTACCAAAGAGGCAAAGTTGCAAAACCTCTTGCCAGGGCAAAATATGACTTCAATTTGACTTCTATGCATCACACAAACATAAACCAATGCCTAAAAATCAGAATGCACCAAGGAATTGTCCATTTTCATGACTTATGCTTCAAGTAATCATAAAAGGGCCAAAAATCACAAAGTTGCAAAACCTCTCACAAACCCTAATCCACTTGCTAATTGGCCTCAAGACTGATTCTATGGCTCTCCTCAATCCTTGCCGCGCAGGACACCCCTTTGTCCTTGGCCTGCCATTGACCCATACCTCTCTTACACAAAAAGTTGACTTTATGCAAAATGGCCCATACCAATCAAGCTAGGCCAGCAACAACTCTCTGACCTATCCAAGTGTGATACATGGACAAAATGAGACTCAACACATAGCACAACACAGCCTGATCTCCCTCAGAAGCCATAGTTCACAAAACTCTCCTCTTATGCACTTTCCTTCGAATCTCATCACACAATCATCAAACCTCAAAACCAACTTCACCATTCATTCAGAAAAGCTTCATAGAGCATAAACCACCCTTCACCTTGCCTTGAAAGTCCTTAAAACTCAAACACGATTCTCATCCCTCACTGAATAGAACTCCATCAATCTCACAAACCAGCCAAAATAAACTCCATACAAGCTTTGCAAACTCCTAAGGAGGTTCATTGGGTTCATCTTGAAGCAAGGAGGCAGTCAAAAAGCTCCTGGATTGAAAGCTCCATCTCAGGTAGCCATGTGAAAACATTTTTCCAGAACTCTTGTTTTAAGTTTCTAAATGATTAAGCTTGCTTTCCTGGTCACACTGAACTTTAAATTTTCGAAAATGGTTGAGAAATGAGTATGTATGGCTTGTCTGAAATTTCTGCCATTTTTGTATCTTGCTTCGAATCTGGTTCATGCTTAGAAATAAATTGTTTTTGAGGTCAGGGATGAGTTTAGGGAGGTGAGAGGAAGTGATCTGGAGCTTTAGAGCTCCAGAAATGGCTTGTGGAGTGATTTGGGAAATTCTCAGGGGAGGTGTGGCCGGAGAAGATGACCGGAGGTCATTTCCGGCCACCTGAATGTCATTAGGGAATTAATCACGTTTAGGGCAAAGTTTGAATTTGGACCATAGATCTGGCTGACTTTTGTTGACTCCCGCGCATATGAATGGCCTGGATCTCTCATTAAAACCCTAATCCTAATTAATTAGATTAATTAATTCAGTTTAAATTAATTTGGTCAGTTTGAATTACAGCCATTGGATGTGGCGCGGGTCAATTCCCTCCAATTTTGTTTGAACCTCAGCCTCTGGATCTGCATACTTCTCACATTTTCATTTTAATTTCATTTTCTTTTCATTTAATTTGCACGAATTATTTAAAATAGCAAAATACATTAAAAAATTCTGAATTTTTTTATCAAATCTTTTATTAATTTTCAGAACCCAAAAATATTTTTATTTTTATTTTTTGCATTAAAAATCATTTTTAAATTATTTAAATGTTTATTTTTAATTAGTTAATGGAAATTAATTAATTAAAAATACATTTAGGTATTTAAAAATCACCAAAAAAATTCACATTGCATTTAGAAACATTTAGAAACATTATCCAACTCTCAAACCAAATTTCTTTTTTGTTCTTGATACCTTTTGATCATTTTCATTGGAATTAAATTCATTTTAAGGCAATACTTTGGTTCAAACTTTGAAAAATTCATTCTGCGTAACCCTTGAGAGTTTGATGATGGTTCTTCTTGCATTGCATCCTCCATAGCATGTAGTTTATAGGATAAAATTGGTTTGATTTGATCTTGCATTTTCAATTTGTTTGGTGTTTTTCTTGATGAGGTACCTCAAAACCCTAGTAATCTTAGGAAATTCATAACTTTCACTAGGTTAAGAGATAGATCCCCTCCTTTGGGCAGTGAACTTGTATAGGTTTAGGGTATCTTTGATTGCATTTTCAATTTTTTATCATGTCATTTGCTTATGGTTTTGGATTTTTGCATTGCATGATGCATATAACCCTAATTTGTGCCTTCCTTTGCATCCATCTTTCATTTGCTTGCATCCAATGACTTGCCATGACATTTTGTGCATCCACATGATTCATAATACATCTTAGGACATATTAGAATCATGTTTGATCATTGCATCATTCCTTTGCCATGTCATATGTCCATTGCATTTCATAAACTTTTCTTGAACTTCCATGGCTCAAAGCATGCTTCATCTGCACCCATATCCTTGTATGATCATTATCATCTCTTGTCATGTGTTTGCATCCTCTCTTAGCATCATTAACATCATGTAAATGCTTCTGACGTTGGTTTGCATCATGACATTTCATCTCATTTGCATTGCATTCCATCTCTTTTGCTAACTTTTCAGGTGGTAAGTTGTTTTGAGAAGTGAATTTGCCTTCACTTCTCACAATCTCTTTTCATCTCTCTTATGCATCATTGCTGAATTTTATCTTGTGTATTTGAGTGAGCTTGCTCATTCATGTTCTCTCCCACTTTCTTCCTCCAAGCAACTTGTCTTCTTAAGTGAAGCAAGTTGTCTTGCTTCTCTCTTCTTCCTTCTCCTTTCATCTGCTTCCTTCCTGGTGGTTTCTCTGAAGATCTTCTTGCAAACCTCATTAACCCTAGGAATGACCAAGCATGATAATAATTAGGGTTTGATTAGTCCCCCATTTAGTTTTACCTTTGTGTCATCTTTGAGTTTTCTCTTCTCATCTCATAATCAGGGACTAAACCCTAAAGGCTTTAAGGCTTTGTGATTAAGCTTATGCCTGCATCCTTCTATTAGGATGGAGTGTATAACTTTAATCCTAAGTGTTAAACCCTTAATGTGTTTAAATCCTTTAATCAATCCACTTAATAATCATCAAGACATCAAGCTTGCAACTTGGGCCTTGCATTAGGGTTCTAATTCTTCCTTAACTAGTTAAGAAGGACTAACCCTAGTGTTAATGGACAAGTCCCCCTCAAGTTGTCTTACCAACCATAAAACTCACTTCCTAATCTTATCATTAACTAAAATCCACTTTAATAAAGGCTTTGTTTTGTCATGAGGTTAATCCCTAATCATGGGTTAAGTTGAGGAGCCTTCCTCAGCTTAAGTGTTCTCATCTATTATCCTTCTATTAGGATGGTGTAATGAGTCCATTAAAATCCTTGATTATGGCTTAAACTCATTACTCAACACTAAACAAAAACAACAAAAACATCTAAATAAATGCAAGTAGGTTAATGATCTTAATCCTACACCATAGTGACCAAGTGTGAGGTGTTTACTTCATACTTAAGGTATTCTCATTACCCCTAATCAGAGGGAAGATGTGATGAGTTTACTAACCCTTGGTTTGGGCTTAAGCTCATTTTCTTATGACAAACTTCAAAAAAGCAATAAAAGAATGAAACACCAAAAACAAACAATAATCGTCTCCTCCGGGATTCTTTTCTCATCATCTTCACTCACAAACGAGAATTCGCTTCTTCCGTCTAATGCAAGATAGTTAGCACCTGAGCCAGACAGGTCATACACTTGAGCATAGACAAGTAAGCAGTTCATAAGTCAATTTATTCAGTCTCTTTGAGTCGAACTACGGTGTTCTGACTTCCTCATTGCACGAGAGGATACGTAGGCATAACTTAACAGTTATCGAACAAAAGTCTCTGTACATTCCCCCCTCTTCCAGCATTATCATTTAAGCCCCATAGTCTTGAACTTCATACTCCTGTCCTTACACTGACACTTCTCTTATACACTTCACATTCTTTTTTACACTGACACTTGCATTCTTTCCAGCTTTGATACACAAAATGCACTGACACTACCCCTTTGAACACAAATATTTTAAGCGTGGATCCCGTCGAGTACGGCGGACAATCTAGGTGCTAATACCTTCCCAGGTTGTAACCAACCCCCTTTCTCAGTCTCTCTGGTTCGCAACCGCTTTATCCATATCTTTTCTAGGTTTATGCAGCATTACCTTTCCTTCGGGATAAAAATGCCTAGCTGGCGACTCTTGTCTTTCTGAGTTCACCCCTGTGTGTTCTCTCTCCTTTCACCGACCGTTCGCGTCTGTACCCCATCTTGACCCAGCCTCATTTGGTGGGAGCGACAGCTTGGCGACTCTGCTGGGGACCCTTATACTGTAACCAGGGCTTCTGGTTCTTTTTTGTGGGTTCCTCCTAGCGCTTGTTTGATTTGTGTTTACTGGGGTGTTATGTGTTAATTGTGTTTATATAGTTGCTTTATTTATTGCTTTATGTACAGCCTTATTTATTGCTTTCTTTACAGTTTTTCTTTCATATTTCATACTGTCATTATCATTGCTGGATCTGTTCTTCTGTCTTGGTGGGTGGGGTTCCATTGAGAATTTAAGGTCCTATACCTGGGACCTGAGTGACACCTAGGCTAGAGTGGTTCATGTTCTTTCCCATTCCATTTCGTTCTAGTGCGGGAATATGAAACACGGTTCAGATGTGGGTTTCTTCTTGAGAACTCTGTGCTACAGATTTCCTGTAGTGCTAGGGCTATCTGGGAAGCCTGCTAAGTCTGGATGACCATATTTATGACCTTCAGAAACTGAGGTGAATTAGAGGAGGATCTTTTATGGTTATTGTAAACATTATACCTCCGGGTTAGAAGTGTTTACACTTCTCATAACTGATCCAAGTCTGAGGATCTTTGTTCTAGAACACCACCTGTGAGGGGATTGGGCTGTTTACAGGTTTACAGGTACCACTGGCCACATCATACCCTGATACTTGTTTTGATTAAGAGTACTTCATTTTGGACAGTTCTTGTGATTTAACCCTGGACATGTGACTCTTTATTTGAGTCCCCCACCTTGGTTACTGGATTTCTGAACCTCCATCTGGACTTCTTGAACATACATGGACTTTATATCAGATCCAGCTTGATCACAAACCCTTGCATATCATTTGCATACTCATCATTTGCATCATTTAACATTTGTTTATTTGTTTTTCAGGGTATCCACGTTATATTTGGCTTGGTTTTGACCCCTTCATCTGCATAGACCTCTGCTTCATCAGGAATCTTCTTCAGCTATTTTCATTATCACCAGCATCAGCCTATCAGTGGCTCATCTCCAGTATTAGTCTTGATCCTCATCAGCACTTGTCTGCAGTTCTTCATCAGCACTCATGGCTACACCCAAGAAGAGCAACATATCTTACCATTTCTTTGAGCCTATGTTGACTGGTATCAGGCAGATCCAGTCACTTATCACCCCTGATCACATCCCATTATTCAGAGAGCATTATGGAGATATCCTTGATATGGTCATGGACCTAGACCCTTCTCAGAGGAGTATGATCCACACCTGCCTACAGTTTTATGACCCTCCTTTGAGATGTTTCACATTTTCAGACTTGCAGCTAGGACCTCTGTTGGAGGAGTTTTCATCATTGATTGGAGTACCTGTCAGGGGTGGGATCCCCTTCAACCCAGAGATGACTTCTCCCAGCAATGAAGAAGTGGCAAAAGCACTATACCTGGAGCCTACTTTGATTGAGCAGAATATGACAACAAAGGCTGGGATCCCTGGTTTGCACTTGGATTTCTTGATTTCTCAGGCCATCCTGAAGGCCTCCTTGGGAGAATGGAGGGCAGTTTATGCATTGTTAGCCCTCCGTATATATGGGGTTATACTATTTGCAGATGAGCCCAAATTTATCAACAAAAATGCTATTCACCTTTTCCTTCTGAGGAACCCAGTACCCACATTGCTGGGAGATTTCTATTACTCCATTCATCAGAGGAATGAGAAACAAAGAGGAAAGTTGGTGAGATGCTGTGCTCCTCTGTTTCACACTTGGCTGCTCAAACACCTACCTAAATCAGATGCCTTCATGAATCCTCACCAACAGAAGAATTGGGCTAAGAGACTTATTTCTTTGTCTTCAGATGATATCAGATGGTGCACCCAGAGCACCAAAGGCAAAGACATCATCACTAGTTATGGGCAATACCCAAATGTACCTCTGATAGGAGTAAAGGGTTGCATCAACTACAATCCTTTGATGTTTAAGAGACAACTGGTCTATGCTTTGATTCACCCTCCTAGAGTGCAAGATTTAGCTGAGACCCTGTATTGTGAGATAAAACCTAATCTAGCTGCTGTCAGACAAGCATCCTGGGCTTGGGACAACATCCAGACAAAAGGGATGGCTATTCTTGGAAGGTGCAATAACGTTGCTTCAGCTCGGTACTATGACTGGTCTCATGCTAGAGCTCAGATTACTGGAATGCCCTTCACCATTGAAGATATACCTGTCTCAAGCTCTGAAGAAGACTCTTTGGGAAAGGAGTGATGGTCGTCTGGACATTGAGAGGTTGGAGAAGCTTAAGGTGGATCATCTGGCCAAGATTGAGAAAACAGAGGACTACATCAAGAAAGTAAGAGTTGGGGAACAAATATTGAAGAATGCCTGTAAAGAGGCCAAACTTCAGAAGGCTAGGACTGATCTCTATCTACAAGAAAGTCAGGCTAGGTGGGTCAGGATCACTGAAGCCCGGACACAAGAAGATCAGAGGACTCAAGCCAGGATTGAGCAGTTAGAGGCCAATGAAAAGAAGCAACAGGAGGCTTTGTTAGCAGCCCAGAAGGAGATTTTAGAGTTGAAGCTTAGGGCTGGATTGAAGAGATCAAAGGACCAGGACATGCACAAGAAGCTGACCACTGCCATTGCCACCAGAAACCTCCTCATCAGAAACATCACAGAGCATCCAGCTGGTCCAGTGACCGAGGCACTTCTGAAGAAGGTTAAGGAGGATGAGTTTGGACTAGATGTATGACCTTTTGATTGTTGTTGTTTTCATTTGATGTACTTTTCTTTTGTTGTATTTTGACCCTTCAGGGGCATATGTTGTAAAACAAACTATGTATGATTCACCATTTGTAATATATTTTAGTTTGTTTCCATTGTGGGGTTTCTTTTTTCTCAACAACATCAAAGCATCTTCCTCGGGGTCTGGAAAGGTCAAAACCAAGAACCAAGCCGGATACCTTGGAAAACAAATAAGCACACTGCATTGCATACTAACTTTTGTTTTGTTTTGTAGGTTTTTCCTTTATTATGTTTGTTTCTAACTCTGTTGTGTCTCAGGAAATATTGCTCGCCGCCGGGCGTTCCCTCTCAACCGTACGCACCAGTATCCTACTCGCAACAACCTTCCTGGTATCCAAATGGATCAAGTACAGCAGGACCTGACAGAGGTCAGAACTCAGATGGCTAATGAAAGAGTGGAGATGAGGAACCAAATGGCCCAATTCATGACTATAATGACTGGTTTGGCCCAGAGTCAGGAAAGGCTGAGGGCATTGGTAGAAAGGCAAAACCCCGAGGAACCTCATCCTGGGACTGGAGGGACTAGTAATAATGAGGGAGGTCAGCCTCATATTAACCCACCAGTATTTGGACCTCATCTAGATCCGGAAGTCAACATCCCAAGAAATGTACCAGGAAACACTGTTGCAGGCAGGATCTTGCAAGAAGATCCTCAAGAGGAGCAGTTTACTGTAATGGGAGCTGAGGATGAAGTTTATGATAGGAGGTTTGATGAAATTGTTGAAAAGTTGAGATCTCTGGAGTCTCAAAATTCCTTAGGCTTCGATGTAATGGATATGGGGTTAGTGGATGGGGTAAGGATTCCCCACAAGTTTAAACCCCCGTGCTTCGAGAAGTACAATGGAACCTCTTGTCCACGAACTCACCTGCAGTCTTTTCTGGGAAGACTTAAGGCATATACCATGGATGAAAAGTTGTGGATGTTCTATTTTGAAGATAGCTTGACTGGAGCTTCAAGAGAGTGGTATTCACACTTGACCAGAGCTACTATCAGATGCTGGAAGGACCTAGCTGAAGCTTTCATCAGACAGTACCAATACAATCTGGACATGGCTCCTAACAGGACCCTCCTGATGGGAATGTCTCAATCTTCCAGGGAAAGCTTCAGGGAATATGCCCAAAGGTGGAGACAGCTTGCTGCTGCTGTCCAACCACCCATGTCGGAAAGAGAAATGGCCGACATGTTCATGAATACGCTGCAAGGAACATATATTGATAGGCTAGCTGCCTTTTCTTCCACCAGTTTTGCTGACGTAGTTATAGCTGGGGAAAGGATTGAAAGCCTTTTGAAAATGGGTAAAATTTCTGATAATGGTGCAAGTTCATCCAGTAACCCCAGGAAACCTTTTGTGGGATCTCGAAGAACCGGTGAGACAAATGCCATCCATGCCAGCAGGGGCAGACCTCAGTACGTTCATAGATCAGTAGCAGCTGTCACCATTCCAGCTCCGATTCCTCAGCAATTAGCATATCAGCAACCACAACAACCACATTATCAACAGCAAGCCCAGTATCCGCCACAAAGAACCTACAACAATAGCAACAACAATCAACAACAACGACCCTTTCAGCAAAGACCATCACAGGCAAACAGGGTGATTGACCCTATCCCTATGCCTTATGCCACCTTATTGCCACAACTCCTGAAACTCAACTTGGTTGAATTAAGGACATTGGCACCACCAGATCCCTCCAATCTCCCAAGGAATTATGATGTCAACGCCAGATGTGCTTTCCACTCCAATGCACCGGGCCATAATACGGAAAAATGCAGGGCCCTGCAAATGAAAGTCCAAGATCTGGTGGATTCTAAAGCCCTCAACTTTGCACCCCCTCCAAATGTCAACAAGAATCCTATGCCTCACCATGGTGGGCCAAGGATTAATGCCATTGAGGAAGACAGACCATCTACCTTGATCACCAGTGTTGCACAAATTCGGACACCTCTGGTCGAAATTAAAGCTCAACTTCTAGAGTGCCAGTTGTTTCCCGGGTGTGAGCTCAGTTGTGGGTATTGCAACGTTGCAGTCAATGGGTGTGATAATTTGAGAAGCGACATAGATGGTCTTATCAAAGATGGCATACTTCAGATCTCAACAACAGCGCCTACAAATCCAGCAATTCCTTTGATAACAATTCCTGATTCTCCTACAACTGCAGCAACAATCATTCCTACTGATTCATCAATATCATCAACAATGGCTCTGTCCATCACTTCAACAAATCAAATGTCAACAACCCTTTCTTCTACAACATCAACATCCTTTTATTCAGCAGAATCTTCTACTACACCAGCAGAAATTAATGAAGATATCTCAGCAGTCACCATCTACTACAACACATCAAATGTTCCTCCAAATAACAACTTTCAGCAATAAGTCATGGCACCTCCTACCAGATCACCAGTCACAATTTACTACGATCCGCACACCATTTCAGTACCCTCCTCTGCAGCAGTCAGTCCAGTCACCATTACGGTGCCTGGACCCGTTCCCTATGAAAGCAGTAATGCCATACCGTGGCATTATGGCTCTGATCTCTACTGCAACGGGGAAAAGTCACTTTGGATTCTTCAACCTCTTCTCCACAAATTGATAATGTTGGGGGAAGCGGAGGCTTCACCAGAAGCGGACACCTTTTTGCCTCACAAGTGCAAAGACCTAATGCCGAAGCATAAGCTGCTGCCAAAGCAAAGGGAAAGAGTGTGGTATTTGAAGAGCCGGATGTCAATGAAACTCAGAAGACATCTTTTGAACAAGATATAGACGAGTTTATGAGAATCATAAAGAGAAGTGATTACAAAGTGGTGGATCAGCTTCACCAAACTCCCTCAAAAATCTCCATATTGTCCTTGTTGATGTGTTCAGAAGCCCACAGGAATGCATTATTAAAAGTCCTGCACGCATCATACGTGCCAGAGGAGATCACCGTTAATCAGCTAGAAACTGTGGTGGCAAATGTCAACACCAGTCACGGACTGGGCTTTACCAATGCTGACTTAACAACTGAGGGACGTAACCACAACAAGGCTTTACATATCACCTTGGAATGCAAGGGTTCTATCTCATGTACTGGTGGACACTGGGTCATCACTCAATGTTCTACCAAAGAAAGCCTTAGTGAAGCTGGAATATGATGGCTTGGCATTACGTCCGAGTAATTTGGTGGTGAGAGCATTCGATGGCTCTAAAAGATCAGTGCTTGGGGAGATTGATCTGCCTGTGATGATTGGCCCACCGACTTTTAAAATTACCTTCTATGTGATGGACATTCAGCCGGCCTACAGCTGTTTGTTGGGTAGACCTTGGATCCATGTCGTTGGCGCTGTTACGTCTACCCTTCACCAAAAGCTGAAATTCGAGTGGGAAGGCCAGATCATCACCATCTGTGGGGAAGAAGACATCTTTGTTAGCCATCTGGCTACATATAAGTACATAGAGATGGATGGAGAAATCCATGAAACCATGAGCTAGGGGTTTGAGGCCCTAAACATTAATGAAGCATCTGCTGTACTGGGAACCTCCATAACATCTTATCAGCAAGCCAGGAAGGTTGTTGAGGAGGGTACTGCCCAAGGCTGGGGCAAGCTGCTGCCCATGGAGAAGAAAGAAGACAGATTTGGGTTGGGTTACAGACCAACTCAACAAGATCAATCAGAGGCTGCCAAGAAGCCCAATTTTGTCAACGGGGGAATGCTCACCCCGGATGTTGTGAACAACTTGGAAGACGAGGAGGAAAGCGACCGCAACCTGGAGAGCTGGATACGTCCAAGGACCCCGGGGAGCCAAGTCCTTAACTGGTTTTCCCAGGAAATTATAAGGGTTACTCCTGCAGAGTAATTATTTTTTCCTGTATTTTTAAGCATGCATCAAGTCTTTCATCTTGCCCAAGATGTCAAGACTCATTTTGTAATCGGGCCATCTTGTAATTTTGTGCAAACAGATCAATCAATGAATATCAGACATCTTTTGCAAATGAGTCTTTTCCTTTTCCGCTCACTGTTTTTCATTTTTCTTTTTGTACAAAAATAAAATGGCAATGTTTTCCAAAATGGTAACTTCATTTCACTTTTTCTAAACAAGATTAAAATTGATCACTAAAATAAACAATCTAAACCCTTGCAGAGAGTTCCTTTCAGATTGCACCGACAACAACACCGTTATGGCTTCGTATGACTTTGACAATCCAATCAATCAAGCTGATGAAGGGGTTGAGGAAGATTATGAGCTACCTGAAGAGCTAGCCAGGTTGTTAAGGCAAGAGGAGAAGGTTATCACTCCTCATCAGGAGGAGATTGAAACGGTTAATCTTGGTACGGAAGAAGACGTGAAAGAGGTTAAGATCGGGGCCTGCCTACAAGACTCAGTGAAAGAGCAACTGATTGATATGCTTCGGGAGTATGTGGATGTCTTTGCTTGGTCTTATCAGGATATTCCAGGGTTGGACACCGACATTGTCATGCACAAGCTGCCTTTGAAAGAAGACTGCCCACCAGTAAAACAGAAGCTGCGCCGTACACGCCCGGACATGGCCATGAAGATAAAGGAAGAGGTACAAAAGCAGTGGGACGCCGGTTTCCTTGCTGTAACTAGTTACCCGCCGTGGGTCGCTAATATTGTACCTATGCCTAAGAAAGACGGCAAGGTAAGGATGTGTGTGGACTACCGGGATCTGAACAGAGCCATCCCAAAAGATGACTTTCCTTTACCTCACATTGATGTATTGGTCGACAATACGGCTCAGTTCTCGATGTTCTCCTTCATGGATGGGTTTTCGGGATACAATTAGATCAAGATGTCACCTGAAGACATGGAGAAGACAACTTTCATCACACCCTAGGGCACGTTCTGTTATAAGGTGATGCCATTCGGACTGAAGAATGCTGGTGCAACTTATCAACGGGTTATGGTAACATTATTCCATGACATGATCCACAAAGAAATTGAATGTTATGTGGATGACATGATCGCCAAGTCCCTCACAGAAGAAGACCACCTGGTGAACATGTTGAAGTTATTCAAGCGTCTGAGGAAATATCAGCTGAAGTTAAACCCCAACAAATGCACATTCGGGGTTCGATCCGGTAAGTTGCTGGGATTTATCGTAAGTGAGAAAGGGATTGAAGTTGACCCTGATAAAGTTAAAGCCATTCAAGAAATGCCTGCACCAAAATTAGAAAAAGAAGTTCGGGGGTTTCTAGGTAGATTGAACTACATTTCAAGGTTCATATCTCACCTTACAGCAACCTGTGAGCCTTTGTTCAAGCTGTTAAGAAAAGAACAAACGGTCAGGTAGAACAAAGACTGCCAGAGGGCTTTTGACAAAATCAAGGAATACTTACAAGAACCTCCGATCCTTATGCCACCAGTTGAAGGAAGACCTCTAATCATGTACTTGACAGTATTAGAAGAGTCAATGGGGTGTGTGTTCGGCCAGCATGACGAGTCTGGTCGAAAAGAGTATGCAATATACTACCTAAGCAAAAAGTTTACCGACTGTGAACAACGTTATTCACTGCTCGAGAAAACTTGCTGTGCTTTAGCGCAGGCTGCTCGCCGACTGAGGCAGTATATGTTGACCCACACCACCTTATTGATCTCCAAGATGGATCCAGTTAAGTACATTTTTGAGAAGCCAACACTTACCGGACGGGTTGCAAGATCGCAAATGATCCTAACAGAATATGACATTCAATACACATCTCAGAAGGCCATCAAAGGCAGTGTATTGTCTGATTATCTTGCTGAGCAACCTATTGATGATTACCAGCCTATGAGATTTGACTTCCCTGATGAAGACATCATGTTCATTAAAGCAAAAGATCATGAAGAGCCTGTTCACACTGAAGGGCCTGACCCGGAAGAAGAATGGACTATGATGTTTGACGGGGCTATTAATATGAATGGTCGTGGTGTCGGTGTAGTACTCATTACACCTAAGGGAGTTCACATGCCTTTCTCGGCAAAGCTCACTTTCAACTGCACTAACAACGAAGCCGAATACGAAGCTTGTATTATGGGTCTTGAGGAAGCCATTGACCTCAGGATCAAGACTTTGACTGTGTTCGGAGATTCAGCTCTGGTAATTAATCAAACCAACGGCAAGTGGTACACTCACCAAGATCATCTGATACCTTACAGGGATTATACAAGAAGGTTATTGACTTTCTTCACAACAGTCAAGCTTGAGTATATCCCTAGAGATGAAAATCAGTTTGCAGATGCTCTAGCTACCATTTCATCCATGATCAAAGTTCAAGCTGCCAACTTTGTGCCTCAAATTGCAGTATCCAGACTTGACAGACCAGCATATGTATTTGCAGCAGATATTGTTAAAGATGATAAGCCTTGGTTCCACGACATTAAGTGCTTCTTGGAGGATCAAACATACCCCCCTGGGGCATCATCCAATGATAAGAAGACATTAAGAAGGCTAGCCGGTAGTTTCTTCCTGAATACTGACGGGTCCCTGTACAAGAGAAACTTTGATATGGTACTCCTCAGATGCGTTGATAGGACAAAAGAGGACTTGTTGATGCACGAGGTGCACGAAGGATCTTTTGGTACCCATGCAGGAGGACATGCAATGGCTAAAAAGTTGCTAAGATCAGGCTACTACTGGATCACAATGGATGCCGACTGTTGTGCCTATGCCAAAAAATGCCATAAATGCCAGATTTATGCAGATAAAGTGCATATACCTCCCAATCCTCTGAATGTGATATCTTCACCTTGGCCCTTTGCCATGTGGGGCATTGATATGATCGACAAGATTGAACCAACTGCTTCAAACGGCCACAGATTCATCCTGGTTGCTATTGACTATTTTACCAAGTGGGTTGAAGCAGCTTCATATGCAAATGTTACAAGGCAAGTGGTAGCCCAATTTCTGAAGAGAGACATCATCTGTCGGTATGGAGTGCCCGAGCGAATCATTACTGATAATGGTTCCAATTTAAACAACAAAATGATGGCAGAACTGTGCCGGGACTTCAAGATCCAACACCACAATTCTTCTCCTTACAGGCCGAAGATGAATGGCGTTGTTGAAGCAGCTAACAAGAA
Source organism: Lathyrus aphaca (assembly GCA_963966055.1). Classification (NCBI taxonomy): domain Eukaryota; kingdom Viridiplantae; phylum Streptophyta; class Magnoliopsida; order Fabales; family Fabaceae; genus Lathyrus; species Lathyrus aphaca. Next base: position 218,531,893 of record OZ014520.1, on the reverse strand, counting down.
TATCAAGAAGATTGTACAAAAGATGGTGGTTACCTATAAAGACTGGCATGAAATGCTACCATTTGCTTTGCATGGGTACCGAACGTCAATCAGAACATCCACTGGGGCAACACCGTATCAGCTTGTGTATGGTATGGAAGCAGTCCTACCGGTCGAAGTTGAGTTACCATCTTTACGGGTATTGATGGATGTCAAGCTGAACGAAGCAGAATGGGTCCGATCCCGATACGAACAACTGAGTCTGATTGAAGAGAAGAGATTGGCTGCAATCTGTCATGGGCAGCTATATCAGAAAAGAATGAAGAAATCCTTTGATCAGAAAGTCAGACTCCGAGAGTACCAAGTGGGAGATCTTGTGCTGAAAAGACTCCTTCCTCCTCATACAGACCACAGGGGAAAGTGGACTCCGAACTATGAAGGGCCATTCGTAGTAAAGAAAGTTTTCTCCGGTGGAGCACTGATGCTCAGTACTATGGATGGTGAAGGCTTCCTGTCCCCTGTGAATTCATATGCAGTTAAAAAATACTTCGCATAAAAATGACCCGCTGGACATAAAAACAAAATGTAAGTCCAGGCAAAAATAGGGCATCCCGGCGAGTCAAAAACAGAATAAAAGACTCGGGCAAAAATAAGGGAAAATAAATATAAAAAAATGTACACCCGCTGAGTTGAAAAGCCGCATTGGACAACTCAGGCAAAAATGGGTATCCCGGTGGATTGAAAACCCGAAAGGGCGATCCGCGCAAAATATGGGAATAAGCGAACAACTGCATTCTGAATCCATCTGTATCACTTACAACATGGTAAGCTTCGAAAGGTTCGAGCATCGGTCAGAATCAGCCTTCTTCAGAAAGCCGGGTGAGAAGAACGTCAATGTCATACAAGTCATAGCAAAAGGGACGCTCTTTGAAGCGTCATCAACATTGCCAGCATCTTTTGTTTCTCAATTTGTAACGATTTCCTCATTTCAGGGGATCTGTTTCTTTGAATGTATTTTGCCAATTCAAGGCACACGAATTAATAAAATCAGATTTTCAGTCATGTTTCGTCTCGTACATTTTATTTTCGTTTGCAAAAATGTCCGATGTCCTTAAGATATTGATTGCATAAATACATATGCTTCCCTTCTGAAAACACATGCTTGCAGGAAATATGCTTACTCATGGGAGTGCCTAAACTCCTATGACGGAATCCAATAAGGAATATCTCGGGATGCTTGTACGTTTCCTTGTCTTTACAGGATTGCAGGTGTTCAGAGCGCAACATGGGGCATGAAGGTTTCTCCCAGCAAGCTGCCAAATCATTGTTTCCTCAGCACACCTCCCAAACAGCACCAGAGATGCTTTCTCCTCATCAGAGTTACCAAGCATCACTTCTCCAGCATTTCCTTCAAAGGACAACACCAGAAGGTGTTCATATCCCCAGCTGAGTTGTCAAGTATCATCCTCAGCAGGATCCCCACGGAAATCTCTAGGAAGATCTTTCAGTGATCTTTCCTCTTCCCCAGCCAAGTGCTAGACAGGGAACCATCTCCCCGCAGAGTTTCAGCCTCTATCCAGAAGAGCAACGCCTGAAGATCTCACAACAGAGTGACGAAAGCTTCTACAAACCCCAGCTGGGTCCCTCATTAACGAGAAAGGTCTATCAATGACCTACTCCTCCACGTAGAGTCATATATGTCAGATCTACCAATGATCTCATCCCCAGCTGGGATGTCCACTTCAAGAAGATCAGCCAGAGATCTCTACAGCAACGGGATCCGAATCCCGGATCGGTATCTTTGCATAATCATAGCATTCGCATCATATTTTCCCCACAGAGCGTAGCATTCCGTCTAATACGGAGCATTACGGCAAAAATCAAACATGTTGCATAATCATAAGCCATGTTCTGAATCAAACACTTGTAAATACTGACAATCCATCAACAAGATACAGAATATCTCATACCCCCACCAGAGAGACAGAACAGTTCCCTTACAGATACAGATGCACACTCCTTTTGGCACTCGTCAGTGTCATCATTTCCCAGTAAAGTCGCCCGAGCATTCTTTGCAAACAGACGACTCATACATTACAAATGCTTCCCGACACTCGTCCGTGTCATATCTTCAGCAGAAAGCTAAAGCATCCCCTTTGCACTCACTAACACAGATACATATACTTCTTCCCTGACACCCGTCCGTGTCACCTCCCCTAACATAGTTGCCTAAACACTCTGGAAATCAAATACTTGTCTATAATACACTTCTTCTGGCACCCGTCCGTGTCATGCTCCCCCCAGCAAGTTAAACACTCGTCTGTGTTTCACTCATACTTGTTGCTCATCATCCTTTTACTCACACAGATGCTCGTCCGTACCTTGTATATACCACTTAAATCCCCTCAGATCCGACACTCGTCCGTGTTCTTTGTTAACCAGTTGATACTCGTTCGTATCATCATCTCTGAGCATGCGTCAAGCGTTTGTTTCTACCGATACTCGTCCGTATCATAGTCTTAAGGATGCTCGTCCGCATCTTTTCAAATACTTATGTCTTCTTGAATTTAGACACTCGTCTGTGTCTAACCTTCCCCAGAAGAATCCCCAACAAATCTTGTTGATTTATTCTTTCTATCTGACATTCGTCCTATGTCATGATACCTTTTTCGGCAGCCGTACCCTGCCAGGTGATCGTCCTTCACCTTCTTGATGATCTTCCTTCATCACCCCCAGTGGAGTCTCTATTCATTAGAACCCCTTTTTTATCCGAAATTCGTCCTATGTCGTGATATTTTCGGCAACCGTACCCTACCAGGTGATCGTCCTTCACCTCCTGATGATCGTCCTTCATCCTTTTATCCGATGGTCGTCCCCATCGTTGATCTTGTTATCTGACATTCGTCTTATGTCATGATACCTTCAGAGCAGCCGTACCCTGCTAGGTGATCGTCTTTCACCTCTTGATGATCGTCCTTCATCATGCTTATCCGATGGCCGTCCCCATCGTCGACCTTTTCCGTCCGACGTTCGTCCCATGTCGTGATACTTTCGGCAGCCGTACCCTGCCAGGTGATTGTCCTTCACCTTAGATGACCATCCCTCATCTTATCCCCAACGGAGCAGCCGTCCCCTGCTAGGTGATCGTCCTTCACCTTTGATGACCGTACCTCATCATCTGTTTCATTTATTTCCTCAACCCGATGGCCGTCCCCATCATTTATCTTTAATCCCTAGAAAGTCTTATTTCTTTACTTGATGGCCTTCCCCATCATAATTTCTTATATCCCCAGCTTGTCGGCCGTCCCTGTCTTTGCTTTATTTCCCGCATTTTCCCCAGCATGTCGGTCGTCCCCGTCATTGCTTCGTCCCTAGCAGCCGTCCTCTGCTTGACGGTTGTCCTCCGTCGCCCGCACTTTATAATTATACTTTATTTCCTTTTACAATCTATATCACTTTTCTTCTTCATTCTGTGAGTGCAAATTTTGGACTGTCTTTGGTATTCAACAAAAAGTTATCTTGTTTGCCTGTTAAGCCGTTGCTTACATCCTGCACAGCTAACTCATGTTTGAATAGGGGCAGCAGTAAACACCCCAAATTTGCCCTCACCCATTCACATCATGGCTTGTGATCTTTTCATATGCATAAGTTCAATCATAGCATCTCATATTGCATTTTTGCTTCATTGCATTGATTCAAAGTCATCTGCATCTAGGGTTTGTGATCTGAGCTATCCTTGAGCCATTTGGGCCACTCCAAAGGTCATCAATCACTTCAAAGGGGTCCATGAATGTTCAAACATCTTATTATATCCTCTCAAGATCAAGGAAGTCAAAGAATCACAAGAACTGAGAAAGGCATGGAAGTAGAGCCAGGTTTAACTGCACAGATGACCTAGAATTAGGGTTTTGGTTTCAGAGGACATAACTCCAAATATTTTGGTCATTCTTGTTTCTATTTGTCTCTATATGTTATAAGGATCATGCATATCAATTTTCATGAAGAAATTCCTTGGGGAAGGCATCTAATCAAGAGTTGACTTCTTGAGCATGTCAGTGCAAAATCAGGGCATCTGAGGCCCCAATGACCCAACCAAAGGGTTTTCTTCATCATTTTGAATATGTATGACCTTTATTTGATCATAGAAGATGTTATAAGTTCACAAAATTGAAGAATTTCAGGCCATTTGCAAAATTGCCTTTTTGGGAAAGTGACTTGTAATGTAAACTTGCCATTTTGGGAAAGTTTTTCAACCCTTTCTTTTTGATTCAAAAATGCTTCAAATGAGAAAACTTTGGTCATGAAAGTTGTAGAATGGATCATTCCCTTTTCAAAAAGTACAAGAACTCATTCTAATTCATTTTGGATCAAAAGTTATGGCTTGTCAAAGTTGGACAAACTCACATAATTTCAAGTTTTGTACCAAAGAGGCAAAGTTGCAAAACCTCTTGCCAAGGCAAAATATGACTTCAATTTGACTTCTATGCATCACACAAACATAAACCAATGCCTAAAAATCATAATGCACCAAGGAATTGTCCATTTTCATGACTTATGCTTCAAGTAATCATAAAAGGGCCAAAAATCACAAAGTTGCAAAACCTCTCACAAACCCTAATCCACTTGCTAATTGGCCTCAAGACTGATTCTATGGCTCTCCTCAATCCTTGCCGCGTAGGACACCCCTTTGTCCTTGGCCTGCCATTGACCCATACCTCTCTTACACAAAAAGTTGACTTTATGCAAAATGGCCCATACCAATCAAGCTAGGCCAGCAACAACTCTCTGACCTATCCAAGTGTGATACATGGACAAAATGAGACTCAACACATAGCACAGCACAGCCTGATCTCCCTCAGAAGCCATAGTTCACAAAACTCTCCTCTTATGCACTTTCCTTCAAATCTCATAACACAATCATCAAACCTTAAAACCAACTTCACCATTCATTCAGAAAAGCTTCATAGAGCATAAACCACCCTTCACCTTGCCTTGAAAGTCCTTAAAACTCAAACACGATTCTCATCCCTCACTGAATAGAACTCCATCAATCTCACAAACCAGCCAAAATAAACTCCATACAAGCTTTGCAAACTCCTCAGGAGGTTCATTGGGTTCATCTTGAAGCAAAAAGGCAGTCAAAAAGCTCCTGGATTGAAAGCTCCATCTCAGGTAGCCATGTGAAAACATTTTTCCAGAACTCTTGTTTTAAGTTTCTAAATGATTAAGCTTGCTTTCCTGGTCACACTGAACTTTAAATTTTCGAAAATGGTTGAGAAATGAGTATGTATGGCTTGTCTGAAATTTCTGCCATTTTTGTATCTTGCTTCGAATCTGGTTCATGCTTAGAAATAAATTGTTTTTGAGGTCAGGGATGAGTTTAGGGAGGTGAGAGGAAGTGATCTGGAGCTTTAGAGCTCCAGAAATGGCTTGGGGAGTGATTTGGTGTAAACACCCCAAATTTGCCCTCGCCCATTCACACCATGGCTTGTGATCATTTCATATGCATAAACTCAAACATAGCATCTCATATTGCATTTCTGATTCACTGCATTGTTTCAAAGTCATCTGCATCTAGGGTTTGTGATTTGAGCAATCCAAGAGCTTCTTGAGCCACTCCAAAGGTCATCAATCACTTAAAAGGGGTCCATGTATGGTCAAGCATCATATTATATCCCCTCAAAGTCAAGAATATCAAAGAATCACAAGAATTGGGAATGGCATGGAAGCAGAGCACGGTTTGACTGCACAGATGACCTAGAATTAGGGTTTTGGTTTCAAAGGCCATAACTCCAAATTTTTTGGTCATTCTTGTTTCTATTGGTCTCTACATGGTATAGGGATCATGCATATCAATTTTCATGAAGAAATTCCATGGGGAAGTCATCTGATCAAGAGTTGACTTTTTGAGCAAGCCAGTGCGAAATCAGGGCATCTGAGGCCCCCAATGACCCAACCAAAGGGTGTTCTTCATCATTTTGATTGTGTATGATCTTTATTTGATCATAGAAGATGTTATAAGTTCACAAAATTAAAGAATTTCAAGCCATTTGCAAAGTTGACATTTTGGGAAAGTTGACTTATAATGAAAATTGCCATTTTGGGAAACTTTTTCAACCCTTGCTTTTTGATTCAAAAATGCTTCAAATGAAAAAACTTTGGTCATGAAAGTTATAGAATGGATCATTCCCTTTTCAAAAAGTACAAGAACTTGACCTAATTCATTTTGGATCAAAAGTTATGGCTTGTCAAAGTTGGCTAAAATCACATAATTTGAAGTTTTCTACCAAAGAGGCAAAGTTGCAAAATCACTTGCCAAGGCAAATTGAACTTCCAAATGAACTTCTAAACTTCACACAAACATGAACCAATGCCTAAAGATCAGAATTCACCAAGAGTTTGCTCATTTTTGTGACTTGTGGAACAAGAAATTTCAAAAGGGCCAAGGATGAAGCAAGTTGCAAAACCTCACTCAAAGATGAATCCACTTGCTTGCTGACTTCATAATTGATCCTAGGGCTCTCCACACTTCTTGCTGCGCAGGACACCCCATTTGTCCTTGGCTAGCTATGAGCCCATGCTTCTCTTACACAAAGTTTGACATTTTGGCCAAAGACCCATACCAATCACAATAGGGCACACCAACCCCACAGGCCTATCCATGATTGATAAGTGGACCAAAGGCAAGCCATAGCACATAACCATTCATGCTGAAACACACCCAAGGCCCTAGTTCCAAGTTTATGCTTCATTTGCAAAACCATTCGAAACTGACTCCACAAGCTTCAAACACACAAACAAACTTCACCATCAATCTCAACATGACTCACTGATCACAAACCAACCATTAAAACAACCTGAAAGTCACTGAAACAAAAACACGATTTCTGCCCCTCTTTGAATAGAACTCCTGCAAACTCTCTAATCAGCCACCATAAACTTCAAACAAGCATTGCAAGTTTCTCAGGAGGTCCATTGGAGTTGGTTGGAAGCAAGAAACTAGCCAGAAAGTCCCTGATTTGAAAGCTTCGATTCAGGTAACCTTGGAAATTCATTTTTCCAGAACTCATATTTCTTGTTTCTAAAATGATCTACATGCTTCCCTGAGTTCACTGAACCTTTTACTTTTGAAAATGATTGAGTTTTGAGGATGTATGGCTTGTCTGAAACTTTGCCCGAAATTTTGATTTTTGTTTGTTCTTCATGATTCACGAAAAAGAAATGAATTTTGTGGCTGGATTGTTGTTTAGGATGTTTAGTTAAGTTGATCTGGAGGTTTTGGCATGTTTTAGTAACGTTTTGAGAGAGTTAGGTCAGAGGTCTCGCCGGAGAAGACGACCGGAAGTCTTCTCCGGCCACCTGAATTTGTTTAGGGTTAATCAGTGTGATTAAATGAAGTTTGAATGTGGAGCGTAGGATGAGTTGACCAAGGCTGACTCGCGCGCGTTTGAATGGACAGGATGCATCATTAGAAACCCTAATCTTCATTAACCTAATTAATTCAGTTTAATTAAATTTAAATGGAAATTAGCTTAGTTTGAATTGTGGCCATCAGATTGCGCGCGTAGTCAAACAAAATTTCCCCAGAACCAATCCTGTCCCTTGGATGCGCATACTTCTCATTTTATTTTATTTTCATTTCATTTAATTTCTTTTCTTTTGTACATTTATTTAAAAATAGCAAAACACTTTGAAAAATTCTGAAAATTTTTATTCAAGCTTTTATTAACTTTCAGAACCCAAAAATATTTTTATTTTTATTTTTTGCATCAAAAATTATTTTTAAATCATTTAAAAGTTTATTTTTAATTAATTAATGAGAATTAATTAATTAAAAATACTTTTAGGTATTTAAAAATCACAAAAAAATTCATGAAACATTTAAAATCATTTAGAAACATTGTCCAACTCTCAAACCAAATTTCTTTTTTGATCTTGATGCCTTTTGACAATTTTCAATGGAATTAATTTCATTTCAAGGCATTATTTTGATTCAATCTTCAAAAATTCATTTCTGCCTAGCCTTTAAGAGTTGGACAATGATTCTTCTTGCATTGCATCTTGTATAGCATGTAGTTTATAGGATTAAATTGGCATGAATTAATCTTGCATTTCCTGTTTGTTTGGCATTTTTCTTGACAAGGTACCTTAAAACCCTAGCCAACTTAGGAAATTCATAACTTCCACTAGGTTAAGAGTTGGATCCCCTCATTTGGGCAGTGAGTTTGTATAGGTTTAGGGTCCCTTTGAATGCATTTTCAATTTTTTATCATGATGTTTGCTTCTGGTTTTGATTTTTGTTTTGTGTATTGATCATAAACCCTAATTTGGACCTTCCTTTGCATCCATCTTCCATTTGCTTGCATACCATGACTTGCCATGACATTTTGTGCCTCCAATGGATTCATAACACATCTTAGGACATGTTAGAATCATGTTTGATCATTGCATCTTCCATTTGCCATGTTGTATGTCATTTGCATTTCATAACTTTTCATGAACATCCATGGTTCTAAGCATGCCTCATTTGCATCCATATGTTTGTATGATCATTCTCATGCCTTGCCTCATATTTGCATCACCTCTTAGCATCATTAACATCATAATCATGCTTCTGGTTTTGGTTTGCATCATGCCATTTCATCTCATTTTTCATTGCATTGCATTGCATTTCTTTCACTAACTTTCCAGGTGGTAAGTTACTTTGAGAAGTGAATTTTCCTTCACTTCTCACAATTTCTTTTCATCCCTCTTATGCATCATTGCTGCATTTTACCTTGTGCTTGGATTGAGCTTGCTCATTCGTGTCCCTCTTACCTTCTTTATTCAAGTGACTTGTCTTCTTAAATGAAGCAAGTTACTTTGATTCTCTTTGCTCCTTTCATCTGCTTCCTGGTGGTTTCTTTGAAGATTTCTCTTGTAAACCTCACAAACCTTAGGAACAACCAAGCATGACAATAATTAGGGTTTTGATTAGTCCCCCCATTTAGCTTTTACCTTTGTGTCATCATTGAGTCTTCTCTTCTCATCTCATAGTCAGGGACTAAACCCTAAAGGCTTTAAGGCTTTGTGATTAAGCTTATGCCTGCATCCTTCTATTAGGATGGAGTGTATAACTTTAATCCTAAGTGTTAAACCCTTAATGTGTTTAAATCTTTTAATCAATCCATCTAATAATCATCAAGACATCAAGCTTGTAACTTGGGCCTTGCATTAGGGTTCTAATTCTTCCTTAATTGGTTAAGAAGGACTAACCCTAGTGTTAATGGACAAGTCCCCCTCAAGTTGTCTTACAAACCCTAAAAATCACTTATTCATCTCATCATTAACTAAAATCCACTTAATAAAGACTTTGTTTTGTCATGAGGTTAATCCCTAACCATGGATTAAGTTGAGGAGCTTTCCTCAGCTTAAACATTCTCATCTATTATCCTTCTATTAGGATGGTGTAATGAGTCTGTTTAATCCCTGATTATGGCTTAAACTCATTACTTAACACTAAACAGAAACACCAAAAAAACATCTAAGTAAATGCAAGTAGGTTAATGATCTTAATCCTACATCATGGTGATTAAGTGTGAGATGCTGACTTCACACTTAAGGTATTCTCATTACCCCTAATCAGAGGGAGGATGTGATGAGTTTACTAACCCATTGGTTTAGGCTTAAGCTCATTTTCCTATGACAAACTTTCAAAAGCAATAAAAGACTGAAAACACAAAAAAAAACAATAATCGTCTCCTTAGGGATTCTTTTCTCATCCCATTCACTCACAAACGAGAACTCGCTTCTTCCGCCTAATGCAAGACAGTTTGCACCTGAGCCAGACAGGTCCTACTGTTGCACCCCAAAATTTGCCCTCACAATACAAGACTTTGTGTGCTAAGAAGGTTCACAAGGTTCACAAGACCTTTCATGAGGTTTATCAAGTTTACCCGATACTTTATGAGGTTCACAAGGTTCACAAGACCTTTCGTGAGGTTCATGAAGTTTACAAGACACTTTATGAGGTTCACAAGGTTCACAAGACATCTTATGATGGTTCACAAGGTTCACAAGACATTTTATGATGGTTCACAAGGTTCACAAGACATCTTATGATGGTTCACAAGGTTCACAAGACATTTTATGATGGTTCACAAGGTTCACAAAGTTCACAAATAGTCAGAAGAGTTGACAATTCCCTCAGACAATGCACCTCCTAAGCAGTGCATCCAAAACTAGGGTTTTGACTTTAATCAGGCTAAATGGATTTCCAAGACTTCAAGTGAGCCTCATAACATCTTATATGTGTGTAAAAACCCCCATGACAAGTTTCAAAACTTTTCTCAAAGGTTTGCTCAGTCAGATGATCAGATAAGTCAAAATCAGTCAAAGTAGTTAAAAAGTCAAACTGAGGTCAACTGTGGTCAAACCAAAGTCAAACTTCATGATTTTTTGCCAACATCAAGAATATGAAGTAAAATTCATCATTTGATCAAGGGTTGATCATGATTCATCAAGGATATTCCAGATCATCAAAAATTAGGGGTTTCTAAATTAGGGTTTCCTTAGGAAAAGACAACTGAACAAAGGTTTTTACGCATCCGTAGATGGATCATTATAAAACTCTTAAGAAAATTTCTATTCACACACTTCACATTTCAAAAAAATTTTAAAGTGAGCTAAGTAACTAAGAGCCCATGGATAACCATGGATGTAAAGGGTGCTAACACCTTCCCTTTACATAACCTACCCCCCCGGACCCAAAAATCTTTTAAAAGGTCTTTCCTGTTCTTTTATGCCTTTCCTTTGGATAAAATAAAAGTCGGTGGCGACTCTTGCTATCCGCAACATAACTAAAGTCAGTTCTCCCACCGTGTTACAGAACTAGCGACTCTGTTGGGGAATAAAGTATTAAAGAGGGGTACCCTTAGGAATTAGATCACTTTAAAATTGTTTGCCTTGTTTGTTTTATACTTACTTGTTGGGCTCTTATGTGTGAAAGATCCTAACCCGTATCTAGTGTACCTTAGGTAAATGGCAATAAACCAAGGAAACTGTACGGCGTATACACATATGGTTGATTTGGTGGCCATAGTTAGTGTGACTTCTTGGTTGGTGCTTATGTTCCTTAAGTCAAGTTGAGGATAATATGAGGCTGCCATATGTTGTCAATGCACTAACTAACTTTTAGAACCCTAGTTATCCCATCTTGGCCTTTAGAAAGTAGTGAGATAGCCGGCTTTGGTGAAGACTGAAGTTGGTTGATACTCGATACTACACTCATTGAGATCCTAAACTTGGAAGGTTTTGGTTGGCAAGTAAGTTGCCTTCTGAACAACCACCCTTGTGAAGGATCAATGATATTGAGATCCCTTAGAACCTGGTTACTTTATAGGACAGGATGAACCATCTAACTTCAGGGGAGGGTACTTACCTTTGAACCTCATGCAAGCCTTTAAACCTAGGGCTATTGTGTGACTTGTTTGTGTGTGCCACATGTTTGTGATTGAGCATAACATCATAGCATCATCATGCATCATAAGCATAGCATTTTCACTAACCATTTCAAGGACCAAGGGATTTATCTTTGTTCTTTGTTGCAGATCATGGCTTCTGCTCGTAGAAACACTATCAGGATCAACTTTGTAGGCATACCTCCTAAGCTTAAAGAGTTGGTTTCTCAGGTGTCTGATCACTCCCAGTTCATCAAGAGACATGGTCACCTATTGGATCTAGTCACCTCAGGGTTCAATGAAGACATGATGAGTGTTCTGTTTCAGTTCTTTGATCCTAAGCACCATTGCTTCACATTCCCCGACTATCAGCTGGTTCCTACCATGGAAGAATTCTCCAAACTTCTGGGCATACCTGTTCTTGATCAGAAACCATTCTCAGGCTTGGAAAAAGAGCCTAAACCTGAGGTTATTGCTACAGCTCTACATCTGAAGAAGTCTGACATTGTTCTAGAAACGAGAAGCGGAGTTAAGGGTATTCTTGCTAAGGTTTTGATAGAAAGGGCTCAAGTGTTCTTGAAGGCTATGAGCTATGATGCTTTTGAGGAGATCTTAGCCTTGTTGATTTATGGCTTAGTGTTGTTCCCCAATCCAGATCAGTTCATAGATGTTCACGCCATCAACATATTTCTGAGTCATAATCCAGTGCCTACATTGCTTGGAGACATCCTACATTCTCTTCATACCCGTACCACAAGGGCAAGAGGAACTCTGATGTGTTGCATACCTTTGCTATCTAGGTGGTTTATTTCTCAACTTCCTCGCTCAGTGATGAAGAATGAGCAAGGGTTCAGGTGGTCCAAGAGGATCATGTCACTCTCGCATTCAGATATTCATTGGTGTTCCAGATCTATGGAGAATGTCACTATCATTGACCGTTGTGGGGAATTTCCTAATGTGCCACTTATAGGCATAAGAGGAGGCATTACCTACAACCCTTCTCTAGCTTTACGACAGTTTGGTTATGCTCGGAGTGATGGTCCACATGACATGTTGATTCAGGGTATTGTATTTGACTACGACAACGATCTGCAAGGTTACCATCAGAGGTTCATACGAGCATGGGGAAAAGTGAACAAGGTTGACAGCAAGACTCTGGAGCCTAAGTACACTATTCCTATGGAGGCTTATCTCAGATGGGTGCGATCTCGTGCTCAGACTCTCATGATGCCATATCCTGCTATCCTGCCAGTTACCATGGAACCTGTTGCTGAAGGAGATACTTCTTATACCATCCTTCACCCAGACATGCCTACTGACATGGAAGACTTACAGAGGTCCTGGATTCAGTTGAAGGAGCAAAGGAATACTTTCGAGGCTCATTACAAAGCAAGCCAAGAAAGAATCCTGGAACTAACAAAGCAACTTCACGAGGAGCGGAATCTCAACTCATACCTCAACACAAAGAGGAAACGTCCATGGGAGACTTAAAACCCCATCTCTTGTATTTATTGCATTTCATTTTTTGTAAGCCCAAGAGGCAAAACAAATTTATTACTAATAAAAGTTTACCTTCTTGTTTGTTTAAGCAAATTTAAATCCTGCGGTCCTTGAAAACATTGCATATGCATTCACATATCATCTCATTGCATCACAGGTTTCTTATCTTCTCGCTGTTTATTTTAGCAATGGCTCTTGAACAAACAGTTAAGGATCTCCAGGCACAGAATGCACAGTTCCAAGAGCTGATCCTGAACTTGTCCAAGGGGCAGGATGAATTGAAGACACTGCTGGCCAAGAAGACTAAGAAGACTAGAAGGTCAGGTGGCCTGATCAACATGGGAAGAAGGTTCAGAGGTCCTGTCAAGACCAAAGAACAAGTTGAAGACTATGAGTCTGAAGAATCTGATAAAGAGGGAGGTAGTCTCCACAACACAATGGGGGACTCTGATTCTGAGGCTAACTACTACCATGAGCCTAATGAAGACAAATTCAAGATGCTGGTGGATAGAATGGATGCTATGGAGTTGCAGAAATCTTCTGGGCTGGATTTTGAAGATTTGAGTCTGATATCTGGGGTAGTCATACCCATTGGTTTCAAGGTTCCTACCTTTGTTGTTTATGATTGGGTCTCTTGTCCCAAGTTGCATCTGAGGTCTTATGTCAGGAGAATCCAACCTCACACTGCTGATAAGAAGTTGTGGATCCATTTCTTCCAAGAGAGCTTATCTGGAGCTCAATTGGAATGGTACTATCAGTTGGAGAGTGTCAACATCCGGGATTGGAATGATCTTGCTGAAGCCTTCTATAAGCAGTATCAATACAATGCTGATTTAGATCCTACTCACATGCAACTTCAGAGCTTGTCTATGGGTGCTAAAGAAAGTTTCAAGGAGTATGCTCAGAAGTGGAGAGACTTGGCTGGAAGAGTGCAACCCCCTCTAATTGACATGGAGTTAGTTGATATGTTCATGTGTACGTTGAATGGTCCATTTTACAGTCATCTCATTGGAAGCTCATCATCTGGCTTCACTGAGTTGATAATGACAGGAGAGCGTGTAGAAAGTGGTATCAGGAGTGGCAAGATTCAAGTGGGTGCTTCTTCATCAGGTGCTGCAAAGAAGCCTCCCAATGGGAAGAAAGAGTCAAATGCTGTTTATGGTCAACCTGATCGTAATAGAAGGCATCAGTCTGTGAGTGCAGTTCATATCTCAAATCCAACTCCTACAACATCAGAGCAGCCACAGGGCAACCAACAGAGGGCTAGAAGGCAGTTCACTAAGATCAACATGTCAATGGCTCAGGCATTACAACACTTGTTGAAGGCTGAACTTATCACTCTGAAAGATGCTCCTCAGAATCCTAATGTTACCTCTCCCAGGTACAATCCCAATGCACGATGTGCCTATCATTCGAATTGTCAGGGACATGATACCAATAGTTGCTGGGTATTGAAGAACAAAATTCAAGATATGATTGAGGCTGGAGAAATTGAGTTTGACCCTCCGGGTACTCCAAATGTGATTACTGCTCCCATGCCAAATCATGAGAAAACTATTAATGCAATTGATGAAGATTCACATATTTATTCAGTTGCAGAGTTAACCACACCATTGTCTGTTATCAAGAAGAAGTTAGTACAAGCTGGGTTCTTTCCAGGTTGTCGTGAAGATTGTTTGTATTGTACCTATAAGCCGGATAGTTGCTGGAGATTGAGAGATGGGATTCAACGTCTCATGGATAAATATACCATAGTGTTTGAGAGGATTCCCTCTTCTGTAGAGAGTATGGTGGATCATATTACTAAAGGTAAGAAGATTAAGGAGGTGGATATGGTTGATAAAGTGTCGGTGAGGATCACTTCCAAAGGACCTGTCAAAATCACTCATAAGGGTCCAATTAAGATTACTGCTGAAGTCCCTGTGAAGGTTGTTGCTGAAGCTAGAGTGGCTCCTATGGTCATTAATAATCCTGGTCCTATTCTGTATACGTCTGACAAAGCTGTGCCTTGGCATTATGGGTCTGATGTTTATATCCATGGTGTTAAGCAGGAACCCTTAGTTGATATGCCTGTTGATAATATTGTTGGATCTAGTAAGATCACACGAAGCGGAAGAGTTTTCTCTCCTCCAGTTACCTCCAAGAATGAAGTTACTCCAGCTGCTACCTCCACTACTGATGCTCGGGGCAAAGGTCCTGTTATTGAACCTATACCTGCTGATGTGCCAGCTGCTGATGATCTCTCTAAGCAGATGGAGGAAGTATTGAAAATCATTCGCAAGAGTGATTATGACATTGTTGATCAATTGGGGCATACTCTCTCCAAGATTTCTATGTTGTCTTTACTATTATGTTCTGAGGCACATGCCAAAGCCTTGATCAAGTTTCTGAAGACTGCTCATGTACCCAATGAAATTTCTGTTGACCAGTTTGAAAATTGTGTTGCACACTTGACCTATGATAATGGGTTAGGTTTCTCTGATGCTGATTTGACTCCGGCCAAGAGGGATCATAATAGGGCTCTACATATCTCAATTGAATGCAGGGGCACTACCCTGTCACATGTACTGATAGACAATGGTTCCTCTTTGAATGTATTACCCAAAGAAGTCCTGAATAAGCTTAGTCCAGAAGATGCTGTGTTGAAACCCAGTAACATAGTGGTGAAGGCTTTTGATGGTTCTAGAAGAGTGGTGCATGGAGAAATTGATCTCCCAATCAAAGTTGGTTCTCAGGTTTTCAATGCTACTTTTTATGTCATGGATATTCGTCCGTCGTATTCTTGTTTGCTGGGACGTCCCTGGATCCATGGGGCAGGTGCTGTAACCTCTACATTACATCAGAAGTTGAGATATCCGGTAGAAGGGAAAGTTGTTACTGTCTATGGAGAGGAAGAATATTTTGTTAGCCATGTGAACACCTTTAAGTATCTAGAAGTGGAAGGTGAATATGTTGAAACTCCGTGTCAGACATTTGAAGTGGTTCCTTGGATTGTTAATGATTAGGAAGCTCCTCCTGTTGTCAAGAAAGTTCCTGTAGTCACCAGAATACCTCCAACAATGGCCTCCCTTAAAGATGCTAGAGCTGTAGTGGATGAAGGTGGTTGTACTATTTGGGGTCAGCTTCCTGATATTCCGTACAAGTCTGACAAATTTGGTTTGGGTTTCACTGCAGAGTCCCAGAAGGCTGTTCGTCGTGCTCGTGCTGTTCGTATCACCAATCAGGGAATTATGAAGAACCCGATCAATGCTGTGGGTGACTATGATGAAAACTACAACTTGGATGCTTGGGTTTTTCCTACTGTGGGTGCTGGGCTCAATAATTGGAAAGCTGAAGATGTTATTCCTATCTCCTTTAGTCAGGAGTAAATACTATTACTGTGTTGTTTCTTTTTAAGTTTGTAATTTCTGGGACAATTAAACTCTTAAGCCTTGTGCCTTACCCGGGGCACAATGGTGTGCTTGTTACGAGATGTCATTTCATTTGCATACTTCATTCAATAAAAATCAGTGGACGTTTTGTTTTAGTAAATATTGTGTTCCTTGTCTTTCTTTTATTTTATTTCTTGTTTTATCAGCTATGTGTTCTTACACACACCCACATCACTAAAATGCAGATCCTCATCCACTCTGGATCCTATTGATAACAGTTCTACTATTGCCAATTATAATTTCGAGAATCCGATCTATCAAATTGAAGACGGAAATGAGGACGATTGTGAAGTACCTGTAGAGCTTGCTAGGTTATTACAACAAGAAGAGAAAGCTATATAGCCACATGAAGAGCCAGTCGAAGTTGTGAATCTGGGAACTGAAGAAAACAGGAAAGAGGTCAAGATAGGGGCTGAATTAGATGATAGTGTCAAAAGCAGACTGATTCAGATGTTACGTGACTATGTGGAGATCTTTGCTTGGTCCTATGAAGATATGCCAGGGTTAGATACAGACATTGTGGTTCACCGTTTACCAGTAAAAGAAGATTGTCGTCCAAAGAAGCAAAAGGTTCGTCGCATGCGTCCTGAAATGTCAGAGAAGATCAAGGCAGAGGTAATGAAACAGTTTGATGCAGGGTTCTTAGTAGTGACTTCTTATCCTCAATGGGTTGCAAATGTGGTACCAGTACCTAAGAAAGATGGTAAGGTACGTATGTGTATAAATTACAGGGATTTGAACAAGGCTAGCCCCAAAGATGACTTTCCACTTCCTCATATTGATGTTCTGGTAGACAACACTGCTCAGCATAAGGTATTCTCGTTCATGGATGGTTTATCTGGTTATAATCAGATCAAGATGGCACCTGAAGATATGGAGAAGACAACATTTGTTACACATTGGGGTACTTTTTGCTATAAGGTGATGCCATTTGGATTAAAGAATGCAGGGGCAACATATTAGCGTGCTATGGTGGCTTTGTTTCATGATATGATTCATCATGAGATAGAGGTGTATGTGGATGATATGATAGCCAGGTCCCAGGATGAAGAGCAACACCTTGATCATCTACACAAGTTGTTTGAGAGATTGAAGAAATACAAGTTGAGATTGAACCCTAACAAGTGTACTTTTGGAGTTAGATCTGGTAAGCTCCTGGGTTTCATTGTCAGTGGAAAAGGTATTGAAGTGGATCCTGCAAAAGTGAAAGCTATACGAGAAATGCCAGCTCCCCGTACTGAGAAGGAAGTTAGAGGTTTCTTGGGACGATTGAATTACATTGCAAGATTTATTTCCCAATTGACTGCTACCTGTGAGCCAATCTTCAAGTTGTTGAAGAAAGATCAGGTGATGGAATGGAATGATGAGTGCCAGACTGCCTTTGATGAAATCAAGAAATATTTGCTAGAACCTCCAATTTTGATGCCACCAGTTGATGGAAGACCCTTGATTATGTACTTAACAGTATTAGACAACTCAATGGGGTGTGTGTTGGGGCAACATGACGAGTCTGGTCGAAAAGAGCAGGAAATATACTACCTTAGCAAAATGTTTACCGACTGTGAAACAAGATACTCGCTGCTCGAGAAAACTTGCTGCGCTTTGGCATGGGCTGCTCGCCGACTAAGACAGTATATGTTGACCCATACTACCTTATTGATTTCGAAGATGGATCCAATCAAGTACATATTTGAGAAACCCGCTCTCTCCGGAAGAATTGCAAGATGGCAAATGATTTTGACAGAATATGACATACAGTATACTACTCAGAAGGCCATTAAGGGAAGTGTTGTTGCTGATCATTTGGCTCATCAAGCAGTGGATGATTATCAGTCAATGAGTTTTGAGTTCCCTGATGAAGATATTATGATTATTACCAAAGAACCTGGACAATATGACGGACCTGAACAAGGATCCCGATGGACTATGGTTTTTGATGGTGCTTCCAATGCACTTGGTAATGGTGTTGGTGTTGTGATCAGTTCCCCTGAAGGTTGTCATACCCCGATTACTTCCAGACTTTGTTTCTATTGTACTAATAACATGGCTGAGTATGAGGCATGTATCCTGGGTATCAAAGCTGCCATTGATATGAAGATTCAGTTCCTTGATGTGTATGGAGATTCAACCCTGGTAGTAAGTCAGATTAAAGGAGATTGGGATACCAAGCATGATAACCTCATTCCTTACAGAGAACATGTGTTGTCTTTGATCCCACATTTTAAAGAGATTACCTTTGGACATATTCCACGAAGAGAAAATCAGTTGGCAGATGCATTAGCTACCATGGCATCCATGTTTGAGATCAGCTGGGATGATGAAGCTCCCAAGATTACTATTGATAGATTTGAAAAGCCCGCATATTGCAATGAGATTGACACTGAATAAGCAGAGGAAAAGCCTTGGTTCTATGAGGTGAAAAGATATCTTGAAGCTCAGGAGTTCCCTGAAGGGGCATGTGTCAAAGATAGGAAGTTACTGAGAAGGTTTTCTGCCAAGTTCTTTTTGAGTAATGGGATTTTGTACAAACGCAACCATGATTCAACTATGCTTCGTTGTGTGGATAAGAAGGAAGCAACTGAGATTATGGAAGACATGCATGATGGGATCTTTGGCACTCATTCTAGTGGACATACCATGGCAAAGAAGATATTGAGAGCAGGTTATTATTGGTCTACCATGGAAGCTGATTGCTATCAACACTCCAGAACATGTCACAAGTGTCAAATCTATGCTGATAAAGTACATATACCTCCATCACCATTGAATGTGTTGACTGCTCCTTGGCCCTTTGCCATGTGGGGCATTGATATGATTGGTGAGATCAAACCTACTGCTTCTAATGGGCATCGTTTCATCCTGGTCGCTATTGATTACTTCACAAAGTGGGTGGAGGCAGCTTCATTTGCATCTGTTACTAAGAATGTTGTGGCTCGATTCATTAGGAATAATCTTATATGTAGGTATGGCATCCCTGAAAGGATTATTACTGACAATGGCTCTAATCTGAACAACACTATGATTACTGATCTTTGCACGCAGTTCAAGATTAAGCATCACAACTCTTCTCCGTATCGTCCAAAGATGAATGGGGCAGTTGAAGCTGCTAATAAGAACATCAAAAAGATTATACAAAAGATGACTGTTACTTACAAGGATTGGCATGAGATGTTACCATTTGCTCTTAATGGTTATCGTACTACAATACGTACTTCAACAGGGGAAACCCCATTCTCCTTAGTCTATGGTATGGAAGCAGTTTTGCCCATTGAAGTTCAAATCCCCTCCTTAAGAATTATGAAGGATGCAGGCTTGGATGAAGATGAGTGGATTCAGACTCGACTTGACCAGATAAATTTGATTGATGAGAATAGGCTAGCAGCAGTTTGTCATGGCCAGATGTACCAGAAACGAATGATCAAAGCTTTTAACAAGAAGGTTAAGCCAAAGGTATATCAGGTTGGTGACTTGGTAATCAAGTGTATCATATTACCACAAGGTGATCCTAGGGGCAAATGGACTCCTACATATGAAGGACCATTTGTGGTCAAAACAGTATTCTCAGGAGGTGCCATGATACTTACTACTATGGATGGTGAAGACTTCCCACAGCCTGTAAACGTAGACATAGTTAAAAAATACTACGCATGAAAAGAGACCCGCTAGGTTGACAGGCCTAGGCAAAAATAAGGGCATCCCGGCAAACCAAAAGGGTTTGGGCAAAAATTAGGGATATATATAAAAAATGTACACCCGGCAAGTCGAAAACCTGAAAAGGCGGCTTGGGCAAAAAAGGGTATCCCAGTGGATTGAAAACCTGAAAGGGCAATCCAGGCAAAAGTTAGGGATTAAAAGCGTATGACTATGTCTCGTTTGGATCACCCATGAAACTGCAACCAGTTGTGTTACTTACTCAATGCTCAAACAGATAAAGCTCAATCCAATCGTTTTCGTCTCGACAGCAGAAGATGAGATACTTGAAGATAATGGCAATAGTAGAATTGGAACTCAATAGGATTATTTTCCCACATAGCTGATTTTCTTTGTTTTGTAAAAATTTTACGACGAATTCCTCTTACTAGGATTTCTGTCTCCTTGTACAAACTTACCCATGTATGGGTCACTTCTTATGAATAAAATTCCATCTTTGAATCCAGATTTACTTTTACCTTATTTACATAAGCGAAACGTCCATTGGTTATGTTTGAATGTATGTATGCTTTTGAATATGATTGATGTTTACCAGAAATGCATGGAAATGCAGTAATAGTATTTACTAAGGACGAACGAGGGAAGGATTTCAACGAAGCTTCGTCGGTTCATCCTTACAAGACAGTTACAAATCCTCAGTAGGACAAATCCGTCTTCATAAATACTTCGAGTCACATTTCCCCTGGAACTTATATCCATCTCTTTTATCCTCATACGGATAATCGGGAATTTACTCTTCCAATAGGAGTACGACGAACGAAGACGGGAGGTTATGAATACCTTACTATCAAATGAATACGGAAGGTTTTGTATACCTTACTATCCCCAGCAGACAGGAGGTTATGTATACCCTATTATCAAACTTGACGGGAACGAGTTCCTCATATTCTTCAACAACGAATCGGGATTTATTTTCCCTGGCTAGCAGTTGTTATACGAAGATATCCAGACGCTTCAGGCTGCATGATGCATACATACATCATTTACATCACAACATACACATACATGGATACATAATACATTACTTAGGTGCATCATGTCATACAAACATGCATAATGCATAAACTAATATTATCATACAGAATGCTACCTTGTTTTCAGGTTAATTCTCCAGTAGACAAATTTCATCAACAAATTATGACTATTGGGCCGTTGTTTATCTTCCCAAAAGTTATCATTTCCTCAGGACGTTGTTTATCTTCCTGAAAGCTTCTTATACCTCAGGACGTTGTTTATCCTCCTGAAAGCATATCATTTCCTCAGAATGTTGTTTATCTTTCTGAAAGCATACTACCACCTCAGGACTGCTTTATCCTCCTGAAAGCATATTATTACCTTGGGCCGTTGTTTATCTTCCCAAAAGGTTACATCATTATCCCTCAGAACGTTGTTTATCCTTCTGAAAGATTATATCATCACCTCGGGACGTTGTTTATCCTCCTGAAAGCATATCATGACTATTGGGCCGTTGTTTATCCTCCCAAAAGTTATACTTATACCTCAGGACGTTGTTTATCCTCCTGAAAGCATATCGTTACCTCAGGACTGCTTTATCCTCCTGAAAGCTTATCATTACCTTGGGCCGTTGTTTATCTTCCCAAAGGTTATATCATTACCTCAGGACTGCTTTATCCTCCTGAAAGCATATCATTTCCTCAGGATGTTGTTTATCTTCCTGAAAGCATATCACCATTACCTCAGGACGTTGTTCATCCTCCTGAAAGCTATCATTATATCTTCATATTTTGGACTGCTTTATCCTCCAAGAAATGTATTTGAAGAACTTTTCTCCAAGTGGCATATTTAAGCCCACTCAAGCATATTCAACTAGCCATCAGTATCATTCTACGCACCGGTGAGTGCAAATTTTTGGGCTTTTGTGTTCAATCCCCTTCAACCTTCCAGGTCCCGATTGGCAAATATACCAATCTAACCCCTCAGGTTTCAGAAAATTGAACAGGGGCAGCTGTTGCACCCCAAAATTTGCCCTCACAATACAAGACTTTGTGTGCTAAGAAGGTTCACAAGGTTCACAAGACCTTTCATGAGGTTCATGAAGTTTACCAGATACTTTATGAGGTTCACAAGGTTCACAAGACCTTTCATGAGGTTCATGAAGTTTACAAGACACTTTATGAGGTTCACAAGGTTCACAAGACATCTTATGATGGTTCACAAGGTTCACAAGACATTTTATGATGGTTCACAAGGTTCACAAGACATATTATGATGGTTCACAAGGTTCACAAGACATTTTATGATGGTTCACAAGGTTCACAAAGTTCACAAATAGTCAGAAGAGTTGACAATTCCCTCAGACAATGCACCTCCTAAGCAGTGCATCCAAAACTAGGGTTTTGACTTTAATCAGGCTAAATGGATTTCCAAGACTTCAAGTGAGCCTCATAACATCTTATATGTGTGTAAAAACCCCCATGAAAAGTTTCAAAACTTTTCTCAAAGGTTTGCTCAGTCAGATGATCAGATAAGTCAAAATCAGTCAAAGTAGTTAAAAAGTCAAACTGAGGTCAACTGTGGTCAAACCAAAGTCAAACTTCATGATTTTTTGCCAACATCAAGAATATGAAGTAAAATTCATCATTTGATCAAGGGTTGATCATGATTCATCAAGGATATTCCAGATCATCAAAAATCAGGGGTTTCTAAATTAGGGTTTCCTCAGGAAAAGTCAACTAAACTTTGACCAGCCATAACTTTCACATGCTTCATCACCAATTCTCCATCCAAAGCTCATTTTGAAGGAAATTGAATTCTCTACAACTTTGTGTCTCACAAGCCAAGCCCAAAAATTCTTCATTTGGAAGGTATGAGCTAAGACATTATAGGTCCTTTTGAAAGTCAACAAAAAGTCAACAACTTCAAAAGGGCATAACTTGAGAATGGTAAATGATATGGACATGAAACCAGTGGGGTTGGTTAGAGGACTCTTCAAGATTTCCAAAATGTCCAAGAACAGCCTCATAGCATTAAAATTGAAGGATGTGTGCCCTTGCAAAGTAGGGAAATTTTTGGTTGGTTTATGAAGAAAATGGAGGTTTAAAACCAATTTTTCCTAAATGGGCTTGCCATATGATGACCCAATCCATACCAATACCTCATGCACGACCCAACCATCAAATATTCAGAATTTTTCATTATTTTATTTTATTTATTTTGATTTAATTCATTTAAAATCATTTTAAATTAAAATAAAATAGAAAAGTCAAATATTTAAATGGGATTTTGTTTCTAGAAATTCATAAAAGTGATTTGGATTAAATTGGTATGAGAATCATGGTAATTGACTTGAAATAGAAAGGCTTAATTCTCAAATATTTGAATTTTAAAGCTTAATCTTTTTCAATCTTTTTCAATCCAATCTTTCATACAATGATCAAGTTTTTTGACCTAGAATCATCACACTATAAGTACATAACACAACCCTACTCATTGAACACGAATTTTCTGCCTAAAAGTGTAAGTTTCAAATTGCAAAAATCCTTCAAAAAGTGAATTTTCGGTTTCCACCTTAGAGGAGGTTTCAAGGTATTTTGAAAACATCACAAGCTTCCCTGGACATCCTTGAATCGAAACCAATCACTACATTGCATCATAGCATGATACATTAAGAAATCCGAATCGTTTCTTGTTCACTTTCGATTTTTTGTGTTCTTGCATTTTCACATAATATTAATCAAGTTTGACTATTGATTTGTGTTTAGATGAGTAAAGGGATGGATTCTGGGCAATTGGATTGATGATTTAGTGGCCAATTCGTGAAACGCCATTTTAGGGTTCATACCTATCGAATTAGGGTTTCATAATCTAACAACTATAAATGGATTTTGAGACCATAAATCAACTCAATGAACTGTTTGGATCATGTTGGTGTAATTAATTTGATGAAATTGTACTTGTATGATGATGTATGGAATTCGCAGGTTCAAAAGCGCAAGAGAAATCGCAGGAAATTTCCCAGCAAAATTCGCAGGAAAACCTGCGAAATCTCAAGGTTGAAGATGACCCCCAGCGCGCCAAAATTCTAATTTTAAAATTCGTTATAATATTTTATTTTATATGGTTTGTATTTTATCATAATTGGTTGGCTGGCTCAGTTGGTGATTGCGCATGTATATTGTATGGATGGTCCTGGGTTCGATCCCCCCAAGCCTTTTGTTTTGTTTATTTTTCATGATTTCTTCAGGAACAACAACAAAAGCAATTGGATCCTTTTCTTTGTCACCTGCGCGCGCTGGCCCAGTGGAGAGTCTTGCTGGCTGGAGTTCTTGGAGGCAAAGGGGCTGGGTTCGATTCCCAGCCCCAGGTAAGTTTTTTTATCCCTTTTTCTTCTTGTTTTATTTAATTCTTATTCTTGTTTGTTTAATTAATTTAATAAATTAAAAATGTTAAAAAATAAAATGTATATTATTTCTTGTAAATAAATTCTAAACTTGTATTTTTACAAAAATTAAAACTTTATTATTAAAACTATTTTATTATATTATTAATGTTATTTGATTTGTATAAATAAATTAGTTGTATTTAGGTTAAAAAATATATCAACCCTAATTTTCTAAAATCTAAAAATATTTTTCTAAAACCCTAATTGTAAATATCATTTATTTATTTATTTTAATTCTTGCATATATTTTAATAAATCTTAATATTTTTTAAAATCAAACCCTAATTTGTTTCTATTAAAAATATAATTTTATTGTAATTTTGTAAATATAATAGTATGATCATATTTTATTTAATCATGTAATATAATTAAATTTTTGTAAATATAATTATAATTAACCCCATTTTTATAATATGTAAATATTCTTTAATATAAATAATTGTTAATATATGTTTAGAAATAGTTGAAAATTGCTAGATTAATTTTATAATTATAATTCTATTTTCATAATATGTTCCTAATTAATTTAATTTTATAATCTACATATAACTTAAAATTTTATAATAACTAGTATAATTGTTCATATTTTCTTATTAATTTTAAATAATTGTTTATATAAAAATTTGATCTTTTAATTATTATAATATTCTTGCTTATCTCATTATTATTATTAATTATATTCTTATGATATTTATTTATTACTAACTCCATTTAATTTGGTATTATTTTTTATTATTATTTTCTACTAACCCAATTATTATTATTATCTAATATTTTGCTTATTTATTTAATTTGCTTATTTATTATTATTATGTAATTGTTCCTTGGTGTAATATTTATTAATAATGTTTATTATTTATATTCTATACTATGGTTAGTAAATAGGGAGTGTAAACATACTTGTAATATAAAATCAATTTAGATCACAAATTAAAAGATAAATATTAAATTGTACACTCACACACGTAAGTCGATCTTTGATCGCCATCTCACTTCCTTAGGGATACCTCTCATGTTGCCTAATCAAAAGGTCAAGTAGGGTGTATAAAGCAAAAGTCCCTCAATTTCGCATCATCTAGTCCCTTAAACAATAAAAAGATCAAGTCCCTTTTCGAATGTTGCCTTCGTAATGATCTGGTCCCTTTCGAGTAAAGATGATAAGTCCCTTCGAATTGCTTATACACCCCACAGTTGCCTAAATAGACAAATGTCCCTTCACTTGTCTCTAACATCCAAGGTAATGACTACCCATTCCTTAATAATAGGGATAGTCTTACCATTGAAAGAACATTTAAGAACATAAAAGATTCAACTTAGGGTAGGTTCCTCTTAGATACTTGCTCACTTTTCAAAAACTTTTCAAACACTTCACACATTTCAAACAATTTTCAAAACAAAGGTTTTTACGCATCCGTAGATGGATCATTATAAAACTCTTAAGAAAATTTCTATTCACACACTTCAAATTTCAAAAACATTTTAAAGTGAGCTAAGTAACTAAGAGCCCATGGATAACCATGGATGTAAAGGGTGCTAACACCTTCCCTTTACATAACCTACCCCCCGGACCCAAAAATCTTTTAAAAGGTCTTTCCTGTTCTTTTATGCCTTTCCTTTGGATAAAATAAAAGTCGGTGGTGACTCTTGTTATCCGCAACATAACTAAAGTCAGTTCTCCCACCGTGTTACACCTACACTTGAGCATAGACAAGTAAGCAGTTCACAAGTCAATTTATCTTTCAGTCTCTTTGGGTCGAACTACGGTGTTCTGACTTCCTCATTGTACGAGAGGATACGTAGGCATAACTTAACAGTTATCAAACAAAAGTCTCTGTATATTCCCCCTCTTTCCAGCATCATTCTTTTAGCCTCATTATCTTGGGCACTTCATTCTTGTTTTTGCACTGACACTAACATATTTCACCTTACACTTCTTTTACATTGACACTTACTTTCTTTTCCAGCTTTGATACACAAATTGCACTGACACTACCCCTTTAAAACACAAATCTTTTAAGCGTGGATCCCGTCGAGTACGACGGACAATCTGGGTGCTAATACCTTCCCAGGTTGTAACCAACCCCCTTTCTTAGTCTCTCTGGTTCGCAACCGTCTTATCCATATCTCTCTAGGTTTATGCAGCATTACCTTTCCTTCGGGATAAAAATGCCTAGCTGGCGACTCTATTCTTTTCTTTTCTCCTTTCGCCGACCGTTCGCGTCTGTACCCCATTTGACTTAGCCTCATTTCGCGGGAGCGACATTTGGGAAATTCTCAGGGGAGGTGTGGCCGGAGAAGATGACCGGAGGTCATTTCCGGCCACCTGAATGTCATTAGGGCATTAATCACGTTTAGGGCAAAGTTTGAATTTGGACCATAGATCTGGCTGACTTTTGTTGACTCCCGCGCATATGAATGGCCTGGATCTCTCATTAAAACCCTAATCCTAATTAATTAGATTAATTAATTCAGTTTAAATTAATTTGGTCAGTTTGAATTACAGCCATTGGATGTGGCGCAGGTCAATTCCCTCCAATTTTGTTTGAACCTCAGCCTCTGGATCTGCATACTTCTCACATTTTCATTTTAATTTCATTTTCTTTTCATTTAATTTGCACGAATTATTTAAAATAGCAAAATACATTAAAAAATTCTGAAATTTTTTATCAAATTTTTTATTAATTTTCAGAACCCAAAAATATTTTTATTTTTATTTTTTGCATTAAAAATCATTTTTAAATTATTTAAATGTTTATTTTTAATTAGTTAATGGAAATTAATTAATTAAAAATACATTTAGGTATTTAAAAATCACCAAAAAAATTCACATTGCATTTAGAAACATTTAGAAACATTATCCAACTCTCAAACCAAATTTCTTTTATGTTCTTGATGCCTTTTGATCATTTTCATTGGAATTAAATTCATTTTAAGGCAATACTTTGGTTCAAACTTTGAAAAATTCATTCTGCCTAACTCTTGAGAGTTTGATGATGGTTCTTCTTGCATTGCATCCTCCATAGCATGTAGTTTATAGGATAAAATTGGTTTGATTTGATCTTGCATTTTCAATTTGTTTGGTGTTTTTCTTGATGAGGTACCTCAAAACCCTAGTAATCTTAGGAAATTCATAACTTTCACTAGGTTAAGAGATAGATCCCCTCCTTTGGGCAGTGAACTTGTATAGGTTTAGGGTATCTTTGATTGCATTTTCAATTTTTTATCATGTCATTTGCTTCTAGTTTTGGATTTGTGCATTGCATGATGCATATAACCCTAATTTGTGCCTTCCTTTGCATCCATCTTTCATTTGCTTGCATCCAATGACTTGCCATGACATTTTGTGCATCCATATGATTCATAATACATCTTAGGACATATTAGAATCATGTTTGATCATTGCATCATTCCTTTTCCATGTCATATGTCCATTGCATTTCATAAACTTTTCTTGAACTTCCATGGCTCAAAGCATGCTTCATCTGCACCCATATCCTTGTATGATCATTCTCATCTCTTGTCATGTGTTTGCATCCTCTCTTAGCATCATTAACATCATGTAAATGCTTCTGACTTTGGTTTGCATCGTGACATTTCATCTCATTTGCATTGCATTCCATCTCTTTTGCTAACTTTTCAGGTGGTAAGTTGTTTTGAGAAGTGAATTTGCCTTCACTTCTCACAATCTCTTTTCATCTATCTTATGCATCATTGCTGCATTTTATCTTGTGTATTTGAGTGAGCTTGCTCATTCATGTTCTCTCCCACTTTCTTCCTCCAAGCAACTTGTCTTCTTAAGTGAAGCAAGTTGTCTTGCTTCTCTCTGCTTCCTTCTCCTTTCATCTGCTTCCTTCCTGGTGGTTTCTCTGAAGATCTTCTTGCAAACCTCATTAACCCTAGGAATGACCAAGCATGATAATAATTAGGGTTTTATTAGTCCCCCATTTAGTTTTACCTTTGTGTCATCTTTGAGTTTTCTCTTCTCATCTCATAATCAGGGACTAAACCCTAAAGGCTTTAAGGCTTTGTGATTAAGCTTATGCCTGCATCCTTCTATTAGGATGGAGTGTATAACTTTAATCCTAAGTGTTAAACCCTTAATGTGTTTAAATCCTTTAATCAATCCACTTAATAATCATCAAGACATCAAGCTTGTAACTTGGGCCTTGCATTAGGGTTCTAATTCTTCCTTAACTGGTTAAGAAGGACTAACCCTAGTGTTAATGGACAAGTCCCCATCAAGTTGTCTTACCAACCATAAAACTCACTTCCTAATCTTATCATTAACTAAAATCCACTTTAATAAAGGCTTTGTTTTGTCATGAGGTTAATCCCTAATCATGGGTTAAGTTGAGGAGCCTTCCTCAGCTTAAGTGTTCTCATCTATTATCCTTCTATTAGGATGGTGTAATGAGTCCATTAAAATCCTTGATTATGGCTTAAACTCATTACTCAACACTAAAAAAAAACAACAAAAACATCTAAATAAATGCAAGTAGGTTAATGATCTTAATCCTACACCATGGTGACCAAGTGTGAGGTGTTTACTTCATACTTAAGGTATTCTCATTACCCCTAATCAGAGGGAAGATGTGATGAGTTTACTAACCCTTGGTTTGGGCTTAAGCTCATTTTCTTATGACAAACTTCAAAAAAGCAATAAAAGACTGAAACACCAAAAACAAACAATAATCGTCTCCTTCGGGATTCTTTTCTCATCATCTTCACTCACAAGCGAGAATTCGCTTCTTCCGTCTAATGCAAGACATTTAGCACCTGAGCCAGACATGTCATACACTTGAGCATAGACAAGTAAGCAGTTCACAAGTCAATTTATCTTTCAGTCTCTTTGAGTCGAACTACGGTGTTCTGACTTCCTCATTGCACGAGAGGATACGTAGGCATAACTTAACAGTTATCGAACAAAAGTCTCTGTACATTCCCCCCTCTTCCAGCATTATCATTTAAGCCCTATAGTCTTGAGCTTCATACTCCTTTCCTTACACTGACACTTATCTTATACACTTCACATTCTTTTTTACACTGACACTTGCATTCTTTCCAGCTTTGATACACAAAATGCACTGACACTACCCCTTTGAACACAAATCTTTTAAGCGTGGATCCCGTCGAGTACGGCGGACAATCTGGGTGCTAATACCTTCCCAGGTTGTAACCAACCCCCTTTCTCAGTCTCTCTGGTTCGCAACCGCTTTATCCATATCTTTTCTAGGTTTATGCAGCATTACCTTTCCTCCGGGATAAAAATGCCTAGCTGGCGACTCTTGTCTTTCTGAGTTCACCCCTGTGTGTTCTCTCTCCTTTCGCCGACCGTTCGCGTCTGTACCCCATCTTGACCCAGCCTCATTTGGTGGGAGCGACATTTACCAGAAATGCATGAAATGCAATAATAGTATTTACTGAGGACGAACGAGGGAAGGAATTCAACGAAGCTTCGCCGGTTCATCCCCACCAGACAACTACAAGTCCCCCAGTAGGGCAAATCCATCTTCATAAATACTTCGAGTCACATCTCCCCTGGAATTTATATCCATCTCTTTTATCCTCAGACGGATAGTCGGGAATTTATTCCTTCAATAGGAGTACGACGAACGAAGACGGGAGGTATTGGATACCATACTATCGAACGAAGACGGAAGGTATTGGATACCATACTATCGAACAAAGA
This sequence comes from Lathyrus aphaca, assembly GCA_963966055.1. NCBI lineage: Eukaryota > Viridiplantae > Streptophyta > Magnoliopsida > Fabales > Fabaceae > Lathyrus > Lathyrus aphaca. The sequence goes on along the minus strand of OZ014520.1, from coordinate 218,501,743 downwards.
CGGGAGGTATTGGATACCATACTATCGAACGAAGACGGGAGGTATTGGATACCATACTATCGAACGGAGACGGGAGGTTTATGAATACTATGTTATCAAACGAGACGGGAACGAGTTCCTCATATTCTTCACTATATTATCAAACAAGACGAGTTCCTCATATTCTTCACTATATTATCAAACAAGGCGAGTTCCTCATATTCCTCAGCAACAAATCGAGATTTATTTTCCCTGGCCAACAGTTGATATATGAAGATATCCAGACGCTTCAGACTACATGATGCATACATACATCATTTACATCATACCATAACATACACATCCATAAGTACATAATACATTTACTTAGGTGCATCATACTATGCATGCATACATAATGCATAAACTAATATTTCCCTTGCAGGATAGTTATATGCAGGTAAAACAATATCAACAACTTACAACGGGTCATAAATGATCCATACACTACTCAAGATGTCCTCGAATAGCAGGAAAACGGTCCGTAAAAAGATCCATTCCCTGGTTCAAGACATTTTTCAGAAGAACAAATCCTGACGTTCTTTTGAACCTTAAGAGCAAATCCTGATGCTCTTTTGGCCCCTTGTTCAAGACTTTTTCAGAAGAACAAATCTTGACGTTCTTTTGACCCTTAAGAGCAAATCCTGACGCTCTTTTGGCCCCTTGTTCAAGACTTTTTCAAAAGAACAAATCCTGACGTTCTTTTGACCCTTAAGAGCAAATCCTGACGCTCTTTTGGCCCCTTGTTCAAGACTTTTTCAGAAGAACAAATCCTGACGTTCTTTTGACCCTTAAGAGCAAATCCTGACGCTCTTTTGGCCCCTTGTTCAAGACTTTTTTCAGAAGAACAAATCCTGACGTTCTTTTGACCCTTAAGAGCAAATCCTGACACTCTTTTGGCCCCTTGTTCACGACTTTTTCAGAAGAACAAATCCTGACGTTCTTTTGACCCTTAAGAACAAATCCTGACGTTCTTTTGGCCCTTGAATAGCAGGCAAACGGCCTGTAAAAAGATTCATTCCCTGGTTCAAGATATTTTTCAGAAGAACTAATCCTGACGTTCTTTTGACCTTGGAGAGTAGGCAAACGATCTGTACAAAGATCCATTCCCTAATTCAAGATACCTCCAGAAGAGATAATCATCACAAGATTTATTTCTACTGGTCCATTCAACAACTCAAATCATGTTGCATAAATGATTCAGAGACGGCCTATACAAAGACCTAGTACTGATATCCAGTATCAACATAAAGACATCATCATATTCTGATACTTTAGATGGCATCTCTAAGCCCATCACCAGTTCTTCCTGATGGCATCTCTAAGCCCATCTCCAGTTCTTCCAAGTGGCATCTTCAAGCCCACTCAAGCATATACAACTAATCATCAGTGTTACTCTACGCACCGGCGAGGGCAAATTTTTGGGTTTTTGTGTTCAATCCCCTTCAACCTTCCAGGTCACGAATGACACATATACCAATCTAACCCCTCAGGTTTCAGAAAATTGAACAGGGGCAGCTGTTGCACCCCAAAATTTGCCCTCCACAAGGCAAGTAATTGTGTACTAAGAGGCTCACAAGGTTCACAGGACATCTCATGAGGTTCACAAGGTTCACAAAGTTCACAATTAGTCAGAAGAATTGACAATTCCCTCAGACAATGCATCCTCCTAAGCAATGCATCATAAACTAGGGTTTTGACTTTAATCAGGCTAAATGGACTTCCAAGACTTCAAGTGAGCTTCATAACATCTTATATGTGTTCAATAATCTCCATGACAAGTTTCAAGACTTTTCCCAAAGGTTTGCTCAGTCAGATGATCAGATAGGTTAAAATCAGTTAAAGCAGTTAAAAAGTCAAAATGAGGTCAATTGTGGTCAAACCGAAGTCAAACTTCATGATATTTTGCCAACATCAAGTATATGAAGTAAAATTCATCATTTGATCAAGAGTTGATCATAATTCATCAAGGAGATTTCAGATCATCAAGAATCAGGAGTTTCTAAATTTAGGGTTTTCACAGGAAAAGTCAACTGAACTTTGACCAGCCATAACTTTCACATGCTTCATCAAGAATTTTCCATCCTAGGCTCATTTTGAAGGAAATTGAATTCTCTACAACTTTGTGTCTCACAAGCCAAGCCCAAAAATGCTTCATTTGGAAGGTATGAGCTAATACATTATAGGTCCTTTTAAAAGTCAACAAAAAGTCAACAACTTCAAAAGAGCATAACTTGAGAATGGTAAACGATATGAACATGAAACCAATGAGGTTGGTTAGAGGACTATTTAAGCTTTCCAAAATGTTCAAGAAAACCCTCATAGCATTAAAATTGAAGGATTTGTGCCCTTGCAAAGTTGGGAAATTTTAGGGAAGTTCATGAAGCAAATAAGGCCTTAAATCAAATTTTTGCTAAATGAGCCCACCAATTTGCCATCCCATATTTACAAAAACACCAAGCACGACCCAACCCACTTATTTTCTGATTTTTATTTTTTATTTCATATTTATTTGAATTTTATTCACTAAAATACCATTTAAATTGAAATAAAATATAAAATCAAATATTTAAAAAAGGATTTTGCTTCTAGAAAGTCATAAACATTATTTGGATTAGATTGATACACATGTTATGAAGATTGTCCCAAAATAGCAATGTTAGATCAAATAATATTCAAATTTTATGACATATCTTTCTCAATATTCAAATGATCCAAAAATCCAAAGAACCATAACACTTTTTAACCTAATTTGATTCACTACATATAGAGGAACATATCACAACCAAAGAGACGAATTTTTGCAGCCTCTAAGACCTATTTCAAACTTCACCAAAACCTTAAAAATCCAATTTTCGGTTTCCATATATCAAGAGGTTTCAAGGTATTCTAAAGACACCACAAGCTTCCTTGAGCTTCCCTGAATCTAAACCACCCCTTACATGCCTCTGATTCATTCTCATTTGCATAATCCGAAGCATTCTTGCCATTAATCTATTTTGTTTCGATTCATTAAATTTGCGTGTTTATAATGAATTTTGATTATGTATTAATGTTTGTTGTTGCTCATAGATGGTTTCTGGATTGTTTTTGTGAAGAACCATGGCCGAATCATGAAAGTGCCATTGTTAGGGTTTGAATGGCCGTTTAGGGTTTCTTGATTGGACCAATATAAATGAAATCTAAAACCATAGATCAATTCTAATCAATCTCTGGATCATGTTTGTACATTTAATTTGATGAAATTTTGCAGTTTTGATGATGATTGAGATTCCTAGGTTTTGCTGCAAGTAAGAATTCGCAGGAAAGCTTGTCACTAAATTCGCAGCAAAATTCGTAGGTCTGGAGGAAGAAGAAGATGTCCAGCGCGCCAAAATTCATATTCAAAAATTGGACATAATATTTTATGATTTGTTGTTGTTATTATTTCAGAAGACCAGCTTGGCTCAGTTGGTTTGTGTGTGCGCGTATGAGGTTGATGGTCCTGGGTTCGAATCCCCCCCAGGCCATTTTGTATTGTTTTGCTTTTTTTTAATGATTTTCACAGGTTATGAAACAAAACGTATTGGCTCTCATTCAATATCACCAAAAGCAGCGCAGCCTGGTGGAGAGCTTGCTGGTCTTAGAGATTCAAAGCCTAGGGCCTGGGTTCGAATCCCAGCCCCAGGTAAGTTCTTTTTCTCACTTTTTTTATTTTATTTGATTTTTGTTTATATTATAATTAATTTAATTAATGATAAATGTTTAAAATAAAATTGTTATATTATTTTCTTGTATATAATTCAACAACTTATATTTTTTTTTTAAAATTTAAACTTTATTCCTAAAATTATTTAATATTTATTTTATTGTATATTATTAATGTTATATGTTTTTTAGATAAATAATTTAAATAGGCTTAGATTAAATAATTAACCCTAAAATTTTATATGTAAGAAACCTAATTTTTTTTACAAACCCTAATTATCTTATAAATCTCAATATATTTGTTTGTAAATTTTAATTATATATATATTTATTTTATAATTATTATATGTAGTTTGTTTATATATATATATATATATATATATATATATATATATATATATATATATATATATATATATATATATATATATATATAAAATTTAATTAAGTAGTTAACCCTAATTTATTTTTTTTCTAAACAATTAAAAACCCTAACTTTATTTTATGAGTTTAATTTATTATTTTTATATGCTTACTTAATTATAATTAACAAATATTTTTATAATATGTATATAAAATTAAATAATTAGACTATTAGTCATATTTATTAGTATATAATTATTATTATTATTTATTTCTTGTATTAAAATTCTTAAAAAATAATTATTTATTTAATTTTGAACTTTTAATTTGTTTCTACATTATATTATTATACTAACTTTCTTATATTTATTTTTGTTTGTTATTACTAACCCATTTACTTATTTATTTATTATATGCTTATTTATTTAAATTATTTTATTATTCTTATAATGTAATTGTGTCAATTATGTAATAGTTGTAGAATTATTCTTATTATTTATTTTTAATTGCCATGGTTAGTAAAATAGGGAGTGTAAACATGTTTGTATTTAAAATTGAATTTAGATCACTAATCTTAAGATAAATAATTGAATTTGTACACGCACACACGTAAGTCGATCCTGGATCGCCATATCACATTCTTAAGGATACCACTCATGTTGCCTAAAGAAAAGGTCAAGTAAGGTGTACAAAGCAAAGTCCCTTCATTTATTTATATCATCTAGTCCCTTAAAAGATAAAAAGATCAAGTCCCTTCATGGTTGCCTTTCGTAAATGATCTTGTCCCTTTCGAATAAAGATGATAAGTCCCTTCGAATTGCTAAATACACCTTACAGTTGCCTAATCACAGTTGTCCCTTCATTTGTCCCTCACACATCCAAGGTAATGACTACCTATTCCTTAATAATAGGGATAGTCTTACCATTTAAAGGAATATTTAAGAACAGAAAAGATTTAATTTAGGGTAGGTTCCTCTTATGTACTTGCTCACCTTTTCAAAAAATTTCAAAACACTTCACATTTTCAAGCAATTTTCAAAACAAAGGCTTTATATATATCCGTACATGGATCATTATAAAGTACTTAAGAAAATTTCTAAACACACACTACACTTCTCAAAAACAGTTTAAAGTGAGCTAAGTAACTAAGAGCCCATGGATAACCATGGATGTAAAGGGTGCTAACACCTTCCCTTTACATAACCTACCCCCCGAACCCAAAAATCTTTTAAGGTCTTTCCTGTTCTTTTATGCCCTTTCCTTTGGATAAAATAAAAGTCGGTGGCGACTCTTGCTATCCGCAACATTTAACTAAAGTCAGTTCTCCCACCGTGTTACAGGCTGGATTACCTAAGACTACAAGAGGTAATGATTCGATTTGGGTGACTATTGATCGGTTAACTAAGTCGGCGCATTTCTTGTCGATGAAGATTAATCATTCCATGCAAAGGTTAGTTGAGATTTATATTGAAGAAATTGTGAAGTTGCACGGTGTACCTTCGGGTATTGTGTCGGATAGAGATTTGTGGTTTACGTCGAGGTTTTGGAAGAGTTTGCTGGATGCCTTAGGTACTAAGTTGAGGATGAGTTATGCCTATCACCCGCAAACGAATGGTCAGACGGAAAGAACAATCCAATCTTTAGAAGATTTGCTGAGAGCTTGTGTATAGGACCAAGGAGGATCTAGGGATAGTCATTTGCCGTTGGTTGAGTTTACATACAACAACAGTTTTCATGCTAGTATTGGGATGGCTCCATATGAAGCGTTGTATGGTAGACGTTGTCGTACTCCGTTGTATTGGTATGAGTTAGGAGAGAGTTTGGTGATTGGGCTTGAGATTGTCCAAGAAACAACTGAGAAGATAAAGATGATTCAGGAAAGGATGAAGACGTCGCAGAGTAGTCAGAAGAGTTATCATGATAAGAGAAGAAAAGATCTTGAGTTCCAAGAGGGAGATCATGTTTTCTTAAGAGTTACTCCTATGAATGGTGTGGGACGAGCTTTGAAGTCTAGAAAGCTCACTCCACATTTTTTCAGTCTGTATCAGATTATACAGAGAATGGGAGAAGTTGCCTATCGAGTGGCTTTACCGCCGTCACTTGCGAATTTACATGATGTGTTCCATGTGTCACAGTTGAGGAAGTACATTCCGGATCCGTCACATATAATTCAGGTAGATGACGTTCAGGTGAGGGATAATCTGACAATTGAAGCTTTACCGATAAGGATTGATGGCAGAGAATTGAAGCAACTGCGAGGTAAAGAAATTGCCTTAGTGAAGGTATTGTGGGGTGACCCAGATGGAAAAAGTTGGACCTAGGAGCGGAAAGATCAGATGAGGGGGTCGTATTCGACTCGGTTACTTCAGGTAATTTTCGAGGACGAAAATTCTTTAAGTAGGGGAGAGTTGTAACACCCCGAAAATCTAAATTTAATTATTTATTTATTTCATTGATTTAGAAAGGATTTGAGGTTTTGGGTAAATATGGAGAATTTTGGGGAGAAAAAGAGTATTTTTATATAATAAAGATAAATAATGTATTATTATGCTATTATTGTTATTATTATTAAAAATATTTTACAAAAAAGGGTAAGGTGGTCTTTATGTGAAAAAAAGTAAGGTTTAAGTTGGGGAAAAAATTAACTGGGATAGTTTTATCAAAAAGGAGGATACAATCAAACTCTTATGTTATTGTGTTTTTGGTAAAGAGCTCTAAAGAGAAGAAGGAGGGGAAGCTCAGAGTCAAGAAGTTGCGAAGAACCTTGGAGAAGATTATCAATCGACGAAATTCTCTAAGGTATGAGGAGTTTTCATAATCTATTATAATTTTATAGGATTTAGTTTAGGAATAGATTAGGTACATGTAGATTATTATGAAATTGTTAGGTTTAATGAATTAGAGTGTTTTGGATTATTGGGTGTTGATGTATGTGAATTATATGAACAATTGATGCATCTTGATGTTGTAAAAAAAACTGGATTTTGTGGTATTTGAAGTCAAAACACATCAGAAAAATGTTTTGGGGAAAAGTGGGTGTCGTCGCATTCTGACACGGGCCGTGTCACACGATACAGGCATCCGTGTCAGGCTTTTGGATGGGTTAAACAAGATTTTTGGACTTCAGGGTGCCTGACACGGGCCGTTTTACACGACACGGGAACCCGTGTCAGCCTTCTGGTTTTGAATAAATAATTTTTGGTTCCAGTGTGCCTGACACAGGCAGTGTCACGCGACACGGTGATCAGTGATATTTAGTTGTAGTTTTCAAGCCGGTTTTCAGTGTCCTTTGAGTCTAATTGTGTTTGTTTGAAGTATTTCGTTCATGTTTCGTCGTAGTTTTCTTAATATAGCATGCAAGTTAGTTTTAATCGTTTTATTCTGTTTTTATCTTTAGAATGGGTTATGTGGTTGTTTTTTATGTGTTTTCAGGTCAATATGTAATCGGTTGTTCGACGCGTCCGAAGAGATGATCCAAGCATGAAAGATGACATCAAAATGGGATGTCAGAGGCACAACACGGGTGCTAGTGTTTTACAACACGGCCCTGTTGTGAATACCAGAAGAAAAGGAGATTTGTTAAGAAAAGGAAAAAAGTCAGAGCTGTGACACGGGTGCCCGTGTTGTACAACACGGCCCGTGTCATAGCATCTGATGAAGAAGAGGCATTGGGCTGAACCAGAGGCACAACACGGGTGCCCGTGTTACACAACACGGCCCGTGTTGTGAAGACCAGAAGAAAATCTTATGTTTTGTTGCTGCAAGGGTATTCCGGACTTTTCACGGTGTTTTGGAAGACTGATTTATATTTGACAATTATTACTGTAATGAATCACTTTTTGATTTGGGGATTTTGGGATTGGAACGAATACGGGAGAAGGAGGATTGATCAAGAGCGGAAGCGATTGACGATCCAACGAATCCTACGTTAATTGTAATGTCTCAATTTTCTTGCTCTGTTTTTATTTCAGTTATGAACATGAGTGGCTAAACCCCCCAATTCCAGGGGGTGTCCCTGATTTGCTTTATGTAATGACAATTTGAATTCTTCATTTTGAGATTATGCTTTTAAATCCGTTTCTTTATTTTATGCAACGTCCTTAATGCTTTGTCTTTGTTGGAAAATGGGATAATTGATTGTGGTTAGGATTTGGTCTGACCAACCATCCTAACCTTGTTGCATAAATTTTATCCCGATAAATATTACTGAGGAATTGGGATATTTTTGTGAAAACCTTTTTATGTCAGAATTATTGCTTGATATTCTTCTTTGACCGTTGAGGAATCAAGGTCGAGGAAGAATACCAATGGTTTTTCTTTAAAGGAATTTTGGAAAAACATTATCGACTTAGGAAAGACATTTTTTAAAGTATATCTCTGTAAAATTAAGAAACCAGTGAGTCATTGCACTACGGATCATACACCGTCCCTGGCATTACTTTCATATTAGTAAAAACTCGTTGTTTTAGTCTACGTTTTAATAACTTTAGTTTATTCAATCTAAAATCAAACCTTTAAACAATAACTTTTGTCCAATTGAAATTAATCATTAAGAACTTATTTTATTAAGCAGTCCTTGAGATCGATATTTGGGGTTCCTCCCTTCTATTACTACATCGGTAAAAAATAGTACACTTGCTATTTTCCGATCAAGTTTTTGGCGCCGTTGCCGGGGACTGCCAAAGAACTAAGTTGTTTGTGTTATATCTATTGGAATTTTGTTGCTCTGCGGCTAAAATTTTACTTTTTTTCTCTTTATATCATTTTAGTGTTATTGAAATTTTGTTTTCTAACTCGTGTCTAACTGGTTATGCAAGGTCAGGCCTCAGCTAAATTTTCTTTTGACACAGAACCAGAAAGAGCTTTGCACGAGAGACGCCGCAAGGCAAGAATTGATAGTCTGGCTAAGACTGGTTCAAGTGTCCCGTATCAGGAAACTGAGGACTATATATCCGTTCACTCGGAGCACAGTGACTCTGATTCAGACAGAGAAACTGACCCAGAATTCAACAACATGGCATGGAATCAACCTGTTGCAGAGAGACTCTTAGGGGATTACGGAGGGGCAAATTCTCAACCTAACAGGATGACGATTTTTAATCAACCAGTGAATGTAGCACACTTTCAGTTGCATCCATCTACTATCCGCCAGTTAGAGAGCAAGCCTTTCTCCGGGAGAATCAATGAGGATGCAAATAAGCATCTTCAGAGATTTCTTACTACCACCACTTCTTTGAAGATCGAAGGTCATTCAGAGGAGGCAAAACGACTTGTGATGTTTCCATTCACACTTACCGATGATGCAGAAGAGTGGTCTACTCTCTTCCCGCAGCAAGTATCACAACATGGCAAGAGATGGAAACAGCTTTCCTTAATGAATACTTTCCTGCTTCAGTGTTCATCCGGAAAAGATATGATATATTCAATTTTAAACAAAAAGAGGGTGAATCACTTGGAGATGCTTATAAAAGATTCAAAAGGTGTTTGACTTCGTGTCCTACTCATAATATGGACGCGACCGAGCAGATGCAAAACTTTGTGAATGGGTTGCGACTCAAGACAAAGCAGCTTATTGATACTGCTGCAGGTGGGTCAACGAACTTTTCAACAGCCACAGGTATTAAAAGAATCATAGAAGCCATTGCTGCCAATGAACACCTTGAATTATATGATCGCACAGTGAGTCAACCAGATGGAAAAATTGATTTAAAGCTGACAGAGCAGGTTGTAAAAATGGAAGATCAAATTGCCGCAGAAGTTGAAAGAAGGTTAAAGAAGATGAATCTGGGAACTCAAACAGTTGCTCAGGTTGAACCCGTTCAAGCGGTAATTTGCGAGATATGTTGTGGACCTCACTTTTCCATGCACTATTTGGCAACTCAAGAACAGGTTGAACAAATTAATATGTTGAGGCAAAACAATCCGTATGCCAACACGTATAATCCGGGGTGGAAAAATCACCCAAATTTCTCTTGGAAAGATCATCAAGGGAACATCCAAAAACCGGTTCAAGGCCAACAACAGTATCAGCCCCAACAACAACCATATCAGCCTCCAGTGTCAAGAAAAGCTGATTGGGAAATTTCCATTGAAAAGATGGCAGCTCACAATTGTCAATTTCAAGAAGAAATAAGGAGTAACTTCAAGAATACTGGAGCCTCTATAAAGAATCTTGAAGTGCAAATGAGCCAAATTGCCCAACACCTCGCCATTCCACAAACTCCAGGGACTCCTCCTAGTGCTACTGTAACAAATCCTAGAGATAATCACAAAGTAAATGCAGTCACAACGCGAAGAGGTAAAGTTAGTGAGGAGGTTCAAGAAAATTCTGAAGGTGAAAGTCAAATGATTAAGGTGGAACTGGAAATCAAAGAAAATGAAGAGGTTGGTAATGAAAAAGAAGTTACCCCAGCACCGGACATCAAAGAAAAAGCGGTTGAACCGAAACCGGTGGTCAAACTTCCATATCCTACAAGAAACAAGAAGAAAGGGCAGCAAGAAAAGAATTTTGAGAAATTCCTTGACTTGTTCAAAAAGCTGGAGTTGAATATTCCATTGCTTGAAGCACTTGAACAAATGCCCACTTATGCCAAGTTCATGAAAGATATCATTGCTAAAAAGAGGACTATGGGAGATGAACCTATTATTCTAACCGAAACTTGTAGTGCTATTTTGTAGGGACTAAAGATTCCGGTGAAGAAAAAAGATAGAGGAGCTGTCACCATCCCATGCACTATCGGTGACCGATCGTTCAAGAGAGCTCTCATTGACTTGGGAGCGAGCATCAGTTTGATGCCTTTATCCATCTACAAAAAGTTGGGTATTGGTGTTGTTCAAGACACTAGGATGACTCTCCAATTCGCGGACCATTCGGTGAAGCGGCCATATGGAGTTGTCCATGATGTCCTGGTTAGAGTGGACAAATTTGTGTTTCCGGTTGACTTTGTGATCCTTGAAATGCCTGAAGATGAAGAAATTCCCTTGATTTTGGGAAGACCTTTCTTAGAAACCGGGAGAGTCATGATAGATATGGAAGGGGGAACACTAACGTTGAAGGTGTACGATGAAGAGTTGAAAATTGATGTTAGGAACACTTTGAAGTATAAAGATGATGTGGGCACTAGTAGTAACATACAAGTGTTAGAACAAATGGAAGCTAGTGAGCATCTAGAAAGTGTGTCCCAATTGCCTCTAGAGAGGGTGCTGAGTATGTCCATTTTTGAAGATGATAAGGAAGTTGAAGATAGTGATATGGAAGTGGTAGCTATGCTTGAAACTCAACCTATCCTTAAAAGAGTTAGAATGCACCGGTGGGAAGAGTTGAGACAACCTATAACGGTTGATGAAGGCAAAGACAAGCCAAAAATACCAGAATTGAAGCAACTACCCGAGAATCTCAAATATGTCTTTCTTGACACGGAAGAAAAATGTCCCGCTATTATTAGCGCTAATTTGAAAGGTATGCAAGAAGACAAGTTAATTGAAGTCCTTAAGAAATTCAAGAGAGCAATTGGGTGGAAGATTGAAGACCTTAAAGGTATAAGTCCTACGGTGTGTATGCATAAAATACTTATGGAAGAAGATCACAAACCGGTCGTGCAACCCCAAAGGAGATTGAATCCGGTGATGAAGGAGGTAGTGCGAAAAGAAGTTGTTAAGCTATTGGATGCAGGATTAATCTATCCTATATCCGATAGTGCTTGGGTGAGTCCGGTACATGTGGTGCCCAAAAAAGGGGGAACAACTGTTATAACAAATGAAAAGAATGAGTTGATTCCTACTAGAACTGTTGCTGGATGGAGAGTGTGCATTGATTATAGAAGATTGAATTTGGCTACGAGAAAGGACCATTTTCCGTTGCCATTCATTGACCAAATGTTGGAAGGACTAGCGGGACATGATTACTATTGTTTTCTTGATGGTTACTCCGGATACAATCAAATTGCTGTTGCACCGGAGGACCAAGAGAAAACGGCGTTTACATGTCCCTATGGCATTTTTGCATATAGAAGGATGACATTTGGGCTATGTAATGCCCCCGCTACATTCCAAAGATGCATGACATCCATTTTTGCGGATATGCTAGAAAAACACATGGAAGTGTTCATGGACGATTTCTCCGTGTTCGGATCCTCATTTGATCACTGTTTATCTAACCTTTCACTTGTTTTGCAGCGATGTCAAGAAAGCAATTTAATATTGAACTGGGAAAAATGTCATTTCATGGTGCGAGAAGGCATTGTTCTTGGTCACAAGATCTCACAAAAAGGGATCGAAGTTGACCAAGCCAAAGTGGAAGTGATCTTGAAGCTGCCACCGCCAATTAACGAGAAAGGTATAAGAAGCTTCCTGGGACATGCGGGTTTTTACCGCAGGTTCATAAGAGACTTCTCAAAGATAGCCAAGCCTTTAACTACCCTGTTGGTTAAAGATAAGGCTTTTGTTTTCAATAAGGAGTGCATCGATGCTTTTGAAACACTTAAAAAGGAATTAGTGTCTGCACCTATTGTTATTGCCCCTGATTGGTCCCTACCCTTTGAAATTATGTGCGATGCTAGTGACATTGCGGTAGGGGATGTTCTTGGACAATGAAGAGGGAAATTGCTTCGTGTGATTTATTACGCTAGTCATGTTTTGAACCCTGCACAGATAAACTATGCAACTACCGAGAAGGAGTTGCTAGCGGTTGTGTATGCCTTCGATAAATTCAGGCAATATATGTTGGGTTCAAAAGTGATTGTTTACACTGACCATGCTGCTTTGAAATATCTTTTTGCTAAGAAGGATTCAAAGCCCAGGCTGTTGAGGTGGATTTTACTCCTCCAGGAATTCGATGTGGAGATCCGTGACAAGAAAGGGTGTGAAAACACTATTGCAGATCATCTTTCTCGGATGTCACCAATTGAGGAGACTGAAGAGCAGCGCCCAATAAAGGATGAGTTCGCTGACGAACACATCCTAGCTGTTATTGGGTGCCTTGGTTTGCAGATTATGCAAACTACCTCGTTGGCGGTATTATACCCGACGATTTTGATTCTAACAAAAGGAAAAAGTTTGTTCATGACTGCAGGTTTTACTTATGGGACGATCCGTTTCTCTACAAAAGAGGGGTGGATGGCCTTGTAAGAAGATGTGTACCAGACGAAGAACAAAAAGATGTGCTGAAAGCATGTCACGACTCTAAGTATGGTGGACATTTCAGTGGTGATCGGACAGCAGCTAAAGTCCTTCAATCCGGACTTTACTGGCCATCTTTATTTAAGGATGCTCAAGAATTAGTGAAAGCGTGTGACAAATGTCAGAGGACTGGGAATATATCAAAAAGAAACCAGATGCCCCAAGAATCTATGCTCGAGGTTGAGTTATTCGATGTATGGGGGATAGACTTCATGGGGCCGTTTCCACCGTCGTTCGGAAAAAACTATATTTTGGTGGCAGTGGATTATGTGTCCAAATGGGTGGAGGCTGTTGCATTGCCCACCAATGATGCTAAGGTTGTGGTGAGATTCCTGAAAGAGAACATCTTTGCAAGGTTCGGTGTCCCGAGAGCATTAATAAGCGACGAAGGAACACATTTCCTGAATCACCTCATGGAGAAGCTGCTGCAAAAGTACAATGTTAAACACTGGATAGCTACTCCATACCACCCCCAAACAAGCGGCCAAGTTGAGGTGTCAAATAGACAACTGAAACAAATTCTAGAAAAACAGTAAATTCGTCTAGAAAGGATTGGTCTATTAAGTTGGATGACGCTTTATGGGTGTACCGAACGGCTTTCAAAACGCCTATCGGTATGTCACCATATCAACTGGTTTACGGAAAGGCATGTCACCTACCATTGGAACTTGAACACAAAGCTTTTTGGGCGTCTAAGTATCTTAATATGGATTTGTCAAAAGGTGGAAGTTCGAGGATTCTTCAACTTCACGAGTTAGAAGAATTCAGGAATCGGGCGTATGAGAATGCAGAGCAAACGGAAAAATGGCATGATAAAAGGGTTCAAAGAAAAGAGTTTTGGGAAGGACAAATGGTTCTTCTGTACAATTCAAGGTTGAAGCTATTCCCAGGCAAACTAAGGTCTAAATGGTCGGGACCTTTTGTAGTTCACAAAGTATTTCCTCACGGAGCTGTCGAAATTAAAAATCAAACAAATGGAGATATTTTCAAGGTGAACGGGCAGAGATTAAAGCATTACTTCAAAGGCCATACTACTGGTGATGTGAATGTCACTCGTCTTACTCAGTAGGATGACGGACCGTCGAGCCATGCAACGTTAAACGCAACGCTAAGTGGGAGGCAACCCACAATTTTATCATTCTTACTTTTGTTTGTTTCAGTTTTGTAGGTTGTGTGTATCACTGGTTCTGAGAAGACAAGAAAGAGGTTGGATGTCGGGAAAGGAAGATCAGAAAATCAAGAAAAAGTGAAAATCAGGGGTGCAACACGGGTGCCCGTGTTGTACAACACGGCCCATGTTGCAAAGGGCAGAAGAACTCTGGTTTTTATGAGAATCTGAAGAATATCCAGGGATGCAACACGGGTGCCCGTGTTGTGCAACACGGCCCGTGTTGCAATGTCTGGAGAAGAGCTTTTTTTTGTGAGACTTTAAGTAGAACCAGGGATGCAACACGGGTGCCCGTGTTGTGCAACACGGCCCGTGTTGCAAGGTCTGAAGAAGAGGTTCTTTTGATGAGACTTTGAGGAGAACCAGGGATGCAACATGGGTGCCCGTGTTGTACAACACGGCCCGTGTTGCGCATGCGGGAAGCCAAATTTTGAAATTTTTTTAAACTTCCCAACTTTATTTCAGTGGGTCCCACGTGGTTATTATCATAACTTCTCATTAGTGGCTCATTAACCACTCATTTATCATAAACCTTCATCTTCTTCAACCTCCATTCTCTTTCAAGAACCCTAACCCCATTTTCATTCTTCATAAAAGCTTCATTTTCTCCATAACCCACTCACCAAAACACACTACCCCGTTCACAAAAAGTGTTCCCTATCCCTCCATCGTCACTTCTACAGTGACGGATTTCTCTAATCTTTCGATTTTTTTTCATGTGCTTAATTTGTGCAGGTGAGAACAATGCCTCCTCGAAAGGATACCGGTAAGAGTGTTGTTGAATCTTCTCGCCCCCGTAAGCGAGCACACCGAATGCCTAATGCTCATGGCATTTTGTTTGAGGACCCGGAGCATCAAGCAAAATATTCAAAGTTGGTAAGGCGTAAATTGATACCGGCCCGATATATGTGTAATGAAACTCTTGAGAATCTAGGGCTTAAATTCGAAGTTCATAGAATGTTTCACAGTATTGGCATGCTAAATTTTATGCTGTATGAAGCGCCAACTTTTGAGCGCATAACCTTGGAATTTTTGAGTTCTTTACAGTTTCAGCTCAAGCATACGTGGACCGGATCAGACACAGAGTACTTCGGTACTTTGAAGTTTCGCCTATTTGACAATGATCATGTGATGTCAGTTGATGATTTGGGAAAGATATTAGATCTTCCAGTTTACGGGCCTGGTGCACCGCCGAGTACATTTGTGGCAGGAGCATTCTGGAAGGATATCACCGGCAGTACCGAGTATGCCGCGTCGGCGGCAAAAGCTTCATGTATTCATAACCCATGCTTTAGGTATGCTCAGAAAGGGTTGGCTTATACCCTTTTCTGCCGAGGCGATAGCACAGGAGTGGCTACACTGAGAGAGTTGTACTTCCTGTATGGTATGGCAAATGATGAGCTAATCAACGTTGCGGCCTTCACAGCAGACCACCTGAAGCGGGTAGCCAATGTTGCCTCTGGTGAGATCTCTGTTGGAGGGATGATTACGCAAATTGCTGAACATCTTGGGTACGCTGATAGGTTGCTTGAAGTACCTGCAGTGGCAGGTAAGACCAAAATCGATTTTGAAACCTTAATCAACCAAGGTATGATAAAGAGCTGTCATAATTATTACTCTGTGATGACTCAGAACCGGCATTTGATTTCTTTACCTGCTCCTAATTTGATTACTATAGACAATAAAGCTAACTGGTTGTATGAGGACCCTATGTAGGGTGGAAACAATCAGTTTGATGAGTATTTTTCTGGTGAGGAGGATGAGGGGAACCAAGCTGAAGAGGTCCCGGTTCAAACTGCTGGTGGATCATCAAACCAAGCAACTGGTCAGTGGAATGTGTCCAAGGAGCAGTGGGACAAAATGTTCAAAGAGCAGACCCGACAAGGGGACCTCATCGATGAGTTGCATTCATGGATGCAGCAGATGAGGCTTCATGGATTTCCACCTGAGCAGTGATAGTTGTGAGTCCCCTCCGACATTGGTTCTTCAACAGTAAGGACACTGTTGAGTTCAAGTGTGGGGGGGTTTAGTTTTCATGTTTTCGTTTGTTTTGTTTTAATCTATGTTTATTTTTAGTAGTGTCGTAGTGTCGGCTTGAAAATTATAGCTATGTGTTATTTGAAAAAACACCCCTGAGTTGACCTGTTGTGTGTTGCGAGTGAATAATGAGAAAGTATATAGGATGTGAGTGAAAAGAAACCCGATGAGCAAAATATGGAAAAAATTTGATGTGTATGTACCACATGAACACACTGAGTCTCCGGAATTAGGAACGAGTTCGACATGTAGATTCGTGCCATGGTACTTTGATCTGAGAAGTAAACCCGAAGTAGTTTCTATTGATATATCTGGCTTTATCTATAATAATTGTGTGTACAAAGTTGATCCAAAAGAGAAAAAAGGCTTGAAGGCACCGGAAAAAAAATGAATAAAAACATTAGAACGATCGATCCTTCTAAGTTGGGTAACCCTCACCAGGTTATTCAACCTAACGGCGGTTGAACATAAATGTTTCCCTAAGGGACAAAGAAAAATCGGTGCCAACAATTAAAAAGGGGATCAATCTTGTAGACATAGTGAAAATCATAAAAAGCCTTAAAAGTGATTGTCCGAATGAAAAGGGTTGAAAATCGAAAAATAAGACCTAAGCCCGAAGCATAGTCAGAGAGGTTACCGAAAAGGAGATTCAGATCCGGGGTTTTCCACGATGTAGTGTTTGTGTGATACCTTTACTGAGAGAGAAGTACCAAAAAGAACTTATTGGGTGACTTGGAACGAAGGATCCACGTATGAGTATCATAATTCATCTTGCTAGTGTTTTAAGGTATAAATACAGGATTTTTGCTTGAGGTCAAGCAAGAATTCAAGTTTGGGGGAGTTTGATCAGTGATATTTAGTTGTAGTTTTCAAGCCGGTTTTCAGTGTCCTTTGAGTCTAATTGTGTTTGTTTGAAGTATTTCGTTCATGTTTCGTCGTAGTTTTCTTAATATAGCATGCAAGTTAGTTTTAATCGTTTTATTCTGTTTTTATCTTTGGAATGGGTTATGTGGTTGTTTTTGATGTGTTTTCAGGTCAATATGTAATCGGTTGTTCGACGCGTCCGAAGAGATGATCAAAGCATGAAAGATGACAGCAAAATGGGATGTCAGAGGCACAACACGGGTGCCAGTGTTGTACAACACGGACCGTGTTATGAATACCAGAAGAAAAGGAGATTTGTTAAGAAAAGGAAAAAAGTCAGAGCTGTGACACGGGTGCCCGTGTTGTACAACATGGCCCGTGTCATAGCATCTGATGAAGAAGAGGCATTGGGCTGAACCAGAGGCACAACACGGGTGCCCGTGTTACACAACACGACCCGTGTTGTGAAGACTAGAAGAAAATCTTATGTTTTGTTGCTGCAAGGGTATTCCGGACTTTTCGCGGAGTTTTGGAAGACTGATTTATATTTGACAATTATTACTGTAATGAATCACTTTTTGATTTGGGGATTTTGGGATTGGAACGAATACGGGAGAAGGAGGATTGATCAAGAGCGGAAGCGATTGACGATCCAACGAATCCTACGTTAATTGTAATGTCTCAATTTTCTTGCTCTGTTTTTATTTCATTTATGAACATGAGTGGCTAAACCCCTCAATGCCAGGGGGTGTCCCTGATTTGCTTTATGTAATGACAATTTGAATTCTTCATTTTGAGATTATGATTTTAAATCCGTTTCTTTATTTTATGCAACGTCCTTAACGCTTTGTCTTTGTTGGAAAATGGGATAATTGATTGTGGTTAGGATTTGGTCTGACCAACCATCCTAACCTTGTTGCATAAATTTTATCGCGATAAATATTACTGAGGAATTGGGATATTTTTGTGAAAAACCTTTTTATGTCAGAATTATTGCTTGATATTCTTCTTTGGCCGTTGAGTAATCAAGGTCGAGGAAGAATACCAATGGTTTTTCTTTAAAGGAATTTTGGAAAAACATTATCGACTTAGGAAAGACATTTTTTAAAGCATATCTCTGTAAAATTAAGAAACCATTGAGTCATTGCACTACGGATCATACACCGTCCCTGGCATTACTTTCATATTAGTAAAAACTCGTTGTTTTAGTCTACGTTTTAATAACTTTAGTTTATTCAATCTAAAATAAAACCTTTAAACCATAACTTGTGTCCAATTGAAATTAATCATTAAGAACTTATTTTATTAAGCAGTCTTTGAGATCGATATGGGGTTCCTCCCTTCTATTACTACATCGGTAAAAAATAGTACACTTGCTATTTTCCGATCACACGTCCACCCGTGTTAGACCACTATATTAAGAAGAGAAATGATAATTTTGAATTATTAAGTTTGATTCCGCTGCGAAATAAATATATATTTGTTTATGTTGAGGATGTAACCCGTGTTGCGGGACAGAACAATGATTAAATGATGTTTTCGATATATATGTGATGCCCTTCTTGTGTTGTACTTTGATGATATTTTAAATAAATTGTGTTTGGGGTAGAAGGGTGTTACATGAACACCGTATGGAAACGATATTAATAGCGCAATATGAGAAGGTGATAATGAAATGTATTGTTGAACGAATGTACTATGGAGTTGTTAAGTTTTTGTTAAAACTAAAGTTAAAAAAGTGTAAGCGATGATGGTTCATCCATTAGGACTCTGGTGGTATGATTACTACATGTGTGAAACCATCTGTTGATAACCATTATAACTTTTGGTTGCGATTGGTATGAGTTGGGAGGTATAAGTAATAATGAAATTCATAATTTTTGCTTATGCGTTTGAAGTAACCTGTTACCCTCCTGGTAGTAATCGGTTACCGCTGTTATGTTTTAAAGTTTATTTTTCTAAGGTTCTTACATTTTGACTAGAGTGCCCGATTGAAGCGTTATTGGTAGCGATAGAAATTTGTGGAGACATTCTATACAATGATTAGTAGAGGGTAAGGGAATCCCGATCAATATGTAAGTAGAGATATTGGAGGTTCTTCAAAAAAGAGTTTTACCTCAGTTTTCAAGTGTAAGGAAAACTCATATATTTTTGAATGATCAGAATATTTGGAATTTATCTCTAGTGAGATTAAGAATGTTGTTGTTTTTAAATTCTCGCCAAGAAATTTAAGAAAGAGGACAAAGTCGTATACTAGACATGAGATGCCCATCGTTTGGTTTTACCCAATAAGGATTGTGTGTTGGATTTTTCTTATGGACGAACCAAGTGTTAGCTTGTGACTAAAATCATTTTGATATCGTCATTGTCACTTTCTTACTAACGTCGTTGTACGAGTGGAATCGAACTATTTCGTTGAAAATCCGTGTTGTGACCTAACAGAATAGCAGTTCTACGTCGTCGCTTGTTGGAGTATGTGATATGTATGTTGTGTCCCGTCCTGTGTTACCTTGATTTGTGTAGTGTGGGCAATTGTTATACATGGTTAGAAACTTTGGATGAAAATCAGCTTACAAGTTAGTGTGGACTGGATTGGTAATTTTGAGTTGGATTGTTTGTTAACAAAAAGGAACAAGTTTAGTTGTGTTCGTCCGTTTAGCCTCTGATAGGTAATCGATTGACACATGACTTTTGTGAAGGACTTTAGAGAATCGTACTTCTGAATTGTAAGTTTGTTTTAGTTTCCGTTTGAAGTGTCGGAGGATAAAGTGTTGGACTTTATTTTGGAACATGATTGGTAGACAATAAATAATCTGAAATTTTGGTGTGTCGTTGTTGTGACTATTGAAGACCTAAATTGAGAAGTTATGAGAGTCTCATGAAGCGTCGATCTTCCAGAAAACATTTTGGTATCCGAATTATTTTGTGGATAAGAGATGAATAATTGGTCAGTTCTAGTATCGTTAATTCTTAACATCAGTTATGGACTCCGTAAGAGTAATACCAGATATGTGCAGTTGAGCCGTACTCAGAGATATGGATTTTTAAGTTACCTTCTATGTAAGAGTGAGAGATGAATTCCCCGAAGTTAAGCATGTAAGTTGGATCGTTTGAAGAACGAGACCCTTGAGAGAAGCGAAATTGAATGAGAAGTTTTGTGTGGTCCTAAAAGGTGAGTAAGTGGAATATTGTATGCAATATGAAAGTGTTATGCAAATTCATAAGTATACTAAGAGTAATTTCAGTTTGGTACGAGGGACTCACTAATGATTGTAAGCTTTGTGACGTTACTACGTTTTTATCAATGGAGACCTTGTGTCAACAGAAACCTTGAGTGAATGGAATCATGTGGAGAAGATTGACATGGAATATAGTAACCATGGTTAGATTTGTTAAAGCTGAAATGGATGAATTGTTTCAAGTTTTGAATGGAATCAGAATTGTATAAGTTATGATTTCAACAGTACAACCCATGTATGTAAGTATGAGATGGCCTAAGAGGGAGATGAAATAGGCTTTTAAAATTTCTTTAAAAGTTTTTTCGGTTTTTTTTCGATTCTTTTACTTTCTTATGAGAACTAAGTACGGAAATGATAAATGCGGAAAGTAAAAGAGACGCAGAGAATTATCCTAGTTCCCTTCACAATCCGAAGGTACATCCAGTCCCCTTTCCAAACCGAAAGAGATTTCCACTATTGTTAGATCTTTCTACAAGCCTAATCCCAAGATTTATCCTACAATCTTCTAACAACAACCCACCAAGAACAACCTCTTGGATTTTACAAACTTAAAGTCCTATTAAGAACAAATCTCACAATAGACCTCTTGTATCCACAATCCAGATAGCAAGGAAAACCACCCAAGTAGAACAAGAAAATAATTTTTTCCTTTCTACTCTCTTGTTTCCAACAATCTTGAAAACAAGGAATAATAATAATTCTGAATTTTGTAAGTGTATGGAAGATGAAGCTTTAAATATTTTATCAATATAAATATTGATCTTCTCCTTGGAACAAGTATCACTCAACAATAAATATACAAGTGTTCTGGAAAATTTATGAAAAGTTTCTCTCAAAAAGTTTGAATATGAACACTTAAAAACATTTGAAAGATGAAGAATATGAGTGATTTTCTGATTATGAAAATTATTGGAGGTGAAGGAAAAAATTATGATTATAAAATGTATTTATAAGTGCATAACACTTTTTTGAAATATTGTAAAGTTATGCAAAAATATCATGAACAATTGTCAAGTTAAAAGAAATTGTTTCATGAAAAGATGCATGAAAAGGTGTTAAAAAAATTATTGTTTTTTCAAATTCGTACAGGACTTGTTAAGTCAGTTAACAGATACCTGACATAACAAATGTAGAACAATTTTTGAATTTCAAAAATAAAATACTGCTTCAGAACGGTGAAAATTACGGCCGTTTGTAGGCATGTTACGGCGGTTCAAAATGCCATAATTTACAAAAATTTGTATGTTTAAATAAATTAAAAAATTAAAATTTTGTCTAAATGTTTGAACAATTATTATGCATTGTCTATTGATTTATCCAAATCAATAGATTATATTTGAAAGTGATTTAACATGGTTCAAATATGAAAAATAAATTTTCAAATGTATGATAAAAAATTATATTTTTAAAGCTAGAAATAGTGATATATTTTCAACAAAATGAACCATGAATGCAAATAATTAATTTTAAAAGGAGTGAGCTATTAAAAAAAGGTTTAAAAAAATTCTTATGATATATGTCATGCGAGAGATAAATAATTGAACACCTGTATAAGTATTTTAAATGATATTTGATATACCTTTGAGTTGTTCAATATTCGATCTTCAATACTTGAAACTTGATTGGTTTGTATGTGAAGCTTTGATCCATTTTATTTTCTTCCTTTTTGCATATTCACATATGAGCATAATTTATTGTCTTCACAATCTCCCCCTTTTGATGATGACAACCTATTCTTGAAAATTTGCTCCAACTTTGTTTCTCCAACAAAAAACACCCCATTGATTGATGTTCCCCCTCAATCAAAGAAGTTATGGATAAATTCTGCATAATAGAGTTAGATAAACAACAATCCTTCTCCCCTTTTTCATTAGCAAAAAGGATGGGAAAAGTCTTGGAGTATATAAGAAAATCTTTGAAAAATAAATAAACAAAACATAATTTTTACCTCATGAGACTTCATCAAACATTTATCCTTGTCGAAACATGATTTTGAAGTCTTTGTCACAAAGTTGATTTGTACTTGGAAGATTATGCTTTAGTTCGTCAACTTAAAATATATCTTCAATAGATGTGAAAGTTAGTGTTGCAACTTTTCCGATGCCAATAATTCTTTCTTTAAGGGAATCCTCATATGTGAAATAATCCTTGGACTTTGGAACTAGATTTGAAAGTTAGTTTATATCTTCCATCAAGAACTTATAACAATCACTTTGTTAATGAAATATTGATTTTGAAATGGCCTCCAAGAAAACCTACAAAACAATATAAGTTTTATTTGGTACCCAATGTTCTTTGGGTCCTCTTGGGTTAGATCTCTTTCTCACTCATACATAGCCACTATAAGAAATACCATAATTTTTTTATGTAGCAAGCATTAGAAGTATGACCTCTTACATTACAATAAAAACATGTAGGATTAAAAATATTATTCTTTTTATTGACATCAAAGTTATTTCTATCACAAGGTCTTTTATGATGATCTACAATATGTAATTTCATTGATTCCTTCTTGTTGAATTTACTACTAGCTTTTACAAAGATAGTTTGACTTTTATTAGGTTTATTAAAATTAGAAAAACCAAGTCCACATTTATTACTTGAATATATTTGACTACTTAGCACATTATCTAAACCAATTTGACATTTTTCATATTTCTTGATCACTTGGTTTAGTTCAACAATTTTGGACTCATATTCTTGACATTTATAGCATATAGAATTTTTTACTTCTTCTAATTCTACTTTTTTGTCATTAGCCATACTTTCTAGTTTAAAAATAGTTTTCTTTTGATTTGAACATTTTCTAGAAAGTTTCAAAAATTCATCATATAATTCATCAAAAGCACTTTGTAACTCATCATATGATGGTCTATCATCAATTTTATAATCATTAACCCCATGTTCTTCATCACTTGAATGATGTAAGGCTACCAATGCCTTGTTTGCACGATCTTTATCTGAAGATGAACTTATTTCATTGTCATCCTATGCTACACATGCTCTCTTTTTCCATTTGTGATTCTTTCTTTTGAATATATCTTTCTTTTCAAGTGTAGGACATTCACTCCTGACATGTCCCCTTTTTTCACATTCAAAACATTTAATCTTCCTTGTAGGTGCTTCTTCTTTAATGATTTCTTTTTTTCTTTCTTTTCTCAGAAATTTTATAAATTTCTTGATAAGTTCATCATCTTCATCACTATCAGATTCATCCTCTTGATTGCCATCATAATTTTTTACTCTTGTCTTTAATGAAACGTCTTTTGAATCATTTACTTGAATTTCATACTTCTCCAATCTTTCAAGTTCGAATTCATGCTCTTGAAGTTTTGCAAACAAGGAAGCGGATGTCATTGTAGAAAGACTCTTCTTTTCTGAAATTGTCATCACCTTTGGTTGCCATTCCCTGTTTAAAGACCTAAGCACTTTAAGATTTAATTCATCGTTAATAAAAGTCTTACCAAGAGCAATCATGTGATTGGTTAAGTGAACAAATCTCTTTTTTAGAGCAAGTATTGATTCTCGGGGCTGCATTCTAAACATTTCATATTCTTGACTCAATGTATTAAATCTTGATCTTTTTACTTCAGCGGTTCCTTCATGAGTCTCCACCAAAGTATCCTATATTTGTTTTGCTGATGTACATGTTGAGACGCGAAAGAATTCATCCATGCTTAATGCACTTTGTAGAATGTTAATTGCCTTTTTGTCATAGAGAACCTTCTTTTTATCATCATCATCCCATGAACCTTTAGGCTTTATTAAACTAATACCATTAACAACCGTTGAAGGAATGAAAGGGCCATTTTGAACCGCATCCCATATTTCATCTCCTTGTGCTTCTAAGTGTGCCTTCATTCGGATTTTCAAAAAATCAAAATACTCTCCAGAGAATATAGGGGGCTTGTTGCTACTATCACCGTCTTTGAAAACTGGGATTGCGAAAGCCATTCTGGATCTTTTAGGAAAAGGTTACCTATAACTTACTCTGATGCCAATTGTAAGTATGAGATTCTCCTAAAAGGGGGATGAATTAGGCTTTTAAAATTTCTTTTAAAGTTTTTCCAGTTTTTTTCGATTTTTTTACTTTCTTACGAGAACTAAGTGCAAAAATGATAAATGCGAAAAGTAAAAGAGACACAGAAAATTATCCTGATTCCCTTCACAATTCGAAGGTACATCCAGTCCCCTTTCCAAACTGAAAGAGATTTCCACTATTGTTAGATCTTTGTACAAGCCTAATCCTAAGACTTATCCTACAATCTTCTAACAATAACCCACCAAGAACAACCTCTAGGATTTTACAAATTTAAAGTCCTATTGAGAACAAATCTCACAATGGACCTCTTGTATCCATAATCTGGATAACAAGGAAAACCACCCAAGTAGAACAAGAAAACAATTATTTCCTTTTTACTCTCTTGTTTCCAACAATCCTGAAAATAAGGAATAATAATAATTCTGAATTTTGTAAGTGTATGGAAGATGAAGCTTTAAATATTTTATCAATATAAATATTGATCTTCTCCTTAGAACAAATATCACTTAACAATAAATATACAAGTGTTCTTGAAAATTTATGAAAAGTTTCTCTCAAAAAGTTTGAATATGAACACTTAAAAAACATTTGAAAGATGAAGAATATGAGTGATTTTTTTTATTATGAATATTATTGGAGGTGAAGGAAAAAATTATGATTATAAAATGTATTTATAAGTGCATAACACCTTTTTGAAACATTGTAAGGTTATGCAAAAATATCATGAACAATTGTCGAGTTAAAAGAAATTGTTTCATGAAAAGATGCATGAAAAGGTGTTAAAAAAATTATTGTTTTTTCAAATGCGTACAGGACTTGTTAAGTCAGTTAACGGATACCTAACTTAACAAATGTAGAAAAAATTTTGAATTTCAAAATTAAAATATTGCTTCAGAACGGTGCAAATTACGACTGTTTTTAGGCATGTTACGGCGGTTCAAAAGGCCATAATTTACAAAAATCTGTATGTTTAAATAAATTAAAAAATTAAAATTTTGTCTAAATGTTTGAACAAATATTATGCAATGTCTATTGATTTATCCAAATCAATAGATTATATTTGAAAGTGATTTAACATGGTTCAAATATGAAAAATAAATTTTCAAATGTATGATAATTTTTTTTAAAGCTAGAAATAGTGATATATTTTCGACCAAATGAACCATACATGCAAATAATTAATTTTAAAAGGAGTGAGCTATTAAAAAAAGGTTTGAAAAAAATTCTTATGATATATGTCATGCGAGAGATAAATAATTGAACACTTGTATAAGTATTTTAAATGATATTTGACATACCTTTGAGTTGTTCAATATTCGATCTTCAATATTTGAAACTTGATTGTTTGTATGTGAAGCTTTGATCCATTTTATTTTCTTCCTTTTTGCACATTCACATATGAGCATAATTTATTTTCTTTATCAAAACATAATATTTGAAGGAAGCTTGTCTTTACAATGTATCTATGTCGTTGGAGAGCTAGCTTGGACCGATGTTATTATCATGTGATTGGCAAGTAAGTTGTTCTACCCCCGAATGTCTGTAAGTTTTGTTTCGTTGGTTGGTGAGAACTCCAACAGATACGTGTGTTCTCCGCAGACTACCAACTACCTAGTGTTGTTTGAGGATTCGTGGTAACTCCATTGTTGGACTCTGAGAGCGTAGTGGAAGGAGCCAGATGAGAGAGTTCAATCATATTGTTGAGAATTAGAAGAGAATTATTTATAAGTATTGGAGTAAAAAATTTTGTTCTAATTGTGTTGTCTATAGTAATATACTTTAAGGATGGAGTGTCGGATGTAAAAAGGTTACAACGTATAGCATCAAACCAAGTGGAATTGGTAAAGAAGTTGTTGGATAACTTTTGAGATGGTTTTAGTAATTGAAGGATTTTAATAAGAGCTTTTGTTGGTAATTGTACGTAAATAAGATTTCATTAAGATACCTTGTAGAGTTTTGTCGAGTGTTTGTTGCCCTGAAATCAATTTGGAGTATTATGCCTTTGTGTTGTGACTCAATAGAAGGAATTCGAGTGGTATGCTTCTCCGAAGGAGAGATGAGCCTAAGTGTTTCGGTATGAGACAACAGATGAATTACGGAAATAGTAAATTGGAAGTTTACCCAATGTTGGAATTTTGAATATATCAGAATATGTAGGAGAAGTAAGGACACATATGGATCTTAGATAGTGTTACAAATTGTTGTTGTTGAGTAAAGTAAATTCAAGGACGAATTTCAATTTAAGGAGGGGAGGATGTAATACCCCGTATTTTAATTAAATGCTCTGGATAATATTAGTTAAGATTAATAAGGTTCCGGTGTGCTCCCAGAGTTTTCAATTGAAATAATTAGAGCAACCGACGAACTTAAATTAATAAATTAGTATTATCTGACTCAGAGGTTTTATTAAATATTCGACTCAGAGACATTTTTGGATACTCTCAAATTGGACCAGTTAGTGTTACTAACTGAAGGATAATTTGTAATTTTTATAAAAAGAGAGAAAGAAGGGTTTATAAGAAAGAAAGAAGAAGAAAGTTGGTAAGAAGGAAAAGAAAAGAAAGAAAAGGGAGAAGAGAAAGAGAAGAGAAAGAAGAAGGAAAACCCAAGAAGAGGAAAAGCTTGGATCATCATCATTCTTCATCATCTTCATCAAACTCCTCTTCGTGGTTAGAGGTGGGTTCTAGTTAGATACTTTTGCTTTAGATTTTTTGGAATTCTAAGAGTTAGGTTAGAAAATGTGATAAAATGATTAATAAGTTCAATCAAGAGTTTGAACGGTTAAATATCGATTAAAATGCATGAGTATGCTGACATTAAGTGTAGGAACCTTTGTTGTGATTGTTTTGACGTTTGATGATGATTTGGTTAAGTTTTGGACAAGTTTCATATGTTGAAAACGCGCATTTTCTGCCACTGATTGTTGGTTAACCGGTTAACCCAGGGCGTTAACCAGTTAATGAACCTATTAAAGGCTACTGGATTCTGTGAACTGGTGTAGTTAACCAATTAACCCATAGCGTTAACCGGTTAACACTGTTAGTGTGAGGAAAAGTGTTTAATTGTTCTAACTCTAAAATTCATAACTTTTTCATCGCTTATCCGTTTTAACTGTTCTTTATATCGTTTTGAAGCTAAAAATATGTACTTTATTATGATATCGAGAAATGTAATTTTTACCCGACTTTTCTGATTAACCGTAATTATGTTAATTAGGGAATTTGTGAGCTATTGAGAATAAAAAAAAATAACTTGTGAGGTAGTTATGATTACCCTAAGTTGAAACAAAGCTGATCTAGAGACATAACAAAACTTAGATGTCGATACTCGAATAGTGTCCTCGTGCTAAGTAGTTGTGAACAGATGGAGGATATGTTCTCATTTAAAATCCTAATTTAATTATGTTTAGCTCGTGTCAAGGTCCCATGAGGCGGGACGGCCGGGGAGACATAATTAATTTGTGGATTCGAATCCCTTAATGGATGACCGTGACCCGTGTTGAAGTACCCTAGTGTGGCTGGGCGGGGAAAGTATCCATTAGGATAAGTAACGAGTGACCCGTGTCGAGATCTCCGTGTGTGGGATGGTCGGGGGAAATTACTTTGTGGTAAGGTACCATGACCCGTGCTAAAGTGCCCTTGTGTGGTTGGGCGGGGAAAGTACCTTTGGTAGATAATTATTCTGCTTCCTTTCTAAAATTTGGATTATTGCTTATAACATGACAGCTAAAATGTGGTTGGTTATCATAAAAGTCTTAGTAGATAGTTGAAAATTTGGATATATTCAACCATTTTTCCGTTGTAGTTCCCTCTTAAGCTTGTATAATGATTATTATTCTATGGTTATATTGAGCTAATTGATTATATTGAGAAGACTTGAGCACATGAAAAAATTAAGGAGGTAGTTATATTGTTGTTTCTGATATTCCTTTTGTTGAATTATGTATCTTTAATGTAACCACTAGCTATTTCTGTTTGTCCATATTACTCAGACTAAAACTCTATGTTAGATGTATGGGGTCAAATTGTGTTATTTATCATCCTTGTTATGGAATTGATTCTTACACTATTACTTTTTTTAAAGCAAGAATTATATTAATAATGAGTACAAAGAGTACTCGCTCTTGATACAAAAAAAAACGAGGCTACATTAGACAAAAATAGGAAAATTACCTACCAAATGGACTCTAAGAAAAGTAAGACATTGGGCTTTTGTCAAACTCGTTAATGTTCCAATCTACTTTCCTAAATATAATCTCATTTCTAATGCTCCATAAGCTCCAACAAATTGCAAACCACACAAAAGCTTCTTTACCTCTTTTAAACTTATTCCTTTTGCAAACGAGAAAGCAATGTATAAAATTCTGCAAGCACCCGATGCCTCCTCCATCTTGGACCCCTAACCAATCCGCAAATTTGGTCCAAACCAAAGAAGCAACAAAACATCCCCGAAAAATGTGATCCGACGAATCCAAAATATTATTGCAAAACACACACTTTGAATCGGGAGACGAGGTGGTAATACCTCTATACAAGAGTAAATCCTTCGTCGGTAATCTATTCAGAAAAACTCTCCAACCGAACGCTTTTATTTTCAAAGGGATGTCCGCCTTCCATAACAAAGATAAATCATTTTCATCGCAATTAAAAGGGCCTAAAGGGATACGATTTGAAAAAAGCCTTCGGTAGAACGAACAAACCGAGAAAGTAGAGCTTTGCTCCAAACCCCAAGAGACATAATCTGCACCATGCCCGGATGGGATAACTCATGCCAATTGCAAACTAATATTAGAGAATTCTTCCACTACCTTACCGAAATTCAAAGAAGCCGTAGCTCCTTGGTACCGCCCTCCGCCAATATTAGGATCCGCCCTCCTAGTTCCACTGCGAGAAACTCCGTCAATACCAATAGTAAACTCTTCCTCCTGGATAAAAGGGCCATCAGTATGCGCAAGAATGGGATAGATGTAGATGGAATTTCTGAAAAACAGATCTTCAAGCACAAAAGAATTGGAATTCGTCGAAGCCGACAACCTCACAACGTTGTCCTGATGGCCTGCTACTGAAACAGAAAAATCGTCTTTGAAGTGCTGTTCGTCGAAACCTTGTTCTGACTGTTGGGAACTGAACAGAGCCTGAGCCTCTATCATGCTGAAATTAAACCTACTAGAATGGTCCCTCACAGGGTTGTCCTGTTGCAGAATTAATTCGCCGTGAGGGGGAGTGGCAGTATCTTCACCAGTCATGGCATCAAAATAAGGCTTGTTAACAATATTCAATAGATCAATTGATGAGATAATCCGAGCAGTACCTGCAAAAAAATTAACCACGTTAGATAAACCAAAATCTCCCCACTTCTACACTCCATCCCGCCAACCTCCCATTGCCGCAACCAAAACCTCCTTTAGGGGCGCAATTGAAAACAATGTCAGATATTTCTCCTTCAAACTAACCTCCCCCGCCCAAATCCCCCTCCAAAAGAAAGTGTGAAAACCGTTACCGATTGAGAATTTGCAATTCTCCATAAAAACCTCTTCTTCTTTATTACTCGAAATTGATATCAAATCACTCCACCAAGAAGAAAAAGAATTCCAAGAAGCTCTTTTAAACTCTCCCCCCGAAACATGTAACCAGATGTCTTCATATCTAGCTCTCAAAATTTGAAACCAAAGATTTTCGGACCCAACCAAAATCTTCCACCTCCATTTATGAAGAAGACTTATATTAAAAACTTGTATATCTTTAATATTTAATCCGCCTCTATCAAAAGGAAGACAAATCGTTTCCCAATTAACCCAATGAATCTTTCTCCTCTCATCCGAGCTACCCCAAAGGAAGCCACTTTGCATTTTGTTGATTTTCCTCCACACCTTAACCGGAGCCTTGTAAAAGGATAAATAAAAAATAGGTAAGCTACCTAGAACCGACTTTAGAAGCGTTATCCTTCCTCCTAACGAAAGAAATCTACCATGCCAAGAGGACAACCGGTTCTTGATCTTTAATGAAATAGAGTTCCAAGTCGCTATCCTCCTAGGGTTAGACCCAATGGGAATACCAAGAAAAGTGAACTCTTTCGATTTCGTCCTACAAGATAAGAACAACGTCGCCGCTTCCATAAAAGAGACCGGAGCATTAATCCCTATTAACTTGCTTTTAAGAAAATTGATACTTAAACCCGACACCATATCAAAACCTCTAAGTAC
Organism: Lathyrus aphaca; assembly: GCA_963966055.1. NCBI lineage: Eukaryota > Viridiplantae > Streptophyta > Magnoliopsida > Fabales > Fabaceae > Lathyrus > Lathyrus aphaca. Next base: position 218,470,946 of record OZ014520.1, on the reverse strand, counting down.
TGCTTTTATAGTCCATAAATGATTCCAACTACAATCTCTAATCAATAAAGTATCATCCGCAAATTGAAGAATGTCAAGAAAACAACCTTGATTCACATTGATTCCCACAAAATGCCCAATGTCCACCAATCTTCTAACCATCATGGCTAAACGTTCCGTGACTAATTTGATTCTTCACAATTTGATTCTTACACTATTACTTTACTGTTTCTTATTTGAAGTCATATACATAATAAATAATGGGTGTTAAGATTTTAATATGATGTTTCTTAGTGTATTGGATATCAATGATTATACAATAAAGAAATATTAGATTTATTTTAACTTTAAATGGCCTAATAGGTGATATTATTATGTATTATTTTGTTCTTTTGGTGTTACTCTCATGCATATGATGATTTTAATATGTGTTATTCTTACATGTACTGATGGTAAACAATTGATTGAACACCCGTGAGAAGTTGATTTATGAATCGCCAAGGATCTCTTTCACCCATAGATGAATCATGTTTATCTATGGAGAAGTTACATTGTAATAGAGGAATTTTGTTTGTTTATGGAGAAGTCACATTGGATCATATGACCCTAGAGAAATCATGTATGTTTATGGAGCAGTCATATTGAATTAGACACCATTATTTTAATTCATAAAAAAGTCACATTGGATCATATGACCATAGAGAAATCATGTATATTTTGATTTATAAAAAAATCATGTAATAATTTGGCCGTTAACTCTTAGTTTAAAAAACAATTCATATTAGTCATCATTTATGCAATGAATATCATAATTATGGGTTCTATTAAAAAAATTACATAATGAATATATTTTATAATCTTTATTGTTTAATATAATAAATTTATTTGTAATAAAATTATTTATTTGCAATAAAATGTAGATCCTTCACTATTTTGTGAGGGAATAAAAAAAATATGATAGTGGTCACAAATACTAATACGTATTTATTTCTCATCAATTAAGGAGGGAAATAATTTGTCACAAAATTGTCATGAAATTAAAATTCTTCACTATTTTGTGAGGGAATCAAAATCCTTCACAATTTTATGACGGAATTGTATGATTAAATTTGATTTTTTTTGTCAATCATTATTGAGGGATTTGTTTACTACGTATTACGTAACGATGATTTTCGTTGCAATTTGTGACGGAATAGAAATTCCCTCACTAAAATTTGCGAATTTGTAGTTGTCTGAATCTGTCATTAAAAGTATTTGTGACGAAATTTTAATATTTTACTGATGAATTTGTTCCCTCTCTGATTTTAATATTTTTAGTATATATATATATATATATATATATATATATATATATATATATATATATATATATATATATATATATATATATATATATATATATATATATATATATATATATATAGTCATGATCAACTTACTTCAAGAGTAAGTCTTTTTAACTTATTTCATAGTTGCAACTTTTAAATTAGATTCAATCAATAATTAAATTAACATTTATACTTATAACCAGTGTATTGAATCTAATTTAAAGATTACGAAATTAAATTATATTCAATCCAATATTTATAAGTATAAATGTTAATTTAACAATTGATTGAATCTAATTTAAAAGCTGTGATTATTGAGTAAGTTAAAAAGATTTACTATTGGAATAAGTTAATCTTGACTCATATATATATATATATATATATATATATATATATATATATATATATATATATATATATATATATATATATATATATATATATATATATATATATATATATATATATATATATATATATAACAGTTAATATCAACTTATTTTAAGAGTAAGTCTTTTTAACTTACTCCATAATCGTAACTTTTAAATTAGATTCAATTGAATAATTATAAGTATAAGTGTTAATTTAATCATTGATTGAATCTAATTAAAAAACAACGATTATGAAATAAGTTAAAAAGACTTACTCTTTGAATAATTGATCCTCTCTCTCTCTTTCTCTCTCTCTCTCTCTCTCTCTCCACTACGCCAAAAACGTTTTTTAACAGCGCATCTTAGACAGCGCTTTTAAAAGAAAGCGCTGTCTAAGGTTAAAATTAAAATAAAACACGGAAAATGGTCCAAAAAAATAATGAAAGCGCTGTCTAAGGGGGGGTCTTAGACAGCGCTTTCTAAAAGCGCTGTCTAAGGGGGGGTCTTAGACAGCGCTTTTAGAAAGCGCTTTTAAATATATACCTTAGTCAGAGCTTTTGATAAAGCGCTGTTTAAAGTCTTTAAATTAAAAAAAAATTTATAACCAAAAGCGTTGTCTAAGGGGGGGTTTAGAAAGCGCTTTTGGAAAGCGTTGTCTAAGGCATACCTTAGAAAGCGCTTTCCACAAAAGCGCTGTCTTAGGTCTAATTAAAATTAAATTTCAGACTTCTATTTTCGTTCTCTGTTCTTTTTGTTTTCCCTCCCAGCGAACGAACCCTACCAGCGAACGAACGCCATTACAGCGAACTTCAATAGATTGTTTTCCTTCATTCGTTTCAGTCTTTGAAAGAGTTTAAAGAATCGCCAGTTTCTACTGTTCTTCATTGAGGTATGTCCGTGTTTTCATTTTTTCATTTGTTCTGTTTCATTTCTTCGAACAAACCCTACGGCCGACCGCGAACTTCAATACATTGTTTTCTTTCATTCGTTTCAGTCATTGAAAGTGTTTAAAGAATCATTCGTTTCTACTGTTCTTCATTGAGGTATGTTCATTTTTTCATTTTTTCATTTCTTCTGTTTCTACTGTTCTGATTTATGATTTTTCTTCTGCTATGATATCAGTTCTGATTTTTCTTCTGCTATGATATCAGTTCTGATTTTTGTTTGTTAACAGTTCTGATTTTTGTTGAATATCAGTTCTGATATCAGTTCTGAGTTCTGATTTTTGTTTGTTTGATATCAGTTCTGATTTTTGTCTCTTCCATTTATTAGTTTAGAACTTCCATTTTGATAAAACTACACTTCTAACAACTTAGTTTTATTTGTTTGAATATGGTGTTGATTGTATCAAAGGATGTTGAATAGAAAAAATATCCCTTATAATATTTTAAAAAATCAGAGTAACTTGCGAAAGCTTTCATGGTGAAAATTGTTTTGAAAACAATTCTACAACAATTCAAAGATTTGATCAAATTGACACACACACACACCAATGATGTGGACATAATGAGAAGTAATATGCTAATTAACCTTTAATAGATCAAACAAGCAATTTAATTTATTTTTGGACTAATCAATCATTAAACAATCTAGAATCACAATTTGACAATTTAATCAATCATTATAGTGGATCGATCTTCACTCAATCCTTCTTTGAAGACTTGAATCTTTTCGTCTAATGGTTGATAGGTGTAAGAAACTTCACTTCAATAGAGAATAACTCTCTCTTTTTCTTCAAAGGAACTTCAAATCTTGAATTCCACAAATAGATCCAACTGCTAATACACCTTGATAACAACCATTAGCAATCTAATGTGGTTCCTCATAGAATCCATGGAGGACATGACAGGTCCACTAACATTTCATTCTAAAGCAACAACAGTTTGCTTTCTGGCTGCAAATCTAGCCAAAAGATTTCTCCCATAAAATGATTGAAAGAACTCTTATATAGTTATAGGTATAGTTATAGGTATATTGTAATAGAAAAAGTTTGATTCTTGTAATATAAAAAATGAAAGTGATGAGGTAATTAAAGTTGGTATATTGGCGTATCGGATACGTTATTGAAGTTTATATTAACATTGGTTATGTATACGTTTTTTAAGTAGGAAAACCATGGATAAAACATGGATCTGTGCCGATCGAATGACCAAAGAGTACGAGAGTGGGGTTGCGGAATTCGTTAAGTATGCTGTTCAACACGCTGAAAACCCCAGACGAATGCATTGTCCTTGCTTGCGTTGTTGTTATATTGGTAAGGTTGACGCACATGGATTGAAATCGCATTTGCTGAGGCATGGAATTGATCAAAGTTATCAGTGTTGGATATTTCATGGTGAGAAAATTAACGGGAATGTTGAATCGAGTGGAAAAAGTAATACGACCTATGCTTCATACGACAAAGACACGGAAACATATGATTGTGATCGAGTTGAAGAGATTGTAGAAGCACTGAAAGAAGATCTTCATGATTGTCCTGAAATGTTTGAGAGGATGGTAAGCGATGCAGAGAAACCGTTGTACAAAGGTTGCACTAAATTCTCAAGACTTTCTGCGGTATTAAAGTTGTACAACTTAAAGGCGGGCAATGGATGGTCGGATAAAAGTTTCACAGAGTTGTTGGCCCTTATGAGAGAAATGCTACCGGATGATAATGTTCTTCCTAATCGAACCTATGAGGCAAAAAAAATGTTGTGCTCTATTGGCATGAGCTATGATAAGATACATGCTTGTCCTAACGATTGCATTTTGTTTCGTAACGAATATGCAACGTTAACTGAGTGCCATAAATGTGGTTTGTCTCGATATAAGAAAAGATTATCTCCTGCAAAAGTCTTATGGTATTTTCCGATAATTCCGAGATTTAGGCGCATGTTTCGTAGTGAAACCGATGCAAGACATCTTACTTGGCATGCAAATGAAAGAATTACTGATGGAAAGTATCGGCATCCGGCTGATTCACCACAGTGGTCGAAGATTGATAATGATTATCCTGAGTTTGGATCAGAAGCAAGAAACCTTCGATTGGCATTATCTACTGATGGAATGAACCCACATGGTCTTCAAAGTATTTCACATACCACATGGCCTGTGATTCTTATGATTTATAACCTACCTCCGTGGCTATGTATGAAGCGTAAGTACATGATGTTATCTATGTTAATCTCTGGGCCTAAACAACCAGGTAATGACATAGACGTATACTTGACACCTCTGATCGAAGATTTAAAGATTTTGTGGGAGAACGGTGTGGAGGTTTATGATGGATATAGGAAAGAAAGTTTCAATTTGAGGGCGATGTTGTTTGGCACAATTAATGATTTTCCAGCATACGGGAATCTATCTGGGTATAGCATTAAAGGTCAACGTGCGTGTCCTGTTTGTGAAGACGGAACCGATACGATTCGATTGGAACTTTGCCAGAAGAATGTGTTTCTCGGTCATCGTAGATTCTTACATTCTAAACATCACTACCGTGGGTGGAGAAAAGCATTCAATGGAGACACCGAACATCGTAGAGCTCCACCCGCATTGTCAGGTGAACAAGTTTTTGAAAAGGTGAAAGATGTGCGTACTGAGTTTGGCAAGCCTTTTGCACATAAGATTGTGAAAGGTGGGTGGAAGAAAAGGTCGATATTTTTTGAATTGCCATATTGGAAGTCTTTGTACGTGAGACATTTTCTCGATGTTATGCATATTGAAAAAAACGTATTTGAAAGTGTTATCGGTACATTACTCAATATAAAAGGCAAGTCTAAGGATGGCCTTAAAGCAAGGGAGGACATGTTAAAAATGGGAATGAGAACTGAATTAGCACCCGTGAAGAAAGGAAGACGAACATATCTACCACCTGCTGCTTTTACTTTATCTAGAAAGGAGAAAAAAATTTTGTGTAAGTCTCTGAGTGAAGTTAAGGTTCCAGAAGGATACTCATCTGATATCAGAAGACTTGTTTCTATGAAAGACCTCAAGTTGAAGAATTTGAAGACACATGATTGTCATGTTATAATGGAACATTTTCTACCGATCGGTATACGTTCTATTTTGCCAGAAAAAGTAAGAAGTTCCATAACTAAATTGTGTTTTTTCTTTAGGTCAATTTGTAGTAAGGTGATCGATCCCGAGATCTTACCAACACTACAAAAAGAGATTGTAATTACCTTGTGTGAGCTTGAAATGTATTTTCCTCCGTCTTTTTTTGACATAATGGTTCATTTAGTTGTTCATCTTGTGAAAGAGACACAGTTGTGTGGACCAGCTTATATGAGATGGATGTACCCTGCTGAACGGTATATGAAAATATTAAAAGGGTACGTGAAATCCCGAAGTCGACCAGAGGGTTGTATTGTTGAACGATACATTGTTGAAGAAGCTGTTGAGTTTTGTACTGAATATTTGTCTAACGTTCAATCGATTGGACTCCCCAGAGCTCAGATTTTCGACAAAATGGAAGGTAAAAAATTAATTGGGAATAAAATTGTGACAATATCAAGGGATGAACGGGATCAAGTTCATTTGTATGTTTTGCACAATAATAATGAGGTTGAGCCATATGTTGAAATGCACAAGGATGTACTCCGAAGGTTAAATCCGAACAGAAATGAAAATTGGATAGTTATAGAGCACAATCAAAGTTTCATACAATGGTTGAAGGATCATATTTATTTGAAGCGCTCTTCAGATCCTTCTTCGGTAACAGAAAGGTTGAGATGTTTGGCATATGGTCCAAGTTTTCATCTGTTTTCTCATAGCGCATATTCAATTAATGGATACACATTTTATACCAAAGAACAAGATGATAAGAGTACTATGCAAAATAGTGGTGTCACCGTGCTAGCTGAAGCAATGCATATATCAAGTATGAAGGACTTAAACCCCAAATATGCAAATTTGTCATATTTTGGAGTTATTGAGCACATTTGGGTGTTTGATTACGAGAAGTTTCAGATTCTCATCTTTGGTTGCAAGTGGGTGAATAGTAGTGGCATACGAATGGATAAGTCTGGATTTTTGCAAGTTGATCTTACTAGGGTGGGGTACAAAGATGAACCTTTTATTCTAGCATCTCAGGCTAAACAAGTGTTCTATGTGAATGACCCGAAGAGTACAAAATGGTCTATAGTGTTTTTCTCTAACAAAGTGACTGATGATAGCGGTGTCGATCAATGTGATATTGATGTTGAGAATGAGTCATGCATTAGACGGGATGAGTTGAATAGAAATGATGAAGTTGAGGATCTTATACCGGATGAGTCATATATAAGAAACGATCATAATGAGGGAATTTGGATCAATTCATCCGTACGCATTGCTAAGAAACAAGTGATTAATATTCCAACAAAGAAAAGAAAGAGATGTTAGTGACTTAGGTAAATTATCCATGGTTTCTTTATTTTATTTTTTCAATTGTTTTGATTATAAGTTATATGTGATAATGCATGATTTCATTATATTTTTGTTTTCAATTGCTTTGATTATAAGTTATATCTGATAATGCATGATTTCTTTATTTTTTTGTTTTCAATTGCTTTGATTATAAGTTATATATGATAATGCATGATTTCTTTATTTTTTTGTTTTCAATTGCTTTGATTATAAGTTATATTTGATATTTGATGGTTTCCTTGGTTTATTACAGGTTAGACATGGCTGATGACCAACCTGAGGAAGTTCCTAAAAAAGTATCCGCGGAAGAAGAAATTCGAAGAGGCATCACAGTAATGAGAAGGGTGGTCCAAGGAAGATCTCGAGGCATCATACTAGATGTCTATTGGAGCACCCAGGGACAGCTTATAGAACCTAATGGGCATACCTTAACTAGTTTTATCGGTGCACTAGTAAGGAATGAAATTCCCATTACATGTGATGATTGGAGAAACAAAGAGCTGAAAGAGTCCAAAGATAAAATTTGGAGTGAGATAAAGGTACAATCATTTGGCCCTTAATTATACGGTATCAATTATGTTTTTTCAATTACCGATACTAACTATCAATCTGTATGTTTTTCTTAGCGATGTTTTAACATCGAAGAAGAAAGAAGAGGCTTTTGTATGAAATTGGCCGGAAAGCTTCTAAGAGGGTTTCGGACATTTTTATCATCCAAGTTCCTTAAGGATGCGGATGGTAATTTTGTGGATGCGGAGCTTCCCAAAAAATATGAAAGTTTGATATCGGCTGAAGAATGGGAAGCTTTCAAATCCAAAAGACAAGACCCGATTTTTCAAAGAATAAGTGCTACAAATCGGGAAAGAGCATCAAGTCCCGCATATCCGTACCGAAAAGGACGTGTCGGATATGGACGGTTAGAACAATCCATGGTAAGTATTTATAAATTGCGATAACAAATTTGTTCATCATATATTAGTTTTATCTGATCAAATTGTATGACTTAATGTGTAGCTGCAGAAGGAGGAAAGTTCAGAAACATCTCTTCCTGCACATGTTTTGTGGAAGGAAGCCCGTGTGGGCAAATCTGGAGTTCCTCAAGAAGAAGTTTTACACGTATACCAGAAATGTGTAAGTATAACATTTTTTCATTAATTGAATAACATTTTTATAGACAAATATTTGACAAGTGTACGGTATTCATCTGATTTTTCAGGAGGAGCTATCTCAGTCTTTATCTCCCGATGATACTAGGAGCATACTTGGTCGGGCATTAGATGTCCCTGAGTATTCTGGTCGGGTGAGGGGTAAGGGATTTGGAGTCACTCCGACCTCCCTGAGTATTAAAAAAGGAAAGGCTCCTAGTAATCGGGAGCTTCATGCAAGAATGGAAGCCATGCAAGCTGAGCTTGATGCATTGAGGAGAGAAAGAGAGGCTAGCGCCTCAACAGTATACAGAGATGCTTCGGACAAAGACAGTATCAACTGTACCTTTCAGCCGAACATTCCAGAGGTAATTACATATAATTGTCTTAAATTGAACTATTTGCTTAAATTATGTATTTGACATATATACACATTAACGATTTCTTGTTATTATTGGTTTTAGGGCATTTCCCATTGTCAGCTGTATTTGTCGTCACCATACTATCGGATGGTTGGCAAGGGAAAAGTGCATAACGTTAGCGGAGTATTACTCCACACTAGAGAGCTCCCTGCTGGATGTTTGAAGGTATCAGTTGATATTGCAGTTGAGCCGAATGCAGCATTACCATATCCTAGCGATGATTCGGATGCAACAACGGTGCACGAAGCAGTAGGTTCGTTTGTTGCATGGCCGACAAACCTCATATGCGTAGGATATGAGGTATGATTAAAACTTATGTTAACTTCCTTGGTATATTCAAAGTTTAAAATTTATGCTTAAAATTTTACTTACATATTTTCCTATGTTAAATAGACTCCCACAAAATCCAAATCAAAAGATAGTGCGATTCCACGGCATACCGAGTCCACGGTTTCAAGAAAAGAGGTAATATACAATTATATGACATATATTCATGGAAGTTGTTACATTCTTAATTTGATCTAACTATTTATATGACATGTAGCTTCAAGAAAATGAGGCTAGCAATGCCTCCGCACAACAAAAAAAGGAGGTTAGCAACGCCTCCGCACGGGTACAAAGTTCTGGTGCTAAGAAGTCCGTAGCTAGGAAAAAACCTACCACCAAGCATAGGTCGTGCCTCAGGACATTTCTAGAGATGACCGATATACCGACCGGAGGTGTTCGGACTATACCTATGGAGGTAGGGATTTTCGGCTTTGATTACGAACAAATGATTGGTAATGAGGACTTCATGCAAGTTTTTGGTCGTGAAGAAATCGGCGTCAACGTTGTCAATACATATGTTAGGTAAATCCGGACTACTTTGTTTTATTAATTAAACAACTTATTTTAATGATGTTTACTTTATGTTAATGATGTTTTTATATTAGGTTTTTGTATGACAAATTGATGCGCCCCAATGGTTTGGACGTGTCATTCGGATTCTTAGCACCCGCGACCGTCAACTATAGTTTAATGATAAGTAGACCGGATACCGTGACAGAGTACGTTCTTCGGATCCTCATGGAGAATAAAGATGCGGAGAAGTTGTTTTTTATACCGTTTAATACCGGGTTAGCATTTCATTCTAAATTCATCTATT